>OZ024740.1:249303716-249657541 GCA_964016885.1 Eledone cirrhosa | reverse complement strand
TTTACACCAGTCTTTGAGTTTACAGAACACATAAAAAATTGATATCATTTGAAATTAATCTATGGTGTATATTGATTTAGTTTTTTGAGGATAGTGTCATGTTATTATTGACCTAATTCAGAATATGAGACAGGAAACAGAAAGGTTAAGACAACAAGAAAGACGATCTCAACTTTCTGAAAGTGTACAGAATCTGAGACAGGGAACAGAAAGATTAAAGCAAGAATAAAGACTATCGCAATAAACAGAGGTTCAATATGAAAATCACCAAGAGGCAATGAGAGTTGCGATGCAAACTCGACGAGCACAAAGGACTCTTCGAGGTAGAATAGACTAGTTAAGAGCTGCGTTTTCATATGATCCATCGAAGAATTATAGAAATGATCCTAAAGTCGCAATTGGTAGCATGGATATTACACTTGGCATGTGTAGCTTAGGAGGAAATTCAGACTTCCACTGATAGAGGACCCTACAGCTTTTATCCATATATTGCTCACAGATTACTAAATGAGGAGAATGCATGGGAAGAAGAGACCCTACCCCAAGTAGATCCTATAGAGGGGCCGCCAGCAGTACAAGTCAGCAGCAGCGTAGTAAGTAAGGCAATCAAAGATATGAAGATGGGGAAGGCAACCGGTCCATCGGGTATAGCTGCCGAGATGCTGAAGGCATCTGGGTCGGTAGGTCACACCATAACCACATGTATCGTTAACCAGGTAATACTAGGTGTCATACCAAAAGATTGGTGCAGTAGCATCATTGTCAACTGCTACAAAGGTAAAGGTGATGCACTCGATATAGGAAACTATAGAGGTATAAAGCTGATGGACCAGGTCATGAAAGTAACAGAAAGAGTTATAGCACAGTTGATTAGGGACCGGGTGAAACTAGATGAGATGCAATTTGGGTTTGTACCAGGAAGAGGCACCACTGATGCCCTCTTCCTTGTGAGGCAGTTACAGGAAAAGTACCTAGCTAAAAGTAAGCCACTCTACCTGGCATTCGTCGATCTCGAGAAACCCTTTGACAGAGTTCCACGTGTTGTAATCTGGTGGGCTCTTAGAAAACTAGGAGTAGATGAATGGCTTGTGAAAGCTGTACAAGCCATGTATAGGGGAGCAGTCAGCAAAGTTAGGATTAGCAATGAGAATAGCGAGGAATTTAGCGTACAGGTTGGGGTCCACCAGGGCTCTGTTCTTAGCCCTCTCCTGTTCATCACAGTCCTGCAGGCAATAACAGAGGAGTTTAAGACCGGATGCCCATGGGAACTCCTGTATGCTGATGACCTCGCACTTATAGCTGAATCTATGGTAGAACTAGAGAATAAATTCCAAACTTGGAAGCAGGGACTAGAAAGAAAGGGTCTCAAAGTCAACATGACAAAGACTAAGGTCCTTGTAAGTAGACGAGAAAACAGAACCCAGATCCGCTCAGGGAAATGGCCTTGCTCAGTATGTAGGAACTCTATTCTCTGCCCCAAATGCAAACAATGGGTACACAAGAGATGTAGCGGGATCTCAGGAAGCTTAATTAAGAATGTAGGCTTCACATGCAACAGCTGTACTGGGACAGCAAGCAGCAAACAGCCACAGGAAACAAGTACCACCAATCTCTGGGAGGGCTCTGTAGAGACAGTAGACAGCTTCTGCTACCTAGGTGACCGAATTAGCAGCGGAGGTGGGTGTTCAGAAAGTACAATAACTAGGGTAAGAACGGGATGGAAGAAGTTCAGGGAACTATTACCACTGCTAGCTGCAAAAGGCTTCTCCCTCAAAATGAAAGGCAGACTGTATGATGCGTGTATCCGAACAGCAATGTTACATGGTAGTGAGACCTGGGCGCTGAAGGTGGAAGACTTACGTAGATTAGAGAGAAACGAAGCCTGCATGCTCCAATGGATGTGTAATAGTAATATACGCGAACGACAAAGCATAAACGAATTGAGAGAGAGACTGAGCATAAGAGGAATCAAATGCTGTGTGCAGGAGAGGCAGTTGCGTTGGTATGGAGATGTGATGCGTATGAAGGATGACAGCTGCATAAAAAGGTGCAGAGCACTAGAAGTTGATGGAAACCGAGGAGTGGGGAGACCCAAGATGACCTGGGATGAGGTGATAAAAGCCGACCTTACCCAATTACACCTCTCAAAGGCAATGACACACGACCGTGACTTCTGGCGTCACGCAGTAATACAGAGTACCCGGCCTCCCATGGGTACAAGCTGAAGCATATAGACAAGATGCCCCCACACCTCCCACCGCAAGGTGGTCGTGGAGGTGCCACGGCAAAAAAGCACCCAGCCCACACTGTAAAGTGGACGTGTAGGTGCCACGAAAAAGCACCCAGCACTCACTGTAAATGAGGTTGGTGTTAGGAAGGGCATCCAGCTGTAGAAATCAAGCCAAATCAGTTCCTGTATGAGCAAGGCATGGTCAGCCGACCAGACACTGCCCACAACAGGACAACCCGTCTAAACCATGCTAGCGTGGAAGAACGGACGTAAAACGGTGATGATGATGATGATGATGAGACTGTACTAACGAAGCTAACCACTTCAGAAGCAATGTTATGTGGTTTATTGATGTATTTCAGATGACATCCTTTGGAGCTGATAAAGATCTATGGTTATTTCGCAACATTTAAAATCCAAGGCCAATGCTACCATTTAATTGGCAGTTTACTCCCCCAGCCTAATAAGGAAGTTTTATTATTGTTTTCTTTGTCTCTCTCTCTCTCTTTCTCACACACACACACACACACACACAATACGGTCTGACCTCATACTATAAACCAGACAACACCTCCAATACAGGTCATTTTCTCTTATATCCGTCTTCTCTTAACTGTTCTCCCGGGCAAAGCCGGTACCTCAGCTAGTATTTAACATACAAGTTGACATCCTTCCTTAATATTTGAACTAAACATTTTGAGAGAACTTATGAGATACAACAATAATTATTATTGTTATGCTGGGATTGGCATTTTGCCGTTATTTGGCTCTTGTAGTTAGTGGATGCAGAGGGTTTTTCTTCAATTTGTAAACATTTTCTTTTATTAATATTATTATTATCGTTGTTGTTGTTGTCACCTGCTTCTGACGTGTTCATCTCAGTTTGTGTAAGTTTTGTTTTTTTCACTTGTTTTTATCGGCTTTTTTGCCAATTTTCTTCTCACTGATTGTTTATGGGGTGCTTGACTTGACCCTCAAGGACGGTGACCCCACAATATTTGGGCCTTAGGCCCAAATATTGTATTTTCCTATTTGCAAAACACAAAATTTATTTTAATTTCCTAAAAAAATAAGGATGTAGAACGCCCCTCCACTTCCACATGCCAAAGCAGGACACACAAAAAGAGTGTACAACTTTTCAGTAGGTTGGACATTGACACGAAAGCAAATTATGCCACCACCACCACAATCACCACACCAACTACAAACAGACACTACTACCACCACCCCCACTGCCACACCACTAGCAACAACATCAGCACCATGCAGCAACAGCAGCTGCAGCAGCAACAACAATGGCAACAGTAACAGCAACAGCAGCAACAACAGAAATGACGAGCCCCAACAGCAGGCAAGAGCCGTCCAAGTGACAATATCCTTCATGAAGGCTGCCAAAAATATAGAAAAAATTCATGTCAATGACAGGGAGATGAGGCAGGCCAAGCTATTATTCAAGAAGAGCAGACACAGGGTCTGTTTCACCCACCCAACGTCATGAAAAACCGACGTCTGTGTATGGTCTCATACTGTACAAGTGGACTCATATCACGCCGGGTGGAATGGGCAACCAAGTCGCAAGTCCAAAGAGCTATGGGTGCTGTCTGAATACAGAAAAATTACATAGCCCGAGGGACAAAGTATGGCACTGTGTATGTTCTTTTCACTACACCCGAAGAAGCCAGAGCACACTCCATTATGCCACCCCCTAGCAAGGAAATAACTATATGCCAACATACTGTGGCCAAAATGTTGTGAGGGTCCAAGTGTCCAAGGTTCCGCCCTCAGTGGAGATCGCTTGGTTGATGGCGGCTGTCCTCGCTGACATCGAAGAAACAACGACTATCTTAAACGTCATGCGCATCAAACAAGAGAACTGGTCAGGCTAGGGGATGGAGCTGATCGTCCAATCCAACCATGAAAATATAGAGGCCATCCCCTAAGACAGTCACCTACCTGTGACTTTCAAAGATAGAAGGCCAAGCTGTCACGAGTGCGGAGATAAAATGCACCTAAAAGCCTTCTGCTCCAAATTAACCCAGGCAGGCACGTACTCCTCTCTTCTCCCTACCCCGTGTCCCATGTCTAGAGTGACCAAAATATCTGAGGCTGCAATGGCGGCAAAACTATCAGCACCGGCAGCACCAACAATAAAAACACCATCTCCACCACCAACAGCACCACCAAGACCAATATCACACAATCAGACAAAGAGTATGATGACGTTGAAGGCTGGAAAACTGTCGGGGCAAAAAAAAAAAAGAGCTCCCTACATTCGCTCTCAAAAATAGAGAAGAAAAAAAAAATGAAGACATCAATGCCCACACCACCATCTGTTGTGAGAGTGAAAGGTCACCTTTCAGAACTGTCCAACTTCATGTGCTCGGTCTGCCAAGGTTACCCCTCTCATCCCTGTTGTATGTATTGACTCTAGAGCCATTACTGCACAAACTGGAGATGTTAAGGGGCATCCCACATTTACATTATGTACATTACATCCGTCATCTACTACTGCCTGACCGTCGTGCCTTGTCCTAGCCTCGCCTGACTGCACTGGAGTGTTTGCTCTTTCGCTTTCTGTGAAAGGGATGCGATCCGATGGTCAGGCGGTCCATCTGCTGTCAATACCCGCTGCGTGGAGGACTGGGCATGCCGTGGCTGATGATGAGCAGACATGCACTGAGGCTATGACATCTCTTGATCTTCCTCAACAGTGAGCAGATGTTAAGCTGGGCACGTGTTACACCAGCTCATCTCCTTGACAGAGCTGCAATCCTGAGTCAAGCGGAGACCGAGAGGGAGCGCTTAAAAACTGAAATGTCTTCAAACACTTATTGCCCTTTGCCAACCAAGCACTGCGATTGGTGGAAACTCTACCTTGTCATTCTATAGAGGGTTAGTGGAGAGCAAGAACGATGACATCCTTGGGGAACTCTGGGTGTCGACGCAAGCCAACTAGCTGTTCTTTTTGGAAGGACTTTCGGTCCAAGGCCAATGGATAACTTCCACAAGTTCTTGGCTTGGCAGTGTTACCAAGGAGTGTTGCCAGTTCGAGATAAACTTTACAGGTACAGAAGTGCCATCAGCCGGGCCAGTCTAAAGTGCGCGTAGGGCGATGAGACCATCCAGTGTACAAGCATCGCTGACTTGTGGGTTTATGTCGAACATCTGCTAGTGCGTGTAATATGGATCCGGCTATCAGCTGAGTCCATCATAAAGATTACCCCACCACCCTCCTTTAACCAAGAAGGCAGGCAGTTTTTATCTACCTGGTGGCCATAGTAAAAGAGATTGTATGCTGGTCACATCTGAAAGGGTTGAAGACAGGCACTTTCCTCTTCAGTGACACCCTCATTAACTTTTTCAGGTTTCACCTGAAAAGGAAAATCAGGGTGGAGAGGGAAGTGCTGACTTCCAGCCAGTTTGTTGAATGGTGGGTGAGAAAGGCAAGAATGTGCCGTGTGAATGGGTCTTGCCCTGAGTGTGTGCCTGTAGTTTTGTAGTGTGAAAACTGGGAGAGGGCGCTTGCCTTTGACGGTCAGGATGACATGCCACTCTCTGATGATACACATGACAAGTGGCAAACAGTATGTTCTTCCAAAAACAAACAAAAAAAAGAAAAAATTCTTCATCTTCGCCCTCAAAAAAAGAAGGCAAAAGAACCAAAAAAGTCCTAAAAGCCGAAAAGCCAAAACAAAAACAAAAAAAAACACCATGACCACCACCACCACAAATACCCACACAGCCAACATCTCAACAATCACTACACACACAAACAACATCTCAAGCAAAACCTAACCCACACCTGCAAGAACGAAAAGATTATAAACATCACGCACTACACAGCAATTGACTCAAACAATACAAAACTTTTTAATTACCTACAACACAACATCACAATCACACAAAACAATTTTATAAAACCAGAAAAAATAGCAATACCCAAAAACATACAAATAATAAAAATAACACAGAAAACATGCAAACAAAATTCCCAGATTTGATTGGAGACTTCAGGGGAACAATCTCCAAAGGAATCTACAGACATTTCGGCTCTTGAGCCAAAAAAAACCCCAAAGGATGGAAATACTGTCCTTCCTTCTCAAAATCTAAGATAAGTGGCCTTTCCCACTTTCTCTAAATCAATCATGGCCTCACTCAAAATAGGCAGTGTGGACACACATGGCTTGTGGTCATCCTGGAAATAGGGCCACCTTAGGTGCTGGACATAGATGTGGTGGCAATTAGCGAGATCAGAGTTTCCAACGCATAAACCTTCACACCCATTTTCGGTGGCTACGAGGTGTACGCATCTCCAAGCTGTCGAGAATCTGGAGGCAGAGTTGCTGTGTTGTTCTGAAAAAGCCTGGATCTCGCAATACAGACCATCTTCCTGCACCCAGAGAGTACATTGGTGGTGCTGGACGTGACCAGCGGAGAAGGACATGCCTTCAGATTAGTGGCCGTCTTTGCTTCTGGGCAGGACGAACTGATCTCTTCCGACGTCTCGAAAACTTTCTGGGAACATCTCACTCTTTAGTCTTGGTGGGCGACTAGAACGGTATCTTAGCTGCAAGCTGGAATTATGTGGGACTAATGCGCAAAGCCTACAGAGACCAAATTAGTGAATTAGTTAAGCAGGCATGAACAGGGCAATCGTCAACAACAAGTGGTGGTATGCCCTGAAAAGGGCGATTAGAGTAGTATCAATAAAATTTAGCCAAGGCATAGCAATAGAGAAAACTAGAGTAGAGGGAGAATTAGTTAAAAAACTAGAAGAGGCAATTAGCAATGGTATCGCAACTGACTTTCTTGCAGTGAGATAAGCCCTAGACCAATTTTTCAATGCTAAGCAAAAAGGCTGCATGGTCAGAGCTAAGGCACGTGCTCTTAGACATGAGGGACTGAAAGCTGTTCAACATTCAGTCCGCCAAGCCTGTCCGCTCTCGTCCCTGTTGTATGTATTGACTCTCAAGCCACTACTACACAAATTAGAGACATTGAGGGGCATCCCACATGAACTAGGACACGGAAAATCTGTGTCGTCCTATGCCGATGTCATCACAGTCGTAGTGTCGAACACCAAACATATTAAGGTGATCGGCACTGCTCTGAAGGGATATGAAATGCTGACGGGAGCAAAAATCAACCAGGAAAACTCTGTGGGCCTACAACTTCGGCACATGGAGAGGAAGTTCAATGCAGTCCAACAGATGCTGGATGGGCCACTTAATTTGCTCAGGGTCTCGTTTGGTTCTGACCTCCAGATGGACAGAAATTGGGATGAGGTGATGAGCAGAGTGGCCAATCTCACCCAGAAATGAACTGAGAGAAAGCTGTCCCTGAAAGGTAGGGCAGAGGTAGTGAACACATTCATCGCATATGTCATCTACTACTGTTCAACCATCGTGTCTTATCCCAAACCCCCTCTGACTGCGCTGGAGCGTTTGCTCTTCTGATTCTTGTGGCAAGGATGCATTTTGATGGTCAGGCAGTCCATCTGCTGTCAACAGCCCCTGAATGGAGGACTGGGAATGCTGTGGCTAATGATGCGCAGACATGTGCTGAGGCTATGATATCTCCATCTTAGTTGCTGCACAAGATCAATCTCTAAACACTCGGGCCTATAGACACAGAATAGTGAAAGATGGGACGAGCCCTCTATGAAGAATATATTACAAACATGAAAAAACGGTAGATCATGTTATCTCCGGGTCCAGCGCTGGCAAAAACTGACTATATAGAAAGATACAACCACATTGCCAAATATGTGCACTGGATGCTCTGCCGCTCCCATAACATCCAAACTTCTAACAAATGGCATGAACATCAACCAAAAACAGTCATGGAAAAGGGCAACATATCCATCTTGTGGGATATGTCTGTGATAACCGACTGAGAAATCGCTGCCAACACATCAGATATTATAAAAACCAAACGAGATCGGACATGTAGCCTTATAGATATTTCCGTACCAGCGGTCAAGAATACATTTTAAAAAACAATGGAAAAACTGTGAAAAAAAAAAGACCTGGAAATAGACATCAACCACATGTGGAGGATGACCACAAACACTGTCCCTGTTGTAATAGGAGCATTAGGATTAATACGCAAATCCTCAGACCTGCGCCTTAGCGTCCTTCCCTGCAAGATCAGCAAATATGAGCTACAGAAGATTGGGCTACTAGGAACAGCACACATTCTCAGATGAGTTCTCTCTCTACAATGAAAACATCTATTGCCTGGTTCAAGGCCTGAACCCGGCAATAGAGAAACAGAACTGAGCTAAACAACAACAACAACAGCAACAGCAGCAGCAATAACAATAACATTTTCTTTATTAACCACAAGGGTTGACATAAAGTATAACATTAAGGACAGCACAGGACGGTACAAATGGGTATTTCTCCGTGGAAAGAAAAAAACAAAGGAAATAACAAAAAAAGAAAAAAAAGAAAATTCCCCAATATGGAGAAGACATCCGAGGGACACTCGTGGAGAAAGGCCATTAAAAAATCCACAGTGACCCTGACCACTAGGGCAAGTGTCCTCTCCCAGTTTTCTACCTCCAATCTACACATTCAGGCCATGCTTGCCTCTCTCACCCATCTTTCAACAAATTGCTGGGAAGAGAGCACTTCCCTCTCTACCCTGATTTTCCTTTTCAAATGAAATTTGAAAAAGTTAATCAGAGCATCACCGAAGAGGTAAGTGCTCGTCTTCAGCCCTTTCAGACGTGTCCACCACATGACCTCTTTCGCCATGGCCACTTGTCAGATAAAAACTGCCTGCCTTTCCCAGCTAAAGGAAGGCGGCAAGGCAATCCTTACGATAGCTGGATCCGTCCTACATGCAACAGCAGATGTTCGACATAAACCCACAAGTCAGCAATGTCCAGACACTGGACAAGTGCATGCAGGACGGTTTCGTCGCCCTATGCGCATCTCCGACAGAATCGACTGAATTGACCACAAAGGGTTTACATCAAGAAAAACATTATGACAGTACAGGACGAAACATAGCATGTGCGTGTTGGTGTGTGTGTGTTTGTGTGTGGGTTTTGGTGTGTGTGTTGGTTTGTGTGTGTTGGTGTGTGTGTTGGTGTGTGTGTTGGTGTGTGTGTGTCGGTGTGTGTGTTGGTGTGTGTGTTGGTGTGTGTGTTGGTGTGTGTGTGTCGGTGTGTGTGTTAGTGTGTGGGTTTATCATGTAAACAAATTTCAACAATGTTAAAAAAAAAGATAACAATAAATTAAAACAAAGAAGGTTCCTCAATAAGGAGGAGACGTTCAAGGGTCATTTGTGGAAAAAAACCCATAAAACCACGGATGCTCTGATCTTTAGGGTAAGTGCCCTGTCCCAGTTGTTCTCCTCCAATCTACAAGCTCACATTCAGAGCGGGCCCATTCACACAGGCCATACTTATTTCTCTCACTCACCTTTGAACAAATTGCTTTGAAGGTAGCACTTCAACAAAAAGCACCCAGCACACACAGTAAAGTGGTCATGTAGGTATCACAACAAAAAGCACCCAGCACACACTGTAAAGTGGTCATGTAAATGTCACAACAAAAAGCACCCAGCACACACAGTAAAGTGGTCATGTAGGTATCACAACAAAAAGCACCCAGCACACACTGTAAAGTGGTCATGTAAATGTCACAACAAAAAGCACCCAGCACACACAGTAAAGTGGTCATGTGGGTATCACAACAAAAAGCACCCAGCACACACTGTAAAGTGGTCATGTAGGTATCACAACAAAAAGCACCCAGCACACACTGTAAAGTGGTCGTGTAAATGTCACAACAAAAAGCACCCAGCACACACAGTAAAGTGGTCATGTAGGTATCACAACAAAAAGCACCCAGCACACACTGTAAAGTGGTCGTGTAAATGTCACAACAAAAAGCACCCAGCACACACAGTAAAGTGGTCATGTAGGTATCACAACAAAAAGCACCCAGCACACACTGTAAAGTGGTCATGTAAATGTCACAACAAAAAGCACCCAGCACACACAGTAAAGTGGTTATGCAGGTATCACAACAAAAAGCACCCAGCACACACTGTAAAGTGGTCATGTAAATGTCACAACAAAAAGCACCCAGCACACACTGTAAAGTGGTCATGCAGGTATCACAACAAAAAGCACCCAGCACACACAGTAAAGTGGTCATGTAGGTATCACAACAAAAAGCACCCAGCACACACTGTAAAGTGGTCATGTAAATGTCACAACAAAAAGCACCCAGCACACACTGTAAAGTGGTCATGCAGGTATCACAACAAAAAGCACCCAGCACACACAGTAAAGTGGTCATGCAGGTATCACAACAAAAAGCACCCAGCACACACTGTAAAGTGGTCATGTAAATGTCACAACAAAAAGCACCCAGCACACACAGTAAAGTGGTCGTGTAGGTATCACAACAAAAAGCACCCAGCACACACTGTAAAGTGGTCATGTAAATGTCACAACAAAAAGCACCCAGCACACACAGTAAAGTGGTCGTGTACGTATCACAACAAAAAGCACCCAGCACACACTGTAAAGTGGTCATGTAAATGTCACAACAAAAAGCACCCAGCACACACAGTAAAGTGGTCATGCAGGTATCACAACAAAAAGCACCCAGCACACACTGTAAAGTGGTCATGTAAATGTCACAACAAAAAGCACCCAGCACACACAGTAAAGTGGTCATGCAGGTATCACAACAAAAAGCACCCAGCACACACTGTAAAGTGGTCATGTAAATGTCACAACAAAAAGCACCCAGCACACACTGTAATGTGGTCGTGTAGATGTCACAACAAAAATCATCCAGCACACACTGTAAAGTGGTCATGTAGGTGTCTCAACGAAAAACACCCAGCACACACAGTAAAGTGGTCATGCAGGTATCACAACAAAAATCACCCAGCACACACTGTAAAGTGGTCGTGTAGGTGTCACAACAAAAAGCACCCAGCACACACTGTAAAGTGGTCATGTAGGTGTCACAACGAAAAACACCCAGCACACACAGTAAAGTGGTTGTGTAGGTATCACAACAAAAAGCACCCAGCACACACTGTAAAGTGGTTGTGTAGGTATCACAACAAAAAGCACCCAGCACACACTGTAAAGTGGTCATGTAGGTGTCACAACAAAAAGCACCCAGCACACACTGTAAAGTGGTCATGTAGGTGTCACAACAAAAAGCACCCAGCACACACTGTGAAGTGGTTGTGTAGGTATCACAACAAAAAGCACCCAGCACACACTGTAAAGTGGTCATGCAGGTATCACAACAAAAAGCACCCAGCACACACAGTAAAGTGGTCATGTAGGTATCACAACAAAAAGCACCCAGCACACACTGTAAAGTGGTCATGTAAATGTCACAACAAAAAGCACCCAGCACACACTGTAAAGTGGTCATGCAGGTATCACAACAAAAAGCACCCAGCACACACAGTAAAGTGGTCATGCAGGTATCACAACAAAAAGCACCCAGCACACACTGTAAAGTGGTCATGTAAATGTCACAACAAAAAGCACCCAGCACACACAGTAAAGTGGTCGTGTAGGTATCACAACAAAAAGCACCCAGCACACACTGTAAAGTGGTCATGTAAATGTCACAACAAAAAGCACCCAGCACACACAGTAAAGTGGTCGTGTACGTATCACAACAAAAAGCACCCAGCACACACTGTAAAGTGGTCATGTAAATGTCACAACAAAAAGCACCCAGCACACACAGTAAAGTGGTCATGCAGGTATCACAACAAAAAGCACCCAGCACACACTGTAAAGTGGTCATGTAAATGTCACAACAAAAAGCACCCAGCACACACAGTAAAGTGGTCATGCAGGTATCACAACAAAAAGCACCCAGCACACACTGTAAAGTGGTCATGTAAATGTCACAACAAAAAGCACCCAGCACACACTGTAAAGTGGTCGTGTAGGTATCACAACAAAAAACACCCAGCACACACAGTAAAGTGGTCATGCAGGTATCACAACAAAAATCACCCAGCACACACTGTAATGTGGTCGTGTAGATGTCACAACAAAAATCATCCAGCACACACTGTAAAGTGGTCATGTAGGTGTCTCAACGAAAAACACCCAGCACACACAGTAAAGTGGTCATGCAGGTATCACAACAAAAATCACCCAGCACACACTGTAAAGTGGTCATGTAGGTGTCACAACGAAAAACACCCAGCACACACAGTAAAGTGGTTGTGTAGGTATCACAACAAAAAGCACCCAGCACACACTGTAAAGTGGTTATGTAGGTATCACAACAAAAAGCACCCAGCACACACTGTAAAGTGGTCATGTAGGTGTCACAACAAAAAGCACCCAGCACACACTGTAAAGTGGTCATGTAGGTGTCACAACAAAAAGCACCCAGCACACACTGTGAAGTGGTTGTGTAGGTATCACAACAAAAAGCACCTAGCACTTACTGTAAAGTGGTCATGTAGGTATCACAACAAAAAGCACCCAGCACACACTTTAAGGTGGTCATGTAGATGTCAGAACAAAAAGCACCCAGCACACACTGTAAAGTGGTCATGTAGATGTCACAACAAAAAGGACCCAGCACACACTGTAAAGTGGTCATGTAGGTATCACAACAAAAAGCACCCAGCACACACTGTAAAGTGGTCATGTAAATGTCACAACAAAAAGCACCCAGCACACACAGTAAAGTGGTCATGTGGGTATCACAACAAAAAGCACCCAGCACACACTGTAAAGTGGTCATGTAGGTATCACAACAAAAAGCACCCAGCACACACTGTAAAGTGGTCGTGTAAATGTCACAACAAAAAGCACCCAGCACACACAGTAAAGTGGTCATGTAGGTATCACAACAAAAAGCACCCAGCACACACTGTAAAGTGGTCGTGTAAATGTCACAACAAAAAGCACCCAGCACACACAGTAAAGTGGTCATGTAGGTATCACAACAAAAAGCACCCAGCACACACTGTAAAGTGGTCATGTAAATGTCACAACAAAAAGCACCCAGCACACACAGTAAAGTGGTCATGTAGGTATCACAACAAAAAGCACCCAGCACACACTGTAAAGTGGTCATGTAAATGTCACAACAAAAAGCACCCAGCACACACAGTAAAGTGGTCATGTGGGTATCACAACAAAAAGCACCCAGCACACACTGTAAAGTGGTCATGTAGGTATCACAACAAAAAGCACCCAGCACACACTGTAAAGTGGTCATGCAGGTATCACAACAAAAAGCACCCAGCACACACAGTAAAGTGGTCATGTAGGTATCACAACAAAAAGCACCCAGCACACACTGTAAAGTGGTCATGTAAATGTCACAACAAAAAGCACCCAGCACACACTGTAAAGTGGTCATGCAGGTATCACAACAAAAAGCACCCAGCACACACAGTAAAGTGGTCATGCAGGTATCACAACAAAAAGCACCCAGCACACACTGTAAAGTGGTCATGTAAATGTCACAACAAAAAGCACCCAGCACACACAGTAAAGTGGTCATGCAGGTATCACAACAAAAAGCACCCAGCACACACTGTAAAGTGGTCATGTAAATGTCACAACAAAAAGCACCCAGCACACACTGTAAAGTGTCGTGTAGGTATCACAACAAAAAGCACCCAGCACACACAGTAAAGTGGTCATGCAGGTATCACAACAAAAATCACCCAGCACACACTGTAATGTGGTCGTGTAGATGTCACAACAAAAATCATCCAGCACACACTGTAAAGTGGTCATGTAGGTGTCTCAACGAAAAACACCCAGCACACACAGTAAAGTGGTCATGCAGGTATCACAACAAAAATCACCCAGCACACACTGTAAAGTGGTCGTGTAGGTGTCACAACAAAAAGCACCCAGCACACACTGTAAAGTGGTCATGTAGGTGTCACAACGAAAAACACCCAGCACACACAGTAAAGTGGTTGTGTAGGTATCACAACAAAAAGCACCCAGCACACACTGTAAAGTGGTTGTGTAGGTATCACAACAAAAAGCACCCAGCACACACTGTAAAGTGGTCATGTAGGTGTCACAACAAAAAGCACCCAGCACACACTGTAAAGTGGTCATGTAGGTGTCACAACAAAAAGCACCCAGCACACACTGTGAAGTGGTTGTGTAGGTATCACAACAAAAAGCACCCAGCACACACTGTAAAGTGGTCATGCAGGTATCACAACAAAAAGCACCCAGCACACACAGTAAAGTGGTCATGTAGGTATCACAACAAAAAGCACCCAGCACACACTGTAAAGTGGTCATGTAAATGTCACAACAAAAAGCACCCAGCACACACTGTAAAGTGGTCATGCAGGTATCACAACAAAAAGCACCCAGCACACACAGTAAAGTGGTCATGCAGGTATCACAACAAAAAGCACCCAGCACACACTGTAAAGTGGTCATGTAAATGTCACAACAAAAAGCACCCAGCACACACAGTAAAGTGGTCGTGTAGGTATCACAACAAAAAGCACCCAGCACACACTGTAAAGTGGTCATGTAAATGTCACAACAAAAAGCACCCAGCACACACAGTAAAGTGGTCGTGTACGTATCACAACAAAAAGCACCCAGCACACACTGTAAAGTGGTCATGTAAATGTCACAACAAAAAGCACCCAGCACACACAGTAAAGTGGTCATGCAGGTATCACAACAAAAAGCACCCAGCACACACTGTAAAGTGGTCATGTAAATGTCACAACAAAAAGCACCCAGCACACACAGTAAAGTGGTCATGCAGGTATCACAACAAAAAGCACCCAGCACACACTGTAAAGTGGTCATGTAAATGTCACAACAAAAAGCACCCAGCACACACTGTAAAGTGGTCGTGTAGGTATCACAACAAAAAACACCCAGCACACACAGTAAAGTGGTCATGCAGGTATCACAACAAAAATCACCCAGCACACACTGTAATGTGGTCGTGTAGATGTCACAACAAAAATCATCCAGCACACACTGTAAAGTGGTCATGTAGGTGTCTCAACGAAAAACACCCAGCACACACAGTAAAGTGGTCATGCAGGTATCACAACAAAAATCACCCAGCACACACTGTAAAGTGGTCATGTAGGTGTCACAACGAAAAACACCCAGCACACACAGTAAAGTGGTTGTGTAGGTATCACAACAAAAAGCACCCAGCACACACTGTAAAGTGGTTATGTAGGTATCACAACAAAAAGCACCCAGCACACACTGTAAAGTGGTCATGTAGGTGTCACAACAAAAAGCACCCAGCACACACTGTAAAGTGGTCATGTAGGTGTCACAACAAAAAGCACCCAGCACACACTGTGAAGTGGTTGTGTAGGTATCACAACAAAAAGCACCTAGCACTTACTGTAAAGTGGTCATGTAGGTATCACAACAAAAAGCACCCAGCACACACTTTAAGGTGGTCATGTAGATGTCAGAACAAAAAGCACCCAGCACACACTGTAAAGTGGTCATGTAGATGTCACAACAAAAAGGACCCAGCACACACTGTAAAGTGGTCATGTAGGTATCACAACAAAAAGCACCCAGCACACACTGTAAAGTGGTCATGTAAATGTCACAACAAAAAGCACCCAGCACACACAGTAAAGTGGTCATGTGGGTATCACAACAAAAAGCACCCAGCACACACTGTAAAGTGGTCATGTAGGTATCACAACAAAAAGCACCCAGCACACACTGTAAAGTGGTCGTGTAAATGTCACAACAAAAAGCACCCAGCACACACAGTAAAGTGGTCATGTAGGTATCACAACAAAAAGCACCCAGCACACACTGTAAAGTGGTCGTGTAAATGTCACAACAAAAAGCACCCAGCACACACAGTAAAGTGGTCATGTAGGTATCACAACAAAAAGCACCCAGCACACACTGTAAAGTGGTCATGTAAATGTCACAACAAAAAGCACCCAGCACACACAGTAAAGTGGTCATGTAGGTATCACAACAAAAAGCACCCAGCACACACTGTAAAGTGGTCATGTAAATGTCACAACAAAAAGCACCCAGCACACACAGTAAAGTGGTCATGTGGGTATCACAACAAAAAGCACCCAGCACACACTGTAAAGTGGTCATGTAGGTATCACAACAAAAAGCACCCAGCACACACTGTAAAGTGGTCATGCAGGTATCACAACAAAAAGCACCCAGCACACACAGTAAAGTGGTCATGTAGGTATCACAACAAAAAGCACCCAGCACACACTGTAAAGTGGTCATGTAAATGTCACAACAAAAAGCACCCAGCACACACTGTAAAGTGGTCATGCAGGTATCACAACAAAAAGCACCCAGCACACACAGTAAAGTGGTCATGCAGGTATCACAACAAAAAGCACCCAGCACACACTGTAAAGTGGTCATGTAAATGTCACAACAAAAAGCACCCAGCACACACAGTAAAGTGGTCATGTAGGTATCACAACAAAAAACACCCAGCACACACTGTAAAGTAGTCATGTAAATGTCACAACAAAAAGCACCCAGCACACACAGTAAAGTGGTCATGTAGGTATCACAACAAAAAGCACCCAGCACACACTGTAAAGTGGTCATGTAAATGTCACAACAAAAAGCACCCAGCACACACTGTAAAGTGGTCATGCAGGTATCACAACAAAAAGCACCCAGCACACACAGTAAAGTGGTCATGTAGGTATCACAACAAAAAGCACCCAGCACACACTGTAAAGTGGTCATGTAAATGTCACAACAAAAAGCACCCAGCACACACTGTAAAGTGGTCATGCAGGTATCACAACAAAAAGCACCCAGCACACACAGTAAAGTGGTCATGCAGGTATCACAACAAAAAGCACCCAGCACACACTGTAAAGTGGTCATGTAAATGTCACAACAAAAAGCACCCAGCACACACAGTAAAGTGGTCGTGTAGGTATCAGAACAAAAACCACCCAGCACACACTGTAAAGTGGTCATGTAAATGTCACAACAAAAAGCACCCAGCACACACAGTAAAGTGGTCGTGTACGTATCACAACAAAAAGCACCCAGCACACACTGTAAAGTGGTCATGTAAATGTCACAACAAAAAGCACCCAGCACACACAGTAAAGTGGTCATGCAGGTATCACAACAAAAAGCACCCAGCACACACTGTAAAGTGGTCATGTAAATGTCACAACAAAAAGCACCCAGCACACACAGTAAAGTGGTCATGCAGGTATCACAACAAAAAGCACCCAGCACACACTGTAAAGTGGTCATGTAAATGTCACAACAAAAAGCACCCAGCACACACTGTAAAGTGTCGTGTAGGTATCACAACAAAAAGCACCCAGCACACACAGTAAAGTGGTCATGCAGGTATCACAACAAAAATCACCCAGCACACACTGTAATGTGGTCGTGTAGATGTCACAACAAAAATCATCCAGCACACACTGTAAAGTGGTCATGTAGGTGTCTCAACGAAAAACACCCAGCACACACAGTAAAGTGGTCATGCAGGTATCACAACAAAAATCACCCAGCACACACTGTAAAGTGGTCGTGTAGGTGTCACAACAAAAAGCACCCAGCACACACTGTAAAGTGGTCATGTAGGTGTCACAACGAAAAACACCCAGCACACACAGTAAAGTGGTTGTGTAGGTATCACAACAAAAAGCACCCAGCACACACTGTAAAGTGGTTGTGTAGGTATCACAACAAAAAGCACCCAGCACACACTGTAAAGTGGTCATGTAGGTGTCACAACAAAAAGCACCCAGCACACACTGTAAAGTGGTCATGTAGGTGTCACAACAAAAAGCACCCAGCACACACTGTGAAGTGGTTGTGTAGGTATCACAACAAAAAGCACCCAGCACACACTGTAAAGTGGTCATGCAGGTATCACAACAAAAAGCACCCAGCACACACAGTAAAGTGGTCATGTAGGTATCACAACAAAAAGCACCCAGCACACACTGTAAAGTGGTCATGTAAATGTCACAACAAAAAGCACCCAGCACACACTGTAAAGTGGTCATGCAGGTATCACAACAAAAAGCACCCAGCACACACAGTAAAGTGGTCATGCAGGTATCACAACAAAAAGCACCCAGCACACACTGTAAAGTGGTCATGTAAATGTCACAACAAAAAGCACCCAGCACACACAGTAAAGTGGTCGTGTAGGTATCACAACAAAAAGCACCCAGCACACACTGTAAAGTGGTCATGTAAATGTCACAACAAAAAGCACCCAGCACACACAGTAAAGTGGTCGTGTACGTATCACAACAAAAAGCACCCAGCACACACTGTAAAGTGGTCATGTAAATGTCACAACAAAAAGCACCCAGCACACACAGTAAAGTGGTCATGCAGGTATCACAACAAAAAGCACCCAGCACACACTGTAAAGTGGTCATGTAAATGTCACAACAAAAAGCACCCAGCACACACTGTAAAGTGGTCGTGTAGGTATCACAACAAAAAGCACCCAGCACACACAGTAAAGTGGTCATGCAGGTATCACAACAAAAATCACCCAGCACACACTGTAATGTGGTCGTGTAGATGTCACAACAAAAATCATCCAGCACACACTGTAAAGTGGTCATGTAGGTGTCTCAACGAAAAACACCCAGCACACACAGTAAAGTGGTCATGCAGGTATCACAACAAAAATCACCCAGCACACACTGTAAAGTGGTCATGTAGGTGTCACAACGAAAAACACCCAGCACACACAGTAAAGTGGTTGTGTAGGTATCACAACAAAAAGCACCCAGCACACACTGTAAAGTGGTCATGTAGGTGTCACAACAAAAAGCACCCAGCACACACTGTAAAGTGGTCATGTAGGTGTCACAACAAAAAGCACCCAGCACACACTGTGAAGTGGTTGTGTAGGTATCACAACAAAAAGCACCTAGCACTTACTGTAAAGTGGTCATGTAGGTATCACAACAAAAAGCACCCAGCACACACTTTAAGGTGGTCATGTAGATGTCAGAACAAAAAGCACCCAGCACACACTGTAAAGTGGTTGTGTAGGTATCACAACAAAAAGCACCCAGCACACACTGTAAAGTGGTCATGTAGGTATCACAACAAAAAGCACCCAGCACACACTGTAAAGTGGTCATGTAGATGTCACAACAAAAAGGACCCAGCACACACAGTAAAGTGGTTGTGTAGGTGTCACGACAAAAAGCACCTAGCACACATTGTAAATGTGGTTGGCATTAGGAAGGACATTCAGCCATAGAAACCAAGCGAGAAACAGTTCTGTATGAGTAAACATGATCACCTGACCCGATTTGCCTCAAACGAGACAACCCATCTAACCCATGCTAGCGTGGAAAATCGACATTAAACAATGATGATTATATATATATATATATATATATATAGTATACTAGCTGGCCCGTCCGGCTAGGTATACCAGCATTTTATCTTTTCAGGAATCCTCCCTACACTCCAGTGAAAAGATACCGCACGCCCTCTCAAGTCACCGAGTAGGGGGGGGGGGGGGTGTAACGCGCTCTGATGTTGGGTTTGAATAGTTTTTAGGATTCCCCAGTTCAGGAGCCAGTACATTAAAGTACATTAAAGAAAATTGATAGTTACAACAATAAAGGCTGAACAGAGAACAAATTTTTTAACAAACAATAATTTGTACAACCATAATGGAAATTCCAAGTAACAGAAAATATTTAAATTACATTGTTAGAGCCTCAGAGTATACAATATTTTTTGTTCGGCCCTCCGGAGCAAAGATGAAGAGATTGTTTGGCGAGCTCACCCTAGAGCATCCAACATACAATTGACCATGGGAGAATCACTGATATCGTAGCTTGTCTCGCAGAGAAGCTCAGTAGACGTTGACCTCTGGACACTCCTGTCAGGAGCAGGTAAGCTGTAGTGACTTAGAGGCTTACCACCAATCTCCAGGACACTGTTTTCAAGACAAATGAGCACCTCAACATCGTATGTTACGTTTGGATTGTGTCTGTGTCTGCGTGTGCGGTGGAGGATGTCCTCAGCTAGACTTTCACGGTAGTTGTTCCACAGTGCGAGAGGGTCGGCGAGATCGCAGTTGTGCAGCATAATAGCAGCTGAGAAGTGACTTTAGCAGTTGCTGCTTCTTGCAGGGTGAGGTGCCGGTGCCAATGGTTGTCATCGTGTAGCATACCACGCATCTGGCAAGCCAAACGGTAAGTGGAACATTGATGGCCATTGATGGTTCTCAGATCTTGGAAAGATTGTGATCCTCTCACCTCGAACAGTAACAATGACGATAAGCCGTCTGTGCTTTCGTGAAATAAATAGGTTTTTGTTTTTGTGTATGCAAAAATATCTGTACACGAATATATATATTAAAATAAACAGATTAAAGTTTAAGCAAAGGTTTCACCCTTAAAGGGATCTTCTGAAACTAAAAAAATCCGTCTGTGAACACAGAAGTAAATATTTCGAAAAACGTTATCTAATGCAGACAGGCAGACATACAGAGACATATTATAAGGGCACTACGTTATAGCTATGTATCTATCTAAAAAGACAGACTAAGAAAAAGAGGGGTATGTTGTGCGACGTCATAAGAAAAAGTGAGGAATGACGTATAACGGAAGTGTTGACATTTAAATTTTAAAGAAGTGAATATTTAAAAAATGTCTTTAATCTTTTAACAAAATTCAGTAGACAAAAATACCCTCACTTTTTTACTTGGAAAAAGTTACATCTATGGTGCAAATTTGGTGCTGTTTGGTCCAGTCGTTTGGCGGAAAGTTTGTTACCTACATACGGCCGTCAGCTTTATTTAATGTGATATTATTCTTTCTTGACTCTTCAGTTATGTTTTTTTGAGTGGGTATGGATCCCTTCTTAGTGTTACAGTAATTAAACTTATTTGTATTTATACTTAACAGAAACTGCCTTGGAATTATGATAGTATAGAGTCTTGCTGAAACAATCTATAAGCTATGTAACATAACTTTCACAACTACTTCTTTATTACACTGGTCAACAATTTTTAAAAAGTTGTGTGCTTCTTAGATGAGATTATTTAATTCTTATGTATTTTCATGTCCTGAATCCAAATACACGGCATGTAATATTTGATTATTTTATCATAACGTACAATATGTGTCATATTTTAAGTTCTAGTCCGTATCTACTCTCCACCTTTTTGCTTGACGCTTATAGTTAGCTGAAGAAACATCTCTTGCCTATGTCTAGCAATAGTCTATAAGTATTGTTGTGCTACATTTGCCCTGGTACCGCTTTTCCATGGTTGAAATATCTTGGTGAAACCTTTCACCATGTTCGTCACTAACTGCCCCACAGTTCGCTGGAAAAAAGTCTAAATGTGATTCCAAAAAGTGGATTTTAAGTGACATGTTACATTCCATATTCTTGTAAGCCTTGATGAGGTCTTCCACCAATTCTTCATAGTTTCCTTCCCTTCTGTTCCGAGAAATCCCTTTGCCACTAACTTGAAGAGCAACAATCTTTAAGTCACCACAGATCTGCCATTGGTGTTCATCATATTTTATGCACTGCAACATATGCTTTATATTCTCATTAGTTTCTTTCATATGTGATGCATAGCCCACAGGAACTGATGGTTCACTATTGCCATTATGCAACAAGACATATGTCAGACTTGCTTTTGATGAATTTATGAATAGCCTCCAGTGACTAGATCAATATTCAATATTAAGTGCTTCCATCAGACCATTAATAATGTTGCAGGCCAACAAATCACTGGACTGCTGCTGATGGCCACAACCTTTTGAAATCTTGACATCAGCTGCTAGGAGATTCCACTGTTGAAGACGAGGGCCTAGCAGCTCTGTTTTATTCTTAGGTAGTTGTAGGTCCCTGAAAAGATCATGGACTTCCCCTTGTGTTTTGAGATATGGTCTAGAGAAGTGTGCTTCATCAAAATTTGGGTTACTCTATCATCCAGTACTGTCATCCTTCTCTGCTTCCTCCTCATCACTTCTTCATCTGACTTGATGGATACCAAAGTTGGTGTATCAGGAACAGGCAGATCTTTTCCATGTGGAACTGGGTGAATATCTGATGGAATGTTTGGATATTCAACGGATTCCTTCTTCTCCTTTGACAAGCTGTTTTTTACTGGAGGTACCATGCAAAAATATCAATTGTTGGTGTGGTCTGTTCGCTCTCACCACAACATTGGCACAGCAAAAGGCATCCCTTTCCTCTTCCTATTCAACCATTAGCGAAGGTTAATAGCACAAGTGTTGTAGCATATGTGAGGAGCCCACTTCTTATTCTGGTCGCCAATCTTGCATCCAAAATATAGGTGATATCACTTTTTAACTATAGCAGTTATATGGCGCTACTGTAATGCAAAGGTCACCTCACCACAAACGTATGGGTATGTTGAAAAGTAGAGCTAACAACCAATTTTAACCATGTTATTCATTATCAGCGATCTAAAATTAATTGGAAATTGCAACTCTGGTCTCATAAGCATTTTGGTTGTTGACTAGTGTTATCTAATAATGAATCTGCCCACCATCGAGAAGGCTATAATGATAAGATACACCCCAGGAACAATACACAGGCACGTCAGTCCCGCATAACACCGTCTTTCTTATCGGTGTAATTGTTTTGATCGTTATGCAGCTTTCAGACCCGTGTGCAAATTAATTGTTTCTACTTTTGGCACAAGGCCAGCAATTATTCTAGTGTATTACTGGTACTTTATTTTATCGACCCCATAAGGATGAAAAGCAAAGTTAACCTTGGCAGGATTTGAACTCAGATCATAAAGGGCCGTAACTCTTTGCTGCAAAACATGGTGTCCAACCCTCTACCGATACTGCCAATCCACCGCCCGTGTGCAAATTAATGTTGGCATAAATTTCAAAAATATGCTACAAAGCTATTTTTCACCTAGACACAGGATAATTCTGTAGATTATTTATTTACTTAAGTCTAATAATTATTATGTTCAGTTCCATTAAACTAATAATTATAACATTGTTTATTTTTATACATATTTATATACATACATTTGGAGAGCATTCTTATATATAAATGTACATAATTCTGGAAAATAATTGTTTAATTATCTAGCCTATTTTAGTATAAGCAATATTAATACATGTGAAGTATTATATTAAAAAGAAGCATGGTACTTATGTAAAAGTTTTTTCTTTATATCGCTGCAAGTCAACTTATCAATGGAAACAATGTTTTCAAACTAGGATTCTTATGAAATTATAATCTTTCCTCACCATTTATATTTGTATTGCTAACGTATAATTGACTAAGTGCCGTCCTCATTATTTCTGGTCAATATACACATATATGATCTCATATAACATTGCTTCTACTTTTTAATCAAATATGTCTGGATGTTCGTAAGTGCAACATTTTGATATACTGTTTTTAATATACCTCTTTTGCTTTGATTGCGCTTGTGATTTGCAATGTATTAATTGGTATGGTATGAACCTCATCCGTGGTATGGAGTTATCTCTTCAAACAATATCAAAACTCCTGTAGAGCGATGAACAAATACCTCGTATGTATCGTAGTATGACCTAGCGCTCTGTATTGAAATATGTAGAATAAAGACGTTTTACGTATAACTTGGTTCTTCTCTCTATTAATATATATATATATATATATATATATATTGTTATACTTTGGGAGGGTCATGTTGCCAATAAGAAACATACACACCAGTTGCTTTCACTCCAATTTATTATAAATAAAATTTATAAATTTCCGGTGGTTGGTTGGTTCCACAACCGGACGGTTGTTCATATATTGTCAAAGTTCTTTCGTCACACATTCTATGACCTCTTCAATGAACACACACAAAAACAAGATGGCGTAGGACAGAACAAAGGAGAGGCACAAAACAAAGAAAAGAATCCCCAGTCACTGAAGAGGTCACAGAATGTGTGACGAAAGAACTTTGACAATATATGAACAACCGCCCGGTTGTGGAACCAACCAACCAACCGGAAATTTATAAATTTAATTTATAATAAATTGGAGTGAAAGCAACTGGTGCGTGTGTTTCTTATTGACAACATGACCCTCCCAAAGTATAACAATATCGGTTTCAACACACGTTTTCAGATAAAGAATCTTGCTAAACAAATTCAGAAATGATATATATATATATATATATATATATATATATATATATATATATATATATAGTAGAATAATCGAGTATCGAAAAATCGGCGCACGAGTTCACGATAAACAAAATTCGATATGAGCGGCAGAGTGCTCCATAATTTAGATAAATCAGAGCTATAACTATCGTTAAAATACCGTCACACACAGAACAAGTCTATAATCAACCGTACGATCGAAAATTTGCGATCCGGAAGATTCGGGACACTCAGATAAAAAATCAATAAATCAATAAATTAAATGAATGTAAAAAGCATACTCGGACCCGCTAGGAAGATGTTAAATCTAGCTTCTTGGGTTTCTGTAAATCCTTAAACTGTTCTCTATCAGCTCACATAAAAATATATAAGACTTCTAGATATCAGTGGACAGGAAAATTTACTTCTTCAACGAGCTTTGTCCAAACGAATGAAATGGCATAACCCAAGCTAAATACGCACATGGAATTCGGCAAGGGAGATAACCTCTACATCCGCGAAAAATATTCGGGAAAATGTGGAAATACACATATCGAATAAGAGTGCTCAATAGACATGTTAAAATAAACAGGAGCTATTCATCATTTAATAGAATCGACAAAAAATGAACAATAAAATTAACTGGTCAATAGCTAGGTCTAGAGCTAAATATAGTAGAATAATCGAGTATCGAAAAATCGGCGCACGAGTTCACGATAACTATATATATATATATAGCATTAACCACCTAAACCAAAAAAACAAGTCAAGCTAAACAGGTCAAACAAAATAAATGATATAACCAGACCTGGATCCAAGTGGAATTGATTCTTATAAACCATACCATAAACCTAATGAAAACTTAAAATATATAAATAAAGGATCTTGCCATCCACCTATAGTTTTTAAAAACCTTATCCCTAATATTAGCCGTAGGATCTCCACCCTCTCTTCCTCAGAAGCTATTTTTAATAAGGCATCCCCCTACTATAATAAAGCCCTCCAAAATAGCGGTTTTAGCGAACCGATTAAATACATACCTAACTATACTAACTCTATTAAACATAAAAATAGGAAAAGAAAAATAATCTGGTTCACACCCCCCTACTCTCTAGCAGTTAAAACTAATGTAGGCAAAAAATTCCTTGAGCTCCTAGATAAACATTTCCCTAGAACACATAGATACTATAAGATCTTTAACAGAAACTGTGTTAAAATTAACTATTCCTGCGGTCCCCCTATTAAGTCCTATATCCTCAACAAAATATCACCTAGAGAAAATCAAACTTGCTCCTGTAGAATCAAAAGTGAATGCCCATTACAAGGTAAATGCAACACCAAAGCCATTGTATATGCGGCTAAAGTGACAACAATCAGCAACAACCATCCAGCCACCAGTGAACGATATGTGGGTATGACGCAAGACAAATTCAAAACGCGTTATTACTCACATGTCGCATCCTTTCGACATCCAGAAAAAAGATTTACAACAGCTCTGGCTAGCAGAATTTGGGATTTGAAAGACCAAGGCATCCAATATAAATTAGATTGGTCAATTTTGAACCAATCTAAAAAATATGCTAGAGGAACAAGAAAATGCACGCTCTGCATAAATGAAAAATATTGGATATTGCAAAATCTAAAATCACCAAAGACCTGCCTGAACACAAAGACGGAAATTTTCACCAGTTGCCCACACATGAAATCACACCTGCTTTCCAGCTCATATAAACTTAACACACTTTCAGATACTTATCCTCCATAAACTCTTATTATTCTCTTTTTAATTACCCTTTCTGACTTACTTTCATTTTTATCCTTGTCAGTAATTTCATTTATTTTTATTTTTATTTTTATTTTTATTTTTACTTCACATCCCCCCCCCCTTTATTCTCCGATTCGCTTTCCATTTTTTACTTCCCCTTCTTTTACTTCCCTTTTTCCTCCACTAACTGATTAAACTTGTCTTTTGTGTTTTTCAATCCAGATATATTTTTCATTTTTATTTTTATTTTTTTATTTTTGCGCAGCCAATCTTACAATTTTATATTTGTACTTATTTATCCACAAATTTTTTACACCCTGTATCAATATGGCTGAACGCCTTAATGTGTGTATACTTTTATATATGTACATGAGTGATTACGTACGTGCGCGCGCGTGCATGTATGTATATATATATATATATATATATATATATATATATATGTGTGTGTGTGTGTGTGTGTGTATGTATGTGTGTGTGTATGTATTTATTATGCGTATGTGTATGTGTCTTTATATCCGTGTTTTTGACATCTCGGTTTTATGTTTTGTTCCTTTTTTTCTTCTCCCCCCCCCCCTTCCTTTTTTTACTTACTCAGTTTTATGCGTGTGCATGCAAACAGGTTCATATGCGTGAATGTAAAGATGTGTGTGTGTGTATGTACGTATCGAACGTATGGATGTGTAAGTGCGCGTGTGTATATAAGCATATATATTTTTTGCGTTTCTTTTGTGAGACATGCGTGTCTGTGTATGTATGTACCCCTTTTTTTGTCTTCTTTTCTTTAATTTTTTCTTCCTAACATTTTTTCTTTCTAATTTATTGTTACATATATGGGCCTACCTTGAGTGCTTGGAAAAATAAATTTCCCCTTCTTTCGGTAAATGAAACTACTCGGAGTGGCCTGATTCGCCCTAGGAGGTCCGGAGCGCGGCCGGTTTTTTAACCGCCACATAGTACCTTTAAATTACGGATCAAATCAGAACTATTGGATATATCAACCTTAAAATGTTAAACTGTTTAACTTTGAATTTTCTAATTCCTTTGATATTAATTATTGATTATTAATTTTTAACTTCATCCTATAAGTCTAAACAAAAACGTAACGTTCCAAACTTCTGCTCACACATTATAACACACTGACCCCCACTATATTTACCTCTGCTAAGATACGGGTCCCTGTGAAAATTTTTTCGCGCCACTCCTGACCTGACTGTAGTCTGACATTATTATCGACCTTTCTTCCTCTTTCTTTCTATCTTCCTTCTTGTAGCCATCAACTCTGACTTTTCTACTTCTTCCTTTTCTTCCTTCTTTCCTCCCTTCTTTCTGTCTTCCTCCCGCAGACTTATATTCCTTCCCCTTTTTGTTCGCCTATATTTGACCGGTAGAAGTTGTTAAGATACGGGTCCCGTAGAATAAAAAAATTCTTCGCGACAATCCTGGCCTGACTGTAATACCGACTTTTCCTCCTCTTTCTTTCTGTCTTTCTTCTTATAGCTGACATTAACCCTGGCTTCTCTTCTTCTTCCTTCCCCCTTCTCTCTTCTTCCTTTCTTTCTTTCTTTTGTCTTGTGGCATGAGATTAACGCTAACTTATGTTCCCATCCCTTTCTGTTTTCCTTTATCTGACCGGTAGTAGCACACTGTAAGCTTTAGCCACGTCACTCGAGGGCGACCGGCTAAGGTAGAAGGTGCTGGATAGCGGTCGCCCTCGGGTCCTCGATTTTCAGCCCCATGGATTTTATCTATTACATTCACGTATTATATTTCGAATACCTGATGATATCACCGGATTCATACGGAACCCGGTCATTGAAATGATCATAGTATAATAAACCTTTCAAGGATTTACACAAATCCAGCCTCCTGTCATTTCATTATAATATTATATATATATATATATATATATATATATATATATATATATATATATATAAACCAGAGAATGTATGTCTGTCTGTCTCCCTAAAACTCGAGAACCACCCAACCGATTTTGTTCAAACTTTACACATATAATACTTATGGTCGTGTGAGTGTTTTGAGCAAAACATATTTCAAATTTTCAATGCCCTAGGGACCGCATTAGGCGCCGGTTAGCGATCTCTCTCTCTTTCTTACTCTGTCTTTTTAGATAGATACATATCTATAACGTCGCGCCCTTATAATATCTGTCTGTATGTCTGGTTGTCTGCATTACGACATTATGAAAACGTCTTCACGAACCAAAGTATCGTCTTCCTGTTTTCCTTCGGTTGCAACCTTTTTCGAAATATTTACTTCTGCGTTCACAGATTGGTTTTTTTACTTTCAGAATATCCCGTTAAGGGTGAAAGCAGCGATTCTTTGCTTAAACTTTAATGTTATTTTAATATATATAATTATATATTCGTGTACAGATATTTTTGCATACACAAAAACAAAATAGAAACAAATGTATTTATTTCACAAAAGCACAGATGGCTTATCGTCATTGTTACTGCCGATATGTTACCCAAAATGTCCCAGCCTGGCTGCAAGATCAGATTTTCCAGAAGAAAAAATGTTACTAGAGCAACAGAGAGACTAAGCTTCGCGATTACCATCAACAAAGCTCAGGGTCAAACCCTAAAAGTGGCTGGCTTTCAGCTGGGAAAACCATACTTCTCCCATGGTCAATTGTATGTAGGATGCTTTAGGGTGAGCTCGCCAAACAATCTCTTCATCTTTGTGCCTGAGGGCCAAACAAAATATATTGTATACTCTGAGGCTCTAACAATGTAATTTAAATATTTTCTGTTACTTGGAATTTCCATTATGGTTGTACAAATTATTGTAAAGTTTGTTAAAAAATGTGTTCCCCGTTCAGCCTTTATTATTGTAACTAGCAATTTTCTTTAACGTACTGGCTGCTGAACCCAACATCAGAGCACGTTAACCCCCCCCCCCCCCCACACACACACACACACACATACTGACTTGAGAGGGCGTGCGGTATCTTTGCACTGGAGTGGAGGGGGGAATCCTGAAAAGATAAAATCCAGGTATACCTAGCCGGACGGTTCAGCTAGTACTATATATTTTCAACAGTAATACTATACTACACAGACGTCTGTTTATCCAAGCGAAGCTAGGTACATCAGCTATATATATATATATATATATATATATATATATATATATATATATATATATATATATGGATGCTGTAGAACACGCCAATGGTAGCCGGGCGGGCCAGCTATATTTTCAACAGTAATACTGTACTATATATTTTCAACAGTAATATTGTACTACACTATATATTTTCAACAGTAATGCTGTACTATATATTTTCAACAGTAATACTGTATTATACTATATATTTTCAACAGTAATGCTGTACTATATATTTTCAACAGTAATACTACACTATATATTTTCAACAGTAATACTATACTATATATTTTCAACAGTAATACTGTATTATACTATATATTTTCAACAGTAATGCTGTACTATATATTTTCAACAGTAATACTACACTATATATTTTCAACAGTAATACTGTATTATACTATATATTTTCAACAGTAATGCTGTACTATATATTTTCAACAGTAATACTGTATTATACTATATATTTTCAACAGTAATGCTGTACTATATATTTTCAACAGTAATACTGTATTATACTATATATTTTCAACAGTAATGCTGTACTATATATTTTCAACAGTAATACTATACTATATATTTTCAACAGTAATACTATACTATATATTTTCAACAGTAATACTGTATATATTTACATACATTGCTATAAGTGATATTTGCATAGGATCTTCAATTTTTTTTTCTCTGAAGATTCTATGCAAATATCACTTGTAGCAATGTATGTATATGCGTCCGTACACACGTATATATGTGTGAACTGTCATTTTGATATAGTATAAATGAAACACTGTAAGATGTAAAGTTTCTTTTTAAACGTATTGCCTTCTCTTCCATTTATTCTGCTTATACTTGCCCTGCTTAACTCTCATTAAATATTAACCTTTCTATAATATTTAACACTGTACATCTAAGAATTGAGCACACTTCGCTTCGGCAATTGGCGTCTTGTATTCTATATCATAATTTTTTCTCTCTCTTCCACTCTTATGATACATGTCTCTTTTTCGATATATATATAATTTCAACCTCCCGCACGTCATTAGTGTCTGTTAAGTTAATGTATTTCCTGTTCACAAAATCTTACAATAACACATAGTAAATAGACGAATGATATCTAAGTAGTAAGAAGCAGGCACATCAGTTTTTGTTCTGGTTCCACACCAGTTACTGTCCTCTACATGCCAAATTCAAGTCCTGACATGTTAGATTGCAGTTGTGCCCATCAAGTTAGATATCCACTGAGGCTTCAGTTAAATCAGATACTGTCTAATGATAAGATCTAATATTTGAAGTACTATTTTCCTATTTCCCAGCTTTCTCTGCTATATTGATGATGGTCAGAAACTCACACCCTTCTAGCTTTGTACAGACCAACAATAAACATGCACACACCTCTACACTTGAACTCATAGTTCTGTACGGACCAACAACAAACACACACACATGCGCACACTATCTTAAACTTATATACTCACACATATCTTCATAGCTTCAAACAGACAAGCAACAAATACAAACACTTAAACATATATACACACACACATATCCTCATAGCTTCAAACAGGCAAGCAACAAATACACGCACGCACATATATCCTCATACCTTCATACAGACAAACAACACCTACTTATCCACTCTATATACAAAACAAATTTTTCTTTTTCAGCATAATACAGATTCCTTCGATCACAGCCTTTCAAAAGTCGGCCAATTAAACTTCTTATACCAATTGCTGAATTCAATAGTTTTACAAGAGATGGCAACCTAAACAGACCTGCTTTTTCCCAAATAAATTGTTTGTGGTTTCTGCCACTGCTCACTCTCCTCTATTTCTTCTTTAATTTCTCCTTCTATTTTCTGATGAAGCACTGGCATCTGAAATGTTAAAACTCTTATATTTCTTCATTGTACTGTGTCATTTGCTTTGTTATTTCTGTTTACTTTTTGCATATATATATTAAGAAGAACAAAACGATGTTTCACTTTGAGGTTTTTATTTATAAGGTTCAATTTCACAGATGGGTGGCTCAGAATTCATATTTGTGTTATAATCCCAACTTCAGTTCCAATCTGTTCATCAGACATTAATCAAACAAAATGAGGATCTCATTTGAGGGCATCTAATCTCAAATGGTGTATATATATATACATGGGTATAGACCAACCAATGCACACTCGCACATGCACACGCACACTGAGAGACTTGTTTGCTCGCACACACACACACACACAGCCATGCACACTGCACATATACACTTATGCACCATCGCTGACATACACATATACACTCATGCACATGCACTGACACAGTCATATAGTGTATGTGGGGCTGGGGGTCAATGGGCTGCAGACAAAAAGGTCTGTAATTAGCGTCATCATCACCCCTACCAACTATGACAGAAACTGTACCACCAACAACAACAATAATCATGTCGACTGGCCTTAGGTCAAATGCTGTTTATCTTTTTATTACCATGTTGAGTTGCTGATGTTGTGGTTGTTGTTGTTGGTCAAGGTGGTGGTGGAGTTTGTTTGCTTGGGTCTTAGCAACTCAACACTATAATAAAAAGATGAACGTTATTTGACCTAAGACCAATTTGTTAGTTGCTGCAGGTTCTCTTAACTTACCTCTTCCTTCTCCAGACTGGCTTTTGTCTCTTAGTCCATCTAGCACTTATGCTAAGGTCAGACAACTAATCTATATTGGGAGGTACATTCTTCCCCAGGAAAGGCTTGGGTATTTCCAACCATTTGCCTGTCCTGTTTCCTGGTGAGGATGAAGTCTATTTGGCTTGTATGTTCTCCTAATTGGTAGGTAATCAGGTGGCTGGCTGGTTTCTTGAAGTTTGTGTTATAAATCATTAAGTCGAGAGCATCACAGAACTTCAGAAGCCTAGCCCGTTCCTCATTTCTTGTGCCATATGTACATGTCTCATCATCATCATCATTTAATGTCCATTTTTCCATGCTGATATGGGTTAAATGAGTTGCCCCTTTGTAACAAAAGCCAAGTCCGATGTCTATGACATGCTCATACAAGACTGGTTTTGGCTTGCCTTATATAGCTGGATACCCTTCCTAACACAAATCACATTTACAGTGAGGACTGGGTGTTTTTTGTCGTGTCACTTACACAACCATTTTACAGTGTTGGCTGGGAATGACCACATGACCACATATATATTATGCTAGTGTGGAAAGTGGACGATAAATGATGATGATATACATATGTAGGTGTGTATGTCTATATATATATATATATATATATATATATACATATACTTTATAAGTAACAATCAAAGAGTGTTTAGAATATTTAATCACTTACAATCGTTTCATCCTAGCACAAGGCTAATTTCATCAGAGTATATAATAAAGATTGAAACACAAATATAATATCGGAAGTTTGTCATAAGAACATCTTGAGGATACATAAAAAAATGATAAGAAAACCACATATAAAAACTTGGATGATATAAATATTGAAGGCTTTAATATTGTAAGTAAATTAAAGCTTGAAAGGTATACTCAGCCTTATACCCCTAACCAATCCAGATTTACTTTAAAAGACCATAAGGAGGATTTTAATACTAATCCTACAGTTAGATTAATATGCCCATCTAAGTCTGACATTGGTATAATTAGTAAAAGAATTCTAAAACAAATTATCCCCAAAATCAAACAGAAGATACATTTCAACCTTTGGGGTAATACTAGAGAAGTGATTGAATGGTTCACAACTATTGATAGTAATAAGTCTAAGAAGTTTATGCAATTTGACATTAACTCTTACTACACATCTATCTCTCCTATTTTATTAAATAAAGCTCTAATTATGGCCATGGATAATAGTGACTTAACTAGATCCCAAGTAGATGTAATTCTAGCAGCTCGTAAAACTATCATCAAATTTGAAGATCAATTATGGACTCGTAAGAATACACCTAATAATTTTGATATCACTATGGGGTCTAGTGATTCTGCACAGGTCAAAGATTTAGTCGGATTGTACCTTTTAAATGAAATTCATAAAACTTTACCTTACCTGAAGGGTGGATTAAATCGCGATGATACCTTATTTATTTTAAATTATAAAAAATATAAAATTGAAAGAACTAAAAAGGAACTACATAAATACTTCAAAAGTTTTAACCTAGGTATTACTTTAGATAAGAACACCAAAACTTAATTTCCTTGACGTTACCCTATGCTTGGATTCTAAAACCTTCACACCTTACCATAAACTTAATGAAAAACTTTTTTATGTTGACACCAATTCTAACCACCCTAGATCTGTCTTAAACTCAATTATTAAAGGTGTATCTAATAGAATTAGTAATTTATCTTATAATGAAGATATATTTAACCAAAATGCTCATTATTATAATGAAGCTTTATTACATTCTGGCTATAAAAATAAAATTAAGTTTATGCCTAAAAACTCTTTTGCCAACTGTAACAAACAACCTAATTAACTTTGCTTTCATCCTTATGGGGTCGATAAAATAAAGTACCAGTAATACACTGGGTAATTGCTGACCTTGTGCCAAAAGTAGAAACAATTATTTCACATAATATGGCTATGAAAAACCTACAAATATTCAAACTAATAAAGGTATTAATATTATTAATTGTAACAGTCGATTAAATAATGATATGCACCCTTCTTCAGTTCCTCCCAGTACTAATAAAAAACATCTTAAAGATAAAAAAAAAAAACGTGAATAAAAAGCATAGTATATACACTGAAGCTAACATCTGTAATACTAAACATACAACTGAAGGTAATAATCATAAGGATACACTTATTAGTAACAAAAAAAAAAAAGAATAGAAGAAGGCTTAATCCATATTTTAATCCACCTTTCAATTTAAATGTTTCTACTAATATACTTAGAGGTATTCTTCTCTATTATTGAAAAACATTTCCCATAAATTAATTAATAAAAATACCATTAAAATCTCTTATTCTACCACACCTAACATTGCTAGTCACATAGTGAGTAGTAATAAGAAGAAAATTAGTAAATATTTTTCTTCTTATAACTTAAATAACAATTCACAACCAGTTGATATGCTTAATAATATTGTACCTAAAAATGTTAGTAACCACTCTCATGACACATTAATTTCTAGGACTTATAGGAATATTAATAGCAATTCTAGCACTCATATATCTAACTCTAATAACTCTTCACATCTCTATCCTCAAAACCGCTTAATCAATAGTTATAATTGTAATTGTAAGCCTAATAATGTATGCTCTCTTAATGGAAACTGCCTTGTTAAGAATATTATTTATTCCTGTACTGTCATAACTTCCACCAACTCCAAAACCCATATCAGTTCTACACCGAATGGTTTCAAGACGAGGTATAATTCTCATCTTCATACTTTTAATAACTCTAAACTTAAGCATGCAACCTCTTTATCTAATTTCATATCATTTCTGAAGAGTAATAATACACTTTATACTCTAACCTGAAATGTGATTGCAAAAAAAACCCACAATAAATTTTGTAACCTTTGCCTTCTTGACTCCCATACTATTATTTATTCTAAATTAAATTTATTAAATGGGAAATCTAAGATTTTTTCCAACTATTTTAAAACTAGTAACTAACTTATACCAATCTAGATTTATCTATATATTAGTGTTCCTCAAGGCTCTGTCCTTAGCCCCCTCCTGTTTATTATTGCCCTTCAGGCTATAACAGAGGAGTTTAAGACTGGCTGCCCATGGGAACTTCTATATGCAGATGATTTAACTCTCATAGCTGAATCTATGGCTGAACTAGAGAAGAAATTCCAAACATGGAAGCATGGCCTAGAATCAAAAGGCCTTAAAATTAACTTATCTAAGACTAAAGTTCTAGTATGTAGAAAGGAAAATAGGGCACAGGTGCCCTCTGGGAAGTGGCCATGCTCAGTACGTAGGAAAGGAGTAGTTAGAAATTCCATTCTATGCCCCAAATGCAAACTATGGGTACATAAAAGATGTAGTGGGATCACAGGTAAGCTATCTAAGAATGTAGATTTTATATGTGGCCAATGCTCAGGTGCAAGAAGTAGCAAGTGCCCACAGGATACTAGCTCCTTCTACTGCCCAGATGGTTCTATAGAAATAGTGGACACTTTCCATTACCTGGGTGGCAAAATCAGCAGTTGTGGAGGGTGTTCTGAAAGTATAGTAGCCAGAGTTAAAACAGGATGGAAAAGGTTTAGTGAGCTAATACTGCTGTTGGCCACAAGGTTTCTCTCTAAAAATGAAAGGCAGATTGTATGATGCTTGTATACGAACAGCAATGTTACATAGCAGTGAGACATGGGCATTGTGTGCATAGGACCTGCGCAGATTTGAAAGGAACGAAGCATGCATGCTCCGTTGGATGTGTAATAGTAATATGCACGAACAGCAAAACATAAATGAAATAAGTGAGAAATTAGGAATAATAGGGATCAGATGCTGTTTACTTGAGAGAAGATTACATGGTATGGTCATGTGATGTGCATGAAAGATGACAGCTGTATAAAAAGTGCAGGGTGAACAAAATTCATGGAAGTTACGGAGTAGGTAGACTCAGAAAAACCTGGGACGACATGATAAAATCTGACCTTGCACACTTACACCTCTCTAAGACAATGTCACTGGATCGAGATCTTCGGCGCCATGCAGTAATACAGAAGACCCGCCTTCCCAACATACAAAGTTAAACCTATAATCAGTAGGCACCTCTTAACCAAATATACACCCCAACCCACTACTCCCACTCCATCCCCCCCTCCCACCAACACCACCCTTTCTCTGTAAAGTTATGTTGGTACCACAACATCCAGTCCAAACTAAAGTGGTTGTATAGGTGTCACAACAAAAAAAACACCCAGTCCACGCTGTAAAGTGGTCGTGCAGGAGGCATAGTAAAAACGCTCCCAGTCCACACTGTAAATGTGGTTGGTGTTAGGAAGGGCATCCTGCCATAGAAGACCTGCCAGATACAGTCCTATACGAGCGAGACATGGTCACTTGATTAATCTTGCCTCAAGTGGGACACTCTAACCCATGCTAGCGTGGAAGATAGACGTTAAACGATGATGATGATATTAACCATTGCCTCACTCTTTATTTTTTCAGCAATACTAATATAATTTATTAAATATTTAATTAATTAGGATACATTTTTTTATCCTTAGATAATTTTTTACCCTTTTTTATTCTTTTTATCCATTGATATTATTTAGCATATGTATATGGAGGCACATGGCTTAGTGGTTAGAGCATTGGCCTTGCAATCGAAAGGTTGTGAGTTCAATTCTCAGACCGGGTGATGTGTTGTTTCCTTGAGCAAGACACTTTATTTCACATTGCTCCAGTTTACTCAGCTGTAGAAATGAGATGATAGGGACTGGAGTCCCTATCATTCCACTGCAAAGTGGTCGTGGAGGTGCCACGGCAAAAAAGCACCCAGCACTCACTGTAAATGAGGTTGGTGTTAGGAAGGGCATCCAGCTGTAGAAATCAAGCCAGAATCAGTTCCCGTCCCACCCTTGCAAGCAGGGAAAAAGCGGACGTAAAATGAAATGATGATGAAATGATGATATCATTTTTTTTAATAATTCATGCCATTTTAGTATACATTGATAAATTATTTTATTTGTATTTTGTAATATATTATTTTTTAAATAATTTTATAATTCTATAATCATTAGACCTAATAATTGTTTCTACTTTTGGCACAAGGCCAGCAATTATCCCTGTGTATTACTGATACTTTATTTTATCGACCCCGTAAGGATGAAAGGCAAAGTTAACCTCGGCAGATTTAAACTCAGACTATAGAGGGCTGCTAATAATGTTTTTATGTAGTTACACCTTGACTTACTAAATATTTATTTTCCCATTTAATAATGTGTAACTCTCTTATAAAAATATTTATGAATTACCTCCCTTCTATTCTTAATTTTGTATCAGCCGTCAGCTAACGATAAATTTTCAAACTCATTGTGAAGATGGAGTTATTTATGCTTAGCATATAAGACTTTCTTTCCTCTATTCAAATATGTGGTGCTTTTTCCGATGATAACACTTAATCTATATTGGATTTTACTTTGCTGATTATATTTACTCAACAGTATTATCTTTGATTAATAATTGTTTCTACTTTAGGCACAAGGCCAGCACATACCCAGTGCATTACTGGTACTTTATTTTATCGACCCCGTAGGATGAAAGGCAAAGTAAACCTCGGCGGGATTTGAACTCAGACCGTAAAGGGACGTAACTATGCTGGAAAACATGGCGTCCGACCCTCTACCGATACTGCCAATCCACCACCCTTTGATTAATAATAATAACACTTTAACCTATATTTTATTTTTATTTTGCTGAGTATACTTATTCAAGTAGAAACAATTATTACCTTTGATTGGCCGTATCGGTAGAGGGTCAGATGCCATGCTTTGCAGCATAGAGTTATGCCCCTTTATGATCTGAGTTCAAATCCCGCCGAGGTTAACTTTGCCTTTCATCCTTACGGGGTCGATAAAATAAAGTACCAGTCACGCACTGAGGTCGATTTAATCGACTTTCCCCTCCCCCAAAATTGCTGGCCTTGTGCCTATATAAGAAACAATTATTAAAAATATCTTTTGGAGATGTATTTTTTATATTCTTAAATTTATATTTGAGCTGCACACCTGCTCTTATTAACTTTATAAATTTTTGTAATGCTTATTTATATATGTTTATTTACTAATTATGATATATGCCTTGCACTATGCTTAACTTCTTTATAGCAACATGTTTCTTTATAGCAGCATATTTTTTACATTTTTAATCCTCCTAATGTTCTTATGACACACTTCTGATATTATATTTGTGTTTCAACCTATATAATATACTCAAATGAATTTGTCCTTGTGCTACGATGAAACGATTGTAAATGATTAAATGTTCTAAACACTCTTTGATTGTTGTTTATAAAGTATTTCGGCTCTAATATACTTGTTATTTTACATTGAGCTGGATTGGCAGTATCGGTAGAGGGTCTGACGTTATGCTTTGCAGCAAAGAGTTACGCCCCTTAATGGTTTGAGTTCAAATCCCGCCGAGGTTAACTTTGCCTTTCATCCTTACGGGGTCGATAAAATAAAGTACCAGTAATGTATTGGGTTATTGCTGGCCTTGTGCCAAAAGTAGAAACAAATATTTAATATTACCTACATTATATATATATATATATATATGTGTGTAGCAAGAGTTGCCTCCCTTGTTGTGACACTCAAATCACCAATAGATTAACGCTCTCTAGACAGGAAGTAGCTGGAGTTACTTCCCGTTGGGGTGGCAGAAACCTTTTTGTCACTTCCGTCTTGAGACCCTATAAAAGGGATACTCAGAGCGATCTCTCTCTCATTTGCCTTTCGGCTCCTGGCCTTCTAACCTGCCTGGCCCTTCGGCCAGGCGCGTTCGTCTGGCAACCCTAACATGGCCTCTTGCGAGCTAACTTCAAAACGGTAACAAATAACTTTACTTCATTCTTTCATCTACTTTCATTGACTTGACAACTATTCTGTTCTACATAACTGCAACTTATTAATTAAACGTTATATACATAACCTAGTGTTTTGTTATATTCATACACACAAGTATTCTTTTGAAAAAAGAAAAAAATGATAGGATCTGGTGATGTGTGAATATGTATAAAAAAATTAATTAGCAGTACCCTATTTTCGTTGGAATGTGTCGACCAACATTTCGAATACGCAGCAAACTTTATTAACAAACTAGGAAAATACGCAGACACAGAAACGAACACACGCACATGTGAAATTCTCGTTCAGACAGACTCCTTTTCTCTCACGCACGTGTCGTACGCCAACTAAGTGTCGCATTTCACTGGATGTATATGTATGTTTTTCGTTTCTTCTTACAACGAACACTTTAAAAAGAAATTTGATTTTTTTTTACACTTTTCAACATGAACATTTATTTTTGCTGAATCTCAACAATCGCTTATTCTTTCCACAAAGTTTTTTTTTTCATCGTTCACAAAAAATTTGAACTCGCCATATTTGTTATACCAAGTGAAGCCTTTCTTTCTTTTTCATCATATTATCACGTTCACACACGAGTTTTTCAAAATGGCTGCCAACAACCTTGTTTCGGCACGTGTGGGCAGCACACATCTCGACTCACTGAGATACCACATGGTTTCTTGCCAAGGATTCTCCAGCCTTAAGCTATATTCTCCTATTTGCCGGTTTAAAAATTTACCACGTAAATTTGCCGTTGAAAACTGCGCATTTATTCAGAATTTGGTCGCTGGCCTCTTGACCCTTCCAGGTCAACGCATTCTCAACATCGACCATCAACTTTGGCTGTTATTTCTAGCACTTTGCGCAACACATTTTTTTCTTGGAAAATTTTTACTGTGAATTTAAACATCGAATACGCTCACTCCGCGAGACAACAACAACGCAGCTTCATCAACAACCAAAACCAGCAGAACAAGCCAGAGAATTTATTTTTGCAGCACTCTTCCTGTGAGAAATTCCCTTCGGAGATTGGAAATTTCACGTTATACCACAGAACAGAAACCACCTGCATTCATTCTCTGGAACACACTTTCTTTCCTGCTGTCATGTGATTGCACACATGTGAACTGTATTTTAAACATTTGAACTTCGACCTCTTCTTTTACTTTGATTACATTGTATCTTTAAGTGATGGATAGATAGTTCTCTGGACAAGAGCGGTTGGCTACCTTGATATATATCATTGATTTTTGCATGCATATATTTTGCTGTTTTCCTTTTATTGCAAACATTATTTTTTTCGTAATTTTCATGCCTGTTACATGCTCGCCATCTTATTCCATACATGTTTCATTCAATTTTTATGTTTTAAAAATCTGGCGAGAGGTAATGTATCGAGAGTTGCCTCCCTTGTTGTGACACTCACATCACCAATAGATTAACGCTCTCTAGATATGAAGTAGCTGGAGTTACTTCCCGTTGGGGTGGCAGAACCCTTTTTGTCACTTCCGTCTTGAGACCCTATAAAAGGGATACTCAGAGCGATCTCTCTCTCATTTGCCTTTCGGCTCCTGGCCTTCTAACCTGCCTGGCCCTTCGGCCAGGCGCGTTCGTCTGGCAACCCTAACATGGCCTCTTGCGAGCTAACTTCAAAACGGTAACAAATAACTTTACTTCATTCTTTCATCTACTTTCATTGACTTGACAACTATTCTGTTCTACATAACTGCAACTTGTTAATTAAACGCTATATACACAACCTAGTGTCTTGTTATATTCATACACACCAGTATTTTGTTATATATATATATATAAATAGGAAAAAGTATGACCCCGACGGCAGAGCTCAAGCCGTTTCGAGGGCTATTTCTGGACTGAGTCCAGAACGGGAGGTAGAAGATGAAAACTTGGTAGGGGGAGCATGTGGGGATAGGAGTGGTGAGTTGGTGTTGGTTATCCATATCTGAAATAGAGAAGAACGATTGCGAGGTCGTGCAGAGGTGGTTGGTGTGTTCATATTCGTCAATTAGTAATCCATATGCCATACAGAAACAAACATCAATATCTTTACTAATTGTATATATAGGAATCTATGTACCAGAGTAGTTATAACTAATTAATTCTACTAGATATTACCCCATTTAGCACCGGCTAATTGACCACACCTTTATTCATCTTTTATTATTTTTATTTATTTGATTTAAATAGGAATTATATTATAAATTCCATCACTGCAATCGTTATCTACAACTTTTCTTTTACAATATTTCTCTGCAAAGTCTAGTTTTTTCTTTAAAAATTGTAACTTGTGAACAAAGATCATAAATATACAGATTCATCCAATTGGCCTACTTTAGAAATTATATGTTTATGTGTATATAGTTGTTTTCAGATGCATGTGTTCGCTGCTGAACCGAATTTCTCAGGTAACTAAGAAAATTAGCAGGACTCATAGATGATAAATTACCATTCTGTCAACTGGTACAATTCTTTGATCTGCGATAGACACCAGTTCTATATTCTGGATGTGTGACAGTCATGACAACATGCCTGAGGGAGCAAACACACACACACAACCACTCCCTCAATAAACCAGATACTTTCGTAAAGATTCTTTACAATGGAATAAAGAATGATGCCCTTATTTGAAATAATTGATACCTCCTGATGAAACAGCTGCTTCACTGCCAATGCATTTGCAATTCAGTCTGGAACTAGCTGTTGAAATCGGCAAGAGCTCAGCCATCGAGGTCCTGACTCATTCATATATGTATGTGTATATATACATATATATATATATATATATATATATATATATATTAGTAAAAGGAAAAGAAAATGCTGCCAAATTTTTCCCAGTGAAAAATAGTTTAATTAGGAATAAGTATAAATTAGTAATAAGTATTGGTTAGTATTCAGTTTTAGTTTTAAGTTTTTATCGGTTGCGAATTTTTAATGCTTTTCAAAAATAATTTTGGGATAGAGCACTCGTGATGTTTGCTCTAATCTGATCAGTTTTGGAAATTCTTCCTGTTTTATGTGAAAAAAGTGGCTCCAGAGGTATTAAGATTTGGTTGGTTGTTGAATGTCACGTGAATGAGTACTATAAATTTTGCGCCAATTCATGTTGCAAAAATTCTTGTAGTCAAAACAATTTTGATTGGTCGGTAGAGGTCACGTGAATGTTAAAAATTGATTTTGCGCCAAATGTAGGTTTGTCCCTTTTTCGCCTGATTGAGAAGTCACTGAAAAATAAGTCTTTTAAGACAAATATGTGTGTGTGTGTGAAGAGGTTCATTGTTGTGATAATGGTCAGTAGGGATGTGTGTGTGAATTGCAGTCATGTTGAAAGGTCAACAGTTCAGGTGTCTATTAAGACAAATATGTGTGTGTGTGTGTAGCAGAGTGGTTCGTGGTAGAGGGAATAAAATTATTTTAACATGTTGAAAGATATTTTTCAGCTCTATATATATATATTTATTAAAATAACAGATTAAATTTTTTTTTTTTTGCGATAAGGATAAATATATATCAAATATATAAGAACCGTAGAGCAAATTTGCTCTACGGTTCTTATATATTTATCCTTATCGAGCCCTCTTTGGATTTTAGTCTTCAGATTTATTATTATTATTACTATATATATATATAACAAAGGAATTGTGGTAAGGAACCAGATGGACCATAATGCACCAAAGTACTCAATACTTAGGGTAGTAGAGTGGGAAATAGGAAAAAGTATGACCAACACATTACCCGGTCTGAGAATTGAACTCACATTTCGATTGCAAGGCCAATGCTCAACCACTAAGCCATGTGCCTCCCAGTGAAGAATGCACCTCCTAACATAACTTACTAGTTAGCGACCTTATAGTCAGGGGTAGAAGAACCCGACAACAGAAGCTAAAAGACCCATCAAACAGTAACAAATTTAGAAGTATGTTGACTGACGCCTTCAACAGCAAGGAAGAGCAAATAGAGACATAGGATATAGAGGAACAGTGGGAGTTCCTGAAAGGTAACCTACTGAAGGCAACAGATGAAATCTGTGGTTGGAGTAGATCTCTAGGGAGACGTAAAATAGATAAGACAATTAAGGCTAAAAGATTGGGGGTAGCAGCGAAGTTTACCAGAAGGGTAGGCGACAAGTTTATCTCGCTAGAAGGGAAGTAGAAAACAAAAAAATGAAGCATGTTTTACAGCCTGAGGTGTTCAGGATCGCTAGACAGTAGTGTGTCAGGAATAATTGTGATGTCGGTGGGGAGAAGTGTGTCCGAAATGATTTCAGTGAACTTGCCCTCACTGACGTTGAAAAGAAGGTAGCATGGAAGTGCCACTATGAAAGATTACTGAATGAGGAGAATGCGTGGGAAGAAGAAAGTTTGTCACAGTTCAACCCAACAGAAGGACTGGCTGTAAAAGTTAGCAGTATTATAGTAAGGCAATCAAGGATATGAAGTCGGGTAGGGCAGCTGGTCCCTCAGGGATAGTTGCTGAGATGCTGAAAGCATCAGGTATGGTGGGCCACACCATAGCCTCCACATTGTAAACCAAGTTATACAAAATAGTGCCATACCCAATGACTGGTGTAGCAGCAGCATCATAAACTGTCATAAGGGTAAAGGTGATGCTCTAGATAGAGAAAACTATAGAGGCATTAAGTTGGTTGACCAGGTTATGAAGGTCACTGAAAGAGTCATAGCTCAGCTGATTAGAGAACGTGTTAACATAGCTGAGATGCAGTTTGAGTTTGTACCAGGTAAAAGTGCCACAGATGCCCTCTTTCTTGTAAAACATCTGCAGGGGAAGTACCTAGCTAAGAGTAAACCCCTCTACTTAGCTTTTGTAGACCTGGAGAAAGCTTTTGACAGAGTCCCCCATTCCATTATCTGAAGGTCTCTTACAAAATTAGCAGTTGATGAATGGCTTGTGAGGGCAGTTCAAGCCATGTACAGCAAGGTCAGAATTAACTTAACAATGACTATAGCGAAGAATTTAGTCTGCAGGTGTCCCTCTGCTGTTTATTATCATTCTGCAGGCAATAATGGAGGAGTTTAAGACTAGCTGCCCATGGGAACTTCTGTATGCTGATGACTAAACCCTTATAACCGAATCTATAGCTGAATTAGAGATGAAATTCCAAACCTGGAAGCACGGTCTAGAATCTAAAGGTCTTAAAGTCAACTTGGCAAAGACTAAAGTCCGAATAGAAGGAAAAACAGGACCCACATCTCCTCAGGGAAATGGCCCTGTTCAGTGTGCATAAAAGGAGTAGGTAGAAATTCCATTCTATGACCAAAATGCAAGCAATTGGTACACATGAGATGTAGTAGGATCTCAGGCAGACTAACAAAGAATGTAGAACCAAATCAGTAGTGGAGGAGGTTGTTCTGAAAGCAAGGTAACCAGAGTGAGATCGGGTTGGAAAAAGTTCAGGGAGCTACTACCATTACTAACTACAAAAGGTTTTCCCCTCAAAATGAAAAGCAGACTGTATGATGCATCTATACGAACAGCAATGTTGCATAGCAGTGAGACCTGGGCACTGTGTGCTGAGGACCTGCGGAGATTGGAAAGAAATGAAGTCTCCATGCTTCGATGGATGTGCAATAGCAATATATGTGAATGGCAAAGCATAAATGAACTATGCCAGAAATTGGGCATAAGAGGGATTAGATGTTGTGCGCAGGAGAGGAGAATGTGTTAATATGGACATGTGATGTGTATGAAGGATGACAGCAGTATGAAAAGTTGATGGTAGCCATGCAGTGGGCAGGCCTTGGAAGACATGGGATGAGGTAATAAAAGCTGACCTTGCACAATTACACCTCACCAAGGCGATGACACAGGACCGTGACCTCTTGTGCTATGCAGTACTACAGAAGACCCGCCCTCCCATATGCTTGAGCTGAGGCATATATCTAATAGACACACCTCTCTCTACCACTTCCCCACCATACACCTCCCTTTGCTGTAACCATCCCTCCCCTATTACCAACGTCCTCAAGCTTCATTCCCCCAACCTCCTTAGTTCCCATCCCACACCATGAAGTGCCTTCATTCCCTTGGAGCTATGACAAAAGTACCCAGCGCTCACTGTATAGTGGTCATGTATTGCATCACGACAAAAGCATCCAGTCCACACTGTCATGTGGTCATGTAGGAGTCACAACAGAAAGCGACCAGTCCATGCTGTAAAGTGGTCATGTTGGTGTCACAATAAAAAATGCCCAGTCCACGCTGTAAAGTGGCTGGCACTAGGAAGGGCATATAGCTGTAGAAACCAAGTCAAAATCTACCCTGGGTGAGCGGAACATGGTTCCCTAACTGATTCTCTTCCAAGGGGTCAGCCCGTCCTACCCATACTAACATGGAAAATGGTCCTTGAATGATGATGATGATTTCTGTAGTGGAATGCTAGAGTAGGTGTAGTCACTTTAATGCTGCGGTCATAGAAAAAAATATGGTAGGTGCCTCTTTGGATATATCTATGGGGCTGAAAGGTTGGATGTGCTGCTCGGGTAGGAAAAAGATGATCTGCTTATGTACTTGTTTTGTGTGCTAATAATTTTGTTTTAATGATGGTATGCAATTATCAACTAAAATGTTTCAATAAGAGCTAATTTTATGTGTAGTTATGGGTGAATATGTTCTCTATATACCTAAGGATGCGTTTGCAAATGTACTATGGTACCCTAGGGTGCCTACTGCAGTGTGTGTATGTACAATGAATGTTCGGAAATTTATCCCCCCCCCCCCCCCCCCTTCCGGATCGTGAGGTCTGAAATTGAGATATGTTTTGTAAATACGGTTTTTGCATGAGGTGACAAATTCATCATTTTATTTGATAATTGGTCCTTGGTGAACAACATTTGGATTGTCTCCTCAGAGCATAAATTGCATGGGTAGTGTCTTCGTGTGTAAGGTTTGGCCTTGGACAAAGGACTCCAATTTAGTTCATAGGTAATATTATTGTCGCAGAGGTTCCAAATATAGTTAGGTAGTGTTGTAGCATTTCTCCTGGCCGGGTTTTTAACCACCAATGCATTTGCAATTCAGTCTAGAACTAGCTGTTGAAACGGCAAGAGCTCAGCTGTCGGAGTCCTGACTCATTCATATAACCATACTCTACTACCCCAAGTATCAAGTACTCTGGTGAGTAATGGTCTAACCAGTTTCCTACTGAATTCATCTAGATTTATATATATACTAGCTGGGCTACCTGGTGATACCCAGGTATTTTATTAAAGTTACAATATTTGACCATTGAAATATGGTTGCTGAATTTTAACTAAAGTAGGAATTATAGCAGAATATTTATTGCCATTTGTTTAAAGCAAATCATGTAGATAAAAATATTATTAGTTTTGTCCAGTGGTGATCTTTTTAATACTGCTTCCATATATAATTCTTGGAAGAATCATTAGGTATGTTGTCAGTGAAAAGGGTATGACCCCAAAAAATAAATTTAGATTTTATTTATCCTTTTTTTTTTTTTGCACAATCAAAACCTCTGAAATTCAAACAAAATGTGAAGGCTATTTTAAAAAGCATAAATAAAATAAAATGAAATAATAAATTCACCATTGGTTTATGAATGAATGAACAATCTACTTACTCATTTCTGTAATTCAGAAAAGTTTATTTAAATGTGTGTAAGTGTGGTAAATATATACATATACACCAGGAACCAAACTCCCACTGTCACTGCCTCCATCTCTCCCGATCTCCCCATCACTCACTATTATGAGCAAAAGAGGTCTCACGCGCTGGCTGCCCAGCAGCCCCGGCAGTCAGAATAGAGGACGGTAAGGGAGACATGCTGGAAAATCCATTCCGGCTTGCGAGACTCACCCCTGCAGGTAGCCAACTCTGTGCCGATTGTGGTGAGTTGGGAGGCAGCCCTAGAGCCAAGGACACCAGAAGTTTCCATTGCTATGGGCTCATCAACAAACCTGTTTTCTTTCTCTCTCTTCCCTAATACCTCCTCTCTCTATTTCTTTGGCTCTCTTTCTCTCTCTCTCATCCCCCTCTCTCTTTCTCTCTTATCTCTTTCTCTACAGAATGACGAACAAAAAAACAAATAAGTTGTTGCCTCGTTTTGGAGGACTGAGTTGTTTGAGGAAGGGGAGTAGTGCGTGTGGTGGTGGTGGGGGGGGGGGGGTAATGTCCCGGGGGTTCCATTATTGATTTTTATTGAAATCCAATTAGCCAGTCCTGTTTCTGAATATTAGCTTAACATGTGTGTAAAGTTTTATCAGGATCGGATCAATGGTTTAGACGTCAACTGGTTACATACAGACAGACAGAAATTGCCATTTATATAGTAGATATATATGCATAAGCAGAACTGAGTAAAGAACAAAACGTCAGGTTCTATGAGGAAATTTTACTGACAACTTCAGTTACTGATCAAAGAAACCACATCATCTTGTTAAATATAGGTTTAGAAAGGCCCAAAGGGATGCATTTGATGAGAGGACTGACAAGACAAATACATATAATGTAGAGAACAAATGGAAGTTCTTACATGACAACCTACTATAGACTACTGATAGATTACTGATGAGACTTGTGGATGCAGTAAAGCATCAGCCAGGCACAGGGTGACTTGGTGGTTGAACAATGCAGTGGATGCAGCCATTAAAACCAAGAGACAGGCATGGAAAAACTGGAAAAATGGGAGTAGCAGAGAATGGTATCAGGTAGACAAAAGAGAAGCTAAACAATATATATACACAGCTTAGAGAGATGCTCAAAAAAGAAAGTTTGCCAATGTCTTGAAATATGAGGATCGGAGACATGAAGTATTTTGCATTGCAAGACAATGTGTCAGAGGGAATCAAGATTTTGTTGTGGGGATAATGTGTTAGAAATGACGCTCTTAGTACCACTGATGCTCAAAAGAAAGAGGCTTGGTAATGTTACTATGAGAGACAGATGAATGTAAAGAATGAATGGGAGGCGGAGAGACTACTCTTAACTTACCCAACAGAAGGACCAGCTATTGAAGTTGACAGTCAGAGAAGAATGGTAAACTTGCATAGTCAATTAGGTAATACAGGACAGAGTCACACCCAATGACTGGCACAGCAGTACAATCATAAATTGCTACAAGGGTAAAGGTGATGCTCTACAAAGGAGCAACTACAGAGGGATAAAATTAATGGACTGAGTTAAGAAAGTGATGGTAAGAACAGTTAATTAAGGAAAGAGTCAAATTAGACGAGATGCAGTTTGGTTTGGAAAAGTACTACAGATGCCTTCTTTTTAGTGAGGCAATAGAAAAAGAAGTTCCTAGCCAAGAACAAGCTGCTATATTTAGCTTTTGTTGTTCTAGAAAAAGCTTTTGACAGAGTTCCTCGTTCTGTTATCTGTTGGTCCTTAAGAAAATTAGGTGTATAAGAATGGCTTGTGAGAGCAAAGCAAGCCTTGTGCAGAGGAGCTGTCAGTAAAGTGAGAGTAGGAAGGAAGTGAGTTTAGTGAGGAATTCATGGTACAGGTAGGAGTTCATTACGGTTCAGTTTTGTGCCCACTATTGTTCATCATAGTTCTCCAGGTCATAACAAAAGTGTTTAAGACTGGCTGTCCATGGGAACTTCTCTATGCGGATGATCTGGGTCTTATAGCAGAATCCATAAAAGAACTAGAGAATAAGTTCTGACTATGGAAACAGAATTTATAGATCAAAGGGCCTGAGAGTAAACTAAGCCGAGACTAAAGTGCTTGTAAGTAGGAAAGAAAATAGGATGCCAATTCCCTCAGGGAGGTGGCCCTGCTCAATATGTAGAAAAGGAGTAGGCAGAAACAATGTAAATCTTGGATACACAAGAGATGCAGTGGGATATCAGATAGACTAACAGGGAGGGAAAACTGTGTATGTAATTGAGCATCAATGGTATAAATCTTCCAATCACATGAAGGATCCATAGAAGTGGTTGAAAGCTTCTGTTATCCATGTGACCTAATTAGCAGTGGAGGAGGGTACTCTGAAAGCATAAGAGCTAGAATAAGGATAGGATGGAAGAAGTTTAGAGAGCTACTCCTACTCTTGACATATGAAAGGACAACTGTATGATGTTTGTGTGAGAAGTGTGAGACTACATGATAGTGGCACATGGGCAGTGAGTGCAGAGGTCATGCATAGGCTGGAGAGAAATGATACAACTATGCTTCATTGGATGTGGAATGTAAATGTGAGAGAAAGGCAGAGCTTGGATAAACTGAGAGAAAAACTTGGTTTAAGTGGTGTACAAGAGAGAAGACTGTATTGGAATGGACATGTGATGTGCATGAATGATGATCACTGGAAGAAGAAGTGCTAGGGAATGCTAGTGGAAGGAAACCGCAGTAGAGGTAAACCAAGGAAAACCTGGGCAGAGGTGGTGAGAGCTAATCTCAAATTGTTGAGATTCACAGAGGGGATAATGAAGGAATACAATGAGTGAAGAGATGCTGTGCTGAACCGATGCAAGCATAGAAAAACACATAAAAACGATGATGATTTTGAGTATGTGTGTATATGTATGTCATTTCTGACAATGCAAGATCACTCATCACTCAGTACATGTAGCTGCAGTTCATCTTGGCAGAGGGAGTGATTGATGGTTATGATGATATCAGTAGCTCCAATTAAATACTAAATTGGTCTGTGATGATCTGTCCAACCTTTGTTAAGCAGGGAGAATGAATGTTAAATAATGATGATAATGATGATCATGATAATAATTAATAAGGGTTTCTGATTTAGGTACAAGGCCAACAATTTTTGGAAGAGAAAGTTGATTAAATTGACCCCAGTACATTACTGGTGCTTTACTTTATCAACCCCATAAGGATGAATGGCAAAGCTAACCTTGGTGGGATTTGAACTCGAAATGTAAAGGAACATAACTATATGCTGCAAATCATTATCAGGACTAATTTAAACCACTTGTGTAGTCCTTGCACATATCAAGCTGTTTCTCACACTCAAGTATCCTTAGGTCAAAGGAAAGATAAAGCCAGTATGTGCAAGAGAGAGACAAGTGAATGCAGTATTATCGAAAGGAGTCAACAATGCTAAACAAAAACGCTTAATGAAGTTGTAAACTTCAAAATATGTTATTTTGGACTTACAAGGAAATATTAAAAACTAGCAAAAGTACCCGTAGCTCGGGTATTAAATAGCAGTAATGTATAACATTCATGTCAATACTTCAGTGCTGCTTCGAAAACTATACTTGTACAAAATCATCAGCTTTTTCCAAAAGAGGGTTCCTGCCCCTAGGGGTCCCCTACTCAATATGTGCCAATTCTGAGTGTTCAAATTCATTTGTAGAACATACGTAGCCCATGTACCAAGTTTGGTGAAAATCGGTTGTGAATTCCAGAAATTATGACATTTTGTTGCATTGCAATGCAATGCTTCAGTCGACTCCAAGGAAGCGGTTAAAGGGGGTTATCTGACCCCTTGGGGCCCTATAATCAATATCTGGAAAAATGAAAGGACCCATGACCATCATACAATGCTGCTCCTTGTTTTCTAACACTCTTGCAGTAGCTTTATGTTCAGCATCTTGTGATCATCTAATTGCAGCCTCCATTGACGATTCATTTGCTTTTCTTCTTTTCCCTCTTTCAGTTTTCGCCGTTTTTTTAACAATGGCAGATCTATTCCTTGGAGGCATTATGTAAGGAAAGAGGATGTAACACACTAAGATGAGTAAAATGTTAACCAAAATTATTTAAGTTTTGCACATGTGACGTGATTGTCACGGTGATCCAGAGACAGCTTTCGTCCACCTAGGGGCCGCATTAGATAAAATCTCGAAAATGTTATGAGTCCACAACACTTCTGGGAACATAACGCATGTTTGTTCCAAATTTGAAGAAAATTGGTTGCAAACTTTTGAAGTTCTGTGGGTATGGACACACACACATCCACAGTTTTAAATATATACTAGCTGAGGTACCCAGCTTCGCCAAGGTTAACAAATGATAAGAGAAGACCGGCAGAAGAGAAAACGTCTGTATTGAATGCATTGTCTTGTTTACAGTGTGTGTATATTGTGTGTGTGTTTGTGTATATATATATGTGTGTGTGAGTGTTCGTGTGTATATATATATGTGTGTGTGTGCCTGTGTGAGTGTTTGTGTGTGTGCCTGTGTAAACCACCGTTGGAATCGGAGACATAGGCCGCGAAACACGATCATCACTGACAACGAACTCGCAGAGAGAATCCCTTATGGTTGATTCCCAACCTGCTAGAAATAGCAGTCAGGTTGGTTAGCATACGTTGTATGTCTTTCCTCTTCTTTGGTGTTATAAAATTAGTATCAATAAACTTTTCTGGATATACTCTTATCCCAATCCTGTACATACTGTAGCAGGAGTTGTCTCCCTTGTTGTGACACTCACATCACCAATAGATTAACGCTCTCTAGACAGGAAGTAGTTGGAGTTACTTCCCGTTGGTGGCAGAACCCTTTCTGTCACTTCCGTTCCAACCCTATAAAGGGAATAACTTTAAGCTCCCTCACTCTCATTTTGCCCTTTCGGCTCCTGGCCTTTGGCCAGGCATCTTCGGCCAGGCGCGTTCGCCTGGCAACCAAACGGTAACTAATAACTTTGCTTCATTCTTTCATCTATTCATTGACATGTCAACTATACTGTTCTATATAACCACAAATTGTTGATTAAATATTATACACACAAACTTCGTCTCCTGTTTATACTTATACAACCCAGTACACTGTTATAAGTGGTGACCCAGAAAAAAGAAAAAAAATAGTAGAATCTGGTGTTGTGTGAGTAACATTACGAATACGCAGCAAATTTTATTGACAAACTAGGAAAATACGCAGACACAGAAACGAACACACGCACATGTGAAATTCTCGTTCAGACAGACTCTTTTTCTCTCACGCACGTCTCGTACATCAACTAACTGTCGCATTTCACTATATATATATGTTTTTCGTTTCTTCTTACAACGAACACTTTAAAAATAAACAAACAAAAAAAGAAATTTGATTTTTTTTTTTACACATTTCAACATGAACATTTATTTTCGATGAATCTCAACTATTGCCTTTTTTCATCGTTCACAAAAAAAAATTGAACTCGCCATATTTGTTATACTAAGTGAAGCCTTTCTTTCTTTTTCATCATATTGTCACTTTCACACACACATTTTTTCAAAATGGCTGCCAACGACCTGTTGCACTATTATTTTCGCGCCATTTTCTCGCGCAATAGAAATATTTTTTTTCAACTTAACCTTGTTTTGGCACGTGTAGGCAGCACAATTCTCGACTCACGGCGATAACCACACGCCAGATATAACATTTTTCGCCAAGGATTCTCCAGCCTTAAGCTATATTCTCCTATTTGCCGGTTTAAAAATTGACCACGTAAATTTGCCGTTGAAAACTGCGCATTTATTCAGAATGCTTATTTCTTTGGTCGCTAGCTTCTTGACCCTTCCAGGTCAACGCATTCTCAACATCGACCATCAACTTCGGTTGTTATTTTTAGCACTTTGCGCAACTCATTTTTTTCTGTGAATTTAAACATAGAATACGCTCACTCCGCGAGACAACAACATCAACAGCAACACAGCTCCATCAACAACCAAAACCAGCAGAACAAGCCAGAGAATTTATTTTTGCAGCACTCTTCCTGCGAGAAAATCCATTCGGAGTGTGGAAATTTCACGTTATACCACAGAACAGAAACCACCTGCATTCATTCTCTGGAACACACTTTCTTTCCTGCTGTCATGTGATTGCATACCTGTGAACTGTATTTTGAACTTTGAGCTCTTCTCTTACTTTGATTACATTGTATCTTTGGGTGATGGATAGATAGATGTCCAGTCGTTCTCTTGATATCTATCATTGATTTTTGCATGCATATATTTTGCTGTTTTCCTATTATTGCAAACATTATTTTTTTTCGTAATTTTCATGCCTGTTACAACATTCTCGCCAACTTACTACATACATATTTCATTCGATTTTTATATTTTAAAAATCTGGCGGGAGATAATGTAGCAGGAGTTGCCTCCCTTGTTGTGATACTCACATCACCAATAGATTAACGCTCTCTAGACAAGAAGTAGTTGGAGTTACTTCCCGTTGGTGGCAGAACCCTTTCTGTCACTTCCGTTCCAACCCTATAAAGGGAATAACTTTAAGCTCCCTCACTCTCATTTTGCCCTTTGGACAGGCGCCTTCGGCCAGTTGCGTTCGCCTGGCAACCAAACGGTAACTAATAACTTTGCTTCATTCTTTCATCTATTCATTGAGATGTCAACTATACTGTTCTATATAACCACAAATTGTTGATTAAATATTATACACACAAACCACGTCTTTTGTTATATTCATACACACCAGTATTTTGTTATAATACTTTCCGATTGTCACTGTTCGTTATTTTCGTGTTATACCCGAAGGAACCAACCAACAAACATCTCTCTTTTATATCTCTTTTATTTGTTCATTCAAAATATTTTTCAGCTAATTCTGTTGTACAATATACATCAGCAATCGTTATCTAATGTTTAAAACATATGAATAGCTGCGATATATGCACCATATCAATAAAAAACGATATGAGAATTGAATACCATACTAAAGCGCCAGTAAGCTTGCTAAGAACCTGCAGATAGAAATGTTAATAAATACAACATTTGGCTTGGGTAAACTTTAAGATGTTCTTTCATTGTAGGTTTCTTTTCTCAGCCAGTACATTAAAGAAAATTGATAGTTACAACAATAAAGGTTGAACGGAGAACACATTTTTTAACAAACTTTACAATAATTTGTACAACCATAATGGAAATTCCAAGTAACAGAAAATACATAAATTACATTGTTAGAGTATACAATATTTTTTGTTCGGCCCTCGGGAGCAAAGATGAAGAGATTGTTTGGCAAGCTCAACCTAGAGCATCCTACATACAATTGACCATGGTTTTCCCAGATGAAAGCCAGCCACATTTAGGGTTTAACCCTGAACTTTGTTGATGGTAATCTGATCTTGTGGCCAGAGTAGGACATTTTGGGTGGCATATCGGTAATAACAATGAGGATTAGCCGTCTGTGTTTTCGTGAAATAAATACGTTTGTTATAATATTTTTTCTTCTGGAAAATCTGATCTTGCGACCAGGCTAGGACTTTTTGGGTGGCATATCGGCAGTAACAATGATGATAAGCCGTCTGTGTTTTCGTGAAATAAATACGTTTGTTTATATTTTGTTTTTTGTATGCAAAAATATCTGTACATGAATATATAATTATATATATATATTAAAATAACAGATTAAAGTTTAAGCAAAGAATCGCTGCTTTCACCCTTAACGGGATCTTCTGATCAATCTGTGAACGCAGAAGTAAATATTTCGAAAAACGTTGCAACCGAAGGAAAACAGGAAGATGATACTTTGGTTCGTGAAGACGTTAGGAATCTCGTATAACCGGAAGTGTTGACATTTGAAAATTTTAAAGAAATGAATATTTAAATAATGTCTTTAATCTTTTAACAAAATTCAGTAGACAAAAATACCCTCACTTTCTTACTTGGAAAAAGTTACATCTATGGTGCAAATTTGGTACCGTTTGGTCCAGCCGCTTGGCGGAAAGTTTGTTACTTACATACGGCCGTCAGCGTTATAGTATAGATATATACATAGATAGATAGATGCGTGTTTGTGTGTGTGCGGACATTGTAACTTCCCCAGACACACACAACACACACAGTCACAGTACGTCTTGTGTGAAAGAGAGAGAGAAAGATATGTAAGGCTGAGGAAGGGGGAGAGTTAAACAGTCTGTAAAGAATAAATAAAGTTAAAGCTATTGAACGCTGCTATCATTTTCTCCCCTCCCCAATCCCCCTCACTCTCTTTCTTTCTCAACCCCTCTCTCTCTTTTTTCTCATACCCTCTCTCTCTTCTCTCTCTCTCATACCCTATCTCTTTCTCTACAGAATGGAGAACAATCAAGAACACGCATTGTCGTCTGCTTTGATTGAAATTTCTTTATGTATATTTCTAATAAATTGTTGCCTTGTTTTGGAGGACTGAGTTTTGGGAGGAGGAAGGGGAGAGAGGGTTTCACATACAGTAGTAGTATCTCCTCTTCCCTCTTTCTCACTGAAATGTCTTCTCTTACCTCCTCCATTGTAAAGATGTCCCATGGGGTTCCATTATTGATTTTTATTGAAATCCAATTAGCCAGTCCTGTTTCTGAATATTAGCTTAACGTTAACGTGTGTAAAGTTTCATCAGGATTGGGTCACTGGTGTAGGCGCCAACTGGTTATACACATATACACAGACTGACAGAAATTGCCATTTATATAGAAGATTGCAAATAAAGTAAAGTAATGAAAAAATTGAAGGATTATCATAGTTCCAACCTCCCTGAGGCCCTCTTTATTGTAAAACAAATGTAGGACAAATACCTGGCTAAAAGTAAGCTGCTCTACTTAGCATTCATGGACCTAGAGAAAGCTTTTAACAGAATCCCTTGACCCATAATCTGGTGGGCCCTCAGAAAACAAGGGGTAGATGAGTGGCCCTTTAGAGCAGTACATGCTACGCACAGGGGGCCACCAGCAAAGTTAAAATCAACAATGAGTACAGTGAGGAATTTAGTGTGCAGGTGGGGGTCCACCAGGGTTCTGTCTTTAGCCCCATCTTCTTCATTATTGTCCTACAGACTATAACAGAGCAATTTAAGACTTGTTGTCCATGGGAACTCATATACACTGACTGCCTTAGCTGATTCTATGACAGAATTAGAGAAGAAATTTCAGACATGGAAGCTCAATTTAGAAATAAATGGTGTTAAAGTCAACCTGGCAAAGACCAAAATCCTAGTGAGCAGAAAAGAAAACAGGGCTCTGATCCCTCTGGGAAATGGCCCAGCTCAGTATACAGGAAAGGAGTAGGCAGAAACTCAATCTGGTGTCCCAAATGCAAACTGTGGATACACAAGCCATGTATTGGGAAAACAGGCAGCTTAGCAAAAAACACAGACTTCATATGTGAATACTGCACAAGGGAAATAAGCAAAGACCCTCAAAAAGCAAGCTCCTTCAATTGCACAGAGGATCCCATAGAAATAGTTGACAGCTTCTGCTACCTGGCTATTAAAATCAACAGAGGAGGTGGATGCGCAGAAAGTACAGTTACCAGAGTAAGATCAGGATGGATAAAGTTCAGGGAGCTACTGATGTTGCTAGCTACGAAAGGTGTCTCACTCAAGAAAAAAGTTGTACGATGCCTGTGTGTGCACAGCAATGCTATGTAGAAGTGAAACATGGGCTCTGCATGCAGAGGATCTATGGAAATTGGAAAGAAATGAAGCCTGCATGATCAAATGGATGTGTAACAGAAGTGTGCATGAATGACAAAGTGTAAATGAATTGAGAGCAAAACTAGGCATAAGAGGGAACAAATGCTGTGTGCAGGAGAGCAGACTGTGGTGGTAGGGATAAGCGATGTACATGAAGGATGACAGCTCCACACTGTAAATGTGGTTGATGGTATGACCACTCAGTAACATGGCTCCTTCATGAGTAAAGCATGGCGTAGCCAATTGGCCCAACCTCCCTCATAGTGGGACCACCCAGATCCACCCAAATTACGAATCTGATGTGAGCAGGGTATGGCATGGCCAACTTGGCCAGAACCTCTTCATAATGGCACCACCCAAGGCTCTACTTTGAGAAAGGCTTGGTGCAGCCAACTGGTCCAACCTCCCTCATAGTGGGACCACACATATCCCAAATTACAGCAACAGTCCCGATATTGTACAAGGTATAGCATGGCCTCAATATGTTTAAGGCTTCGTGTGACCAACTGGCCCGACCTATCTGATAGTAGGACCACCCAGTTCCCAAACTATGGTTCCAATGTTAGCAGGGTACGGCACAGCCAACAGGCCTGTCCCTCCCCATAATGGTACCATCCACTCCCACACTTTAAATGTGATTGGTGTTAGGTAGGGCATCCAACTGTAAATATCCTAGGCAAATTTACAGTTCCATCTGAGCAACGTGCAGTGTGGCCAACTGGTCAGACTTGTCTCATGATGAGGACAACCCATCTAACCCATGCAAGCATGGAAAATAGACATTAAACAGGGATGATGGTGATACATAAGGAAAACAATGCTCAATCAGGAAGAGAGCAGAAATATATTATTTATTTATGTTCATACATGGAATAAAGGCACTCACTAGCCAAGGTTTCAAGACCTAAATTTGACCACACCTCCAGAATACAAGAGGCTTCAAATTAGTGACCTTCCTTCAGACACTACTTGTATAATCGCCTGAAGAAAAGTCACTAATTTGATGCCTCTTGTATTCTGGTGGGATGGTCAAATTTGGACCTTGAAATCTTGGGTAGCACCTTTATTCCACGTATGACCATAGATAAATAATATATATATGGTTGGCATTAAGAAGGGCATCCAGCCATAGAAAACCAGCCAGAAACACCCCTATATGAGTGAGACACAGTCACCCGACCGACTTGCCTCTAAATGCGACCCGTCTAACCCAGGCTAGCGTGAAAGATGGACGTTAATTGATGATGATGATTGATATATATATATATATATATATATATATATACATAAATAATAATAATAATATTTATACTTATATATGGTTAATATATAATTATAAATATGGAGGGTAGTACTATATATATATATATATATATATATATATATAGGAAAAGAGTCAGGACCTCCGGCCGTTTCAACAGCTAGATCTAGCTGTCGAAACGGCCAGAGCTCAGCCATCGGGGTCCTGACTCTTTTCCTATTACCCACTCTACTACCCTAAGTATCGAGTAATCTGGCTCATTATGGTCCACCTGATTCCTTACCACACTTGCTTCATTATAAATATATATATATATATATTTGAAAAAGGAGTAAGGTTCTATACAAAACAGAGATTATAGCGGAAAAAGTGGAATTGGAAATAGCACGAAAAGTATATTTAAAGGATCTTTTTTTCTTTTTTTCTCTGATTCGTCAAAGTGACATTATTGAAAAAATGAGAGGATCAATTTTTTTTTAAAAAAGGAGTTTTATAATCTCCTTATAATATATAACCACCAATTTCTCTGTCTGTCTGTCCGACAGTGGAAACACGTGCGCGTGTGGTTGCTATCTCTCTCTCTCTCTCCAGCTATCCCTCTCTTTTAGTCTGTCTGTTTCTCTCACTCTCACTCTTTCTCTTTGTAACACACTAACATTCCTCCCCTCTATCGCTGTGACGAATGGGGAGATGGGGGAGGAGGAGGAGGAGAGAGTCACTTCAGCTCTGCCTTTCTTTCTCTCCCTTCTCACTCCCTCATTACGTACAGACATTAGGGCGGTGGATTGGCAGAATCTGTAGAGAGTCGGACACCATGCTTCATAGCATGGAGTTACGTCCCTTTACGGTCTGGGTTCAAATACCGCCGAGGTTAACTTTGCCTTTCATCCTCACGGGGTCGATAAAATAAAGTACCAGTAATGTACTGGGTAATTGCTGGCCTTGTCTATATATCTAAAACAGAGAATGTCTGTCTGTCTGTCGCCCTAAAACTCGAGAACTACCCAACCGATTGTTTTCAAACTTTACACGTGTAATACTTATGGTTGTGTGAGTGTTTTGAGCAAAAGATATTTCAAATTTTCAATGCTGTAGGGATCGCATTAGGCGCCGGAACGTTGCGCCCTTATAATATATGTCTGTATGTCTGGCTGTCTGCATTACGACATTATGACTTCGCTATCTGTCTGTGTGTGTATATATATGTATATATAGTGTGTGTATATATATATATATATTCTTCTCATTGCTGACGTATTATGTTCGCTATTTTCCATTCATTGCCAAGGAATGTCTTCACGACCCAAAGTAACGTCTTCCTGTTTTCCTTCGGTTGTAACGTTTTTCAAAATATTTACTTCTCCGTTCACAGATTGATTTTTTACTTTCAGAAGATCCCGTTAAGCAGCGATTCTTTTATATATATATAATTATATATTCGTGTACAGATATTTTTGGTATTCCGTACTTCTCTGTACTGTTTCGTCCTTATAATATCTGTCTGGCTGTCTGCATTACGACATTGACTTTGCTATCTGTGTGTGTGTGTATATATGTATATATAGTGTGTGTGTATATATATACATACAGTGTGTAACGCTTTTCTAAATATTTACTTCTGCGTTCACAGATTGATTTTTTTAGTTTCAGAAGATCCCGTTAAGCGATTCTTTGCTTAAACTTTAATCTGTTATTTTAATATATATATATAATTATATATTCGTGTACAGATTTTTTGCATACACAATAACAAAATATAAACAAACGTATTTATTTCACTAGGCTCGAGAGCAGCAAAAACAACAACAAAAAAGAGAGGGAACGCAATTACATGCTTTTGAAAAATCTTAATGGAAAATTATTTGCCTATTGACCCAAGGCGACTTCACTTTTTATTAGGACTTCTGCATCAATTGGTGAACATACGACGAATCTGTTTCAGAAAGGAGGGATAAACATGCCAATCTATGTTTAGAATCCCGAGCAACGCCGGGCCATTCTGCTAGTGTATATGAAATATAACCGGTTTCGATGTATCAGTGTAATCCATCTTATCAAATGTTGAGTATTACAATTAAAAAGAATTTAAAAGAATCAAAAATTCTTTTTAATTCTTTTTAATTGTAATACTCAACATTTGACAAGATGGTTAACACCTATACATCGAAACCGGTTATATTTTATATATTTTATATACATTATAAACCTCCTTTTTTTTTTTAAATTGTTCCTCTCATTTTTTCACTTAGATGAATCAAAGAAGAAAAAAAAGAAAAACGGACCCTTTAAATATACTTTTCGTGTTATTTCCAATTCCACTTTTTCCCTATATATATATATTTATATTGATAATGGCGTTTTTCAATATAGATTCCAGTAAAGATGAGAGAAGCTTGATGCTATCCAGTTTCCTTAATATAGCATTCCTTCACATTTTTGCAAACACTATGCACATTTCAGTGGCCAGGTTACATATGAACCTGGTGATATCATCAGGTGTATATTGCATAATAGTTATATACTAAAGGAATGATGGCAAACACATTTCAAGAGGCTTTAACACACACACACACACACATACATACATGATGGCTGCAACTCAATTTCTAGCAATGCCATCGCTTAATACTTAAGCATGAACATCATGGGTGTGGCTTTTTAGTCCTGCCGGGGACTTGCCTATGGCCAGCAATACCATGCATCACAAAAAAATGTCACATATCAAACGATGCCTGTGCTTGAAACTTTTTTAAGCGAGGAAAGGCTTTGCACAAAGGCCAACCCCACTCTCTGAACATCAAATGCATTTGCCCCAAAAGAACTGATCAAAATCATTGGATGCAAACGAAGTCACAGGTTTTATATCAGAGTGATCTTCTCCTAGAGAGCTGTCTTAATGAAGGCTAGGAGCCTCACACTCCACAAAAAAAAAACTCATTGGATGGCTGTTGACTCTCCTGAGTTCCTCTGTCCTTTGACGGGTTTTGTTTTTCATCCAGCAGGTGTCCAAATTCACCCTCCTCACCAAGCAAGCTTGATGGGGTTGCTGGTTTAGTTGCCAACAATCTGACCATGCTCAGTTTGTACTTGGTTACAAGTTACCAGTAGCACTGAAAAGCAACCTGACATGTATATATATATATGTATATACATATACCAGTAGCGCTGAAGAGCGGCCTGACATACATACGTACACATACATACATACATACATTCATGTGTATATTTATACATGTATTTATATGACAGGATCAAACTGAGATAAGAGAAGATAGCTTGCTGAATAGAAATTATTCTAAATTGCTTTGTAAGACTAGATGATAGCTTTCAAATGTGTGCCTTCTTCTGGGTTGTCATTGTGAAAATAAGCTTACTGAAATCAATAACAGGGAGAGAGGTGATGAGAGAGCAATGGAGAGCTGTGAGGAGGCATGCAGGCTGAGTCACATCTTGATAGCAGAGCTTCATTATCTGATACCAGTCACTATTTTAGTTGTATTAATAGTATCCACTTCATGTCCTCTTTTAAATCTCCAATAGATTTTGCAAAACCATTAATATGGGGTTCCTGGTAAAACTTAACCTCTTAAAACTGATTTTGTTTTCTAGTTTTTAATCTATTCTTGTACCAATCATCATTGTCATCATTTTTGTGTCTGCTTTTTCATATAGACATATTAATTTTTTTTTTTATTGAGAGAGAGAGAGACTAAATATGTTCTATAACTAAATAATTACTTTCTCTATTACAGTGTCTTCTATCTTTATCTCTTCCTGAATGCTGCAGCTTTCCATATACCTAATTGTCTCCCTTATGTATGGTCAACCCCACTTTTTTATTTGCTTGATTTTTTTTTTATTTATCTTTCTAATTTCCTAACTGTATTTGTGAGGATTGCTATGTCATCTGCAAACCTCAGGTCTCTTAACATTTAGCCAGAATAAAGGACAATAGATGGATGAAAAATGTTAATTTCATGAAAGGAAAGAAGCGGGGACAGGAGATAGAGGGACAATATCGAAGAATACATGAAAGTGATCAAGGAAGATGCAAGGCCGGTAAGGACAAAAAAGGCAATAGACAAGGAGTGGAAGGGGCTTGAAGACGGATATGCCAGAAGGGGATTGCAATATCTTTAAAAAGAAAACTATATGGTTGAATGTCCTTCCTGACACCAACCCATACTTGCTTTTTTAAGTAAGATACTGATATTCGCACATTGAATATTATTTATGTAGGATATAAACAAAGGATATCCACCCTATACTCACCGAAAGATTCTGCCCTCAAAAAGAGAAGTATCCTATATATATATCCACTAGTCATATGAATTTATCCTGCTTCCTTACTCTCACTTCAAGATGGGGTGGGAGATAGCAACCTTCATGTGCTCCACCCTGTAGGGAATTCATTCCAATTAATGCCATTGCTTGATATATGCACACCTTGTACAATCAACTTGCTTTGTTGTCAAAATCCTTTTGATCATGATTCTTTTGAGTCATCACCCAACAGCTCTTCTAAGGGCCAGCCTTCCCAACATATTGGGAAAACTCTACGCAGAAGGTATGTTGAGAGTGAAATGTGACTATCTGGCTAAAACAACAAAAGATCTTGACATGGATGTCATATTAGTACAAGGAGCCCGTATTGGTGATGTCGAGATCTGCTGTAAGCTTTATGTCTATGGGTACAAGCTCATTGTCGCAGTACACCTCTCGAAATACGATGTTGCCACTTACATCAGGAACGCTATTACAGAATTTTCTGTTCTTGAGAAATCCTGCAGAGATGACATATTTATCGTTAATGTGAGAGTCAGGGACCTCACCATCACTAATGTGTCCAAGCCACGGAGAAGTACTTGGTCTTCATCTGCTCTGAAAGTCCACTCCCATCTGGAGCTGCATGCTGGTAACTTCAACAGTTACCATTCTTCATGGGGCTATGCCATAAACAACGAGGCTGGAAAACAGTTGGTGGCATGGGCTTTAGCCTATGACCGCTATCTTCTCCGTCATGTCAAACAACCAGGCACGTTCCATTTTAGTCACTGGAAAATGGATTACAACCCAGACCTCTGCTAGTGCTCCAAATCAATCAATAGATGTCTTGTTCAAGCTTCTCACAATATACTCCCTCACTTCCCCCACGGCCAACAAAGATCACCTGTGATACACATTAGCATAGAGATTCCTGTTATACAATCCGAGCCACTGCCATGGTGGAACTTCAGGAAAGCTGATTGGGAATACTTCAGCTCAGTGGTAGAGGAACAAATCATCAACTTGGAACCTATTTCCAAGAATTATACTGTCAAGAAACACACCCCATGGGTTTTCTGTCAATCTTACACCCCATGCTGGATCCCAGAGTCTGAAGAGCTTCTCAAGAGCTATGAGGCCTCAAGTGATCTAGACATTGCTACAGAACTCTTAGACTCTCTTGACTCAGCTAGATAAACACACTGGCAGAAAACGGTGGAAGAGTTGGTTTTCACTCACTCTAGTAGGAAAGCATGGAATCTCTTCATGCAACTTGGTGCAGCATCTCCTGTTCAGCACCAACCACCAAAAGTAACTTCTAATGCAGTTGCATCAGGCTTACTTCTCAACTCCTAGGTACCTTCAGCCAAGGAGGAATGCCAAAAAGTCTATAAGAATCTCTCAGTAGCCTACTCATCTTCACTGAAGCATACCCCACTTGCTAGACCTTGCATCATAAGTGAAATAGATACTGGCCTTTCATCGACCAAAGGCAGCAGGCATTGATGGCATCTATCCTCAATTCCTTAAGAACCTCAGTCCAAATGCCCAACACTGACTGGCTTCTCTCTTCAACTGGAGTTATCCTAAAGATTTGGAGAGAAGCCAAAGTCATCACCATTCTGAAATTCAGGAAACCTGCAGAGGATCCTGCAAACTACCGGCCAATCTCTCTTTTTTGTACCTCTTACAAGCTATTTGAGCAGCTCCTCTTGATTAGGCTTGGCTGTTTAGTAGAACCAACCCTGCCTAAGGAGCAAGCAAACTTCAGACTACAAAGGAGTTGCACTGATCAAGTCCTCGCCCTCACTACTTTCATCGAGTTTGGCTAGCAATGAGGTCTCAAGACAGGGGTTACTCTGGTTGACCTCTCTTCTGCATATGATACTGTATGGAGATGTGGCCTCCTTCTGAAGGCCTGTCATACCATCAAGTACCAGGTAACTATGAATATCTTTGCCTCCATACTCAGTAACAGAAGATTCAGAGTGTCACTAAGAGGTCAAGCAAGTTCAACCTACCCTTTCTCATATAACTCCTTCCCACATGTGGCATCAGGGGATGATCTGTGAAACAGCACTTCTCACTAAGTTCAAGTTCAACCTTCTCATCCATGAAGACCTGGAAAATCTTCCCAATATGCGCTTGAAATCACACAAACCATTCTGGGAATCAATGAAGAGCCTCCAAGACAATAAATTTGATCTGAAGGAAGAGTAGTGAAGATCATGGAATGAGTCTGAATTTGCCAACCTCGTCCAAGACCCCACATCTAAATGAGCAGGCTTTCACCTTCCCAGAAAGCAATGGGTGTCCCTTAATCGGATTCGCACAACATATGCAAGGACAGCCCATCATCTCAATCAATGGAAAATGAAAGACAGTATGGAACTGTGGGGATGACCAGATGGTGCAGCATGTTATTCAAGATTATCTGCTCAGACATTTTCCAGGTGGCCTGGAAGCAATCCATAATGCTGCAAATGCACCTTGGTCTGGCTCACTAGTCTTGAACTGCCTCTCTAGCTATTGTGCATATGTCACATGACAAGAAGAACTTCAAGCTGCCCATTGTCAATCCATCTCTTCATGGCCTCTATTAACACTTGTTCTCACTCTTACTTTTTCTCTTTTTGAATGAGGAATCGCTTTCAGCAATCAACATGCAGCTGCCATTACATGCTCCACCACACACAGTGCCATTTCTGCCATGCTCTCATCACAGCTTGACTGAGGACACAATAATCGCTCTAGTGTTGGTACCACGATAAAATGTACCCAGTGCACTCTGTAAAGTGGTAGTGCCATGAAAAAAATGCACTCAGTCTGCACTGGAAAATAGTAGTGCTGGTGCCATGATAAAATGCACCTAGTCTATTCAGTAAAGTCGTTGGCCTTAGAAAGGGCATCCAGCTATAAAAACGATGCCAAAATTGAATATATGAACAAGATGTGGTTATTATTATTAAAGCGTGATGACCCATCCAACTCATGAGAGCATAGAGAACAGACAGGACAGTGATGGTAATAATGTTGATGCATTTATATGTATATAACAAGAGAGTCAAGAAAAAGAAAAAAGTGCTTTAAACAGAGCTAATTTATTATGAATCATACACTCAGGATTTTATAACACTATCTTAGGTTTTCATGGCTAACCAATGAACCTAAGGTAGTGTTATAAAGTTTCAAGAGTATGATTCATAATTTATATATATATAATTTATTATTTTGGCTAAGTAATGAGTCTTGTTACTCTCAAGTTCCACCTCTCTACTCACAGGATCATCAGACAAGACTCTACTTCAGTATTAAGTACTCATTCTCCCATCTGACAATATCACATGTATATATATACACACACAGGATCATTAGACAGTGTGTCAGGGATAATTGTGATGTCGGTGGGGAAAAGTGTATCTGAAATGATTTTGGTGAACTTGCCCTCACTGATGCTGAAAAGAAGGTAGCATAGAAGTGCCACTATGAAAGATTACTGAATGAGGAGAATGCATGGGATGAAGACATTTAACTCATGTCGTCCCAACAGAGAGACCGGCTATAAGATTAAGTTGGTTGACTAGGTTATGAAGGCACTGAAAAAATCATAGCTCAGCTCGAGTTCACAGAGATGAGATGCAGTTTAGGTTTGTACTAGGTAAAAGTACCACAGATGCCTTCTCCTTGGAAGACAACTACAGGAGAAGTACCTAGCTAAGAGTAAACCCCTCTGCTTGGCTTTTGTAGACCTGGAGAAAGCTTTTGACAGAGTCCCCCCATTCCATTATCTGGTGGGTTATTAGAAAACTAGGTGTAGAAGAGTGGCTTGTGAGGGCAATACAAGCCACGTACAGAAGAACAGTCAGCAAGGTCAGAATTAACTTAACAATGACTATAGCAAAGAATTTAGTGTGCAGGTTGGTGTCCACCAAGGCTCAGTTCTTAGCCCCCTCCTGTTTATTATTGTCTTGCAGGCAATAACGGAGGAGTTTATGACTGGCTGCCCATGGGAACTCCTGTATGCTGATGACCTAACCCTTATAGTTGTATCTATAGCTGAATTAGAGATGAAATTCCAAACCTGGAAGCACGGCCTAGAATGTAAAGGTCTTAAAGTCAACTTAGCAAAGACTAAAGTTCTAGTAAGTAGAAGGGAAAACAGGTCCCAGATCTCCTCTGGGAAATGGATCTGCTCAGTGTGCAGTAAAAGGAGTAGGTAGAAATTAGATTCTATGTCCCAAGTGCAAGCTCTCACTACACAAGAGGTGTAGTTGGATCCAGTTGGATCCAGTAAATGCGATCGGTGCACAGGAGCAATAAGTAGCAAGAGCTCTCAGGATACAATCACCTTCAAATGCCCAAAGGGCTCTATAGAAGTGGTAGATAGCTTCTGTTACCTGGGTGACCAAATTAGCAGTGGGGGAGGGTGTTCTGAAAGTACAGTAGCCAGAGTGAGATTGGGTTGGAGAAACATCAGGGATCTACAACCACTGCTAACTACAAAAGGTTTTTCCCTCAATATGAAAGACAGACTGTATGATGCATGTATAAGAAGAACTATGTTGCACAGCAGTGAGACCTGGGCTCTGTGTGCAGAGGACCTGTGAAGATTGGAAAGAAATTAAGCCTCCATGCTTTGAAGGATGTGCAATAGCAACATAAACGAATGGCAAAGCATAAATGAACCAGAAATTAGACATAAGAGGGATCAGATGTTGTGTGCAGGAGAGGAGATTGCCTTGGAATGGACATATGGTGCGTACAAAGGGTGACTGCTGTATAAAAAGGTGCAGAGCGCTCAAAATTGATGGTAGCCATGAAGTAGGCAGGCTTAGGAATACTTGGGATGAGATAATAAGAGCTGTCTTTGCTCAATTACATCTCACTAAGGAGATGACTCAGGACCATGACCTCTGGTGCTATGAAGTATTACAGAAGACTCGCCCTCTATTATTCTCGGGCTGAGGCATATACCGAGTTGGCAACACCATTCCCTACCATTCCCCTCCCTTATACCTACGTCCCCAATTTCCAAAAGCATCTTCCACACCCCTCCCAAGTTTCCAACCTCCTCTATAAAGTGATCCCCCCTGGAGCCACAACAAAAGAACCCAGCATACATTATAGTGGTGATGTAGGTGCCACAACAAAAAGCACCCAGTCCACACTGTAAAATGGTCATGTAGTTGTCACGACAAAAGCACTCAGTCCATGCTGTAAAGTGGTCATGTAGGCGACATGGCAAAAGGCACCCTGCACACATTGTAAATGTGGTTGGCGTTAGGAAGGGCATCCAGCCGTAGAAACCAAGCCAAAATCAGTTCTGTGTGAGCAAATTCATGGTCCCCCAATCTGATCCCTCACAAAGGGACAGCCTGTCCTACCCATGCTAGCATGGAAGATGAACATTAAATGATGATGATGATATATATATATATATATATATATATATATATATATATATATATATCATCATCATCACCGTTTTACGTCCGGTCTTCCACACTAGCATGGCTTAGACGGGTTGTCCTGTTGTGGGCATTGGCCGGTCGGCTGACCTTGTCTTGCTCATACGAGAACTGATTCTGGCTTGATTTCTACAGCTGGATGCCCTTTGTAACACCAACCTCATTTACAGTGAGTGCTGGGTGCTTTTTTGCCGTGGCACCTCCACGACCACTTTGCAGTAGAATGATAGGGACCCCAGTCCTATCATCTCATTTCTACAGCTGAGTAAACTGGAGCAATGTGAAATAAAGTGTCTTGCTCAAGGAAAAAGAGAGAGGGAGAGAGAGAGAGAGAGAGAGAGAGGTCTGTACATTTTGATTTACAACACAAGGAAAAAGTGGTCCGAACCAAAATAGAGAATATTACCAGTAATGCACTGGATAATTGCTGGCCTTGTGCCAAAAGTAGAAACAATTATATATATTGTATTAGTAAGATTAAACTCTGCTGTTACTTTGAGTTTTACAGATTGCCGCTGATCAGCAACAATCAGCAAAACTAAGAGTAGTAACATAGAATAATCTCAATGATATAAAAAACATGTATGTGGGTGTTGCTCTTAGAAAGCCAACATACTTGAGTGCAGTACTGTTGATCAGGTGCTGCTCTTCATGAACTTTGGTTTCTATGGAACACATTATCTATAAGGTTAACCTAGAAGATGATTATGAGAAAAAAATTAAGATATATAGTGTGTTTATTAACAAATATAGGAAGATCTGACTGGTTTGGAGCTGGTCATAAGATTTAAGTTATTTTCCCCCCTCTCATAATAAATATATGTAGTATAGAGTCATGCAGATGATATCTGAGCAGTATCAATAATTGTTACAGGCGTACAATGACAGTGTATATGACAACCTGTGTTCTTACAGTCCCGTCTTTTTGATTTAAAATACTTGGCAACTTCCCAGTGCTAATTTTATCAACATCATCATCGTTTAACGTCAATCTTCCACGCTAGCATGAGTTAGATGGTTTTGTTCCATTTGATGCAGGAATTGTCGGGAGACCATGGCTCGCTCGCACAGAAGCGTCTCTGGCAGGTTTTTTACAGCTGGATGCCCTTCCTAACACCAACCACATTTACAGTGTGGACTGGGAGCCTTTTCACCGTGTCTCCTAAACAACCACCTTACAGTGTCAACTGTTGTGTCATCAACACAGTGGACAGAACAAGAGAGGGAGGACGCGATAGCAGTGTGGGGGTGGGGTGTACATTGGGTTAAGAGGTGCCTACTGACTGTAGGCTTGTATACAATGGCAGTCGGGTCTTCTGTACAACTGCATGGCACCAAAGCTCTCAATCCAGTGTCATTGTCTTAGAGAAGTGTAGGTGAGCAAGGTCAGATTTTATCAACTTGTCCCAGGTTTTTCTTGGTCTACCAACTCCGTATCTTCCATCAATTTTCGTTGCCCTGCACTTTTTTATACAGCTGTTGTCCTTCATACACATCACATGTCCATACCAACGCAATTTCCTCTCCAGAACACAACATTTGATACCTCTTATGCTTAGTCTCCCTCTTAATTCGTTTATGCTTCGCCTTTCGCACACACTACTATTACACATCCATCGGAGCATGCAAGCTTCATTTTTTCTAATTTATGCAGGTCTTCAGCACACAATGCCGAAGTCTCACTACCATGTAATATCGCCATTCGTATACATGCATCATACAATCTGCCTTTCATTTTTAGAGAAAAAACCCTTGTGGGCAACAGCGGTATTAGCTCTGTGAACTTTTTCCATCCTGCTCTAACTCTGGCTACTGCAATTTCAGAGCACCCTCCTTCACTGCTGATTTTATCACCCAGCTAATGGAAAGTGTCTACTATTTCTATAGAACCATCTGGGCAGTTGAAGGAGATAGCATCCAGTGGGACCTTGCTACTTACTGCACCTGAGCATCGGCCACATATAAAATCTACATTTTTAGATAGCTTACCTCTAATCCCACTACATCTTTTATGTACCCATAGTTTACATTTAGGACATGGAATAGAGTTTCTGCCCACTCCTTTCTTACACACTGAGCATGGCCATTTCCCAGAGGGTACCTGTGCCCTATTTTCCTTTCTACATACTAGAACCTTAGTCTTAGACAAGTTAACTTTAAGGCCTTTTGATTCAAGGCCATGCTTCCATGTTTGGAACTTCCTCTCTAGTTCAGTCATGGATTCAGCTATGAGAGTTAGATCACCTGCATATAGAAGTTCCCATGAGCAGCCAGTCTTAAACCCCTCTATTATAGCCTGTAAGACAATAATAAACAGGAGGTGGCTAAGAACAGAGCCCTGGTGAACCCCTACTATTAAGCTCAATTCATCACTATATTCATTGTTAATTCTCACCTTGTTGACTGTTCCTCTATACATGGCTTGTATAGCTCTCACAAGCCATTCTTCCACTCCTAGTTTTCTAAGAGCCTACCAGATTAAGGTGCGTGGGACTCTGTCAAAGGCCTTCTCTAGGTCAACAAAAGCTAAATAGAGGGGTTTACTGTTAGCTAGGTACTTCTCCTGTAATTGCCATACAAGGAAAAGAGCATCCATGGTACTTTTACCTGGCACAAACCCAAACTGCATTTCATCTAGATCAATTTGGTCTGTAATCAGTTGAGTAATAACTTTTTCTGTGACTTTCATGACTTGGTAAAACTAATTTAATACCCCTATAGTTTCCTCTATCTAGGGCGTCTCCTTTGCCCTTGTAACAGTTGATGATGATGCTGCTATGCCAGTCATTTGGTATGACCCCATTCTGTATTACTTGGTTTACTATCCGGGTGACTATAGTATGTCCCACCATTCCAGATACCTTCAACATTTCAGCAACTATCCCCGAAGGCCCAGCTGCCTTGCCTGTCTTCATATTTTTGATTGCCTTACTTACTACACTACCATTAACTTGCACACTTGGTCCTTCTATTGGATCGATGTGGGGCAGACTATCTTTATTGCTTTCATTCGCCACATTCAGTAGTCTCTCATAGTGACACTTCCAAGCTACCTTCTTATCACTGTCAGTGAAGGCAAGTACACCATCGTCATTACGGACACACATCTCCCCGACAATATCACAATTTTCCTTGACACATTGTCTCACAATCCTGAATATCTCACGTCTTTGGTCCTCCCGTTGTAGAATATGCTTGAACTTACTATCCTCTGCTTCCCTCTTTGCAAGGTATACTTGTCTAACTTCTCTCCTAGCTACCCAATAGAGTTTTCTACTACCCCCGTCCTGCCATTCTTTCCACACCTGCTTTTTGCCCTTGATGAACTCCTCCACCTTATTATTCCACCACCATGTCACTCTCCTCCTGCCTAATGGTCTGCTCCAGCCACAGAGTTCATCAGTCACCTTCAACAGGTTGACTTTCAGGAATTCCCACTGTTCCTCTATATTGTATGACTCTAATTGCTCTTCCATCTGGGAATGTAAATCCTTTAAATTTTTCAATGGCCTCTGTTTGTGGAAGTATTTATGCAGGCCCATGAAAAGCTGGTAATACATTCAGCCCAGATGTGAAATGTAGTCTCCCAAAGCTGGTAATAGGCTCAGGCCAGATATAAAATGTATCCTTTCTCACCACTCCCCCACAAAGCTACTAATACCACCAGGCCAGATGTGAAATGTAGGTCCCATTTAAAACCGCACATTAAGTATTTTAGTAATCTATGCTAAAATAAGAGCGCTATCTGTTATGCTATCTATATAGAGGGCTGGTACGCAGCAGGTGCGACGACGCCCTCAGAGAAGCCCTAGACATGGAGGAAGACGAACTGGCCAGCCTGTTCGGTAGGACATTCAGCCCGGGACCTATGGACACCTTCCAGAAGTCCCTGGCCTGGCAGTGCTACCGAGGGGCTCTACCTGTTCGAGAAAAGCTCTACAGACACGGGCGCCTGGGTAGGGACCCCGCCAAAAAGATCTGTCCTAGATGCATGTGCAATGAGGAAACCGTTGCACACGCATTGGTACACTGCTCGGGCATAGCCGATCTGTGGGGCTATGTCGAACGACTGCTGTCACGGGTGGGACCGATCCGGTTGACCACCGAAGCCCTTGTAACGATTAAGCCACCTCCCCCCTTCAAAAATGAAGGAGAGGCGGTGTTTCTGTGCGTAATAGCCATGGTGAAAGAGGTTGTATGGTGGACGTGTCTGAAAGGACTGAGGTCAGGCACCGTTCTCTCTGGCCAACAACTGATCCGTTTCTTCCGATATCATTTCGGAAGAAGGATCAGGACGGAGAGAGAGGTGTTGCACCCCAGTCGTTTTTATGAAAGGTGGGTGAAAGTGGTGAGAATGGCCCGTGTGAATGGGCCTTCTCTCTACATCAGCCTGTAGGTGGAAAAGATGAAGGAACGAGGGAGCACCCTCTCTCTGTGCTCCTGAGGAGAAGAGTTGCACACTTTTTTCGGAGGACTTTATTGTTAATTTTATATTTGTTATTTGTTTTCTTTACTCGCCTTTTTATGTAAACTCCCCCCCTTGTATTTGTCCCCTTCTTTTCGCCCTCGTGGCAATAAATAGAAATATATCTATATAGAGAGAGGGAAATTTGTTTCAAGAATATTTGAGAACAGAGATAGAGAGAAAGAAAGGGGTGATAAAAAAAACAACATGATATCTCTCATACACACTCCAGTCTCACTCTCTCACTTAGAAATTTATTAGTGCACATATTACAGTTTTGCTCTCCTTCACAGCAAGCTGGAATAGCTCTTCCAGCACGTCTCCTTCACCATCCTCCAGAGAAACGCCTTATCTATTCTGATCACTGAGGCCATGGGGAGGACAACGCGTGAGCCCCCATTTGCTCATAATAGTGAGAGATGGGAAGAGTGGGAGAGACGGAGGCAGTGACAGTGGGAGTTTGGTCCCTTTGTATTTAGACCTGGTGTGTATATATATATTTATTTACTGAGCCACTTTAGGCAATATTGGTACATTGAAATTGAAAGTGAATTCACTACTACTACTACTACTACTACTACTACTACTACTACTACTACTACTACTATTACTACTACTGCCACAACCCTTGGAGTTGTACAACATATTTCAATCTGATCTATGTGAAGATTTCACATACCAAAAGCAACAAGAAAATGTAAATGAAAATGTAGCCCTGGACTTAGCAGAAAATTACCTATTGTGTACATTAGACATTCAACTGACACAATACAACCAAAAATCAATATGTTTGGGTTTGCCTACAGCAGACCACAAGAAATAATGCCTGTGTTGATGATAGCAAAAAAGACCCTGACACTGAAGCCGTCTATTATATAATGATCACATTCAGATACTAAATTAAGATCAGAGAACATTTGAAACCATTAAAAGAAAATTGGACAGCAATAAAAAAGGAGTTATATTCATAGAATCACAAGATGGTACAGATAAAACATTTTTGTTCAGTATCTTGGCAGGATATAGCAAACATATAGCTCTTGCTACTACATCTTCTGGCATTCCTGCAACATTGCTGAGTCTCAGCCACATGTTGCACTCATGATACAAACTACCAATACCAGTGAGTGCCACCTCAACCTGCAATGTGTCTCCAATGGATACAGAGGCCACCTGCTGTTCAATGCTTGCACCCATATCTTACTGCCATCTCTTTGAAGCACTAGACCAAACACTGAGATATGTTATGAATAATAATTTAATATTTGGAGGCAAACTACTAATTCTGGAGGGAGATTTTCGTCAAATCCTTCCAGCGGTGCAAAAGACACAGGGACCAACTATCACAAATATCTGCTTGAAAATGTCCCGCATTTGGAACCACTGCCAAATTTTTTGTCTGACTATAAACATGAGAGTGCAAAACTGCTTTGACAACAATGACCTCACCTCACACTCACATCTGGAGCATCATGTTATGTGGCTCCTGCAACTAGGAGAGGGAAGGATTCCTTACATTGCTAACTCTACTTACAGTGATGTCATAGAAATTCCAGTCCATTATCAGATTGATAGTAAAGAAAACTTCTTTTTACTTTGTGTATGAGAACTTAGAATATAATTATAACGATGTTCAGTGGCTATCATCAGGAGCCACCCTTACCACCAAAAACACTGAAATTGACCTTCTTAATAATGAAATCATGCTAATCATTCTTAGACGTGTTAATTTAATTATGGATGAACACCAAGCCCATCTTTATTCTTGATAAAGATGGGGTTGTGTTCATCCATAATTGAACACCAAGCCCATCTTTATTGAAGATGGTAGGGTATGGTTTTAGGAAACCTAAAACTACACCCTTTAGTATTCAATTAGAGTATCTTGGTCAGCCTATGAACCTTTCAGCAGACTCTCATATATGCAGTGAAAAATATAAGATAGACAGATAAATAATTAAGTTTGTGTTAACATGTTTAATACAGGAAAGCTAACTACAAATAGACATATATCAAGAAAGATAGATGTGATAGCTGGACAAGAAGTTAACAGTTATAAGTGATAGCTGAACAAGTAGATAAGAATTAAATGTGATATCTAAACAAAAATTAACAGATAGATGTGATAGCTGAACAAGGTGTAGTTAAGTTAGAGGTGATAGCTAAACAAGAATGTAACAATTATATCTGATAGCTGAACAATAAGTAGTTAACAGTTAGATTTTATAGCTGAACAAGCAGTTAACAGTTGTATGTAATAGCTGAATAAGATGTTAATAATTAGCTGTTATAGCTGAACAAGAATTAGTTAACAGTTAGATGTGGTAACTGAACAAGGAGTAGTTAATATTTAATTGTGATAGCTGAGCAAGTATTAGTTAACAGTTAAATGTGATAGAAAAACAAGGAGTTATTAACAGTAGGATCACCCATAATATGAAATCCATAAACTGTTCAGATGTGTCACAAAATATTTGTATTTTACAAGGAAGCCCTTATCTTGTTACTCGACCTGCTAAAATTAGTAATCAGCTTAGAAGTAATGACTGTTTATTGCACTACACATACAACATCTATGAAAAATGATAGAAATTTAGAAAACAGATAAACAGTGAATTGGCAGTCACTAGAATGTAAGGCAAAATACTTTCAAATATCTGTTCAGGCTCTTTGCATTCTGAGTTCAAATCCCACTAAGGTTAACTTCGCCTTTCATAAATTAAAGTACCAGCCCAAGGTGATGGGTTGTGTGTTGGAGGAGATGTTTTGCAGCATTTGTCTCACTTCTTTGCATTTGAGTTCAAATCTCACTCTGGCTTACGTGAGTGTTTGAATTAATCCGTTGACTGGATTAATACCGATTCCTGACTCTTGAAAGTCTTTAGAGGAGTCCAAACTGTTGTAAGCATCCATGTCAGGTGTCCAGCTTGAGGGTACTTTCTTTCTTCCTTCCTACCAGGCTCAGGGGACCTTAAAAGGATTGTGGGTTCTACCCTTCACTTCTTGACCAAATAGTTTTAAAAAAAAGATATTTATATATTATGTATCTCCCATCAGCTTCGACTATGAGCATTCAGTTGTTCAACCAACTCAACATCAATTTCATTAAGTTAGCACGTAAGTGGCTGAGTATTCCACAGATACATGTACCTTGATTGTAATTTAAGTTGATTCAATGTGATACAGTATGCTATTAATTTCAGCTACAGTCCATTTAATGGGCTTCCACAAAGTTTCTATCTACCCATTTTCACTCACAAGGCTTGGGTTGACCTGAGGTTTTGGTAAAGACACTTGTTAAAGATGCCACATTGAAGGCCCTCATGAACTTCTTAACCACTCAACCACCTCTGCATCCACATATATATATAAAGAGAGAAATATTCTATATTTGTCTATATATATACAGAAAGAATGATTAGGAAATGATGATCATGATATATATGTGTATACAGATTGGGAGAGAGAGAGAGATAAAGACTGATACTCACAGAAAATATGGAAAAAGAAAGATGCAGAGGGTGGGGAGATGGAGATAGGTAGGAGGAAAGCTAGATATATATATAGAGAGAGATAAAAAGATATTTATATATAATTATATTTTCATAAGATAAGATATGAAGATTGATGGAGATAGAGGTATAAATTAAGAGATGGGGAAGAGAGTGAGATTTAAAAAAAAAAAAGAGCTATATATATATAAAGATAGATTTAAAGATGCACAGAAAGCTAGAAAATGGCAGAGAGGGGTGGGACCAGTAATTGTTGTTGCATCATGAAAATATCAGACAGAAAGCACTATGTTGCCAAAGTCATTCTCTCAAAAAAGAATGCTATCCTCTTCTACTCTAGCAAAATAATAAAAAAAGAAAATATGGTAGTCATCATTAAACTAGCTTAAATTTCTTTTGAATTTTCCCTGGAAAAAAACATATTTCTTCAAAGACATTCAAAATCTAACTGAAATGTAACAATAATTGTGGTTACATTAAAACAATTAGCCATTCTATAAATGCATTTGCTATGGTTTGTTTTAGAAAAGAAATATGTAGATATACATACACACACACATATACATATATATACATACACACACACACACACATATATATATATATATATATATAAAATATATTGAAACACGTTAATATTCAGTGTATGTGTTCTTGCTTTTGTCCCATAATTTAGCAGTTCAGTAAATAGAGATCGATAATAAGTAATAAATTGAAATAAATTCTGGCATTGATATGATTACTGAAACTCTTTAAGATGTTGCCTCTCTATGACCACAAACCAGTAGAATTACTGAAGCCAAATCAGTGAAGATTTTATTCATTTTTATTGTTGTTGTTTATTTGCTTTGTTAATTGTATCTGTAAAGAACTAAAATATTGCCACATCTGGCTGCCCTTAAACATGAACATCAAGCAATTAGAAGAGCCCTCATGTTGCTCCAAATGCTAGACCCCACTCTCATTAAGAATCTCTCCTTGCGAACTCAAATCCTAAACATAGCTAGAACTGTGTTTAAACTATTTGGCCCCTCTCTTCTGGGTCAGACAATACTTTAGCCCCCAACGATTTCTGACTCTCTTCAATGTTCAGAAAAGACTCTCAGTGGAATAGTAATCCTACATCCAAGACAGTGCTACTGTCACAAATTCTTGACTACAGAAAAAGGCCACTCATCTGATTGGTATAAAGTCACTGACAGACATGCTCACATTTTTACCACTACTACAATGGCATCTACTCATGCCACCTTCACTCAAGCACTCCTCTCTCTTTTTCTTATCATCCATATTATGTCCAACTCCCCAGGCCCTGCACTAACCACGACACAACTAAAAAGTCCTTTCAACCCTCTTTGGCATGGTTTCTACAGCAAGCTGCCCTTCCTATAGCAAACAACCTTACAGAGTGTACAGGGTGCATTTTTCATTAGAGAGGTTGTCGGTCATTGACTCAACTTTAGAGCCCTCTCAACACTAAGGAGGAGGGGGGGGGGGGGTAAATGATGGGTGTATGGCAAGTGTAGTAGGATTTGGCAGGGTGATAGGTATGAGGGAAGAGGCTGACTTCTGATAAGGGGTTATGGGATATTGTGATGATAACAGCTACAAAGTGGTTATGACTGGTATGTCAGGATTTTAGAGTGGGTAAAGTAATGGTGAGAGTAGCTATTAAAGACTGATAGTGGAGGGGGCATGGATGGAGTGGGTGTATATAGATGATGTGAATAGCTACTAAGGATCGATTGTTGATGGAGGCTGGATGGTTGAGTATACAGTGATGTTGAGAATAGCTACTAAGGAGTACAAATGATGGAGTGGTAGGTGGATGTGTCAGATCAAATCATAGTATAGTGTAATGTCAATTCTTGTAGCCATTTGTCATCTTTTTAAGGTTGGTCATCACTATCTCCTCTTATGTCTTCCTGGGTCTGTCTCATCCACACGTGTAGTGGTTAGTGCAGGGCCTGAGGGGTTGGACACTATCCAATTCCTCTTACACCAAGTTTTTCACTCACCTTGCTTACGTTCATGCACACTAATGTTACACGTTCATTGGAGCAATCTTGATTCATTTCTTCTTAGCTTTACAGGTCTTCTGCATGTCTCATTGCCATGTAGTATTGTAGTTTGTATGCAGGCATTATACAGGAAAAAAGAGAAGAATTTCATTTTTTCAATTCCCATTCACTATTTAACCCTCACCTTAAATGCTGAACCCTAACCGTAAACCATAAAGCTTAAATCCTAAGCCTAATTTTAACCTTAAACTCTACATGCTTTGGTATAGTTGGTGGTCAGTGCATCCGTACCTAAATTACAGAAATTCTATATGAAATAAGTATATAGTTTAATACAGGCGATGGTATGACAGTGTGGTTAAGAAGGACCTAGTTTTAGATTCAGGTGTCTCCTACTGTAGCCTTCGACTAACCAATATCTTGTCAAGGAAAACAGATTATGTGTGTCCTTGTGTGTTTTATCTTCTTTTTATCCTTTAATGTACTGGTTCAGCAAATAGAGATCAGTAAAACAAATTGAAATAATTATTGGGATCGATATGGTCAACAAAACTCTTGAAGACAGCACCCCAGTATGACTGCAGACCAGGCAAATGAATGAAACCATTAAAAGATCAGAATCACTTTTAATGTTATTGTGCCTTTGCTTTGTTTATGAATGGAATGAAAATTGACAATAAATTGATAGTGATTTTAAAATATGTATTGTTTAATGTGTATGCGTGCATGTACAAAATGAGAATGTTTGTGTGCTTTTGAATACATGTCTGTGTATAATATTTTTTTTCTGATCACGTTTTTCATTAATAACAACTGCAAAGAATAAATAGATAGACAGATAATTAATAGATGATGGACTCTTCCATCGATTCGATGTATGAGGGTTCAACAGTCTTTTCAGTTCATTGTTTTATGTTTATGCCTTAAATGGCATTTCAATCCAGCTGCAGATTTACACATCAATCTGCATTTGGTGCAGGTGACAGGATCTCGAACAGAGTAGGCTGGAACCAGACTTTGGTGTTAGATCTCATCTCACAGAAGTGGGCTAAATGAGATTTTTCAAAGTTCTTTATACCTTCGTGGCAGATAGTCCTCCATCTTTTATGGCTGGCAATCATGGCTTCAAACGAAGAAAGAGGTGTGTTGGCAGACTTAAGATTGTACTTCAGTTTGTCCTTATATCGGAGTAGTGGCCTGCCCACACTATGCACACCATCCTGGAGCTGACTGTACAACAGTACCTTAAGTGTGTGGACCTCAGACGTCCATAGGATGTGATCAGCTCATCTGTGTGGGGATTGCATCAGAAATGACTCAATCCCACCAATGTTGCACCTTGCAAACATTTCAGCATTGGAGACTGTCAGAAAGTACATATCCACAGACAGAGAGAAGACAGCGTTTGTGGAAGATATCAAACTTATGAATGTGGGTGCAGCAAAGTGTCCATGACACTGAACACTAAGAGTGTTGTCAGTAGCACTGCACGATAAACTGCAACTTTTGTTCTCAGGGACATACCTCTGACCCTCCATAGGTGGTGATGTAATTTACCAAAAGCATCAGTTGCCTTGGAGATGTTATTAACAATCTCATCATCCAGCGATGCAGTGGTTCACCTTGCTCCCAAGGTAAGTAATGGAGCTCACATACTTCAGATCCTTGCCATCAATAGTATGGGTGCAAGAGGATGCCTTTGATCTGAGCCCATCTGTTTAACGCCTCCTGCATGCCTGGGGGATGGCTTTGGTTGATGTACCACCTCAGTCTTCTTGATGTTGATTGTTAGACCAAAAGTCTTACAGGCAAGTGAAAAGTGGTTCATCAATTCCTGTGCCTCTTTGAGGGATGTTGCAACAAGTGCAGCATCATCAGCAAACAGTAAATCGCGAATGATACTTGTTCGTGTGAGTATTTTAGCCTTAAGGCACTGATGGTTGAATAGCCCACCTGACATACGGAACTCAACTCTGATACTAGTGTCCAAATTGCCAAATGCATGTTGGAGCATTACTGAAAAGAGCAAAGCAAAGAGGACATGAGCCATGACACAACCCTGATTTGCACCATTTGTAACAGAAAAGGGTTCAGAGCATTCACCATCTGATATAACTGATGCTTCATGCCCTCATGGAAAGATATGATAATAATTAGTATATTATCAGTATGCCAGACATTTTGAGGATTTTCCAGAGAGCTTTGCAATTGACAGTGTGAAGGTCAGGTCAACAAAAACCATAAACAGCTCCTGGTTCTTTTCATGAACCTTCACTGCAACCTGGCAAAGAAAGAAAATCATGTCAATAGTACCCTGACCAGAGAGGGAACCACATTGATTTCTCAGGTCGCTTTTGAGTGCTACTGGTAACATGTAACCCAGTACAACCAGTCACAAGGTCGGGTTGTCGGCGACTAAACCAGCAGCCTCACTAATCTTGCTTGGTGAGGAGTGTGATTTGTTTGATATCCTTGCAAGATGAAAAACAAAACTCGCTTAAAAGGGCAGAAGAACTCATGAATCTCAACGGCCTTCCAATACCTGACGTGTGTTGTTCATTGGGTTTGTGGCAGTCTTCTGCACCAATCCTTTGTTATCAACATTTCCAAAAATTGTGGCTGTAAACAATTTTTTGTGTGGGTAGCTCAACAGCTCTACCAGTTCCCTAACACAAAGCCCACTGACAAGAGAGCAAAGGCGATGGGAACAAGTAAAGGATATTACTGGAAGTCCTTAGCTGGAGCTCTACACTGTGGCGATCATTGGGTGATGGTCGTTCGTGCACAAAATATGAGTAACTTGAGCTGTTTTTGTCCTCTGATGGTGACAAAGCAGATCTTTTTAGACATAGCACTGCTTTCCCAATAAAAGGAGCTCAATGCTTTAACTTGGTAGTCAACCACAACTGTCTGGTTATTCAAACACGCAGTCAAAACAAAGGAAAAGAAAATGTTTAACTTTTGGTTCCTGGAATGTTAGAACACTCCAGAACAGTGACTCCATCTTGGAACAAAGATCGGCCCTCATCTGTAATGCACTCAACAGATACAGTGTTGATATATGTGCAGTAAGCGAAACCGAACTTTCTGGCATGTCCCAAATGGAAGAATTGGGAGAGGTCTACTCAGTTTTCTGGTCTGGAAAACTGTCAATCAGGTGTTGGTTTTGTCATCAGATCTGACACTGCTAAATCCCTAACATCATTCCCCAAAGGTGTCAGTGATCGCATAATGACTCTGTCACTCTGTTATGCTAGTAAGTTGCTATGCCCCAACTCTCTACTCACCTGAGCAGGAGATTGAAATAGATATATAGTTGGAGAGGGAGAAAAACAGTTCATAAGACAGATAGACATCCAAAACAGAAGTTTGCATCAGTGCATATGATGTTTAGCTTGATTTGTAACTGGTTTTGGTTATCATTGTGCATGCATTACAGGAAGTTAAGACAAACATTAAATCTTTAATATATATATATAGTTTCAGAAGATCCCATTAAGGGTGAAAGCAGCGATTCTTTGCTTAAACTTTAATCTGTTCTTTTGCCTTTCATCCTTACGGGGTCGATAAAATAAAGTATCAGTAATGCACTGGGTAATTGCTGGCCTTGTGCCAAAAGTATAAACAATTATATATATATATATATATATATCATCATTTAATGTTCATTTAACATGCCTGCATGTTATGAGACGATTCAAGTCAGGTGACCATGTTTTGCTCATACAGATGTGTTTTGGCTGTTTTTACAGATGAATGCCCCTCTTAACACAAACCACATTGCAGTGTGGACTACGTGCTTTTTATTATGGCACAAAAATGACATTCTAACAGGTTGGTTTTTGTTGTGTCACCAACACAACCACCTGACAGGGTAGACTGGGCACTTTTTATAATGTCACCAGCATGACCACATTATAGGAGAGTTGGTGCTTTTTGACATGTCACCAGCATGACCATCTTAGAGAGTGGTCAGTTCTTTTTTTCTCATGTCATCAGCATGAGCAGTCAACAGAGTGGACTGGGGTCTCTTGTCATGTCACCAGCACAACCATCTTGTCATGTTACCAATACAACCCCCTTAAGGATGGACTGAGTGCTTTTGTTGTAGTGGCACAAGATCACCACACAAGGTAAACAAAGTACTTTTAGTCACGGCAGCAGCCTTATAGGAGGAGGAAAGTAGATCTGGAGCATGTCCAGCTTTCCATACTTGTATGCATGGGATGAACAGGACAGGAGAGGTACCTCAGGAGTGTGGAAGGTGGGGAGGAGAGGTAGTATGCAAGTTAGACATGGATAAGATGAGTGGGATATTTAGTTGGTGAGGGCAAGGTGAATGGGGAAGGAGTAGAGAGATGATCGCTACAGGCTAGTGTCCTCTACATGTTGCTTCATCCTGTGCATATGGGAAGGGCAGTCTTCCACAGTAAAGCAGAACACCAGAGATCTCAATTCTCTCATCTCCTTTGGGAGGTTAATTGTGCAAGAGCAGCTTTTATCACTTCATCCCAAGCTTTTCTATGTCTTCCTCTTTCATAGTTTCCATTAACATTGAGTGACCTGCACCTTTTTATACAACTTTCATCCTCCATGCACATCACATATCCATACCACTACAACCTTCTCTCCTGCTCACTCCATCTGATCTCTCTTATGCCCCCTTTCTCATTTCATTGATGCTACTATTACATGCACACTACTATTACACATCTATCAAAGCATGCAAACTTCATTCCTTTCCAATCTTCATAGGTCCTCTGCACACAGTTCATACAAAGCATCATACAATCTGCCCTTCATTTTGAGGGAAAAATCCCTTGTGGTTAACAGCAGTAGTAGCTCCCTGAACTTTTTCCATTCCATTCTCACTCTGGTTACTGTATTTTCAGAACACCAACCTCTACTGCTAATTTGGTCCCCCAGGTAACAGAAGCTATCAACAACTTCTACTGAGCCCTCTGAGCATTTAATAGAGCTTGTTTCCTGTAAGGTCTTGCTGCTTACTGCCTCTGTGCATCAACCATATATATCTTCTTTGCTCTTGCCCAGTGGGACTGGAGTCATCCTAAGTCAGCAATCCCAGAGGCATTATCATGTGTAGAGCCAAAACCTTATATATATATATTGAGATAGAAATACAAACTCTCGTCATAATATTTTTTACTATAATATAGTCTAACAATGGGGCATATAAACCCCTCTAACAGAAAAAAGCGAACACCAGCACACACGGGAGCCGAACTATGTACCCAATTTTTTTCCGTCACTCCTAGAAGCTATAAATTAATAGCAACATACAAACAAAGGAAGCATGTTTGGATTGCCAATGTTGTTTCTTGAGTTCCAGAAACCATGGTTGGGGTATTATAAAAACCAACTTATTTGAGCCGATTTAGCTTATCATCATCATCATTTTACATCCGCTTTCCCTGCTTGCAAGGGTGGGACGGGTCCTCTTCAGCACAGCATTTCTTCATTCATTTCCTCTGTGAGCTTCAGCGATCTAAGGTCAGCTCTAACCACCTCCGGCCATGTTTTTCGTGGTCTTCCTCTACTGCATCTTCCTTCCACCAGGATTTCTTGGCACTTCTTCACCCAGTGGTCATCTTCCATGCGCATTGTATGGCCATACCAACACAGTCTTCTCTCCTGCACACTACAGTTTATTCCTCTTATATACAGTTTCACTCTGAACTCGTCCATGCTTGGTCGTTCACACACATTGACATTGCAGATGCATCGGAGCATGCTTGCTTCATTTCTCTCCAGCTGTCACATATTCTCCACAGTTGCTGTCCATGTCTCACTACCATGCAGGATCATGCATCTCACATCTCATACAACCAACCTTTTGTTTTTAGGGAGAAACCTTCATTGTCAACAGAGGAAGCAGCTCCCTTAACTTCTTCCATCTTATATCCCACCAAAATGAGATTTTGGCTTAAGTTTAATATATATATATACATATATATACATATATCTAAGCGTGGAAGATGGACGTTAAACGATGATGATGATGATGATGATGATATATATATATATATGGAGGCACATGGCTTAGTGGTTAGAGCATTGGCCTTGTAATCGAAAGGGTGTGAGTTCAATTCTCAGACCGGGTGATATGTTGTTTCCTTGAGCAAGACACTTTATTTCACATTGCTCCAGTTTACTCAGCTGTAGAAATGAGATGATAGGACTGGGGTCCCTATCATTCCACTGCAAAGTGGTTGTGAAGGTGCCACGGCAAAAAAGCACTCAGCCCACACTGTAAAGTGGATGTGTAGGTGCCACGGAAAAAAAGCACCCAGCACTCACTGTAAAATGAGGATGGTGTTAGGAAGGACATCCAGCTGTAGAAATCAAGCCAGAATCAGTTCCCGTCCCACCTTTGCAAGCAGGGAAAAGCAGACGTAAAATGATGATGATGATGATGATGATATATATATACACACACACACATACATACATATATATATATATATATATATATATATATATATATATATATATATATATATATATATATATATATATATATATATACAGGGTGCGGACGATATTTGTTCGCAAGATTACTGTCTATGAAAAAATAACACAGTAGTTTTATTTTTTAAGATATATTTATCAAACTTGGGTCAGTTTGTCTTCATGACTTGTTCTTTAAATCTCACTCGATAAACTCGCCATTGGCTTTGATGACGGCCTCAGAACCGGCTACAGGCCTTCGTCACTGTCCCCCGACTTAGGCCCCTAAAGGCACTTGTGATCCTGGCCTTCAGATCGTCATTCGTATTGCAGCTAGATCTTTTGGTGTCTCGTTCCACTGCGCCCCACACAAAGAAGTCGAGGGGATTGCAGTCAGGCGAGCTGGGAGGCCAGATGTCAGGTGAAGTGTGGTCGACGAAGTTTCTCTGACAGGCAGGCTTGGGTCTTTTGGCTGGTATGGCAGGGCGCTGAGTCTTGCTGCCACATGTACGGCCTACCTGCAGCTACCTGGTCGATCCAGGGCTTTACTACCTCGCTCAGAACGCAGATGTAGCCATCGGTGTTCAGCTTGAGGCCCTCAGGGATGAAGTGAGTTGACATGACGTCATCTTGACTGCTGACAACACCTAAGACCAATGTTGTCGCTGGAAACTTTGTCTGCATGACTCTGGGCACGTCTTTGGATGAGACAGCAAGCCACCTGTTGTTCTGGGAGTTGATCTTCTGGCCTTATTTGTCCTCCCGGCGTGGATTCCAAGAAGAACTCCGTGTCTCTTCCACAAATTTGGAGGTTCAAAATTATTCATAATCAATTATTCTGAAAATAAATAATGGAAATATAGTCACTGTTTTTATGAAGACAAGAGTGACAACAGAAGTAAAAAAAATTTGCATAAAATTAGCAGTTGAAAATTGTGAACAAATATCGTCCGCACCCTGTATATATACATATGATTGGATTCGCAATCGTGAGGTTTGATTCCCCAACCGGGCAATGTGCTATGTCTTTGAGCAAAACACTTTATTTCACGTTGCTCCTTCTACCTGGATTTGCAACTGATAGATAGTATTAGCAATTGGAAAGACCAATGGAAACATTCTTTACTCGGTCCGATTAGATGAGCTCCACACCAGTCGTTAAGCAAATGAAGTCTGGGATCTTGTCGATTAACTGTCGATATATATATATATATATCAACATTTGTAATTAACCATCGGAGTATCGAGTGAATTAAAATAATTAGAAAATGTAGAAAATCTCAAACGAATGAACCCAAATTGTGTTGATAACTAATGAGTGGAATGTTTTCATTTGTCTGTTTTGAGCCAATTTTCCAGTGTCTGTCATTTCACTGTCCCCTGTGTTCAATCTTTGGCTATCACTATTATTGATACTAACCAATGCATCATTTATCATATGTGTATAACCAATAATGGAAGAATTTCAGTTCCTTCACCAAGAGGTGAATTCTTTCTTAGGAATATATATCATACATACCATGTTGCTTGACCGCATGGTGAACAACGTGTTGTATCGCTGAATTACTATATGAATATATTCCACTTAAGGGAACAAATTGAATATATATATATAACTGAGACAGTTAACTTTATAAAGTTATAAATTAATATTGACTGCTCCATCATTATTGAGCTGATTTAGACGGTTTTGGCTGCTATTTCCAGCGTCAATATAATCCCATTGCATTGACCTAATACATTAAGTGGGAAATATTCATACAGTAATTCAGTGATGCAACACATTGTTCACCATGCAATCTAGCAACGACATATTCAACTTGTTCCCTTATTCCTAAGAAAAAATTCACCTCCAGATGAAGGAACTGAAATTCTTCCAATATTAGTTATTTCAATTGGTAGGAGTCTAAAATGCTAAAGTCCATCTTGATGGTTGAAGACTTTGGATATCTGAGTCTTTCAATTGCTTTTTGTTTTATTGTTTTCAAAACAAATTTTTTTCATGGTTCCTCCTTAAAAAATGTTTTCGTTCTGCCTTGTTTTCATTTGTTGTCTTCTCTGTGTTAATTCTCCTACTTTTATTATTATTAATCTGTGATGATTAATTTCAATGGATTACTTTTTTTAACACGACATCTTACTTTCACTTCTTGCCTTTTTCCTTTCTTTGTCTCCTTTTTCTCAGTCTCATGAGACCATCATTGCTATAAAAACCACAATACCGTCTGCTAGTCATCACATAAGAAACTATGTGTAGTGTACCTGTTATAGCTTAATTGTTGTAAGTTATTGTTTTGTCTTGTCTCTTACCCCACAGACAGTGCTTTGGCTTGTGTCAGACGCTGTGATATTGTATTTATATATATATATATAAATGCTGAATTTATGGGTATATATAACAAATATTTAATTATGTGACTCCTTACATGTAACAGTCATCATCATCATCATCATCATCATCGTTTAACGTCCATGTTCCACGCTTGCATGGGTTTGGAATATTTATTATATCTGAGTCGACTAGTCCTCAAGTTTCATCAATGCTGCATTCTAATCAACCATGACTGGATGATTAACCAGTGGCATCAGCGACATTTGTGTACTAATCAACAGATACGACCACTCGTAAGTGGGATACAGACCTCTTGACCTGTCTGGGAGGTCAGTAGCCCAGCTTCAGTACTGACTTTAAGTGATGATGATGATAATATATACATACATGCATAAAGAAGACAGGAAGATGATACAATCAAGAAAGTGGCCTTGTTCAATATGTCAGAAAGAGGTGGGCAGAAATTCCATAAGGTGCACACAATGTAAATTATGGACACACAAGTGATATAGTGGGATTGCAGGTAGGCTAACAGAAAAGATAGACTTTATATGTAGCAGATCCAAAGGGGAAGGAAGCATAAAGAGCACATGTGAAATAGATTCCCTCAACTGCCAGAGGAGATCTTTAGAAGTTGTCAAAAGCTTTCATTACCTAGGTGATCAAATTAGTAGTGGGGAAGGATGCACTGGAAGTGTGATAGCAAGGATAAGAACAGGCTGCTAACAACAAAATGCTTTTCTCTCAGAGTGAAGGGTAGACTGTATGATGCCTGTGTGAGAACTGCAATGCTATATGGCAGTGAAACAGGGAACTTGACTGCAAAAGACCTGCAGAGGCTAAATGAGACAAGTGTGCTCCGATGGATGTGCTATGTTAGTGTTCACGAACATAACAAAAGCAAACTGAAGGGAAAACTTTGCATAAGAGGAAATGAATGTAGTATGATAGAGAAAGACTGTGTTGGTATGGACATGTGATGCAGATGGCAGATCCCTGGTCTACCTGGAAGATCAGTGGCTCCACCTCAGTACTGACTTGGTCTGTATGGACCTGTCCAACCCTTGCTAGCAGGGAAAGTGGATGTTGAAACGACGATGATGATGATATATAACAACAAAAGTATTTACTCCATTAAAGCAAGGGTTAGCTATACTGGTCCCAAGATCTGCTATCCTTTTTGAGGCAATGTTTTACAACTAGATTTCTTTCATAGTGCCAACACTTTTAGTAGCTATACTAAACCAGATACTCACATTTAGTATATATATATCTATCAAAGGGGTTTTTTGCTGGATAGCTAAACTTAAACCATTTTGATAACATTTTTTCTATCGAAACGTTGGGCAAAGAATCCTTATGATAATATATACACTCTACTTTCCTTAAGTATAATGGTCTCATATATGTGAGTGTGTGTGTATCTATGTTAGTAGGTAGATATAAAAAAAGAAACTTCTCTAATAAGACAAAAATATAGAGACACACATACTTGTGTGTACACACACAAGTACACATTGGTTTAATTGCAAGGTGTTTAGCCTAGCTTTCCATTCTAATTTTTTCTTTATTCATTTTTATTTTCCTTCAGAAACTGCATGTGCATACCAGAAGCTTAATTAAGGTGTACAGTGCAACTGTATATAGCAATAGTGAGTATCAAGGAGGAGAAAAAACATAGAAATATATACTGTTTGAAAATTATTCTATTAGCTTCACTTTGCAAATAACTATTTTTGTGTTTGTATTTTTTTCAGCTTTTTTCTCAACATCGATCATATATAGACATAAGGCATTGCTCTATTATGTGTATATATACATGCACACACACACACACATACCTCTCTCTATCTATATATATCATCATCATCATCACCGTTTTATGTCCATTTTTCCATGCTAGCATGGGTTAGACGGGTTGTCCTGTCGTGGGCCAATGTCGGGTGACTTTGTTTTGCTCATACGGGAACTGATTTTGGCTTGATTTCTACAGCTGGATGCCCTTCCTAACACCCATCTTCTTGGGTCTCCCCACTCCAAGGCTTCCATCGACTTTTAGTGCTCTGCACTTTTTTATGCAACAGTCATCCTTCATACGCATCACATGTCCATACCAACATAATCTCATCTCCTGCATACAGCGTTTATGCTTTGCTGTTCGCGTATATTACTATTACACATCCATCGGAGCATGCAAGCTTCGTTTCTTTCTAATCTACGCATGTCATCTACACACAGCACCCAGGTCTCACTACCATGTAAGATTGCTGTTCATATGCATGCATCATACAGTCTGCTTTTCATTTTGAGGGAAAAGCCTTTTGTAGCTAGCAGTAGTAGTAGCTCCCTGAACTTATTCCATCCCATTCTTACTCTGGTTACTGTACTTTCAGAACACCCACCTCTGCTGCTAATTCAGTCACCTACTGTTTCTACAGAGCTTTCCCAGAGTTTGGTAGTGCTTGTTTCCTGTGGCCGTTTGCTGCTTACTGTCCCAGTGCAGCTGCCACATGTAAAGCCTACATTCTTAACTAAGCTTCCTGAGATCCCACTACATCTCTTGTGTACCCATAGTTTGCATTTGGGGCAGAAGATGTAATTCCTACCTACACCTTTCCTACATACTGAGCAAGGCCATTTCCCTGAGGGGATCTGGGTTCTGTTTTCTTGTCTACTTACAAGCACTTTAGTCTTTGTCGGGTTGTCTTTGAGACCCCTTCTTTCTAGTCTTTGTTTCCATGTTTGAAATTTCTTCTTTAGTTATGCCATAGATTCAGCTATATGTGTAAGGTCATCCGCGTACAGAAGTTCTCATGGCCATCCGGTCTTAATCTCCTTTGTTATAGCCTGCAATACACGAGAGGGCTAAGAACAGAGCCCAGGTGGACACCGACCTGTATGCTAAATTCCTCACTATAGCCATTGTTAACCCTAACTTTGCTGACTGCTCCCCTATACATGACTTTTACAGCTTTCACAAGCCATTCATCTACTCCTAGTTTTCTAAGAGCCCACCAGATTATAGCACGGAGCACTCTGTCGAAGGCTTTTTCCAGATCGACAAATACCAGGTAGAGCGTCTTACATTTAGCTAGGTACTTTTCCTGTAACTGCCTCACAAGGAAGAGAGCATCAGTGGTGCTTTTTCCTGGCACAAACCCAAACTGCATCTAGTTTTACCTGGTCCCTAATCAACTGTGCTATAACTCTTTCCGTTACTCTCATGACCTGGTCCATCAGCTTTATACCTAGTGCATCTCCTTTACCCTTGTAACAGTTGACAATGATGCTGCTGCGCCAATCCTTTGGTAATGCACCCCCTCTCTCTCTCTATATATATATATTTATATTATCAATCGAAATAGCAACATACTTAAGTATTGTACCTAAATAAAATTTTGAATAAATAATTGTTTCTACTTTAGGCACAAGGCCAGCAATTACCCAGTTCATTACTGGTTCTTTATTTTATCGACCCCGTAAGGATGAAAGGCAAAGTCAACCTCGGCGGGATTTGAACTCAGATCGTAAAGGGACGTAACTATGCTGGAAAGCATGGCGTCCGACCCTCTACCGATACTGCCAATGCTCTTCCAAATACGGATTTTAGCCTGTTTAAAGCATATTTGAGCTGATTTATGGTATAATATGATTCAAATAAATTTTATTTTAATAATCCACTTTTATGTTGCTACTCCATTTTAGTTAATTAAATTAATTTCAGGTTGAGTTGTTACATTTTTTAAAGGATTTTGTAAGCTCTTTCTAGCTGTCTTATCATTAACATCTATTTAACTTTATACTGAATAACTATAGCTAAACCAAGTGGAGTTCATAACCTTATGTTTTTTCTTTTAGTCCTAATAGCTGTCCAGTCTAGACGTTATCTCCAAAACAAGAAAATTCATTAGAGGTTTTCTTGAAATGGCTATTAATATATCTTAAGACTAGATAACTAAAGATCCATGTGAATCGTGATTGGGTAATTAATTATGTTAATTAGCTAGTGCTCATAAGCATGGTGAAACTGCGGCATGGACAATTATGTAGGTAAAATTATATATTTTTTGCTTGCTGTGTTCTTAATCTCAATAGTAATATACTTAAATTTATTGTACCTAAATAAAATTTTGAAAAAAATGTTCTGCAAATTATGGATTTTAGCCTGTATAAAGTATATTTGAGCTACTTTATGGTATAAAATAACTGAAATAAATTTTATTTTAATCCATTTTTATATATATAGTAGACGGTGAAATACTACAGCGTAGAAACTCTGGTGAGGGCCAGCATCATCCTACCAATGGGGACCAAACAGCAAGAAGGAACCATAACACGCAACGGGGCAACAGCAGTGCTAAAGGCCATAGGGCCCCACTAACTCCCCAATGGCTTGATGCGCACTCAACCGACACTCCTAAGACTGGACATAGAAAAATAATCTGGTATAATCCACCATACTCTGTGAATCTGCAGGCCAGCCTGGCCCATTTATTCTTTAGGGCACTGGATAAATGCTTCTCGAGGATCCACAAGTACCATAAAATTTTTAACAGGCACCCAATGAAGCTCTTGCACATAGCACATAGCTAGTATCAATAAGAATAGACTTAGGACATTTAGACAGGCACCAGCTGATTTTCTAGACACCCAGCAGAGTCCAGATGGGGAAAACATAAGCCGCGTGACTGACCCGAGTAACAATAATCTATCCAGGGACCCTGTGCAAGTCTCAGGGGCAGACCACTCCAACCTACCCACTGGGCACCCCGCCGTAAATACGCAGGTGTTGAGCACACCATGTAACTGCAGAAACCCGGTCTCGTGCCCCCTTAGAAACAAATGTCTTGTGAAAAACTTAGTTTGCCAATGCAGGGTTACTACCACCCACTCGACACATACATAGGAGCAATGTCAATGAGCTTCAAGGACAGGTGGTACAATCACCACCACCCCTTTAATAGGATCGATAAACGGAAAAGTATGGCCCTTTCCCAACTGATCTGGAAACTCAACTTGGACAAGACCCCGTACTCTTTTGTCTGGTCCAAAGTTAGGGAGGTACCCCCAGACAGAAGCAGGTCTGGTATTTGCAGCCACTGTCTGAGTGAGACTCTCAAGATACTCAGGAGTGGAATAAAAATAATCAATCGTAGGGCAGATTTCCTCTAACCATATGGATAGCAACCCTACCACACTGAGTCCCAGATACACCAACCCTCCCACTGCTCCTATCTCTTCTCTAGCATCTAAATCTACCCTAGAGCCACACTAACTTAGCAGTTGGACCCACGACTTACTTTGCCTTGGATTTCCCCCTTTTCAAATCTCAGAAGCACTAACTATTTAGTTAAATATTATACGTTGGCAGAATCCAATCTTAGGTACATACACACACCCAACATTTTTTCTCTCCAGGTTTCATTCTCTGCTCTTTGTTTATGCTTTGATTTTCTTAAGGACCAACTATCTCCAACCTAATTTCTTTCAATCATAAATGTCTTTACAAACTGTGATAAGTAAATTACAAATTTTTAATATAGATTAGCATGAACATGTTATTTTCATTCTTCTAAAGGGTACATATATATATATATATATATATTTGCAATATGGATTATAATTTTAACACTTTCTTTTATCATGACTCTCAATATTGATAAGCATATAATGTTATTTCCATTCTTCAAATAGTCCCATATCCATATATATATTTGAAATTTTCACCAACATTCCAATACCCTATAAGTTTAACACATTCTTTCATTACCAGTAATAGTAATATATCGATACTACTACCACTACTACAACTACCTAGGTCACAGAGGCCAACAAACGCACCTAAATAGATTAGGGTATCTTCAGTTATTATTGTTGGCTGCTAAAAACAACCCCAACTGATTGACCTGATTCCATGACAATGGCACCACAAAGAAATTCAATGGTTGGAATGGTGAAGCTAAATCTGACCAATGGGAATGGGGTTTCGCTCATTCTAAATCATATGCCTTGAGAAAGCAACACCAAAATTCAGCATGGAGCATATCAAAGATTCGAAATAACAAAAGTAAGCTTTATGCCATTGTTATGTTTTTCTGTTAAAATTGTAATTGCCTGATGATGACATAACTTGCATAACAGTTATCACCAAAATATATATAACAGCGACTATGAATAAATGGAGTTAATTTTAACCTGTTGACTTGTTTATAAATATACTCCTGAGTAAACAGACCCATTCTCACACTTCATCAAGTGCTCTACTCTGCATACTAAAGCATCGGTGATTAACCAACACATACTTGACGAAGTGTGCAGGTGGGTCTGTTTATTCTAGAGTATGTTTATAAACAAGAAGTATAAGTCAACAGATTAAAATTAACATTGTTTATTCATAGTCGCTGTAATATATATTTCGGTGATAACTGTTATGCAACAGGTATGGCCTCATCAGACAGCTAGAATTTAAACAGAAAAACATAAAGATAAAATAAAGCTTACTTCTGTTATTTCAATTCCTTGGTATGCTCTGGACTGAATTTTGGTGTTGCTTTCTCAAGGCATGAGAAAACAACACCAAAATTCAGCACAGAGCATATCAAGGAATCAAAATAACAGAAGTAAGCTTTATTCTATCTTCCTGTTTTTCTGTTCAGATTCTAGCTGTCTGATGAGGTCATAGATGTTGCATAATGGTTATCACCAAAATATATATAAGTGACTACGAATAAACAAAGTTAATTTTAACCTATTAACTTATACTTTATACTTCTTGTTTCTATATATTTAAATATATATATATCCAGCCCACACTTAAAGTGGTTGTGTACTCACTGTAAATAAGGTTGGTGCTAGGAAGGGTATCGAGCTGTAGAAACCAAGCCAAAATCAGTTCTGTATGAGCATGACATGGTCACTTGACCATGGCATTGCTCACAACAGGATAACTCGTCTAACACATGCGAGCGTGGAAAAGCAGACGTTGTACAGTGATGAAGATGATATATATATAAATATATATATATGCGTGCGCGCCCACATTGATGTGAACATACCATATCTATGACTTTCTGCTTTGACCAATCTCTTAAAGAAGTCTACCAACTTCGGAATAGAGGTATCTAGGGATCAACTTTACGTGAGCCAAGTTAGTGAAATAGTTTGATTCCTATGCATCGGGCCCTCACCACAACTACCCACTTCAAACGGCCTTTGTAAAGTGTCTCAGCCTTCATACATATTTAAAGACTTTCTTATTTAGTCAACTCTGCTTTTGGATTTCTTCGTTGAGCATAAGACCCAAAATTTAGAGGAAAGTGACGAAATGAAATTTAGCTAAATTAATGCATTTCTCAAAGGCATTAGCCGCGTGAAACGAAACAGGGTCGCAACACCGGCGTTCAGTATAATGACACAAAGTCAGTTTTAATAAAAGAGAAAAGAATAGAGTCGAGGTGTGAATCAGTTCTCTTCAGTGAACGTTCTCCTGCTCCCGCCCACTGTTCTTCGGTGCGAAGTTATTTGGTTTCACCAAGCCTAACGGGGACCTGCGCCCCATTGCGGTTGGCTGCACTCTTCGCCGCCTCACTGCAAAGGCTTGTTTGCTGTTGGTCTCTGACTCACTGGCGGAGGAATTTTCCCCTATCCAGCTGGGATGGGTACCAAGTTGGGATGTGAGGCTGCTGTCCACTCTGGCAGAGCATTTGCCAACTTGCCCTCCTCGTCCGCCAAGGTCATCCTCAAACTTGACCTCAGGAATGCCTTCAACTCCGTCAGCCGCGACATCGTCCTCGGCTCAGTAAGAGAGAGGGTCCCACACTCTACCACTTTGCTTGGCAGGCTTATCGGGAGCCCTCCTACCTCTCTTTTGGTGACCAGATCATCACCTCTGCCTCAGGAGTCCAACAGGGTGACCCACTCGGGCCCGCACTGTTTGCACTGGACATTGATGGCGTCACCAAGATGGGGGCTGAGTTGGACCTCAATGACGCCTGTTTGGGGGGAACTCCGGATATGGTTCTCGCCACTACCAACAGGATGGTGGAGGAGCTTGGCTGCCAGGGTCTCCAGATCAATTGTTCCAAATGTGAGCTCTGGATCCTCAACCACCCAGCTTCTCAATACCAACAGCTGATTGACCTGTTCGCAGAGTCCCTCCCTCGTCGGCTTGGTGCTCCTTAGGAGCCCCAATCACAGACCTGGCCTTCGAGTCAACCTTCCAATCGAAGATGGTTGACCTTGAGCAGCTGCTCAGGAATATCAAAGTTATTGAACCCCATCAAGGTTTCTTCTTACTCAGGAACTACCTGTCTATTCCTAAGCTTCTGTATCTGCTCAGGATCAGCCTCTCTAACAGATTTCCGTCCTGCCTCCAATGCTTCGATGACCTGATCTTCGAGAGACTCGAGTGTCTGGTCAATGTTAGACTCTCTCCGGAGTCCCGCGAACAGGCTGCGTTGCCCAAGCGATTTGGGGGTCTTGGTCTCCGTAAGTGTTCATCCCTCTCTCTCCCCTGCTTCTTTTCCTCCACCCACGCTTGCTCCACCCTGGTGAGCAGCATCCTCTCCTCTCCAACATGGACTAGTTCCAACAGGGAGTTGGGTGAAGCTCTCCAGCAATGGAGTGAGTCGGGCTTGTCTCTTCCTGAGAAGGTGGAGGACAGTCGAAGTCAGAGAACTTGAGACAGCATAAGTTTGAAGGCCACCTTCGACTCCCTCTTCTTCCAGTCAGATCAGTTTGCAAGGTGACGCTTACTATCTGCCAGCGCCAAATACTCAGGCGACTGGGTCGATGCCCTACCCGTGGCCAACGTTGGTGGCCTACTCAGCCTGGACGAACTTCGTGTCTCCATCGCCCTCAGAGTGGGAGGCGACATCTGCATGGGTTTGAGGTGCCGTTGCGGAAAACTCCTCGACTCTACAGGCCTCCACGGTCTTTCTTGCCGCTTTGCGCGTCACACGGAGCTAAACCTCATTCTGAAGAGAGCTTTGGCACGGGCGAATATCCCCTGTCTTGGAACCATCTGGGTTGTCCAGAAGTGACGGCAAAAGACCTGAGGGTCTTACCCTGAGCCCTTGGTCGAGAGGCAGGTGCCTTGTCTGGGACATCACTGTTAGTGACTCCTTTGCTCTTTCCCACATCCTGGATGCTGCGGTTAGGACGAGAGCCACAGCTTCTGCAGCCGAGCGGAGTAAGACCCTCAAATACTCTGATCTGTCAGCTAGCTACATTTTTCAGCCTGTGGCTTTCGAGACGTTTGGGAGAGTCGGGCCTGCTGACTGCGAATTTTTCTTTCCTCACTGGCGGCTCGCCTAATAGAGGTGACTGGCGAATCTCGCGAGGGTGCTTGACTGTTTCAGCGCACCAGCCTCGCCATCCTCCGAGGCAACGCTGCGAGTGTGCTGGCTTGCCTCAAAAATCATTAGAGAGGTTGCCCAGTACTCGCGACATTGCTGTCTTTTGCTCTGGTGTTGGCTCCGTTGTTCACCCCTTCCTTTACATTTTCTTTAATATTGTAGCATTGAAGGAATATATCGTTGTATCATCCTTTGTAGTGTTACCGAGGCATTTGTAATGTTATTTATGTATATATTTAAAACATATTTATGTTATTCTACTGTAAATTTATTTATATGCTCTGTTTATATTTTCATTCTGAAGGAATTGCAAACGATTTGTAATGTTGTTTGTGCAACTATGAAGTATTAATTGTATTATATGTGTTTATATTTTCATTCTGTAAGAATTATAAACAAAGTTCAGTTAATATATTACTAGTACTTATTTTATCGACCCCAGACAGATAAATTGACCTCAAAGACTCGAAATAAACAAATATCAAACATTCTAATAAATAACAATAATTTTCTTCCTAACACAGAAGGCTTAATAATTGTAAGCAAATCGACCTTAGTCTATTACTGGCATTTATTTTGACGACCCTAGCGGGATTCGAACTCTCACCCACTAATGCTCGATAAAAAAGAAATAGATAAAACAAAAACAGAATCTAATTATCTTTTTAATTTGATTTGTTTTCAACATACACATACAAAAAATAATATCGAAACCAACAAGATATAGAACTGACTAGATAGATATATTGCTATAGATGGTTCAGTTATTATCGATCTTTAACCAGAAAGTACAAGTGATGAAAAAGATGCCATCATATTACGAGAGACGCGTGTGTGTTAAAATGGTTTCTTTCAGATAAATCAAAGGTCCTACGTACATATATAAAGATGGATAAAATCGAAGTTGTGATGTCCATCGCTTTTCAAAGTGTATTAACAGTGCAACTAAAGTGAAATGGAATCTAACGGGAAACGAAACCTTAACGTGAAGTCGGCTAACCGAAGGGAGTTATTTTTCCACTCCGGCACCCGCCACTGTGTCTGTGTGTATGCGTTAATGATTTCTTACACAGCGAGGACTCCAGAATTATAAAGAAGAGGGAATTGAGATAGCGCAGTGTTTATACCTTCCTCAAAGGTATAAATAATATAAATGAAAGGAAAAGACCACTAACGGTTATTGAAACACGCTAGGAGTATACCTATATTTTATAAAAATAACACGAACAAAGGTAGTGAAAATGGCAGAGACGGTTAAATGAGTACTTCAGTGTTCTACATTCGATTCTCGCTGGGTCAACTGGTTATTAATCGCTCCGAAATTGATTAATTACAAAACACTAGTAATATAATAATGAACTGAGTCAATCGATTTTTACCTTTTCTCCAAATAATTGGCTTCGTGCTTAAATACACGATAATAATAATAATGATAAACAATTTAACTCATCTCAGGTTGCACAACGTAGCTGTAAGTTAAGCCGGGGCCCGACAGAAGAAACAAAACGGACTCCCCCTACCAGCATCAAAACATGGCTCCAGCAGGCGTTTCCTTAACAACGTCAGTACACAAACCTACAAGAGCTTCTCCGCAACTTGTAATTACAAGCCATATTATCACTAAATTGTCGTGGATTACAGATATAAATAGAATTCAAAAACGGAATGAAACTATTTGTTAGTTTGTTTTTTAATAAAAAAAAAAAACAAGGGAAATTTATATTATGTTACAGTTTAATAAAGTTTAATTCGGTGGTCGCTAACCGAACATGCCTCAGTTGTCAAGACGCTATTTAGTTTAATGGCGACGGCGCCATCTTTGGAGCTTATTTTTTTCTCTTTCTCTAGTTATAAAATCTAAGTCTTATCTTTTAAATGATTAAGATATTTTGTTTCAAAAACGGTATAGCTGAATATATCTGTTGTTAGCTTTGAAAGAGAGCTATTTTTCTTTTTTTCTTCATAGTAAAGTGCATACTAAATAATAACAGCAAGCCCGGTTATGTAAATAACAAGACCGGATCGGAAATGACGTTGCTAACGCATGCCTCAGTTGTCAAGACGCTATTCTCATTCTAATATAGGCACCGCCATCTTAGCATCACCTTGTAAGCAAATGTGTCGTTAGGTTTGTAAACGACATCCGATGTAGATGTAGTTCCAAGATTTTTTACTTATTTTCTCGAAAGAAATACCTAAACTACTGCAGCAGAGTCTCCTTATTCGATCGGTATATCATAATATTTTCAATATACTTACAGTAATCCTTGTGTAAAGGGGAGCATTAAACCACCGTCTGTCCACAGAAAGCAAGAAGTAGTACCAGTGCTAGGATACATTGTATAGTGAGAGAGTGTGGCAACTGTTGCCCTAGGAATAAACGCCATAGCCACGGTATCTACTGACGACTGCAGCCCGCCAACAACACACACCAAAAGGTGATTTTCCTTTTCCCATTTATGTTTCTAACACTGTATATACACTGCTGACCTCATAGTAACTCATTAGCAACATAGTTAGATTGCCGAATAGGTCACGATTTTCTCTAGTGATCTTGCTTTTAGACGTTCCATCTTGTATGTCGAAAACAATCATCTTGTTTCGTAAAATGGCGATTTATACCAAGTTACATACATACATACACAATTGTTGTTTGATACCGTACGAACTGTCCAGAATTTCCTTGTTGTTGCCAGTGTTGACAACGGACTTTCTCGTGCGACGAATTACGATTGGTAGTCAACACACAAGCCAATGTTCTTCACAGACCTTTGCTGTTTGTTATATGTCTTATTGGATATGAAGAAATGGGTCAGTTTCTCTCTCACTCTCTTTCTCTCTCATCTCTCTGTTTCTATCTAGCGTGTGTTAGTCGCTGCTGCCATGTGCCATAGTAACCAATATGTTTGCGGCAGATTCTCCTCAACACAACATTCGCTCTTGTTAGACCTGTCCAAAACAACAAACGATATAAATATAACACTGTACACCTTGTTCTCCCCATAGTCATTTGCAACCGCCCCAATGACCACTTGGAAGACGCTTGAACATCACCAATTCCCATTTCTATTTCACTTGTAATTCTAAAATTTCACACCTACCTTATGTTAAAAAAATCACTTATATTCCCTAGTTTCTCTTTTTAACTGCTTTCAATATTTAACATATAAATGTACATATGCAAACACGTGCGCACACACATTGCTTACACACACAGGTGTCCTATTTATTCTTTTACAAAGATTTACACTTTTCCATCTGTGATATTTCTTTTTCTTTTAAAAAAAGTATCTCCTTTGTTTATAATGTAGTTGCTTTTTGCTGAGAGAATAGGATTTTATTATTTCAATTAGACTGGCCAGAGATCTTTACAAAGATTATTTTTTTCTTTCTGTGGATGTTTATAGTAGCTTGATAGCTACGATTTCCTCCCTAGTCGTGATTGGCCCAAACCCCTCTATACATACGTACAGGCTGGCCAGCGTTTGATGTGATTATCAGCAACAATTGTTGTTGAAGGTACACTACGACCGCACTGTTGTTGCATTACACATGCACTTACATAGAGGGTCACGCTTGCCTGCTCTCCCGCTCTCTCACACCATATGCGGATGCTAGTCCCCTTCGCTAATCTCGTCGCCAGTTGATGGCGACCAGCAATTATTCCATTCACGGAGAGCCAGTCACTATGTGTGTGTGTGTGTCACAAATCATAATCATGACAGCTTACTATAAATTAGGCCTGTAACTACTATTGCTGTTGCTACAACTACTATCGCCAGTGTCATTACGGTCGAGCCCAACGAGAGCTTATACGCGGTCGCGCGACCTGCTACAAATAAGTGCTAAATTCCCCCTAAAGGCTTTAAAAAGAGAGGAATAACCTATTTGATGGTGTAATCCTAGATATATTTTCAATATCTGAAAAAAATACATGGCATTATCACGACTGGAAGGCGTTTGGTAGGTTTGCTTGCAGACCTGGGGCTACACAATAACAACTACTACCTTCTTACGGTTGCTACAACCGCTACACTTGACTATTTACTGCCAGTATGCTTGTGTTTACTTTATTTATCTATAAGGCAGTGAGTGTTTTTTTTTTTAATGTTGCATTGGTTCCTTCAAGTTGTCCTCTTTCTTCTCTCCCTATCCTCATCCCTTCGCCCCCAAACACCCCACCATCACTAGTCGACATTTTGATTGTTGATTAATGAGTGGTCAAAGGGATATTTAATGTTTGTCTAAAAGACAAGGTGTTAAGAGACGACGAGGGCGAGAAAGAGACAGGCATATAACTCCTGAGAGAGATGGGTGGGGTGATGAATACGTCGATAGTGTTTGCTTGCTCTAGCTATAATGAGTACCTTTCGGGCAGGTTCGAACTTGTTCGCGCTTTGCACATACACACATATATATATATATATATATATACTACAAACTGTATGTCTATATACACACATTCTTAAAAAATGTTGCTATATAAATATTTTATGTATATGAAATACTATAAGGATATTTTCATGTGAAAAGTGAGGTGTTTCATATAATCACGCATCTATTATTCCAAACTTTACAATTTTACTTTTACTAATTGCTTCATTTTATGTGTGTATATATATCATCAACATTTGCAGTGTTAATCCATTTGCTATTTTGTTATTAATGATTCTCTTGTCATTATTATGCTATCAAAGTCCATGTTTTAATCCCCAGCTGTTTCTTTTAATGTTTTTCACAGCTTTTTCCTCCTCCTTGCTTTAGTCATCAGTAATGCTAAATAATTATTTTTGTGTTGCAGTCACCGCCACCACCATTATTATTACGACCCTTTATGTTCCTAGATCAAATCCTGTCGAGGTTAATTTTTCCTTTCATTCTTCCACGGTTGATAAAGTACCAGTCGAGAATTGGATGGATATGATCGATTTCCCTCCTCCCAAAATTGCTAGCCTTATGCTTAAATTATAAACCATTGTTATTATGAAACCGGCGGTGGAATGTTAGAGCCTTGTATTATTTGATTTCAAATGTCCATCGGGCTCAACTTTGCCTTTTCAGGGGTCAATGAATTATAATTCATTGACCCCTGAAAAGGCAATTATTGAGGTTGATATAGTCGACTCTGCCCCCATCCATCTCAGTTTCTGTATTAAAAACGAAATTTCAGTAAATGTTACTCGTAAATATACATACGGAGGATAAACTTGATTAAATCTCATTAAAGATATGCAACCTCATTACACATACCTGATTAGATTGTTATGTAGTTTTCGGTTTCAAGTTGTTATTAAAGCCATCAGAATGCCATTCTAGACGTAGCCAGATTAGGGATCCGACAGAAAACTAGGAAGTATGTCCGGTCTTAGTTTAGCTAGTTAGCTGTTTAATTGTCTTGCTCGGAGGACTGTGTGTGTACGTGCGTGTTTAATTGCAATGTATTTGGTTTCTGCAAAAGAAATAATAGACAAAGTGTTGAAAGGGATTTATGTGTGAGTGAATGTGTGCATCGTTCTCTACATTGCATAAATGTTTTCTTTCTCATTTTCCGACCCCTGCAACGTACTTGTTATTGTTTAACTTCAGATCTATGATTAAAAATATATTCCAGTCATGATCATCTTAATTTCCCATATGAAGAGAACAATGCCTTGTGATATCTGTACTGGTTCTTTATGTACAAATCTTGCCGTGGTCAACTTTACATTTCATCCTTCTTGGATCGATAAAATAAATTATACCTATCTAGTACCGAGATCGATGTAACCGACTAACCCCTCCTCCTCCTCCAATTTTAGACATTTGTTAGAAACAAATAATAGAACTATGTGACCTTCCTTTTTAAAGGTGTGATTTGAAGAAGATTTGGCTGCTATTTTTGTAGCAATTCGAGCGACCACATAGAGGCACCCTCATTGATGCGTATGTAATGTGCTTGAAGTCGTTGCAGTTGGTATTGTAAACCTTCGTGTTGTCCTGTAAACTTTCTCTTTTTGTTGTCGAGTCTAACTTAGTGATTATTTTATTGTCTTCTTTGCTTTCAGCACCTCTAACACAAAATCCCTTACCTCACTCTCTCTGCTTTCCATTTCAGTTCCCGATATCTCCTATCCCTTCCTTCCCCTGTGTGGCTGGAAACCCAAATCTTTTCGTTGGCAGCGTCCAGCTGTTTCTTATGGCAACCGACTGATAAACTAAATTTTAGAGATGCTTTTTAAATGTGCTGCTTGCTTTCCCTCGCCTAAACACGCGCACACGCGAAACCTCCTGTTTCCGATAGAACTTGTACAAATTGTCCCTGCTGCATATACAGCAGCTACAATTATCTCTAATTTTACTGTTCTTTCTCCATACATACTACTGGTCTATTTTCACTTTACCTTTGCCCCCCCCCCCTCTCCCACGTGTACATATGTATATAAAATGCACATATTGCAAATGTAAACGCAGTGAATTTGGTCGTAAGATCTTCAGCCAAATTTCCCGTTTTCAGTTTCGATTCTCAATTGGAATCGCTCCATTTACGTTCGCTAATACAACTTAAATGTAATCTATAACCGTGATTTCCAACTTATTTTGTCGCGGAACTCATACCTATATTTTATGGACGGTCTCTCACCAGTCATTAAATGAAACAAATATTGTTTTAGAGAGAATTTATTCATATAAAAAAAAGGATACTATAATTTTTTTAAAGGACACCTTATCTCACAGAATCCACGACACTGCTCTGTTCATCTTAATAATAACAGAATATAATTCAGTGTGTTTGCAGTTATACTAATGTGATATGTTATAATGATATTCTGTACTTTTGTCATGTTGTTTTAATATACGTTGAAAAAATTCGTCCACCATTTGCAACTTTGGAGTCATTTTAGACGTAATTTTTTAATATTCTTTCATTGGTTTCAGCCATTCGGCTGTGGCTATGCTGGAACTTCTTTTTAATCAACAATGCGAAAGGTAAAGGAGCCAAGCTAAATAAATACCTACACTGCATTTGATTTGTTGTCTTACGTTTCAGAGTTCACCCCTTTGCCGTGTTCTTTCGACTTCGCTCATCTTTTAGTGTCTTCTTTAAAGTATGTATTTATGTACTGGTTAAAAAAAAAATGAAAATTGACTTATAAAACAGAACAAAGGTCAATATGAAAGGAGAAGGGATTTTTTTTAAATTCTAGCAGTCATGGGCAAACTGCTTTGAATTTTTTAGTAGTGCAGCTCACCCTATGATGAGCCACATCCTGTGCATCCCACAGCTCGAAAAAGGTTGACTGTGCTTTTCTAACATAAGTACTTGGGTGAGGTTTATTATTGTTGTTCTTTTAAAAAGTTTGGATATTTATATCTATAAAATTGGATACCATACTGACTCAAGTAGGATTTGTTATCTGAAACAAAAATACTCTAACTAGGGACATGTACACCATAATTACAATTAAATATGCTCCCGCTGATGCTTGATTGCTCGCCTTACTAGTTAATCTCCAAATTTTATATTTTATGTTGCAAAATGAACAATTTATCATAATTTTCCCCAAAATCGTTTAATGTGATCAAGTACATCACATTTTCTGGTAAAGCATTTTATTTAGATTTATTCACAAACTTGAAGGTAAATTTTATCTTTTAATATCTATATAGTATATGTAGGGTTTACTGAATTGCATTTACTCTGCCACACATACTAAAAAACAGGTTTTATGAGTGAATTAGATTTATTCACAAACTTGAAGGTAAATTTTATCTTTTAATATCTATATAGTATATGTAGGGTTTACTGAATTGCATTTACTCTGCCACACATACTAAAAAACAGGTTTTATGAGTCCCTAATACACACTATCTCCTAAATAAATGACAGCGACCTCATATTCATTGCAGGTGACTTTAACGGGCATGTTGGGTGACACTGCGAGCGCTTCAATGGGGGTTACAGGTTCAGTACTAGAAACGAGGAAGATTTCAGATTCCTGGAATTCTGCAATGCAAACAACCTATTTATCTGTAATATGAACTTCAAAAAACGAGACAACCACTTAATCACTTACAGATCAAGTGAGCACGCCAGCCAAATAGATTTCACTCTTACCTGAAGACAAAACAGAGTGACTGTTGTGAACACAAGTCCCTCCCCAGTGAAGAATGCACCTCCCAACATAACTTAGGAGTTAGAGACCTTATCATCAGGACTAGAACCCGGCAACAGAAGACAACCTAGAGGAGAAGAGTATGGAAATTAAAAAGACCCATCAACCAGTAATAAATTTAGAAGTATATTGAATGACGCCTTCAACAATAAGGAAGAGCAAATAGAGACATACAATATGGAGGAACAGTGGGAGTTCCTGAAAAAAAACCTGAAGGTGACAGATGAAATCTGTGGTTGGAGATGGAGAGTAACTTGGTGGAATAGTAAAGTTGACGAGACAAAGCCAAAAGACAGGCTTGAAAGGATTGGCGAAATGGAGGTAGTACACAAGGCTAGGAGAGTAGCTAAGCGACAAGTATACGTTGCAAGAAGGGAAACAGAAGACAAAAAATTTATTGCAACATGAGATGTTCAGGATTGCAAGACAGTAAGTCAGGGAAAATCGTGATGTCAATGGGGAGAAGTGTGTTTGAAATGATTTTGGTGAACTTGCCCTTACTGATGCTGAAAAGAAGGTAGCATGGAAATGCCACTATGAAAGATAATGAGGAGAATGCATGGTGTCATATCCAATGACTGGTGTAGCAGCAGCATCGTAAACTGCTACAAGGTCAAAAGTCATGTTCTAGATAAAGAAAACAATAGAGGTATGAAGTTGGTTGACCAGGTTATGCAGGTCACTGAAAGAGTCATAGCTCAGCTGATTAGAGAACGTGTTAACATAGTGGAGATGCAGTTTGAGTTTGTACCAGGTAAAAGTGCCACATACCCTCTTCCTTGTAAGACAACTGCAGAAGTACCTAGCTAAAAGTAAACCCCTCTACTTGGCTTTTGTAGACCTGTCCCATTATCTGGTGGGCTCTTAGAAAACTAGGAGTAGATGAGTGGCTTGTGAGGGCAGTACAAGCCATATATAGAGGAACAGTCAGCAAGGTCAGAATTAATAATGACTATAGTGAAGATTTTAGCGTACAGGTTGGTGTCCACCAGGGCTCAGCTCTTAGCCCCTCCTGTATATGATCGTCCAGCAGGCAATAATGGAGGAGTTTAAAACTGGCTGCCCATTGTAACCCATGCAGATGACCTAACCCTTATAGCTGAATTAGAAATGAGATTCTAAACCTGGAAGCATGGCCAAGAATCAAAAGGTCTTAAAGTCAACTTTAATCTCCTCAGAGAAATGACCCTGCTCGGTATGCAGAAAAGGAGTAGGTAGAAATTCCATCCTATGTCCCAAATGCATACTATGGGTACACAAGAGATGTGGGATCTCAGACAAGCTAACAAAGAATGTAGGTTTTACATGTAGCTGGTGCACAGAGGCAGTAAGTAGCAAATGATACAAACTCCTCCAAATGCCCAGAGGGCTCTGTAGAAATGGTAGATAGTTTCTGTTACCTGGGTAACCAAATTTGCAGTGGAGGAGGGTGTTCCAAAAGTGCAGTAACCAGAGTGAGATCAGGCTGGAGAAAGTTCAGGGAGCTACTACCGCTGCTAACTACAAAAGGTTTTCCCGTCAAAATGAAAGGCAGACTATGATTCATGTATACGAACAACAAAGTTGCACAGCAGTGAAACTTGCAGAGGACCTGCGATGATTGGAAAGATATGAAGCCTCCGTGCTTAGATGGATGTGCAATAGTAATATACGCTAACAGCAAAACATAAACGAACTGTGAGAGAAATTAGGCATAAGAGGGATCAGATGCAGTGTGCAGGAGAGGGGATTGTGTTGGTATGGACATGTGATGTGTATGAAGAACGACAGCTGTATAAAAAGGTACAGAGCGCTCAAAGTTGACAGTAGCCATGGAGTGGGCAGACCTAGGAAGATTTGGGATGAGGTGATAAAAACTTACTTTGCATAATTATACCCTGCTAAGGCTATGACACAGGACCGTGACCTCTGGCACTATGCAGTATTACAGAAGACCCGCCCTCCCATATGCTTGAGCTGGGATATATGTCTAGTATTCAACACCTCCCTTACTGTAATCATCCCACCCCTATACCTACTATAAAGTGGTCATGTAGGTGTCACAACAAAAAGCACCCAGCACACACTGTAAATATGGTTGGCATTAGGAAGGGCCTCCAGCTGTAGAAACCGAGTCATAATCAGTTCTGTGTGAGCGAAACACGGTCCTTTGATCAGATCGCTCACAAATGGACAGCCCTTCCTAGCCATGCTAGTGTGGAAAATGGACATTAAACGATGGTGATGATGATATCAAGTATATTCTAGGTTTATATATATATATTTGAAAAGAAAAATGGAATTAATGGCTCACACTTATAAAGTTTCCTGGGTGTTTTAATGGTCATGTCATGAAAAGCAACATGAAATAATGCATCTTGTTTAAGAACACAACTCACTCCCAGAGCCAGTAATCAGCTCTATGATCATGTGAACAACAGCCTAACTAACCTCAAGGCCACACATCTTCACAAATGAACATATATATCTTATTCATGTTCCATAACCATGCTAAATACTGGTTCTGTTTGAGTCCCACTGTATGCTATCTTGGGCAATTATTTTCTACTATAGCCTGAGGTTGACTTGTGAGTGGAATTAGGTAGCAGTTTGACAAAAAAAAAATATATTAATAAAATAACAGACTTAGAAAAATAAGTACTGGGGTCAATATAATTGACCAAGTAAAGGCCGTGCCCCTGCATTGTTGCAGCCTAATGAACTGAAACTAATAAAAAAAATATGTTTACTAAATTTCTATTCATTTAGCTGGGATCCCTATTTTAGTTTTGGTGAGTATGATCAATATCCCTATGGTTTAAGTGATTCATCTATAGCACAGATATCATTTCAAAATAATTAAGTGCTTATTCTAAACATCTAGATTAATAGTTCTAAACCTGTTGTCTGGAAACTTGGGTGCCTGTGAGCTTCTTGCATACACAACTCTTTAAAAACCGCATGGAAAATTCATAGGAATAGTCATAGTCCTTGATAGGGAGCTACATAAACTAAAACAAAGGAATGATATTGGACATTATAAGCACCAATTTCAGACAGAAAGACATTGTCCAACTGAGGTGACCAAACGATCAACTATATCAGTGAGTCTGCTCAGTTCTTTTTTTTTTTTTTTTGCCTCAGATTGGTGTTGATAATGTATAACATCATTTATAGGGCGATAGAGCATCAGACAACATGCAAATCTGGGCAGTTAAAGCATTAGACAAAATGTTTTGCTGCATTCTGAGTTCAAATCCCACTGGTCAAGTTTGCCTTTTGTCCTCATGGGGTTATAGAATAAAATACCAATCCAGGGCAAAGTGATAATTGCTCCAGTGTATTCTAAGTTTTAATCTCACTGGCCCATTGGACGTCACTTTCTCTCTATTTCTGTATGTAGGAATAGTTTAAATCAATGGTTTACTATAAGTTAGATGGACACCACATGAAAATCAAAGAGCATTAAGAGTCGAAAGCAAGCTGAGAAAAATGCATTTTACATGGGGTAGGGCAAAAAAAAGATCTACTAATGACTTGTGGGGTTGCCATCAAAACATCAAAGGCTTATTTCCCAATTAAGAAGGAGTATGTTAATGGATTCTAATTTTGGTACAAAGCCAGAAATTAGTGGGGATATTTGATAATATAATAACCCTACAGTCACCAGAAGAATGAAAAGCGAAGTTCATCTTGGTGAGATTTGAACTCAGAACATAAAAAGCTAGAACAAATGCCACTAGATTTGTACTCTTAAACTAAAATGTGGTTTTAATCTTTTTGTTACCATATTTCTAATGAAATATGCATAGGTTATTTTAATTTACTTTGAAAATAATTGTTTCAACTTTTGGCACAAGGCCAGCAAATTACCCAGTGCGTTACTGATACTTTATTTTATCAACCTCGTAAGGATGAAAGGCAAAGTTAACCTTGGTGGGATTTTAACTCAGAATGGCAAGGGCCGTAACTCTATGCGTCAAAGTATGGTGTCTGACCCTCTACCAATTGCCAATCCACCAGATTAATAATGGTTTCATAATTTACTTTGAAAATAATGAAGAATTTGGACAAATTTAGTGATATAGATGAACATGTTCATTATTAATCAGGAGTTTAGGGCAGTGGATTGGCTGTATTAGTAGAGCATCAGATAGCATGCTTTGCAGCATTGGGTTACAGCCCTTTATAGTCTGAGTTCAAATCTCACCAAAGTTAGCTTTGCCATTAATCCTTACAGTGTTGATGAAATAAAGCACCAAGGTTGATTTAATTGATTTTCCCTTCCCCTAAAATTGTTAGCCTCATGCCTAAATCTGAAACCATTATTAATCTGGAGTTTGGAAGTTTACTTAATAAAAGGTTCTTACATGAATTTTGTATTGTAGAACCAGCGGCTGTTTTAGGTGGGTTGGTAACAAAAGGATTAAGCCAGACATAGATAAGAAATGTCAAGTATAGTTAACCTCATATATTCATATATGTCTTTGTACTTTATTATTATTTTTTGATTCACCAAGATTAACAATTATTTCCTATAAACTGAAAGTTCTACCTTTCATAACCCTCCCCTTCACACACATGAAGGTTAAATCAGATCATTTGGATCAATGAACTTTCAAACCTTAAACAATGGATTAGCTATTAAATTAGTTCCAGAGAAAAATTACAATAATGCAGCTCCTAGATCTATCTCTTATTATGATAGATTAATTACAAGTTGATAATCGGTCAGTTTAGGATATATAAAACTCATTAAAAGAGCTAAGTGTCTGATGAGTAAAGCTAATATTTTTCCTTGTAAACTAGCAACATGCCTTAACCCTTTAGCATTCACATTACTCTATATTTACTGTTATATTTTCACAGTAAAGGTTTTACTTTACATAATATCAAATCTATGAGATTTTGATATTATTTATTTTGAGAACAATATCTTAACATCAGTATGAACAGAAAGAAGTGAGAAAATTCTGGCCAGATACTGCCGGTTTAAATGCTAAAAGGTTAAGCATTGCTCTAGAATGTTTCTGCGTGAATTAGATAATGTTAGAAAATTATTCTTTTGAGTAGGCTGAATTAGTATTATAAGAAAAAGTGGAGAAAGATGCAAGTTTAGTTTCTGGTAATGAATGAAGAGAAATAGAGAAATATTGCATACATAAGTAGTAAATAAATATGTCATTGTCTTTGTTGCAATTTTAATTGCTTATACAAAAGGCATTGAAATTTGTATAAGAGGAGTTTTCAATCATTTGAATGGAAACAAAGACACTGAATCTTATGTATAAAGTTCACAAACTGATTGCTTCTTGTGTGATACCTGTGTTTATAATTTGATTAGTCACTTTTCTATTTCATGTTGGCATAAGTTGGACTAGACTTTTTGTGGCAGTTTTTTTTAATGCATGGTATATACTGCTTCATCTGGTGGGATTGGCATCAAAACATGAAACTGGTTAGCTGCAGACATTAACATTCCTTGTTTTAAATGGTATATATATATATATATATATATGCTAGGCTTCCTCACAATTTACTCAAGACATTAATTGGCCGGAGACTATAGTATACTTACTTCAGATGCCATGCAGTGAAATCAAACCTGTGATCATGGGAATTTCTTAACCACATAGCCATGCCTGCAACTTGCTGTATCTAGCTTCATCTCCATAGATTTTGAGTTATTGGAGTTGGCTTTGTTCGTCAATGAAACTGCTTTCAGGCATGTTTTGTGGCTGATCCAGTGGAGACTGCTTTACCTGCGCTACATAACTGCTATTTAGTGTCAATGCATAATAATTATAATATACATTTTTATATCCAATTTCAAAGATTGGGTTACTATTTAAAAAAATTTAATTGATAAGCTTAATGTGTATCCTTTTGTTTGGAAATATTTAACTATAACTTGCTTACTAGATATTTTCTATTAAAAACAGAATATGGTCATTGAAATACATATACAAGAGATAAAACTAGTCTAAATAATTCTAACAATGAATTGGCAAATGGGTCAAACAAAATGCTTTGCAGTGTTTATTCCAGCTATTTATATTCTGGGTTCAAATGCTACAAGCTCAACTGTACCTTTCATTTTTTTCTAAGGTCTATCATTAAAGTACTAATTTAAGGTAACAGACTGGCAGAATCGGTAGAGTATTTGGCAAGATACTTTGCAGGCTCCATGTTCTGAATTCAAATTCCACACTCCTGTCCATAACAACTGGGTAGGATATATATATATATATATATTGGGGTTGTTAATTAAGTGATTGGTAGATTAATCTGTTGGCGAGCTGGTGCTTTTAATAAAGCTCACTCTGTGGCAAACATTTATGCCAGGTCTCTGGTTTTAGTTTTTCTTCCTCTCTCTCCCTTCCATCCGATAATATAAAATGATCATAACTACACTAATAATATTATTTCTTTATTGCAATACTTATATATATAATAGTAAACATTATTTTAAATATTATAGGGCGGTGAATTGGCAGTATCAGTAGAGGGTTGGACGCCATGCTTTCTAGCATAGTTACGTCCCTTTACAGTCTGAGTTCAAATCCCGCCGAAGTTAACTTTGCCTTTCATCCTTACAGGGTCGATAAAATAAAGTACCGGTAATGTACTGGTTAATTGCTGGCCTTGTGCCTAAAGTAGAAACAATTATTTTAAATATTAATTGCACATAGTGTTTGAAGGAACCTTTATCATATGGGATACAATGGGCATCAGTTAGGAATTAATTTTTTACTTGAAAATGTTTGTAATTATATTAGTTGTGTTGAAATTTCTTTCACTTTATTTTATTTGTTCTTGCTTGAAAGACCCTTTACAGTGAACAGCTGATTTTTAATCTTGGTCAGGGGTCTTAATAGATTTTTTTTTATTTTTTATTTTTTATTTTTTATTTTTTATTTTTTATTTTTTATTTTTTACTGTTTAGTCAGGGAAGTGTTCAGGAGCTCTGGGGCTTGTCAGTGGGAAAGAGGAAAGTATCTTTAAACTGGAGACCTGGCCTGAATTCTTACAACAGAATGGATTCCACTAAAAGCTCCTGATGGCCAGGTGGCAGTGTTAATGAAGCCGACCAACCACAGTGAAGTTTGAGGTCTGAATGCAGAGCTAGAACAAATACTGTGATTTTCACATTTCTATTAATTCACTACTACAGGCTGATATTATATTACTGGGTAATTGCTGGCCTTGTGCCTAAAGTAGAAACAATTATATTTTATTGACCATGAAAAGTAAAGTTGACATCAGAGAGATTTGAATTCAAAGTTAGAAAGCTAGAATAAACACCACACCTATTCTTGTCCTATGCTCTAATGACTCTGCCAATTCACCACCTAAACTATCTTTTTTATTTAGTGTTTAAGAATCTTCAGAACAATGGTTTTCAACCATTTTTGCTCCCAGCTAGCACTACACCTCAAAACAATTTTACCCCTTCACCTCAATATAAAAAATAATGTTTGGTGTTAAAACAATACAAATTTAGAAATTTGTCCCCTCTTCCCCCAATGCGTTTAACTTTTAATGTCCTGTACCACAATTCTGTTTTTAGAGATTTTTTGCTGAATCATTGTAGAATGTTAAGAGTTAATTAATACAACTTTTAATTTACTACATTAGTAAGATTATAACATTCAAATTTTATTTACTTTCAACTTTGGTGATCTCAACTTAGTGAGATTACCCCTAAAATATTAAAGTTACAACCCTTTTGGTTGTGCGACCTATGTTCAGAATCACTGATGTATATACTTGTGCATAAGTTGCACTTTTTCCATCAAAATACGATGTGAAAAACCAGCATGCAACTTATCTACTGATCCTACAAATCATCAATTCAAAATATATGGTACGAAGGTGCAACATATCTACCTGAATATATGAATATATATAAAATATTTAATCTTTGTTATAGGTTTTATAGATGAGTTTGCACATATACTTCTGTATTTTATTACATAGGGACAGACAGCCTGTCAAAAAATGTCAAGAACATAATGAACTTTTTTAAAAACTTATAGGGATTGACTTTTTTTCAATGTTGCCTACTACAAATGTCACCATCATTATCATCATCATGAAATGTAGATGTCATATTGTAAAAGGATTTCTTATATCTTTCTAAAAACAAAGTTAATAGACCGAGAAATAATAATCTGATTAACAACAGATCATATTCAGACATTTAATCAACTTTATTTCTCTAAAGTGTAAAATGGTATTTGATTCTTATAACACAAATATTTTTTTTCATATGTATTGTATAGGCACTAACATGGCTTTGTAATTATGAATTTCACTTTATTTTCAATCCCACTGTGTGGCACCTTGGACAAGTGACTTTTACCAATGCCTTCTGAGTGGAATTTGGTGGATGGAAACTGTCTTATATGTGTGGTCTGTGTGTTTTCACATAACACCATTTGGGCCGCAATGATATTTATGTCCTACAGCTCAAGTAAAGGTGGACATCACACTTTACAATACTGCCTCAAAATGCCTTGTCCAGTCCATGCCAGAAGCAGATGTAAAAATGATGATTGTATGCTATACATTAAACATATTTTGAAAACAAATTATAATTTAGTATCTGTAGTTAAAAAGGAGCACTTACAATGTCACCAACCAATCAATATGTGTATTTTTATACATACTTGTAGCTTGCTTTGTTTAGCTCCGGGTTAGCTTTGATTGAATCGATCTATGCTCAAAGTCATTCTAGCCATGATTATCTTAACTTTTCTTTTTAAGAGAGTAGGGTGGGTTATTTGAGGAATACTTTGGTTATCTCTAGCAGACTGAGTGACCATGCAAACACTGAAGAAACAACCTCCAATGAGATGCAAGCTCATATAGCCTCTTGTTTTTTTTTTTCACCATTTGCCTATAACATTTATGCTAACAATGCTTGACGCTTAATATCTTGTAATGATTAGAGCAAAAAATATCTTAAAACAGGTTTGTTACTTCTAATATTTATAGTATCTTTACTAGTGGGCTGATCTTTGTGAAAATTTGAAGTATTAGGGTAGAGACTCAACTTTTAATTAATAAACAATCATAACATTGGAGGCACATGAAAGGTTGTGAGTTCAATTCTCAGACCGGGTGATGTGTTTTTTCCTTGAGCAAGACACTTTATTTCACATTGCTCCAGTTTACTCAGCTGTAGAAATGAGATGATAGGGATTGGGGTCCATATCATTCCACTGCAAAGTGGTCGTGGAGGTGCCATGGCAAAAAAGCACCCAGCATTCACTGTAAATGAGGTTGGTGTTAGGAAGGGCATCCAGCTGTAGAAATCAAGCCAGAATCAGTTCCCATCCCACCCTTGCAAGCAGGGAAAAGCGGACGTAAAATGAAATGATGAAATAATGAACATTGTTTTATACTTTTCAACAACGTCTTACTAGCATGGTTTTATGCAGCGCAGGATATTAATAGTTAAGCAAGTGAGGGCACATGGCTTAGTGGTTAGAGCATTGGGCTTGCAATCGAAAGGTTGTGAGTTCAATTCTCGGACCGGGTGATGTGTTGGTTCCTTGAGCAAGAGACTTTATTTCACATTGCTCCAGTTTACTCAGCTGTAGAAATGAGATGATAGGACCGGGGTCCCTATCATTCCACTGCAAAGTAGTCATGGAGGTGCCATGGCAAAAAAGCACCCAGCCCACACTGTAAATGAGGTTGGTGTTAGGAAGGGCATCCATCTGTAGAAATCAAGCCAGAATCAATTCCCGTATGAGCAAGACAAGGTCAGCCGACCGGACACTGCCCCCAACAGGACAACCGTCTAACCCATGCTAGCGTGGAAGAACGGACGTAAAACGGTGATGATGATGAAGCAAAATAAATTATCATAATAAAACACAAGTGTCATGAGATAACCACTTTGTTATATATTTGTTTAGTGTTGACAAAACATATCCTCCTTCTAGTCAGTGGTATAGTTATAACTTTCTGTCTATCTATGTATATATATATATATATACTAGACCTGAAAAATGCGCAAGCTCAAAAGAGTCACAGAATGTTATAATAAACCTTCAAAAGTGTGGGACTAGAGTTTTTGCTCAAAAATATTGTAATCATTATCTATCGTACACTCTGTGGAGATTCATAACAAACTCATATATATATATATATAAGTCAACACGATAATTATTTAAGCTAATGTTCAATATCTCATATTAGATGTTTAGTAATGATTAATACGAAATGCACTTAAACCGAATTCTATATTATAAATTCACTTAAATAATTATCATGTCGTCTTGAGTTCGTTATGCGTCTCTTTTTTATAAAAGGATGCCACAGAGTGTACGATAGATAATGATTACAATATTTTTTAGCAACAACTCTAGTCCCACACTTTTGAAGGTTTATTATAACATTCTGTGGCTCTTTTGAGCTTGTGCATTTTTCAGGTCTAGTTTAATATTTTTTTAAGGCAATGCTTGTAACAACTCTAGTTAAACATGATATATATTAATAATAAATTATCGTTGTAATGTAATTAGATTATATAATTGTTATTTTATAAATGATCTTATAAATATTATTGTAAGATGTATAAAAATATTTTCAGACTTTTAATAGTTAATATAAATTTAAAAATTATATATAAATAAACAATATAACTTACCAAAACGAGAAAAATATTTTCATGAAAACGATGAAATACTGGAGGAAGATTCAAAAGCGAAACAATAAATAAACATGGAAACAAAGTGGCGGATGCTTTTGAGCAACAATTACTCTCGTTGGTTAATTAGCCAATAAGACGATACATTACAAAAGATGTTTGGGAGGCATCACCACGGCCAGCGATACCCCTTGAAATTTTTATTCACAAGCTATGCATGTATGTCAGACATACAGACTTAAAACATTCTGTTGTTAGTCACTGCATGTCTAACAGATACCTATTCATCTGTCTACATAACTATCATTTCATCATGTCATTTAACATCCGTTTTTCCTGCTATCAAGGATTGGACAAATCTTTGTTTTATCATGGCACCAACACTAGAGAGGTTATCATGTCCATGACACAACTGAAGGGTCCTCTCAACCCTTTGTTTGGTAAGCTTTCTATGGCTGGATACCCTCTTATCACCAACCAGTTTATAGTATGTTCTAAGTGCATTTATCGTGTAAATCACTAACTAGGTTGTACAGTTGACACAACTGAGGGTCCTCACAACCTTTTAGACATGGTTTCTACGGTGGGGTGCATTTTCGTGGCACTGTCACTATTGAGGTTGTTGGTCATTGTCTCAACTGAAGAGCCCTCTCTGTTTTGTGGGGGTTGGGGGAGAACAGAAGAGATATGGGTGGGAAGTTATAAGTATATGGCATGTGTGGTGTGATTTGACAGGAGAATGGGTAGAGAGAAGGCTTGACTGATTGTAGGGGGGGGTACCTAAGCAGAGATGGTGGGTTATGTGGGTGATGTCATCAATAGGAGGGGGTGGACACATTTACTAATGCATCTACTCTACTTCAATAAGAACAATAAAGTACTAATCTAAACTATAATAAAGTAAGGACTGTGTACGGTTTATTTCTTTTAATCCAGTTAGTAAAATAAGTTGAATTACTTTGAATAAATAATTGTTTCTACTATTGGCACAAGGCCAGCAATTACGAATGAATATTACATAATTTATGAACTAATTTTTGTAGACATAAATAATTTAAAATTGACTTCTTTTCAAAGTTTCACATTTCTACACTTCCAGTATATCGTTGCCACCACCACCACCACTTCAACTACCATAGAAAGAGAGAGTGTGTGATGAGAGAGATACAGATTATGATTTTCTACACGCTGATGTGTATGAGTATGCACATGCATTCATCTATATGTATGAGGATATAACTGTAATCGCGCAAACACAAACTTATAAAAATACACGCTCGCGGACATACTTTCACACAAACATGCATACATTCACACATATACATTTACACAAAAACACACATAGAGTCATGATAGCAGCGTTCGGTAAATTGGAAATAGGAGGGTAAAACAAGTATAATGTTTAATTTATTCATTAACTCTTTTTTTTAAAACTCATTTAATATAAATGTTACAGAACGAAAACACTAACAAATAGAATATAAAGAAAGAGAAAAAATATACAAGCACGTAATACACACATCTTAGACCACATTGCAGGCGAAAGAGTGGAAAAATGAGCTGCTACCAGAGCAAAAGATAGCAATATAGCGAGGAGCACTGGGAAACCCCTCTAATAATTGTTGAGGCAAGCCAGCACACCTGTCTCTTGACCAGGAGCTTAGAGTAAGACCGTCACATCTTTTCCCATCAATTCAGGACAATCCAGACGGTTCCAAAATTGAGGGGATGTTTGCCCGGGCCAAAGCTCTTAAGTGGTAATAGGACAGTGTATGTATGTGCACGCACGTGAGTTTGTCGGTGTTCTTAAATTAGAGATGTGTGTGTGTGTCACTGTTTTTAAGTTAGACATGTATATGTGTGTATCCCTTTCCTTCCTTTTACACACATACACATTGCGTGATGGACGGGTGGACAGAAGTCTCTCAAATTTATATACATGTGAATGAAGCAGTTAGAGAAGTTCAAGTATATTGGAGCCGTGTTCATGAGTGATGGAATGCAGAAGGCTGAATTAAGTGCAAGAATTGCAAAAGCTGATGCAGTAATGCGCCAGCTCAGCCTCGGCAATCAGAAGTAGGTGTAAAAGCCAAACTCGCTGTCTTCCTGGTATTCCTGCCAGCTCTTACCGAGGATCATGAATCATGAATCTTGAGTAATGACCAAAAGAAAAGAAAAGTGGCAGAAATGGGATTCCTCCGAAGGGTCTTTGGAGTAACGTTACTCGATAAAGTGCATAGCTCAGAGACCAGAGAGTCACTCCTGGTAGAGCCGTTACTTCTCCGAATTGAGAGATCACAACTCCGATATTATGAGCATGTGGTTAGAATGTCTCAGTAAAGAATCGCTGGACACATTTTACAGACAAAACCAACCAGCAAGATAGTTGGATAACATCCACGAGCTGGTTGGTCACGCTTTGGGATCCAGCTGGATCAGTTAGAGATGTTTGCTACTGACAGACTCGCTGGAACGAGTGTTTGAGAAGGACTCTGCCCCCACGACCCTCTCAGAAATAAGTGGGTGAAGAAGAAGATATTGTCAATTTACTTTTCAATTTACATATATCTATATGCATATATATTTGTGTATAATACCAATATGCACACTACATATGCTAGCAGAAAACCACCCACAGGGCAGTTTTTCTGCTAGTCTCAATAACTATTCAAAGGTAGATAGAATGAAGTCATCGTAATTTAGTGGATATACATTGTTTGTCAAGCTTTCGCTGACTGGATGCCCTTTCTACCACCAACCACTTTACATTATGTACTGAGTGCGTTTATCATGTAGATCACTAAAACTAAGGAGGCTGTCATGTCCTTGACATGACTGTAGGGTCCTCCCGACATTTTGTTTGGCAAGTTTTCTATGGTTGGATGCCCTTCCTATCACCAACCATTTTACGGCTGTCACAACTTGATGCAACTGAAGGGACCTCCCAACTGTTTGTTTGGCAAGTCTTCCATGGCTGGATGCTTTTCCCATCACCAATCACTTATCAAGTGGGCAACAGCTAGAAGCGTTTGTGGGGAGGGGGTGTAGTGGTGTGGAGGAACAGGGGTGAGTCAGGCCACTCATTGCAGGTCAGGTCTTCTTCAGCACCATATAGTGCCAGTCCTCACGATCCAAATATTTTGCGGGGCCTATACCTATATTTTATGAAAAGTCCTCCACGACTATAATTTTTTTAAAATTAAAAGACCCCTTATTTTAAGGAACCCACTTTAGGAAATATTGTTCACAGTTACCAAGAACATTGTAACTGTTTATGTTACTGCTAGTCATCATCATCACTGTTTAACATCCAGTTGTGAGCAATGCCAGGTTAAGTGTCCATATCTTGCTCATACAGAACTTGGTTTCTACAGCTGCATGCTCTTCCTAATGCCAACCTCATTTACAGTGACTATTGGGTGCTTTTTGTGTACCCATAGGTTGCATTTGAGGCTGGGGAAGGAATTTCTACCTACACCTTTCGTACATACTGAGCAAGGCCATTTCCCTAGGGGGATCTGGGTTCTGTTTTCTCTTCTACTTACTAAGATCTTTGTTTTTGTCAGGTTGACTTTAAGACCCCTTGTTTTTAGGCCTTGCTTCCATGTTTGGAATTTCTTCTCTAGTTTGACCATAGATTCCTCTAAGAGTGTAAGATCATCCGTGTACAGTAGTTCCCATGGGCAGCTGGTCTTAAACTCTTCAGTTATAGCCTACAGTACGATAATAAACAGGAGAGGGCTAAGAACAGAACCCTGGTGGACGCCAACCTGTATGCTAAATTCGTAACTGTAGTCATTGTTAATCCTAACTTTGCTTTTTTTTGCTGTTTTCTATAGTTTAAAGCTGGCATATTTCAAATATTTTAATTAACTCAGATTTTGTAAAATGTAGAAAAAGGAACATATTTAAGCATGCTCTATTTCTTGGAATGTTATTAAATCTTTCTGGTTTGGGTTCAGTAAAGTCATTTTTGAAATGTTCTGTTTCATTCATATCAGAAAATAGCATTCTCTATCCACGGTGTTTCTCTGTCGGCTGGTATCTCTCTATATATTTCTATTTATCCATCAATCTCTCTTTCTCTCTCATATATATATGAAATAATTCAAGACCCACACAGCTGAGCTCCGGCCGTTTCAACAGCTAGATCCAAGCAATTGTTGAAATAGCCGGAGCTCAGCCGTCGGGGTCCTGAATTTTTTCATATTACCCACTCTACTACCCAAAGTATCGAATACTCTGGTGAGTAATGGTCTCACTGGTTTTTACCGCCTCCAATCTGTTATATATCATCATTGTTTAACGTCTATCTTCCACGCTAGCATGGGTTAGACGAGAATTGTCCCACTTGAACCAAGATTGATCAGGTGACCGTGTCTCGCTCGTATAAGACTGTATTTGGCAGGTTTTCTGTGGCTGGATGCCCTTCCTAACACCAACCACATTTACAGTGTGGACTGGGAGCTTTTTACTGTGTCTCCTACACAACCACTTTACAGCGTGGACTGGATGTTGTGGTACCAACATAACTTTAAAGGGAAAGGGTGGTGTTGGTGGGAGTGGGAGGATGGAATAGAGGTAGTGGGTAGGAGTGTATATTTGGTTAAGAGGTGCCTACTGACTAGGTTAACTTTGTACTGGGGAAGACAGGCCTTCTGTATTACTGCGTGGCGCCAAAGATCTCGATGCAGTGACATTGTCTTAAATAGGTGTAAGTGTACAAGGTCGGATTTTATCATGTCGTCCCATGCTTTTCTGGGTCTGCCTAGTTGGTAACTTCCATCAATTTTGATCACCCTGCACTTTTTTATACAGCTGTCTTTCATGCACATCACATGACCATACCAACATAATCTTCTCTCAAGTAATACACATTATATATACATATTGTCTAGCTTCATAAAATTTTACACTAGTACATAACCCATTGTTTTATGGAAGGAACAAATAATACTTAATTTCTTCACCAAGCTTCAATAATATCATTTTTGTGGATTATATATAAATATAAATATATATACACATACATATGTATACACACACACACATATATATAATGTGTGTGTGTGTATATACATATGTATGTGTATATATATTTATATTTATATATAATCCACAAAAATGACATTATTGAAGTTTGTGAAGAAATTAAGTATTACTTGTTCCTTCCATAAAACAGTGGGTTATGTACTAGTGTAAAATTTTATGAAGCTAGATAATATTAATATAGAATCAGTCTTCTTTGTGGAGTAAACTTATATGTTAGCAATCTAACCAATATTCTGACAGTCAATAAAGCAAGCTATGTTGTTGCATAGATTTATTTTGTCCCAATTTTGGTAGTATTACTACACAAGATAATTGAAATATTGGAGATGTCTTTTCTTAATTTAAAATTGTATTTAATCATAAAATCAGGATATATATTTGAGAAATTGATTTCATTCATAAGACATCAGCATTTCATAGATAAAAGGAATGAAGCCACACAATGGGTTTGATCTGTGACGTTAGTTTTATCTGTATGTTCTGATGGAAAAGTATTTCATCTGTTTATCTATTTTGTCATCTTTTGGTTGTATAGAACTTTGTTATAGACAACCCCGTGAGGTTGTATCTCAATGGAGGGCCTTTGGGTGTTTTAATAATTTTTTCAGTGACAGGAGAAAAATTTAATTCAAAATACACAGAGCTAGGACAGATACTGCAAGTCATTTGCCAATCCACTGCCCTAGACTAGTACTTTATTTTATCAACTCCAAAAGGATAAACAGCTAAGTTAAACATGAACTCTTTAAAGCAAACAATTTTGCAATGTAGAATCAGGGGCAGCTCGGGTAAAAAGGGTTAAAAGGGAAAAGATAAATTTATGCAAGGGAAGAGATGATCTAACCATTAAGAAGGTGATGTGATACATAATCTTTAATGGTTGTATGTATAAGATGTTCTGAAGCAAGGAACTGAAACACTGTCTGACACTGGTATTAATGTGGTGTGGTAAATAAATATATACATGTACATCAGGTCTGAACACAATGGAACCAAACTCCCATTGTCACTGCCTCCATTTCATTATTGGGAGGTGGATTGGCAGTATTGGTAGAGGGTTGGACGCCATGCTTTGCAGCATAGAGTTACGGCCCTTTACGGTCTGATTTCAAATCCCACGAGGTTAACTTTGCTTTTCATCCTTACAGGGTCAATAAAATAAAACACCAGTAATGCACTGGGATAATTGCTGGCCTTGTGCCAAAAGTAGAAACAATTATTATAAGTGAATGGGGGCCCACACGCTGGCCACCCCACGGCCCCGATAGAATAGAGAAGTTGTTTCCCCAGAGGATGGTGAGGGAGATGTGCTGGAAGAGACATTCCAAGTTGCAAGGTTCATACCTACAGGTAGCCAACTCTGTGCCGATTTTGGTGAGTAGGGAGTTAGTCCTAGGGCCAAGGTCACCAGAAGTCTACTTCAGTAGGATTAGAATTCACATCCAAAATAAATACTACAAGGTATAATTTAATAACTCTACCAATGTGCCATCCATATTTAATTACATAAACAAAATCATAACATATATTCAGACTGAATTATTCAAATGTGATTTTTTTTTTCTTGATTAGTTTTGATAGAAATATCTTTGGCATATATTTTCAATTTGATTTTGATACTCCTGACATAAGTTTTTAAAAATTGTCTTTTTCAGCAATATCTACAAAATTATTTGCACCATCTAATGCATCTTTAGCTGGATTGGCAGTATCGGTAGAGGGTCGGACGTCATGCTTTCCGGCATAGTTACGTCCCTTTACGATCTGAGTTCAAATCCAGCCGAGGTTGACTTTGCCTTTCATCCTTACGGGGTCGATAAAATAAAGTACCAGTAATGCACTGGGTAATTGCTGGCCTTGTGCCTAAAGTAGAAACAATTATTAATTGGTCTTTGGTGCCAATTGTGATTTTAGAAACTCCATGCTATTTATGAATTTTTATGCAATATATTTATGCTTATTCCATTTCCAGCTTTTTGAGGGTTAGGAAATCTACAAATTTTCAAATGTGCAGTGTTTATGTTTGTTTATTCATACTCAGCTTTTTTTTACATGTGGTGAGTGAAACTGTCTTTGGCTTCATGCTTCTCAATTCAGCTATTGCATTTTTCACTTCAGAGGCTTCATAGTTAAATGTGAATTTTAGGTCAATTTATTTATGTAAAACGAGTGTGTATTCTATCTTGATCTTTGCTGTTTTATAAGATGAAGAATGCTGTACTTTGAATATTCATTGTCTTGTCTGCTTTATAGTATTATTGTATTTATCATTGTGCTATGTTAATTTAACAAGGCAATCTAGCAGAGTCATTAGAGTATTTGCAGTATTTGTTCTGGCTCTTTGTGTTCTGATCTCAAATCCTACCAAGGTTAACTTTGCTTTGCAGCCTTTGAAAGTACTACTCTAGAGCAATGGATTTGCAGAATTATCTCTTTTGGCTTTTTGTGATTTGAGTTCGTCTTTGATGACATTTATGCCAAGCTGTATCAGCTCTTGCTTTCCCTTAAACAACATATGTGGTGTGGAGAGACTTGTGTGCATGGGCATAGCTGGTCTTTAAAAAACATTTGCTCAGGCTATCATCTTTGAAAGGAACATTACAGGTGCAGATCTATGGTCTCACAAAACAGAGGTCCCTGGATTTAAATTCATTGTGTATGTTTGTGTGTATCTCCACAAGTTTTTGCAGTGACATTTGTGTATGTCTTGCAGCTTAATGTCAGACATGCAAAGTTCATTGGCAAACATAATTTACTTATAAAACAGGTAAGTGTTGGTATCTGGAAAGGCTTTCAGCTGTAGAATACCGCCTTATTTTGTCCAATATATGCTAGCATTGAAAAGTGGGTGTAAAAACAATGATGGTAGCAATAGTTAGCCGTACACAATATAACAATCCATTCAATTTATAGAATTTATGTCTGTGAACAAACTGGTTAGCTCATGAGAAAGACAGTAAATGAACTCTAGTAAATTATAGTGTCTTTGTCCAAAAAGACTGCTCAATTATTTTGGCTTATTCCATAATTAAGATTTCACTCTACTTTAGATGTTTGAGAATTAGTTGATGAGAGTGAAAGAGAGAGCAGTTGAAGAAGAAAATCAGTGAAGAATGCTACTTAGTGTTAAGAAGCGGTATCCATCCAGTCATGTGAATAAAGACAAATTTTGCAAAGTTCTCTAACTCATATATGGAAAAACCACAATGGTAAGAGATGAGTAGAGTGTGGAGTGGACTGAGGTGTTACTCTACTTTCCTAGTTTTTATAGTGGTCAACTTGGTCTATATGCTTTTGTTGTTTTTCAAACCAGCCCAGCCCCATAGATTGAGTAGACCTATGACCAATGGCATTCCAGTTCTGACCATCATATCTTTTTCCTATATAGTCAGGGCCATGTTTCCCAACATGCCTTATTCTAAGAATTTGAGGTGTGGTTTTAAGGGAGATTTGGTTGCTGTTTGTCATATCTAGTGACCAGATGCCTCCTTTATTGGCTTATACTGTGTATGTGTGCATGTGTTGTTCGAGCAGACTCTTGTGGCTTAGAGGCAAAAGGACAGTGCCCATTACCTTCTTCATCAGCACCCCCAAGACTGGTAGAAGGAAATAACCCTCAAACTAGAGATCTAGCATCCATGTGCCAGTCAGTGGTATTAAACCAAGCATAAGTTTATGTGTACCTCCCATACTCTCTTCTAGTAAAACATAATATATTTAGGACTACATCGTCTTAAATTGTTGAAAACAGTTGAATGTTATTTGAAGAATGTTATTTCTAGTAAATAGAGTAAAAAATATAGAGGCTTTCTTTTTGGTTTGTGTCATCAGTTTATAACATTTTTACAGATTTCGCTTCTTTTAATAGCTAGATACCCCTTAAACAAAAAGCAGTGTTCTGTAAAGTATCACTGCTTTTTCTCTCCATCCCATATGACACATAGCCAATCCAGCTCTGTATTTCATCCTTCTCCAACATGTTGATCACATAAATTATAGATATAAAGTCTATTAGAAATGAGAATTGTAAGGACATTTTTATTACAAGAGTAGGGCAACATCTCAATCCAGAAATTCCCAAACTGACTTATAGATTCAGCTTCACTTCAATACTGTTGGTTATGAGGTGAGAATAGTGCTTTTCATGCTGCAGATCCTATCGATAACTCCTTGTGATTTATGACAGAGTAACTTTTACAAACATTACTAATGTTGTAACATTGTGCAATGCAAATAATTACATTTTCTACAATCTGCTTGGTAGATAAACTTGTTCTATTCTTCCTCTTTCACTGTTGGATGGTTGTTACTTGTAAAAGCAATCAACTGTAGAAACAACTCCTCCTGTGTGGAAAATTGATACCAAACAGTAAAAAGGGGTGTGTGAAGTGGTATCAATATTGATATGTTTACAAGAGCAGAACATAAAATTTATTTACCATATACTTATGTAAATTTTCATTTGTGTATGTATATATTACTGTAGAGGAGTAAATAGCCTAAGTAAATATATGTTGGATTATTAAGTCATTGGTTGAGAGTTCATATCTTCTGAAAATGTCTTGTGTCTATTTAATATCACCTACCTCAGTTCAAAAATCTATTGTGAATAGATGCTATATCTTTTTTGAACTTGTCCTCTATGAGTTTCTGTAGTTTGGGAAAACATTTGGATATATATGTGTGTGTGTATACACCAGTGGTGAAGGGTAACCTGGAAAGCAGGGCATGAAGTCCAATTGCCATGGTGGAAAGTGGGGCTGTGCAGCCCCCCCCCCCCCCCCATTCCCTCTAAATGACCCTCCCGGTCAAAGCCACATGTGTTATCTAGTGTGTGTTTGTTATCTTTTTATGTGTCTACGATTTAGTAAGCAGTCAAAATTCTGCTTGCCCCAAAGCTGTTGTGTGTGTGTTATCTTTTTTTGTGTCTATACATTTTAGTAAGCAGCCAAAATTCTGCTTCAACCGACGCAATTGATCAACTCAAGATTCTATAACGCATGCGTTGCATACACGGACCCTTCGCCCGTGGTATACACACACACACACTGTGTAAAGTGGTTGGTGATAGGAAGGACATCCAGCTGTAGAAAACTTGTCAAAGGGATGGGAAAACTTCAGCTATGCCGAAGACATGGTAACTTCCCTGGTTTTTGGTGTCACAAAAATGCACCTAGTAGAACACGGGCTTGTATATTCAGGCTTCTGGTCTACCTGGCAGTCAGAAAAGGTTCTGCTTCAATACTGGTTGATCTGTGACATGGAAAGCAGGGAAAACGGTTGTTAAACAATGATATACATATATGGAGAGATTTAGAACCTTTATGTTATTCTAAATACTAGCTGTATCTAAATATTTAGATACAGCTAGTATTTAGAATAACATAAAGGTTCTTATTTAAAATTATGATGGAAGGTATTTAGATACATATAAAGTTTTTAAAACAAAAGTTTTGTATTGTAAAACCAGGAGGTAGTTTGAAGTAGTTTGGTATCAAAGTTCTTGTGAAAGATATTTAATTCTGAATGGTCTAGCCCCACCAAGCCCTAAAAAAATTACATTATTACATATAGTTCACTACTGTAAATAACAGATAAGGGTTCCATGTGAATGTGTTTCTTAACCCTTTTAGTACTAAAACACTTCAAAGGGCAGCTGTTTCAAAGATATGAAAGTGTTTGTCTTTCATTGGAGTTACGGCCCTTGCCATTCTGAGTTCAAATCCCGCCGGGGTTAACTTTGCCTTTCATCCTTACGGGGTCGATAAAATAAAGTACCAGTAATGCACTGGGTAATTTGCTGGTTTTGTGCCAAAACTTGAAACAATTATGATAACAAAAAAGCTTAAATTTGGGATGCTTGGTTCTTGGTTGAAATTCTTTTATGAGCCTAGAAAAGAGAGCTAGAATAGTGATAGGTGCCCCAGTCCTGTCATGTCATCATTTTTCCGTTGAAACTCAATGCACAGAGCCAAAGCATATACTAACAATTCACCACCCTGACCTGTTACTTTATTTATCAATATCAAAAGGATGAAAGGCAAAGTTAACCTCAGCAGAATTTGACCAGGGCAGAGAATCAGAACAAATATCACAGAGCATTTAATTTGATGCTCTAATGACTTTGCCAATTTGTTGTATTAAATCGCTATGCCATTGTAACTTTCATTTCTCAATTGAATAAATCCTGTTTTCAAAACCGTTTGTTCTATTGACTTATCCTGTTGCAACTTTTCAAAAGTAAATTTACCCCCGCCCTATTTTGTTCAGTAAACATCTCTACCAAAATTCAACAACTGACAGTGAAACTTTTATAAGTGAAAATCTTATAATACAGTCAATTATAGAAAATGACTGATAAACATTTGGCCATGTTGATGCTTTCATTCTATTTTGTCATATATTTCTTGAAAGAGTCATTCTCCTGATTTAGACTACTACATTGGTAACACTCACACAGTAATTACCATATAAGTAGAGGAATATGTAACCAAAAAATCAATGATAAAAGTTGCGGGGCGGCTTATATTTGGAGTCAGTATTTTGTCAATTTTCACCAACTTCAAATTCTATGTAAATAAGGTGCTAAAATATCTGGAGTGATTGTTTTACAATGAGACACTGTTTTTCTACATTTACTACATCGCTGTTGGTGTTATTTATGCATTCTCTTGAAAATATTTCCAACAAATTTTTATGATTTGAACTCTTTAATACATAAATATCCCATATACATACACACATGCACACACACGTTTTTCTCTGACAATACTTTTTCTTTCAATCTTACTTCTGATTTTATTTTATTGCTTTCACTCTCACTTGCTGTCTCTCCCACCCTCTTCTACTCTATGAATCCCTATACAACATTCTATTATTCAATCTTTTGCTTTCAAAGTACTGCAAGCATGTGAGAGAGCAGAAGTAAAGAAAAATTTGAGAAATTTGTTGAAACTTAACATAATAAAAACTCATTACATAATGAAGTTGTGAAACAAAAACTATACTCTAAACAACATTTAAAATATTAAAACTTCATTAGTATATTTTATATTCACGAGAATATAAACCATGCCATTTAAACAATGTGTTAATTAACTGCCTTGGCTTATAAACAGTATTGATTTTTGCCCATTTCTCAAACATGAAGGGGAGGGAGGTGTTTATATTTGAGTATATTGGTAATAATTATAAAATACCGATCAAACACTTTTTCCAGTGGGTCCTATCAGAAGCAACCATTTCCAACTGATTCAGCTGGATCCCCAAGCGAGACCAGCCAAGCTGTTATCCATCTTGTTCTGAGTTTCCTGTCAGTTGGTTTTACCCATAAAATCTGTCCAGTGATTCTTTCCTGAGACATTCTAACCACATGCCCATCGTATTGAGGATGTGATCTCTCATTTATAATTGAAAAAAATATATGTCCAAATCCAGAATCAACAAATTTATCCCCAGCATATGAGAACTTTATCTTCTGGGGGAGGGGGGGGGGAATTTATCCTTAACATAAATAAATGTTATTACTTAATGTCTGTAATACTTGATATTGAAATGTTTTAGATAAAACTGAAATTTATCTATTTAGGTTATCTATTTTATTCAGTTTATTGATAAAATAACTTTCACTTAGATGTTCTTTTGTTGTTTTTAAACCCTTGTGAATTTTGTTTGAGAGTCTAGAGACTCTTGTGCAATATTATTATTTATTACTAGCAGAAAAACCACCCTTCGAGTGGTTTTCTGCTAGCCTGTGTAGTGTGCATATTGATATTATACGCAAGTATTTATACATGTAGATATGATACATCAAATAAAATCGTAATTGACAATATACACAGAAATTGAACGAAGACTGCGTTACACTGTCTTATGTAATCAGTAAATATATGACAGAAATATATGACTGTTTATTTAAGCGATCGCTAACCGGAAGTGTTGACATTTGAAAATTTTAAAGAAGTGAATCTTAAAATAAGCCACAAGATTATTTATATTTAATCAAGAATAACAAAATTTAGTAGATAAATTATGTAATTATTCATTCATTATTTATTCAAAGTAATCCAACTTATTTTACAAACGGAATAAAAAAAATATATTCTGGACACAATCCCACACTCCTTACTTTATTATAGTTTAGATTCTGTTTCAATAGACTGGTCTTATGCTGAGAGAGTGAGTTATAACAAATGGTTCAGGGTCTTTCAAATTTCCTTTCTTTGTTCTTAGTATTGCCAAATTTTGAAGAAGTTCTGTTCATGTCTCAATTGCAAATCCCTGTACTTATTTCGGTTGTTACTGTTCTCCCAAAGCATCCACTACTATTGGTATGACTTCAACTTTTTTTATGCCCCACAATTTGTGGCCTGGTGGTTAGGATGCTGGACTCGTGATCATCGGGGTGTGAGTTCAGTTCCTGTATTGGGCGGCTTTTGTTCTTGAACAAAAAATTTCATTTTATATTGCTTTTTCATGTTAGGGCTGGGGCTCTTTTCATTTAAACATTCATGATCCTGAAGTCCATCCCTATATCTTTACTGGATATATGAGTGTATTTATTTGGTCTTTGCTCTTTCCATATATGTCATCCGTGAATAGTAGATGACATATTTCAAACGTTTTTTTTTTTACCCCTTTAAGTCACACCCAATCTCAATTTTTTGTAAAATCAATATTAAAATATGCACACTTCAAACAGTAGTGGTGATAAACTGGTAAATTCCTCTTTTTAATTTAACTGATCCTAATGGCTTCCCTGATGTTCTATAAAGGATTATTGGAAGAGATGAGTGATGATGACCTAGGAGCAGCTCTGGGTGCTGACAAGGACAATCTGAACAAGCTCTTCTGAGGGACCTTAAGATCAGAGATTACGAGCAATTTCCAAATATCCTTGGCATGGCAGTGCTTCAATGGGGCACTATGAATTTTGTACAAGGTCTACAGACACAGAAGTGTCAACAACCAGACCTGTCCGAGATGCATGCTAAAACGTGGAAGACAGATCTGGCTGATAGCTGGTTCTATTATGAAAATTGAACTGCCATTTCCCTTTAGAAGTGAGACACAAGCCTTACTCTGCCTGATAGGTATATGGTGAACTCACCTAAAAGGATTGAGGGCAGGAATCTTCCTATCTGCTCAAGCCCTCGTCAACTTCTTCAAGTTCCACTAAAAACGCAAGGGGAGGATAGAAAAGGAGGTGCTGCAACTTAGTATATTTTATGAAAGAACAGGTCTAATTTGACTATGCTTTTCTAAGCAGAAAGAAAGAAACAGGGAGATGGCACTTTGTGTGCTGGTGAGACAAGGTTTTCTCCCTGGAATTACCCTAAAGTGTAGTCCCTTGCTATTGAGAAATTTGTCCTTGTTAATGCTTTTTATTATGTATATTTATTACAATTTCTATTATTGTTATTCCTACTGTTTTCTCTTTGGTGATGTCCTCTTTCCTTTACTTGATCATCATCATCATCACTGCTTTACGTCCATTCTTCCATGCTAGTATGGGTTAGATGAATTGTCCTGTTGTGGGCAATGCTAGGTCAGGTGACCATGTCTTGCTCATACAGAACTGATTTTGGCTGGTTGTCTACAGCTGGACACACCAACCTCATTTACAGTAAGTACTGGGTGCTATTTACTGTGGCGTCTACACAACCACTTTACAGTGTGAACTGGGTGCTTTTTTGTTGTGACACCTGCGCGACCACTTTAGAGTGGGAGGGGGTGGGGTATACTGTCTATATGCTTCAGCTTGTACCTGTGGGAAGTCGGGTCTTCTGTATTACTGCGTAATGCCAGAGATCTCGATCATGTGTCATTACCTTTGAGAAGTGCAATTGGGCAAGATCAGCTTTTATCACCCCATCCCAGGTCTTGGGTCTCCCCACTCCAAGGCTTTCATCGAATTGAGTGCTCTGCACCTTTTTATGCAGCTGCCATCCTTCATACGCATTACATTGTCCATACCAACAAAATCTCCTCTCCTACATACAGCATTTGATTCCTCTTAAGTTTAGTCTCTCGATTTATTTATGCTTTGCTGTTCACGTATATTACTATTACACATCCATCAGAATATGCAAGCTTCGTTTCTCTAATCTACGCAAGTCTTCTGCACACGACGCCCAAGTCTCACTACCATGTAACATTGCTGTTCGTATGCACGCATCATACAATCTGCCTTTCATTTTGAGGGAAAAGCCTTTTGTAGTTAGCAGTGGTAGTAGCTCCCTAAGCTTCTTCCATCCCATTCTTACTCTGGCTACTGTACTTTCAGAATATCCACCTCTGCTGCTAATTTGGTCACCTAGGTAGTAGAAGCTGTCAACTGTTTCTACCGAGCCCTCCCAGAATTTGGTAGTGCTTGTTTCCTGTGGTCCTTTGCTGCTTATTGTTCTAGTGCAGCTGCTATATGTAAAGCCTACATTCTTAACTAAACTTCCTGAGATCCCACTACATCTCTTGTGTACCCATAGTTTGCATTTGGGATGGAGGATGAAATTTCTACCTACACCTTTCCTCCATACTGGAGCAAGGCCATTTCCCTGAGGAGATCTGGGTTCTCTTTTCTCGTCTACTTACGAGCACCTTAGTCTTTGTCAGGTTGACTTTGAGACCCCTTCTTTCTAGGCCCTGCTTCCATGTTTGGAATTTCTTCTCTAGTTCCATCACAGATTCAGCTATAAGTTTAAGATCATCCGTGTACAGAAGTTCCCATGGCCATCCAGTTTTAAACTCCTCTGTTATGGCCTGCAATGCAATAATAAACAGGTGAGGGCTAAGAACAGAGCCCTGGCAGACACCAACCTGTATGCTAAATTCCTTGCTATAGTCATTGTTATAACCCTAACTTGATGTAAATTTAAATATATATTATTTAAATTATAATTAAAAGCAATATCAAGTTGAGAAGAAAATTTGAGTAGGCCTATTTCAAGTATTAAAATACTTATTTGTTTTGAATTTAATGGTATCTATAGGTTTCATTGCTAGTGCTCACATTGGCTGACGGTATCTGGTCCTTGTATCATTGTCCATTCATCATTTGGTGTTTGCTAATATTATTTAAGCCTAAAATAATGTTAACACCATTGAAAAATTTCTCTTTTGTCAGTTGCAAATTACATAACAAAACAAGGTGGGGGTAAATTAAATTTATCAAACTTACCATAGGGTGAACAGGACAAAAAGGTTGGGTTCTCCTCATTTAGACAGAAAATATTTTATCTTGTAGCAGTGATAACACTCTTTCTAATTAATTGTTTCTACTTTTGGCACAAGGCCAGCAATTACCCAGTGTATTACTGGTACTTTATTTTATCGACCCCATAAAGATGAAAGGCAAAGTTAACCTTGGCGGGATTTGAACTCACTCTTTCTAATTAATTATTAAATAACACGAAAATGACAACTAATATATCCTTCAATAAATTGTTTGGGGTCTGGTTAGTGCATACACTTAACTGGTATTGTGCATGTTTTTTTATAGTAAAAAGCATGTATATTATTTAGCTTGTTAAACTGAAAGATGATGTTTATGAAATTTAATTGTTTTGTTATGTAAGTTACTTTCATGGTAATTTTTCTTGTTGACATTTTCAAAAGAGATTTCTTCTTTTTTTTAATGTTGAATAATTAGAGGAAGGTAATCAAGAAATCTAATGCCCTGTATATAAAAATAATAATTGCAGTATTTTGTTCCAGCTATCTGTGCTCTCAGTTCAAAACACAGTGAGATCGACTTTTTTATCCTTTTGGGTGAGTAAAATAGAGTACCAGTCTAGGATTGGAAAAATTATTAGTGTTGAATAAGATGTTTTACTGTTCCAGCTCTTTGCATTCTGAGTTCAAATCTTGCTGTTACCTACTCAGGTGCTTTTAACAGGGCCCATTCAATTGCAAGGATTTGGAGCTGGTTTTCAGTTTGAGGATACTATCCTCCTTTCTGCCCACCAGTTTCAGAGGCTGTGAAAAGAGTTATGGATACTACACCCTTCCCAACTAAAAAGTAAAAACCAAAAAGTTAGAATTGAACTTCATATGATGACCCTTATATCTGTGGCTATCTTATCTGTCACGAAACATATCTTATGTGATTCCCATTCTAAAGACTATAGAGAGCTTGTTTAGTGCTTTGGCTGTCTTGATGTGTGAAAACATCCTTGTTTGCTAAATATTCTATATTGCAATGTTGGGGCTGCTATAAGATTATGTAAACTGGTGAACCAAGCTGGCGACATGAACATTGTGTATCATTTTCCCTCTCCACTACCAATCTGTGAATTTCTGCTTATATAAGAAATCATCATCTGATTCAACTCCTTCCCAGCAAATCCCCACATGGCTGATAGGGAAATAAATTCTGGATAAGAAAATGATGGACCTTCATCAGTTTGAACAATACGTGCTTCAGTTGTCCTATCAACAGAATAGTCTGCTCATGAAATTAATGTGTAAATGGCTGAGCATTCCACAAACACGTGGGAAATTCAGCAAAATAAAATGTGATGAGGTTGACTCTTTGAATAACAAGTATAGTCCATCTGATGGGTCATCCTGAGGTTATGATAAATGTTGCATGCCCCAAAATACCATGCAGTAGGATCAAACTTAGGACCTATTGGTTGCAAAATAAGCCATCCTTGGCCAAACCTAGGTTGGCTTAGCACCCTGCTACTATCCAGCCCAAGATGAAACTTTAGAAAGGAGCAATGTGAATGTGCAATCTCAATGAAAGAGTCATCCATTGACCAATGACAACATTTATATGATGCTAGCCAGAGAAGCCTCTCTGAGGTCAGTAGCTAGGATCAAATGCCTAGAGTGTATTACTGCAAATATCTAGTCATTGTAAATGTTATTAAGCTAACAAAAGGTTTCAATGACTCATACTAAAATGCAAGAAATAAACATTTTTATATAAATAAAATCTTATCTGATCAGAGGCTAGTATTGTTTTTTGCGTAAGTTTTAGTTCAAATCAAAATAAGAATATCAAATAACCATTTTTTCCTTTTAGTCAGTTGGCCAATTTTGACTTTAAATTTGGGAATTTATTTAATAGGCATTTGTATAAGATATCTTAGTGTGTAATGATGTGACAATGTTTTTGCAATTTGAACTGTTGATACATCCAACACAGCTGTCAAAATAAAGCAGTAGCTGTCCTGAATGTCTGTTTGCTATGTCAATTATATTAGAAAGTGATATATTTATAATAATGGTTATCTTTTGAATATTGATTAAAATCATTTTTAACACTATCAATGCTATCAATATAGTTATTGTGTTGTCTTTACTAGAATTGGCAGAGTATTTAGAGCACAGAAAAAATACTCCCCAATTCAGTTATAATCAATTTTTTTCAATAACCCCTTGCTTTTCAAGTCTATCCAATTCTTCATTAACTTGTTCCAACGCCGTGAAAGGTACACTCCTTTTTGGTTTTAACACCAGTATAGCATCTTCCTTTACTTGAAACTTAACCTTTGTTTTGGTGAAAAGTCTTAACTTTCAGAAAAACTTCGAGAAAACCTGTTTTTAATTCTTTTTAATTTTTCCAATGCCTTATTTGTGCTGGAGGAAAAAAACATTCCCTTTTTGACAAAATAAGGTTATAGGGAGGTTCCATAAATCAAATGATTCCATCCAGTCTATTCCAAATAAATTTGCTGTGTTATTGAGCTTAAAAACTTTCACTTTTAAGGTTTTGCCACAAAACGAAACATCACTTGTTATTTCGCCCTTAAATTGCAACTTTTTTTCTGAGACACTACATGTCATTTTTTAAGTTACTTTTAACCTGGGCTTCCCAATTTTTCTCCATGTTTCCTCGTTAATTATTGTAATATCACTACCCCTATCCAATTGTAACTTAACATTCACATTATTAATTTTCACGAACACAAATTTTCTTTTCTGAACCTCGCTTAGATTTTTTGTTGACATGACCATGTTGACAGAATTTTTACTGTTCGACCTTTAACTCTTGTTTCTCTTTACAATGCGAAATCTTCATTAAAAATAATCCACAGGCCAGTGCAAACCTCGAATACCTCGTCGTCACTTTTATAACCCTTTGAACTGGTTATATTTTCTACGAAGCGGGGATACAAACAATTATATCTCGGGTGTAACTTCCAACTTCAAAATGTGACTTTCAAGCGAGACTCCAACCGAACTCTGACACAAGTCCATTTTTTTAATCCCAAAAGGGTGTTCCCACAACAAAAATGAAAATGATATTGACTAGTATCATTTTTTTCTCACCAAATACTTATTTCTAGTTAGCTTTTCAATGTTCCATGCATTAACTTTTGAAATCTGACTCAAAAATCACTGAAAAAATTATATTTATCAATAGAGCCGAAAAATATAATAGATGTAGAAACAGGACAAAATTCCTAGCAATGACTTTTGGATAAATCATTGATGTAAAATGATCACTGATTTGTGTAGAAAGAAGTATTAACAACAGAGCCTCTTCCATTTAATTGTATTTATCTGTTTTTATGTGGCCAATAGACTTAGGTCATGTAGTTGAAATGTATAGCAATATAGCTCCCATTTTACATTAGCTGTTAAGAAGAGCATCTCATTGATCATCATCATTCTCTGCTATTATCTGTCCACAACAAGGTGAAAGTCTCCCAAAACTACTGCAAATTGTTCTTATTCAGTATTGGTCTCATTCATGTTATACCCTTTAACTTATTGATCTCATCTCTCCATTTTATCATATAACTTCCTCGACTTCTTCAACTTGTCTCCCTTAGTCTCCATTCTGTACATAATTTTGTCCATCTGTTGTCATTTGTTTGTGTAAAGTAATAAATCCTTGGTAATTTGAAAGTGTGGAGAATATATTAATAATAAGGGACATAGTTCATGTTTTTGGTGATATGTATGTATGTGTGTATATATATATATACATATATATGTGTGTGTGTGTGTGTATATGTATATATAGGATTAACAATGACTATAGCGAGGAATTTAGTGTACAGGTTGGCATCCAGGAGGGCTCTGTTCTTAGCCTGCTCCTGTTTATTATTGTTTTGCAGTGTATAATGGAGTTTAAGATCAGCTGCCCATGGGAACTTCTGTTCCCGGATAATCTTACACTCAGAGCTGAATCTATGGTAGAACTAGGAAGCAGGACCTAGAAAGAAGGGGTCTTAAAGTCAACTTGACAAAGACTAAGTTCCTAATAGGTAGAAGAGAAAACAGAACTCTTATCCCCTCGGGGAAATGACTTTGTTCAGTATGTAGGAAAGGTGTAGGTAGAAACTCCATCCTCTGCCCCATATACAAACTATGGGCACACAAGAGATGTGGGATCTCAGGAAGTTTAGCTAAGAATGTAGGCTTCATATGTAGCAGTTGCATCGGAACAGTAAGCAGCAAGCGCTACCAAATTCTGGGAGGATTCTGTAGAAACAGTAGGCAGCTTCTGCTACTTAGGTGACCAAATTACCAGCAGTGGTGGCTGTTCAGGGAGCTACTACCACTGCTGGCTACAAAAGGCTTTTCCCCCAGGGTGAAAGGCAGACTGTATGATGCATGCATACAAACTGCAATGCTGCATGGTAGTGAGACCAGGGTGCTGTGTGCAGAAGACTTGCTTAGATTGGAAAGAAATGAAGCTTGTATGCTCCAATGGATGTGTAATAGTAATATACATGAACCGCAAAGCATAAATGAACTGAGAGAAACTAGGCATAAGAAAAATCAAATGCTGTGTGCAGGAGAGGCGATTACATTGGTATGGACATGTGATGTGTATGAAGGATGACAACTGCATACAAAGATGCAGAGCACTCAAAGTCGATGGAAGCCTTGGAGTGGGGAGGCCCAGGAAGACTTAGGATGAGGTGATAAAAGCTGGCCTTGCCCAATTGCCCCTCTCAAAGGCAATGAGACAGGACCAAGATCTTTGGCAATACGCAGTAATACAAAAGACCCAACTTCTCACAGGCACAAACTGAAGCATATATACAGTATGCCTCAAACCACCTTCCCATACACCCCCATGAGGACAGGCCAAAGTAAATACATCCAGTGAAGCCCCCAGCCCACACTGTAACGTGGTCGTGTCGGCATCACAACAAAAAGCACCCAGTACTCACTGTAAATGAGGTTGACATTGGGAAGGACATCCAGCTGTAGAAACCAAGCCAGAATCAGTCCTGTATGAGCAAGACGTCACCTGACCTAGCATTGCCCACAACAGGCAACTCATGATGATGAACATCCACCCCACACTGTAAAGTGGTCATGTAAAAGACAGCAAAAAGCACCCAGCACACACTGTAAATGTGGTTGATACTAGGAAGGGCATCCAGACATAGAAAACCAGCTAGAAACAGTCTTATTTGAGTGAGGCACGGTCACCCGACCCAACTTGCCTCTAAATGGGACAAACCCATCTAACCCACGCTAGCATGGAAGATAGACATTAAACGATGATGATGATATATATATCCATCATAATTTTTCCATGCTGGCATGGGTTGTATCTGTCTAAATACAGTGTTTAACTAAGACTGCACCAACATGTATAAATATGTACACGTCTAATTTGTAGGCATTTAATCGTGGCAGAAAATACAAATTTCCCTGTAAATTGGAAAAATAATAAACATCTTTAATCGATTTTCAGATTTTATTGGAACCCCCATCAGAATATACCCATCAAATACATGTTTCCTTGTTGTTGATTGTATGGTGTACACATCTTCTGATGGGGGTTCAATAAAATCGGAAAATCAATTACAGATGTTTATTATTTTTTCAATTTACAAGGAAATTTGTATTTTCTGGCATGTTTACATGCCTACAAATTAGATATATGTATATATTTATACACGTTGGTGCAGTCTTGGTTACACACTCTGTATATATATTATATACAGTTGGAGAGGGAAGGGCAGTGTTCATGAACTTTTTTCATTTTTAGGGCCTCTGAAATGTGTAAAAGGGAAGGAAGATATTCTCAAACCAGAGACTAGGTCCAAATGCTTGAAACAGAGTGGACTCTGGTAAAAGCACCCCAAAACCAGGCTGTGTTGTTAATCCAGCCACAACAGAATATAAATTCAAAATGCAAAGAGCTAAAACAAATGCCGCAAGGCAATTCATCGGACCACTAATAATCCCACCAATCTGGACTAGTGTTTTGTTTTATTGGCTCCAAAAAGATGAAAGGCAATGTTGACCTCAGTGGAATTTGGACTCAGAGCACAAATAGCTGGAACAAATACTACAAGGCATTTTGTCCTCTGCTCTGATGTCTCTTGTTCATAATGTTTTAAGATATCTTTTCAATACTTATCAACTCGTTTTCCATTTGACTCATACAATTGATTCTTCATAAGTTGCTGCGTTTCTGGACCACACTGAACTATATTAATTGATCTGATTTACAAAAAAATAGCTGTGAAAACAGTGTAATTGTTGTTTAGTGTTGTCGCTATTGTCATCATCATTCCTGCCTTCTTTCTCTCACCAACCCTCTAAAGGCCTTTGGTCAGTATTTTTCCTCTTACAGCACAATGCATGCTTCCATTATTCAGCTCTGTATAGTAAGTACTTCATTGATCTGACATTTCTGGTATCTTTAGTGAGTGCTTTAATTATCTTCTTTTGTCCTCTCTGCTACAGCTCCTGCTTCAACGTGTCGTTGCTTTGCTGTCTTCCAACACCTTCAGATCTCGTGTACTAGCTACTACCTGGCTTAGTACATACATGCGTTTTGGTCATGGGATGTAGTTCTCTTCCTGGCTTGGTAAGGAGAACCAACTGCACTGTTTTTTTGTTTCTTTTTGGTTTATTTTTTTCTACTTGTTTTTTATGGACCTTTAATGAGATACAATTTTCATTGGAAGCATTTGATTTTTGCTTATATATTATGTAAAATTATATATATAAAAATAAAATTAGAATTTTATTTCTCGCCCTAGCACAGTTGATACATAAATGTAAGATTGGCAACAGATTGGCAGAGGTATACAGTCCCGATGAAAGGTAATGACCCAGAAACATGTCGATTGTTCCTCAATGTCATTGTTGAACAAACGGATGATGATTTGTCATCAGCACGACACAGCTTTAATTGGGTCATTTGTTTACAAACGAATCAAATATTATTTTTAATATTTGATATAACCCATGCATACATATATGTATGTATATATATGTGTGTGTGTGTGTATATATATTTATTTATTTATTATATATACAGATTGAAGTTAAAGCAAAGAATTGCTGCTTTTACCCTTTTACAGGATCTTCTGAAACTGTTTCAGAAGATCCCATAAAAGGGTGAAAGCAGCAATTCTTTGCTTTAACTCTAAGCTACATATAATAATTATTTGCTCTATGGTTTTTTTAATATATATATATATGTATATATATATGTGTGTATATAGATAGAGGGGGGAGAGAATACATGAAAAGAACATGTTTTTTCATTACAGGGTGTATGTTATCACCAGAGTGAACGACATATAAACTGCGAAAGGTACGGGAACAACGCGGGTCCTTTACTTGGTTGCTTCATTTGATATATATATATATAATCCTTATCAAGCCCTTTTCAGATTTTAGTCTTCACATTTATTATTACTATATATATATATATATATATATATATATATATATATATATATGTAAGTATGTATACGTACATACATATATGTATACAGACGTACCGTAGTATGTATATATATACATACATGTACACATATATATATGCACGTATCGGTTTACCGAACATTTATTATAATGCTCGGTTTGTTTGTAAACAATCAAACATCCCGAATTACGCCGTGCAGTGTTTAGACAACCACGTCACCTTTTTGTTCAACACTGACACAGGAACGATGTACTAGTTTCAAGCTTATTAGCTATCGTCAGCATCGTATACCTTCCTGCCAGATGGTTGAACGTCTGAATGTATATACTTTCCTTATGCATATTAACGGCTGAGCAGCCTAATTTGCATATCGAGTGAGTTTAGTCGGCCGGGCACGCCGAAAACGATAAATGGAATAGAATGAAACAAAATTTTATTTCTCACTCTTAGTACGGCAGTTAGTTAAATGTAAGTATGTATGTATGTATACGTACATACATATATGTATACAGACGTACAGTAGTATGTATATATATACATTCTATTTTCATTCTATTCCATTTATCGTTTTCGGTGCACCCGGCCGACTAAACTCACTCGATATGCAAATTAGGCTGCTCAGCCGTTAATATGCATAAGGAAAGTATATACTTTCAGACGTTCAACCATCTGGCAGGAAGGTATACGATGCTGACGATAGCTAATAAGCTTGAAACTAGTACATCGTTCCTGTGTCAGTGTTGAACAAAAAGGTGACGTGGTTGTCTAAACACTGCACGGCGTAATTCGGGATGTTTGATTGTTTACAAACAAACCGAGCATTATAATATATGTGTACATGTATGTATATATATACATACTACTGTATGTCCGTATACATACATACTTACATTTAAGTAACTGCCGTACTAAGAGTGAGAAATGAAATTTTGTTTCATTCTATTCCATTTATATATATATATATGTATATATATATTATACTATATATATATATAGTATAATATATAATTAGTAATATGCCTCTTAATTATATTGCCTTCATTTTTCTATTTCAAAAAATTTACTAATGGGTTTGATGTTTATAAGCATACTAAAATTATGTATTCATAAAAGTTAAATAATTAGAAATAATTAAAATTATTATGCCTTTCACTGGGGACATTTGTACTGTGATGGATAAAATAAGGGTTATGTTATTATTTAAATGACAATGTTTCCCCCCCAAAATGTTCTATTATGTTTTGAACAAATGGTTTTATTCCAGTAAAAAAGAAGCCTGGTATTGTGTGTAATAGATTTCTACTCCAAACTGGCTTGAAAGATCTCAATAATTCAGAAATCTATCAGATTAATGGAAATGTTTAGTGATTATATTTTTTGTTATGGTGTACATGGTGCTTTTCTAAGAGAATTGCGAAGGTACATCACAATAAAAAAAATTGAACTTGCGTTACACTAATTTGATGCAAAAATGCTAACAATATTCTGCCAATACATTTACGGGATGGTTCCTCTCTGTAATCAAAGAGAAGGGTTTACTACCATGTATCATTGGTTCAAATAGACTCTATGAGGAATGAAAACAATTCAATTTATTGCAGCTTGGGATATCCCCATGATTATATCCTACTATTTTAAAAACAGGAAAGATAGATTGCTTAATATATCTATAGATATATAAAAAGATGTGATGATCGTAGATGGAACATCTTTGATTGGGGCTAAACATGGAAAAGATAGATGTGAAATGATGATGATGATGATGTTAGCGAGGGTTGGGCAGAATATATATTATTTACCATGTATATATGTGACTAAAAAATTATTTGGGGTCAGTATTTTGACTATTTTCACCGGCATCAAATTCTATGTAAATAAGGTGCTAAAATATCTGGAGTGATTATTTCACAATGAAATGCTGTTTTTCTACATTTCCTATATCGTCAGGAGTTTTATTATTTGAATGTTTTAATACATAAATAACCTCTACACATAATTGCATACATAAACACATGTGCACCAACTGTTTTTTCTGACTTACATAATTATACTTTCTCTTTCAATCTTGTTTAGTTTTATTTTGCTCACTCTCTCTTTCCCTTCTCTCACTCTGCCTCTCCTCTCTCGCTTGTTGTAAAAAATCTACCTAAAGCTTTAATATTTGTTCACCCTTAAGTGATTTCCAAATTTTTCACAGTATGCATTTTATTCAATGTGTGTATTAAATAAAAAATCTGTTACATTCAGGAGATGGCACTATTGTCTGCTTTAAAAAAAGCAAAATGCTCCCAGCATATGAACAGCCAAAAGTAAACAAAAATTTGAGAAATTTGAAACTTTATAAAACAGATGAAATGGTAAAAAAGTCATTACATAGTGGATTTATGAAACAAAAACTATACTCTAAATCAGCGGTCGTCAACCGGTGGTCTGCGGACCACTGGTGGTCCGCAGAAAAATTTGGACATTATTTGCAATTTTTATGTTTTATTAATAATAAAACAAAAATAATATTTGGTTAAAATATATTTTAGAACACCCCTAAAAAATGTTTCTCCTCAACTAACATCCATGAAAGAATTTTACATATGTGTATCATCTACCCACAATATGATACGTATGCATCTAATGCACCAAAGTACCTAATTGTATTCTTAAAATACTGTCATCACAGTTATTGTTTGAATCTTTGAACTATATGATTACATGTTAAAGCCAAACCAATGAGATTCTGATAAATGAGATTCTGCATTGATTAACCCATTGTAAAAAAATGTCTGCTTGATCAAAACAACACATGCAGAGCACAACTCAATGGGCAATCTGCTACAATTATCATTTGACTAAGCAAAAATATTAGTTGAAAAGAAAGGAGAAAATAAAACCCATTTTAAAAAATGTGGCCTAACAATGACTGGACCACTGAATACATGGTTAAGAGTTTTTAGTGTTAAAATAGATATCCAATAATGCTGTTCTCTTCCACCAGCTTCATGGCCTTGTTTAAGTGTTAGAAATTATTATTTTTAGTGGGTGGTGGAATGGCAGAATTATTACAACATCGAAGAATATACTTTAGGGTATTTAATTACAGCCCTTTAGATTCTGAGTTCAAATCTTGCCATGATCAAATTTGCCTTTCATACTTCCAGGGGACAGTGAAATAATTTCCAGTTGAGTACTTGTGTTGATCAAATTAACTATACCCATTCATCAAACAAACACAAACATTTTCCCCTGATCCAGGACATTATGTTGTATCTTTGGACAATGTGCATAATGTTTAACTTTCTGACTTTATGATAAAAGCAAATGTTCCAACAATGGAGAGACTTGAATATCAGCTATTATGGAGAAGGGAAAATGAATATAGAAAAAGAAAACACAAGAAAAACTGAAATCAAGTTCACTTGAAACCTAAACAAAATAGTTGAGTGCATTGAACAAAAGTTTTTCTCACTATATATATATATATATATATATATATATATGTATATATAGTGGTCTGACTGAGGCTTTAATGCTAATGTTCTGTATTGATCTATATGTGATCTTTCTATTAAAAAAAAGATTTATTGTTTTGTTTGGTCTTATATTTGTTTCTCTCCTTTGCTCTGACCAATCAATCTTTTTGAAAGCTTAAATATAATTAATGAGTCAGTGAATTTATTATTTATATTTACTTTCCATTCTTTAGGACTGAATGTCCAATGGCTACACAAACTTTCGTGAATGACCTTCAGGCAATGAATCCTGCGAATGTGCCACAGGTAGGTATAGGGCTGAGTTGAATTTCTGATTATTGTCCAACACTTGCTAGCAAGGAAAATGGACATTAAAAAAGGTGATGATGGTTACCTAAGAACTTAAAGATACATTATTTATTTTTGTATTAACTTTATTTAGCTCTCTCTTGATGTGTTAATATTTTTATATCTTGCTAATTTGACATAAGATGGACAGCTTTATACAATTATCTCTTCTCTTTTTTTTTTTTCTTCTCACTCTCAATTCTATTCTGATTATTCCAAATATTCCTTGATTTAATTTTTGCTAGGCAGGCATGGACCACAGACGACATGGTTAAGAGTTTTTAATGTTAAAATACGTATCCAATAATGTTGTTCTCTTCCACCAGATTCATGGTCTTGTTTCAGTGTTAGAAATTATTATTTTTAATGGTTAGTAGGGTGATGGAGTGGCAGAATTAGAAAATAGGTATTTAGTTACTGCCCTTTACGTTCTGAGTTCAAATCTCACTCTGGTCAAATTTGCCTTTCGTAGAGATTATATAATATCATTACCATTTTGCGTTCATTTTTCCCCACTAGCGTGGTTTAGACAAGTTGTCTTGTTGTGGTGGGCAATGCTAGATCAGGTGATCATGTCTTGGTTTCTGCAGCTGGATGCACTTCCTAACGCCAACCTCATTTACAGTAAGTACTGGGTGCTTTTTGTCGTGACGCCTACACAGCCACTTTATTCTGTGGACTGGATGTTTTAAATATCAAATGATACATGTTATATATAAATATAGTAAAATTTAAAAAATGTATATATAATATTTATTTATACATAGTATATATTATATTATTTATTATATATCAATTAACGATTTTATTTATTATATATTATTTACAATTTGTGTGCAGACAGGTCTCTGGAAATAGGGTTGGGGAGTGGTGTACTCTGAGGGTATTACATGGCACAAAAAGTTTGAGAACCTCTGTATAGCCTTAGGTTGACTAATGCCTTGTGAGTGGAATTTGGTAGACAAACAATATGAAATCCATCGTATTGATATCAGTGTTCTTTTAGTAAAGTTATGCTAATTCTCTATTGGTAGTGCCTTATAGCATTTGGTTATGTTGAGTTTTGCCTTTATTTCTTCCAAAGTCAATAAAAGTCAAATACACGAATAACTATAATTGACAAAATCCTTAAGACATGGCTACATTGCAATGGTCAGTAAAAGAATAAAAAACAGAATTGGAACAAGCTGTTATTGAACTGTGGCTATGTTAGTGTTCCACTTTCAGAGGTTTTTAGTTAATTGTGCATATTTTATTGATCTCTATTTATCTAAGTTACCTTTTGATATAAAGAAATGCAAGATCACCACACCATCATAACCTATATCTATTTTGTTGTTTTGAATTTCTAGGTCAGCAATAATCAACTAAATACTCTGGTGCCGTTAATTAGAGGTGACTGTGTCACTAACAAATATATGATATGGCTTTTATTATGTTTTATAATGTCTGCTACAACTTAACATCTTTTTTTTTTAACAAAGAATACCGCAAAATCACCTGTGGTCACTCAGGCACAAGTTGTCCAGCAGCAGCAGCAACATCTTCAGCAACAACAACAACCACAGCAGCCTCAACCAAACCAAGTACAAGCCCCTCAACAACCAGCCCCTGTTCAACAGCTGACACAAGCTCAGACTAGTGCAGTGAATGCTGGACAGATCCAAAAAGCTCAAGTATCACAAGCCACTACAACCATCCTTCAACCTGCACACACAGGGCATTCTTATATAGTTGCCAGTAAGTTAATAATAATTCTTATCTTATACATATGGTCATGGTGAACATTTTTATTCTTTTCTTATCAATACTATTAGTTGAAAATCGAAAGTGTGCTTATCCTTTTTCCTATGCTGACCTGTATGGAATAGTTTTTCTAGGTTTGTTTTACATAAGAATTTTTAAAGCAAAGATGTCGATTTGGTAGAGTCATTAGGATGTTGGATTAAATGCTTTGTATTATTTGTTCTGGTTTTCTGTGCTTTGAGTTCAAATCGTGCCATGGTTAACTTTGCTTTTCATAAATAAGGTACCTGTCTGGTGTTGGGAATTGGCAGAACTAGAGTATTGAACTTGCAGTATCTTTTGGTCCTTTATATTCTAAGGTCACCAGTGCCATGCTATATCAACTCTTGCCTTTCCTTTGGATAACATCAGCTGCATAGAGAGGAAAGACTTGCATGTATATGCATTTGCTCTACCCCACCCCCCAAAAAACGTTTGCCTAGGCCTGTACCTTCAAGAGGAACTTTCCAAGTGCAAATCCATGTTCTCACAACACAAGGAGCCCCTTCAAGGTATTGGAGCAAGGCAGCTGTTTTTCCCTATTGCTAAATGTTGGTAAAAATAGTACTTCTTGCATTTTGCACAAACAACTGTCACACAAACATGTTAAATTAGTTGAAGCAGAATTTGGATTGCTAACTTTTTAATCAGTATTCATCATCTTAAACTTATGGCTACTTATAAGTGGTAATTGTTTGTCTTCAAGTCCTTATTTTCTGGCTTGGTATTAGTTTTCTTCATCAGCATTGTTTATTGGTAACAAATAAAACCTTTTAAATGAAGTTGATAGTGTGCCAGCATAAGAATTGATAGATCAGGGCTAATTGTTTTTGGGCGATGATGATTGATTATTTTACTGTTTAGTTCGGGAGGGGAAGGTAGAGCTCAGACTGTATCCTTAAACCAGGGACCTTGTCTGAATGCGTGCAGCATTGTGGACTTGACTAAAGGCACCCAAGGGTCAGGTGGTGGTGTTGAACTGGGTGGCACAATTGGACTTTAACTCAGAACATAAAGTTAGAATAAATACGACAAGGCATCTTACCCGATGCTCTAATAATTCTGCCAGTTCACTGCTCTGGACTGATACTTTATTTTATCAACCCCAAAATAATGAAAGGGAGAGGATTTGGACTCAGTGTACAGAGGGCCAAAAGAAATGCTGCATGTTTTTTTTCCTCTGTTCTCATGAATCTGCTAATTTTTCACCTTAGATATCAGTTGAGAGTAAATAATTTCAGCCATTATCAATGTCTGCTTTTTCTTTGCAACCATGAACTAGAAAGCTCTACAATTCAGCAGTTATACAAGGCATCATCTTGAATTTGTTATGTGCTGACCATTATTATTAGTAAACATAGCTTGAAGAACCAAATAGTTAAGAAGTTTGCTTCACAATCCTGAGGCTTTTGGTTCAAGCCCACTTCATGGCATCGTTAGCTAGTGTGTTTTATCATAGCCCCTAGTTGACCCAAACCTTGTGTATGTAATTGGATAGGTGAAAAATGTTTCGGAGCTTATTGCATGGACTGTACCTATAATTCAAAGGGCCAGTTTTGTCGTGTTGAATCTCTGAGAATATCTAATGGTTACATATGTCTGTGGAATACTCAAGTTTACACATAATTTGATGTGTAGGCTTTTCCATTGACTGAGCAACTGGAAAATTCATTGTTGAAACCAATGTAGGTTCATTGCTATCATTATCAATTATTTCAAAACTACTTTGGTTTGCCAATATAAATACATTCCAACATTGTCTCATTGTACTGGTGATGTACTGCTTGTTACCAGGTTTTGTAAGTAAAGTGTTAGCAGCAGTAATTTGGTATGCACTTTTGTCTAGGGGAATAATACATTGCTTTTAACGGGAGACAGACAAGATCCGTGTACTAGGATCCTGGCAGCTTGTCTTGGTTAATGAGTTGCATAATTTAAGCAGGCATTGAGCATTAGTAGTTATCAACTGGGGGGTGGGGCATGGGTTAAGTTCAAAATGTCATATATTTTGCATTTAAACCGGCCATATCCAGCCAGAATTCTCTCACCTCTTTCTGTTCTAACCAGCCATAACTGGGCCCTCATGCCGACATTAAAGTATTGTTCTCAAAATAAATAATATCAAAATCTCATAGATTCGATATTATGTAAGATAATTATCTGAGGCAAAGCCTTTACCGTGAAAATATAATAGTAAATATAGAGTAATATGAATGTTAAAGGTTTAAAGATATAATATGCACATGCCATTGGTTATACTTTCATTTTTAGGTATAAACATTTCTCTTTTCGATTGTTATTCCCACTGTATAACAACCTGGGATGGGAGTAATTATAGCAGATAGTCTGTGTAAAAATACATGTAAATGAAGTCTTGCATCCATCTAGAGAACTGACAGTAAAGAGAAAATGAATATATCAACATCTGAAGTTAGATCAGATAGGTTATGTTTGGTACTAACAAAAATATCTAGCTTCATCTAGCATTTAATTGATTGTAGATGGTCATAAGATTTTAAAACTTTGTTCTTGAGCTGTCTCTTTGGAATCTTACAAACTTTTTGTGTAGATTATTTTATTAATTTTCTAATTGTCTTGTTTCTATTAACCACTATTTAACAAGTCTTGCCGAAATAGTTTACTAGGCAAACTAACAGATGCACTGAAATGCACTAATTTTAAAATGTTTGTCTTCTAATATAGATTATCATTATCTAACACATTTCTGTTGATTTTTATTGCTTTAACAACTCCAGAAATTCACATTGATTTCAGGTGGGATTAAAAAATTGTTCTTGTTGACCTATATATTCTAATTCTGTTTTGTAAAAAGGTTAATTGAGACTGTGCCTCTTGCTCACAGAAAAGAATTGTTGTTTTACAACTCACTACACTCACAACTCTGGTGATGTCAACACTCACCATTCTGTTACTATTAAGCAGTCTTTGTCTGTGTTACAATGCTAATAATATAAGTAGTAATAATTTGTTTTTTTGACTGGTCATAAATACTAATGATTATTATAGTCAGAGTATAGTTTGTTAAATCAACTCATATATAGAAATGATAAAGTAAAATTATTTAATAAAATACCCGACAAGATACCAAACTGCCTAAAACCGTCCCTGGTTCTATTATACAAAACTGTTTAAAAGTGTTTATATTTATCTAAAAACTTTCCATCATAATTGTATGTCAGAATCTTTGTTATGTTCCAAACACCAGCTTAATAATGAGAGTTATATTACTAAATTTTTGATTATTTTCAAAATGTTTGAAAAATTATTGGCAATGTCAGAGAAAAATGGTAATGAAAGGGCTAATGATAGTAATAAAGATTTCTTATTGACACAAGGCCAAACACTTTAACACATTAAATCAACACAAAGGATAAGCTTCTTCATCAGTGCCAGAAAATACTGTAGTCCTAATCAGTTGCTAGCCCTCAACAAAGCACATATATGTATGCGTCTTTGCTCATATTTTTCCATCAGACATTCTATAAAAGTTAAAGCTGAATTTCAACTACATCAATCTTACCAGTTTTGAAGGGTCTTCAATTGTTGTAGGCTTTACTTTTCCTCATTCATCATGGTTTTTACTTCCATTTTTCTATGCTGGCATTGATTGGGCAAAACATTTTTCTTTTTCTTTTATTATTTTATTGACCTTAATAATAATAATAATAATTGTTTCTACTTTTGGCACAAAGCCAGCAATTACTCAGTGCATTACTGGTACTTTAATTTATCGACCCCGTAAGGATGAAAGGCAAAGTTAACCTCGGCGCGATTTGAACTCAGAATGGCAACTGCCGTAACTCTATGCGTCAAAGCATGGCGTCCGACCCTCTACCGATACACCCAATCCACCGCCAATAATAATAATAATAATTGAGGTGGGAGTAGTCGTTGCCACAGCCCAGTGGCTGGAAACAAGATCTTGTGAAAATCAAATTCTATCTGTTATTCTTTATCTTTACTTTCCCCCTGCTTTTCTTATTCAATGTTTTTACCATCTCTCTCTCTCTCTATATATATATATATATATATATATATTTATATTCCTGGGTGTATTTGCATGAGGTGTTCTTGCCTCACAGCTGGATAGCATTATAGTTTAAAAGTTGGTAAGCAGAGGTAGCCAGGTTTGCTAGATCAATTTTATGAAAAGTAGTCCAAAATAAAAATTCTGCAAGTAAATTGAAAATATATACTGTATACTCATAGATAAATTGCAACTTTTTACTAAAATATTGGGCATGTAAAACCAGATGCAACTTATCTACTGAACCTTACTATGAGCTTGAAATTCTAACAATTCCAACACACACACACAGAGCGAAATGATTCGATATACTACTCACTCTATAAGAATATTGACATTGTAAACAAATATATATTGAGGACGTCTTGTCACAAGAACAAAAATGACTTCCTCGTGTGCTAAATTTATATGCATAATTTTCTATCTGCTGGTTGTAATTCCACAGATATTTTCAGTCAATGAGAAATAGCAATTTAAAATGATTGGTTAGTGTGTTCATTTGGGGCATAAAAATTACATTGCTATGATAATAATAGTTGCAAGATTTTGCTAGACTGTACTGGAAATGATTGCAGTTATTTTAGCTAACTGTTTTCTTTTGATTTAAACATAACCACAGGAAAAATTGAAAATAATATTTACAAAAAGCAACATGCGACTCATGTATGTATGAGCCAAAATGTCATAAATAAGCATAAAGGAAGTGTAACTTATGATTATATACCGTTTGTAAGGGTTGCCTGTAGGTTGGTTCTAATTTACCTAATTTATAATTTAATATGATATTCAATAAGATTCTTATTTTTTAAACTCCTTTGTTACTATATTTCTAATGAAATACACAATTTGAATTAATGAATTTGGAGACAGTTCTAAAATTGTTAGTTATTTCATTAAGATGGTATTTGTAATAACTTAACAAAAGGTCCATATATCAAATTGTTAAATTTTAATTTAAATAAGAGCCCTATAAAATGGGTAATCTTGTTCCATAGAACAAGAAGTGTTTTGCTAGCTAAAGGTTTAAGAACTAAAATATTCAAGCAGCAAGTAATCCAAATTATAAAAAATAATAGCATGCAGTCATGAAAAGTAGCATAATCAGCTACATGTAACCCAATTTAGAAACCCTGGTAATAGCTGTAAATAATAATAATGACTGACAGGTTTATTTGAACTTATCATTTTCAATAGTCAGATACTTTTATCACTCAGCTATATTTGTTACATTACATATATAAATGTGTGTGTGTGTGCGCGCACGTGCAGAAAAGGAATTCAGAAAGACTCTGTATGGTATATCCAGTCATCCATTTTGAAAAAAGTGTTTGCTAAGTAATGTTCCAAACAGCTTAAAGTTAATTATTTTATTAAATTCCTCCAATTGTTTTATTTTTATTATTTTCAAAATTAATTAAAATATGTAGGCTGTGTATTCTATTAAAAATATGGTAACAAAAGGGTTAAATATATATATTGAAATAGTCAACTGTTTTTACAAATAAATTTACATTTCTGCCCACTTCTACTGGAAATGTGTGACAGGGACATGAAATTGGTGATCTGCTGCAAGGCATGAAACCTGCAGTAGTATTACGGTGCGGATGCAGAGCATGTCTGCAACTCAGGCGATCCACTGACAACATGGTCTTCCTCTGGTTCTGAAGCTTGTATACTAAGTGTTTAGGCTTGTGGGACTGGCGGGTTGATTGGCATTCTGATCAGATGACCAAATCATTTGATGGGCTGATGAGCTATGAAATGGTTGATAGGTATGGCACCAACAATCTGCTTAACCCTCTAGCATTACATTACTTTATATATACATTGTATTTTCACGGTAAACACTTTATCTCACATAAAATGGAATCTATGAGATTTTGATATTATTTATTTTGAGGACAATACCTTAACATCAGTGAGTGGCCAGTTACAGCTGATTCAAACAGAAAGAGGTGAGAGAATTCTGGCCGGATATGACCAGTTTAAATGCTAAAGGGTTAATGTCTTCATTTTTTTACTGGGTCTATCAAGCTTAATTCTCTATTATTTTTTGACCTAGCATTTGAGGCCTAATTATCATTTTTTTTATTATTATTATTCAGCATACTTTGGGTGGATATTCCTCAGCAGTTTAAATTCTTAATATATACCTACTTTTTAACCACTTCTGTAGTATCATTTCAGTCTCTGTTTATTTTTATTGTTCCAAAATTATTTTTCTTTGAAGCATATATCTAAATTACTTCAAAGAACCAACTTTCCATGCAAAATTTCCTCCCTTTTTTCATTCAATTTCAATAATATTCTGCTTTGAAACATTAGTTTCATCTAAATTATCTCAAAGTAAATCATAACATTTCCACTGTTCTCTTTGTTAGAATGTTTTTCCCCCGTCTTTTGTTTGTTTCAGCCTCAGTTCCCGAGTCGACTGCTGAGCAGGTCCATGAACAGGCATCCATCCAGCAACCTGGTCAAACAGTGTATTCTGCACATGTCCAGTACGTAGAAGCCAATGACCAAGCTATCTACTCAGCTGCCAATGGCCAAATGTACGACTGAATTGTTGATGAATTTAGATGTGACTTTGTTGGCTAAAACTATTTGGCTTGCATGCAATCTGTTAGTTTTTTTGTTTGTTTTTTTTTTCTCTTCCCATTTCCCCTACCTCATGCTTTTGTTGGAAATTTTGCTATCTGCTTCTGCTACCTAGGGCTTGATTTTGGTCATGGAGCAAATTATTACTTGCTTCAAATGCCTTCATTTAACCCTTTTACCACAATGGCCTTTTTTTAAAAATTATATACCAAAAACACTATAGATTAATTATAAAAAAAACAAAACAAAAGTGTATTATATTTTTAGGCCAATATATTGCATGTGTATCATTTATGGTTATGTTGGATACCTTCTACTACATCCTATATCTCCTTGAGACTGAATTTCGTAGATGGTAACTATGAGAAAGCCTGTTCTGTGTATGTGTATGTATGGAAGTATATGTGTATGAAAGTTGCTGCAAACATCATTTCAACACTGTTTATAAAAGGTAACTGATGGCGTTGTTTGTGTCCCCAGTAAACAATGTGTCATGCAGTGCAGTTCAATGACCATTTAGCAATATATATCATACTGAAAATAGATTAGCTCATCAGGAAGGGCATCTGACCATAGAAAACCTGCCACAAATGTCTAACTCCAACCCATGCAAGCATTGATAAAGTGGATGTAAAAATAATGATGAGGATGATATTGAGTCCAATATATCAGTGCTCTAAGGGATAACATGTAGTTAATGTTTGCGTGAGAGGCCTGTTGCATCCAAGTTTTCATTCAATTTGTTTCTGTAATGATAAAAGAATATAAAGAGTTGGCAATCAAGTGATATATTCTGCCTGTTGATAGACAGTAAGCAATATTTCATATTTCATTGTTGGTGTTGATCTGTTTGGTTTTTTTCACGCAGGAAGAGGCTTTCCCATTTGAATAAACAACTGTAATTTCAGAGAAAACAAACTTGAATATGTATTAGACATACAGTCAGACCTATATAAAGTTTGTAATAGACCCAAACCAGATGTGAAATGTAGACACCATTTCAGACGGCTCATTAAGTATTTTATTAATCAGTACTAAATATGTATGATTTATGTATGGTTTACAGGTATATGTACATGTAGTGTATCATCATCATCATCATCGTCGTTTAACGTCTATCTTCCACGCTAGCATGGGTTTATACATGATGTATATACAAATAACAGAACAAAATGAAAGAACTAGAATTTGAAACAAGCAGTTCCCTTCAAAATCATAGACCCATGCCATCTGACCCACCTCCCCCAACACCACTTCTAATCTGGCTTACTTAGAGCATATGTAAAAAGTGACACACACCATAATATGAGACAAAAGAGAGAAGTTCATTATAATCAACAATGGTTTCTATTTCTCTCAAATTGCTTTTTATAATGTCTAAAACCATTTACATTAAGAAATATACAACACATTTTATAGAGTTTAATGAAAATTATCTACAATTGTAGAATGCCTGATTGGTTGCTCTTGCTGTCAACTTTGATTCTGAGAATATTAACTGCCTCTGAGATTTAATTAATATTCATTATATTCAAGAGAGTAGAATATCTCTAAAATTATATATATAAATATGTATATTGATATATATAAGAATAACATTAAAAAAGATCTAGCTATTGTGTTCACAATTTGTGAGGCATTATCTATGTGTCAATTAGTGATTCTCACCTCCTCCACCGACCATAGATTCAAGGTTGTAAATTATCAAAAGAATATCTTTCTCATCTATACATGGCTATGAATTCCAGACACTTAGTCTATGTGTAACCAGTTGCTGAATTTCGTCAGATAGTGGGTGTAATAAAAACTTTGAGGGTGGGTGATATAACCACTGTGATTACAGCTACAGTAGAGACAACAACATTGACCATAACATTAACAACCACTACTACAGCAGCAGTGATGCTAATAAACAGGACCTGCATATATGACTGTATATCTGACAAAACATAGCACCATACGGCAGGTAATACAAAAGGGTTAAATATCACAATGTGCATGCACGTAAAATGGAAACATGTATTCTCTCGTGCATACATATAAACACATCAATATACATACGTACGTGGGCACACTCATGATGTTTTCTAATGTGTTAGGATATATTAGATGGTTACGTCATGGTACACTGCCTAAATTGTGCCATCTTTCGTGCAGTAATCTTTCAATGCAGGCTGAGGCCATGCTGGGGCTCCTCCATTTATGTTACACTTTTTATAGCCAGCCTTCCCTAGTTGGCCATTGATGCAAAAGGGAGTTTGTTGCTGCTGCACTTCGCCTCATGCTGTGAGTTCATCTAGGATCTTGGTCAGTCGAATGTCGAGGTGTCTCTTGAAAACATCTACATGCACACTATGTAGATCTCTCAGATTTTTTGGCAGCTTATTAAAAAGCAGGCTATTGCCGTATGTGGTCCTTATTCTTGATACAACGTATAGGACCTTTGGCACTACACTGGATTCCTGTTCGTGGGCTGTTCCTGTCGTCAACACTGAAGTTTTGTGCTAACCCTTCTAAGATCTTCCATACATATATCACTGCGTATCTCTTCCGTCTTCACTCCATTGAGTAAATCTTTTGTTTTGTCAGCCTCTGCCAGTAGTTTATCTCTTTTATTGAAGCACTCCTCTTGATGTAACTTCATTGGATTGCTTCACATTCTGCAATTAGTTTGACTCTGTAGGGTGACCATAGCTGAGAGCAATAGTCCAGTCGACTGAGTACGAAAGTCCTCCAGAGAACCAACATGATTTCTGAGTTTCTCGTCCTGAATGTCCTCAAAATCCAACTCACCAGTCATTTGCACATTGCTCATGTCAGTTCCCAGGTCCCATATTGTTTTTGATTCTGAGATTTCGGTTACTCCTAATCCAGTGTACTTTTGTTGTGGTATTCTTACGATTGTAGGTTGATAGCGGAAGGCTTGAAACTTACCTGCATTAAATTGCATATTGTTGTCTTCAGCCTATTTATATATGGCATCTAAATCTTGTTGTAAGAGAGTAGCATCAACTGGTTTCTTGATTGCCTGTGGTACTTTCGTGTCATGAGTATAGCTTGTTAGGGAGGTTGTCCGTATTACAGAGGGCATGTCTGAGAGAGCCACCACAACAGTAGTGACCACAAGATGGTTCACTGGGGCACGCTGCTTGTTATTGATGTTTCCTTTGAGGAGACCCTATTGGCTACAACAGTCTGGCTTCTGGCTTTTAAGAAGTCATGAAGCCATTCACCTAGTTTTCCAGCTCTGCCAAAGCTACGTAGTTTGTGACATATCATTACATGATCAACCTTGTTGAAGGCCTTCGCAAAGTCGAGATATATCACAACTACATTCGAACGGTCTAGTAATTGTTTGAGTATCCAGTCATAATGCTACAAGAACTGCATAAGACAACTTTTACTCAGGCAAAAGCCATGCTGGGTGTCAGTTAGACCATTTTCCTCTAGAAAAGTGATCATTTCCTGCTGATGATTCGTTCCATGACTTTGCTGATATGTGAGGTCAGGGAGACAGGTCTGTAGTTTTTAGTATCTGCTCTGCTTCTGCCTTTATGGATAGGACATATTATCCCTTCTTTTAGTTTACCACTTGGAAGAGGATCTGCAGTGATTTTGCTAATGTTTGCTTGCATGTTTTTAGTAGGGTTGCTGGGAAACTATCAGGGTCAGCTGCTGAATTTAGTCTCATTTCGTCAATGTGGTTGATGGTTGCCATTTCTCTGTATAATGTGATGGTGTTAAAGAACTCATCTGGCTTATTTGTTTGCATGTGTCTCATTGGAGGTGTGAAAACATTTTTGTATTGTTTGTTCAGTACCTCATTTATCCCTTGGAGTGAGCCACTTTTATGGAAAGTGGCCCTATCTCATAGTGTACCAAAGCAGTCTCTTTTGTAAATTTAAAGAAAGCCTTAGGGTTCGTCTTTATGTTTTCTATAGCCCTGGCTTCTCTTTTTGCCTTCTCCTTTTCATAGAAGTGTTTGAAACAGTGCCTGCTTCAAATGAGATTCCATTCCTTACCTATGTATGTAGCTGATTTGCGATTTGTTCTTCTCATAAGGGTTCTCCTGCCTCTGGGAATAATATTTTTGTGTCTGTTGGCCTTTCTTTCTGGGGCAAACTTGGACCATATGGCTTGTATTATTTCCATGAATTGCTGAAGTTGACAGTTTTGCTTCAGGAGCTCCTCCTGAATCCTTTTCCAGTTAGCTTTGTGGAAGTTTAAGCTGGAGAGTGACCGAGTGCTTTCTGTCAGCTGCATATATACAGTCTTCTTCAGACTCTACATTCTTATTTCTACTATTTTATGGTCCGAGAAAATCGTTGGTGTGACTTACACATTGTGGATGAGCTCCGTGTTATTTGTGAAGCAGAGATCCAGAGTATTCTTACCTCTTGTTGGATGTAGTACCTTTTGTTTCTTGAAGAGTCTGATTGTAAGGTCCAACAAGGATTCTGTCTGTCTTTGTTCAATTGCCATCATTCCTGAGAGAGGCTGGCCTTCGGGCCACTTGACCTTCAGGAGGTTGAAATCTCCCAGCAGCATATATGTGTGTGTGTGTATGTATGTAAAAGGTAAACAGAAATAACAACACAATCGGTACAGTATATGGAAGGAATATATTAGTATAACGCTTGAAATAGCAGACACTAGTTTCGGACACTAGTCCTTCATAAGAAGAAAGAATGAGAAATTAGAAAGAGTGAAGGGATGGGCAGGGTGGAATCGTAAAAAATGTTTTTAGAGAAAAATAACAGGTCCATTCATGTTGCCATCTCTTGAAAAACTGTTGATGCTGGCGTTTTGTGTATGATATACTTTTTTAGAAAAGTGGATGATGTAGCAGTCTACCTGAATTGGAAAAAAAAATGTATATAGAGCTATGTAAGTAAAAAATTGTGTGTGTGCTTATAAGTATGAAGCTGTGAGAAAAAGTATTTTAATAAAAGGGAATGTGTGTGTGTATACAGAGCTGTGAAGGGAAAAGTAGAAGTGTGTGTGCGTATTTTGTTGGTCTGTATCAGCTGTAAGAGTATATGCTTCTGACCATAAGAAAGCCATAGGAATCTAAGAGTGAATGTACAAGCGCGTGAAATTGGGAAGGGGAGTTGAGTCCGTGAGGAGAAAGAGGACCCAAGGTGTAAAATCAGACTCTGTTCAGTCTTGGTGTGCAAGGCCTGTGATCTGTGATGTAAAAGGACTGAGACATGTAGGGAAATGTAAAAGGACTGAGACATGTAGGGAAGAGTGATGGGTGGTGGGAGTATCCATACCAAGTCGTATGTCCCTCAAATGTTCAGCAAAACTCCCATTTGTCCGATGTATAAGGATCTGCAAAGGGAACACCAGAGGGCATAGTCAATGTGGTTGGAGGTGCAGGTGAAGGAGTGGTGAGGTTGGAAATGAAAGGACAGGTGTTACAGCGGTGATGAGAGCTGGGTGCATTCATAGGAGAGGACGAGAAGGAATATATATATATATATCATGTGTTGACAAAATGAAATTTCATATCATTTCATGTTATAAGATTTTAGTTTAAATATAAACATTTTAGTGTTAGCAGTATCAGGCCAGTTGGTATTAAAAGGGTTGATCTATAAATAGCAAAGATTACATACAAATCTGTGGATTAATTTTTTTTTCTTATATTTTTTTTATCAAATATACATATACTTTACTATTACTTTAAATACTGGCTTCATTTTAAATTATTATTATTATCCATTATGTTTTTCTTTAATGTTTAAATACTTTGTTTTTTCGATTCTGTTTGTTTTACTTTCACTTAGAGTATTTTAAATTATTTTTCTAATGGCCAAATGAAATACATGGCAGCATAGCCCACTATTAGTCTGTGGTTTGTGTGCTCCATGGGGAAAAGTCATGATCTACATAAAATATGTTCTAAACTGTCGATGATGCTAATGGCATTTTTGAAAAAGCAAAAGCAAAAAAAAAGATGTTGCCTCTTTTGTAAATATGGTCTTGTATATTTAATTATTAATAAATAATCATAATTGTAAGCTGTTGAAAGCAGAACTGATTTTCATATTTATATTATTTTATAATTCATCAGCAATTCTCACATTTTACTTAAGTGTGACACAGAGAGAGAAAAAAACAGATGTAAACTTATTTACTGGACCAGATCAGTTTTAGAGTATTTTAACTAATACTTATTAAGTGTTCCTATTATATGCATATAATTAAATATGTGTGTGTGTGTTTATAGCATTATCTGTTTTTCTATTATTGCTAACTGCACTGCTGCACACTTGCTGTAATGTTGCAATTTTTCATCACTTTGGCTCTGTTGATCTCTTTCTCAGAAATTAGAAATCAGCTGAAGCCTTTTTCTTAATGTAACAATTTTTTTTTCTAACAAGCTTTCTCTTTCTAATCTTATAGGATCAACTAATTATCCAACTGTCAACCCAGAGAGCTTTGATTGCTTTTGTGTATATATTTAATATTTTATGTGATATTATTATTATTATTGTTGGCAGTATTGGTAGAGGGTCAGATGCCATGCTTTGACGCATAGAGTTACGGCCCTTGCCATTCTGAGTTCAAATCCCGTCGAGGTTAATTTTCCCTTTCATCCTTATGAGGTCGATAAAATAAAGTACCAGTAATGCACTGGGTAATTGCTGGCCTTGTGCCAAAAGTAGAAACAATTATTATAAGTGCATGTATATATAATATAAACTTGTTGATATGATGTAAGTTTAAGTTTTGAGCACATGTCTTCTGTTATAGCAACCACAAGTTAGCCAGTATGTTATGAGGGAAATTTAGCCCAGCATATATTATGTATACATCTTTGTCATTTTTCACATCTGCTTTCACATCTGAGTATGAGTTGGTCAGTGCCTTTTGGGGCAGAATTTTATAGCCTTGCTAGATACTAACCCTTTTAGTCACCTCAAGCAAGGATACGATGTGCCTATTCTAAAAACCAAGGTGCACATGGTCATAATATATATGCATGTCTGTGTATCAAAGAATTATATGCATATCAGTTTAAAAAGTGATAAACTAATGCATCAAATGAAAATTCCTTGTGGTATTTATTTCAACCTAATTACACACTACCTTGTTACTGTTGTCGGTAGGAAGCAGTGAACCAATAATTGCCTTGTTGGAAGCTACAAAAATGCATGGTATAAAAATGAGGCATGATCATCGCAATCTCATTTTCTTCTAACAATGTAACCTAAGAGTTATATAAGACATCAGTATTTGAGGTCTTCTATATACACATATATATAATCACCATTTAAACATCTATTTTCCATGCTTACATGGGTTAGATGAGCTGTCACTTACTGAGGCTTCACTGGTTAGATGACTACATCTTGCTCTTATGCTTCATTTTTGGCTGGTTTTCTACAGCTGGTTGCCCTTCCTAACACCAACCACTTTACACTGAGTACTAGGAGCATATTATTGTAACTCTAGCATTAACATCTTACAGGATGGAATGGATGCTTTTTGTTGTGGCAGCAGCCCTGCCATCCTACAGTGCAGACTGGGTGCTTTCTGTTGGCACCACTCCTAACATCTTACATAGTGGACTGGGTGTTTTTTATCATAGCACCAACATTACCATCTTGCAGGGTGAACTGGGTGCTTTTTATCATAGCACCGGCACTACCACTTTACACAGTGGGCTGAGTGTTTTTTTATTGTAGCACCAGCACTTCATTACAACACTATGGTGCTTGGTGTCCTTTGTCAGGCTGGGAAGGCATTAATGTGAGTGGGAGCTACTGTAAAAAATTAGAAATTTATGGACTGGATGAGGTGAGAGCTCTCATATGGAAGAGGAATCATGGGAATGGTCTTGAAGCAAGTGGGTGGTGTCTAACATATTGTAGGATGTAAGTGTGAAGGGGACAGTATGGGTTGGTCACGGAAGGTGAATCAAGTTTCCATGCTAGCATATACATTGGTTCCAGAACATTCTGTAAAGTGATTGGCATGTTGAAGGGTATCCAACCATAGAAACCATGCCAAAAATGTAAAGTATAAGTGAGATGTAAAATGATGATGATACATGAAAATAGGCAGTGTAGTCTCTCTGAAATTTAAGAGCTAGATATAGTTAATGCTCATTCTGAACATGTCATTGTCTGCAAAATGAGTTGAAAGTTTGTAACTGATTAAACTCCTAAAAAAAGCCAAAGAATAGATTGTGGTATTAACCCAGACAGCCTGACAGGATTTGTTACCTCCCCTTTTCCAGCATTGGTAAGTGCCACCCTCACCGCTTCAGTGTTCTCGTAAAAAAAAAATGGGTCGAGAGGACCAATGTATGGCAAGCTCTTTAATGTTGGTGATTTACACAATAAATGCACCCAGTACACGCTGTAAAGTGGTTAGTGATAGGAAGGGCATCCAGTCATAGAAAGCTTGCCAAATAAAGAGTTGGGAGAACCCTGCAGTTGTATCAAAATATGATAACCGTGTTTGGGAGATCAGTAACCCCGCTTCAATATTGACTTGGTCTGTATAGACCTGACCTGTCCAACTCCTTTTTGCTACCATATTTGGCCTTAAAATTGGTTAATAGGATTATTTTCATAGATATCAATTTCATGATATTTTTGTATCTTTTCATTCTCTCTTTCTGCAGCTGTACATTCATATTTCCACTCTTGTTTTCTTATAGTATACATACACATGCACATGATAATAGAAGAAGACTCAGTAATGAGTATGACCATTGCTTGTTAATGAGCTGCAAAGCAATGGTTTGAAGCTTTTATCATAACTATTACATAAATATCTCTTAATAATAATAATAATAATACAGAATTGGTATTATGTACAAACATGCATCTTCAAATTATCAATAAAAAGACAACATTTGCTATATGATGGCCAAGCATATGTTCTTTTACATCACAGAAAGAACATATTTACATGAGTTGGACACATATGCTACTAATTACACTTTAACCTTATATTTGTTTCACAATTTGTGCATTATTCATTAGTATAGTTCATTCTCATTGAAACATAGTTTATGTTATAAAAGGATGCTCCAATTTTATGATCTTTAGCAACCATATTATGTTTATATATTTGTATGTACACATGCACATAAGTTTCTATGTTAGGTTTAAAGTGCCAACCTACATACCATATTTAAAATTGAAGTATTTCTTGAGCTTAAAGGCCCAACAGGCTTGTCCTGTTTTCATGTGCCATTAGGTGACTGAGTATACAAGTCCCCTCTTTGGGCAGGATGCCGGTCTGTTGCAAAATTAATCCTCAGCTACTGTTGGTGCTCATTTTCAGCTGAGCAAACTGAAGCAACATGAAATGAAGAGTCTTGCTCAAGCACACAACACACCAACACACGGTCTGTTAAAAAAGTAAAACCCACAATCTTGTAATTGTGAGCTCAACACTAAGCCATGCACCTTCACATTTACTATTCAATTTATTTGGCTGGTTTGCATGCATTGTTACATACTTGTAATTGGTTGGTCAGTTGTTAAAAAACAAATGCATTCTCTGGATTCTTGATATATTCTATTATTGGATATTTTATAAATATCTTATATTATAAGAACTGATATTTGAAATATATCTATGGTTGAATTGACTATTTAAAATTACAGGTTACAATTTTCACACTCCAGAAGTTACTATTATCAAATATATCGTCAATTAAAATCAACCTTCCTTTGATAAAAGATAATTCTGTAAATGTGTTTGATAAATATATTATCCAGTTTGAAATATATCTTAGATTTATAAATCTGAACAATAAAATGGAAATATTTCTGTTAAGACTGGGAGATACAACAACCAAGAGGTAATGTCTCCTTATGGACAGTATTACTATGAAAAACCATCATCCTTATGTTGCTGCCTTCAGGAAATCCACATCAATCCAAGCTAAAATACTTACATGGCCTAAAGGTTGATAAATAATGTCTCAATTGTAAGATGATAAAGACATTTTGCAAAGGAATGTTGAAAACTAATAATATTGGCAGTATCATCCTATCAAATACTTAACCCATTAGCATTTACACTACTCTATATATACTATTATATTTTCATAGCAAAGGCTCTAAATTATCTCATAGTATTGATTCTATGAGATTTTGATATTATTTATTTTGAGAACAATACCTTAACATCAGTATGAGCCACTGGTTACAGCTGGTTTAAACAGAAAGAGGTGAGAGAATTCTGGCCGGATATGGTCAGTTTAAATGCTGATGGGTTAAATGGAAGTTATTTTTTGCTGCTGTAAATGAGCACACTCAACAGTGGCTTATTGATAGCGATAGAGAGTTATCTTTAATTTGGGAAGATATTGTGAAACAGCTTGGTATTAAATCATATGAAACAGATTTAATGATGGAAGCAATTTTAGTAATATTGGAAAAACAATTATAAACAATTAAATAGACAATTGCTACCTACTAACTGAAGTTTTTATTGTGTATAGAATATCTCATTCTGTCATCTTGAAAATTGCTACATTATCACAATTTCAATCATTTTAGATTGAATTTAAAAGTAAACTCCCACATTTGACGTATGCTTAAAACATTGAATATTTGCTGACTCTAGTAGGTTCATCAAAATCACAACTGGCCAATTTATATACTTAACAAAACTTTTGCAGTATCTGTCACTTGATATTGTAGGACCAAAACTAATTACTAAAATAGGCCAACTCTTACATTTTGACATTTGATTAATTTAAGCATTTGCCTTAAGAAAAGCAACTTCTCAAGATATTCAGTTCCTCTCACTTTTCACCTTTAGTGCCCAAGCTCTGTTGTTTAACCACAGACCTGCTCTGATTCAGTAGACCTATTATCAAAAGCATTCTAACTATTACCATCCCATTTTTGTCCTAGGGTAACATTATTCAACGGGTTCTTTTCTAAGTCAGTTGGAGAAATATGAGGGAATTTGGTTGCTATTTCTAGCAGTTCATTTGACCATGTAGAGGCTCCTCATTGGCATGTGTTGTTATGTTAATTACTAGCAGTATAATTATTTGTTATCACGAGATTTCTGTACTTGCATCAGCATGCTTGCTGTTTATTAAAAAGGTTGGATGAAATGACTTTGTTAGCCAACTTTTGTGAAATATATGACATTGATTTCTTGAAATTGCAGATTACAACACTTTGGCAAAATGCAAATTTGCTATGACCATAAAAAGGGTAACACAGGTGTGTTTGTGTCAGCATATGTGCACGCATGCTTAGTATTTTGTTTAGTCTTGTCTTCTCTTTTGTATACTATATATATTCATGTATAAGTCACCTTTTCCCACAAAAATATGATGTGAAAAATCAGCATGCCACTTACTTACTATACCTACAAAGCATCAATTCAAAATATAAGTTTCATTGTAAATGTTGTATGTAAAAATATAGATACATATCTGGTGTCCCTTTTTCATTCTTATTTTTCCATATATTGTTTTCAGGTCAGGTTATCAAGAATATACTCCTAACACTATGTACTCTTCTGTTGGTGGAACATACTATCAAACTACTGGTAGCCAGGTAAGAAATAATTGTTTTGCATGTCAAAAAATAGTATCCTGTCATTAAGTATGAAATGTTTGATTTCAGATTCAAAGTTTAGTTTATTTTATCTCAAAAAAGAAGCTGTGCAATTAATCAAATTATGCACCTAAGCTTTCAACATACTTTTGCTATCTTAATGCTAACTTGTTTATGCTGGCAGCAAAGAAGGCTGAAGGGCAATGAAATCGTAAAAGGCTGTTTTCGCAGCTTCGTGAAATTGAATGTTTTTCCTTAAAAGTGGTCCAATGCTTGGAAGACATGATAGTTAGCTGATGCAAGGTCTGGTGAATATGGTCAGTGACGAAGAGTTTCTAAGTCCAGCTTCTGCAGTTTGAGCAGCGTTGTTTGTGCAACATGTGGTTGAGCGTTGTCTTGCAAGAAGATTGGCCTGTCTCTATTAACCAATCTCGACTGTTTAATCGCAAGCTCCCTCATCAATTCGTTCAATTGGTTGCAGTATACATCTGCTGTAATTGATTGGCCAGGTCTCACAAAGCTGTAGTGGATGATGCCAGCGCTGGACCACCAAACAGACACCATCAGCTTTTTTTGGTGAATATTGTGTTTTGGTCTGTATTTCGGCACTTCATCTTTATCTAGCCATTGTGCTGAATGCTTGGAATTGTTGAAAAGAACCCATTTTTCATCACATAATACAATACAATGCAAGACTGAGAACAACATGCTTTGAGGGGGGGTTCTCTTCTGACGCTCATTAAATTCATATGGAACCCATTGGTCTAGCTTCTTTACCTTGCTGGTTTGTTTCAAATAGACCAATATTGTTGAAATAGTAACGACAAACCTTGCCACTAATTCATGTGTAGTTCGAGATGTATCTGCTTCCACTACAGTTTTCAGCTCACCATTATCCATCTTGGTAACAGGTCTCCCACATGGCTTATTTTCAAGATTAAAGTCACCAGAACGGAACTTCTCAAACCATCAACATACTGTGCGTTCATCAGCCGCACTGGGTTCACAAAAATTGATCTGAAACAATCAATTTGAAAAACAATCACAAACCAAAACATACATTTATAAAACAAAACTAAAAACTCTCAAACTTAGTGCTTAAGGAAATCAGACATTTCATACTTAATGACCTAATACTATTTATTTCAATATCTCTAATTCTTATTTTCTTTTCCTATTGAAAATGTGAATTGGAAACAAATACAAACATGATTTTCACTAATTGTGTAGGTGACACAACAAAAAGCACCCAGTACACACTGTAAAGTGATCGTGTAGGAGACACAGTAAAAAGGTTTCCAGTCCACAATGTGGTTGATGTTAGGAAGGGTGACCAGCCGTAGAAAACCTGCCAGAAACAGTTCTGTACGAGCGAGACACAGTCACCCGACCAATCTTGCCTCATGGGACAAACCCATGCTAGCATGGAAGATGGACATTAAACAATGATGATGATGTGTATACAGGTCAGGAGAAGCCATGTGCGAGAACCCCTCGACCGTCATCGAGCTGTCACACAGCCTTTTTTCCTTTCAGGTACATAGAACCTCTACTAATGGAAATAACAGCAACTGTCAAGGTACACATCTCAATGTTGGCACCCTGAAAGGTAAATCAGGTGAAATTGGGGAACTGTTAGAGAGGAGTAAATGTATGCTGTGTACAAGAAGTGAGATAGAGGGGTGCCTCAGCGAGACTAATCACAAGCAAACAACAGTTATAAATTGTACTGGGTAAGAAATGACAATCGGGTAGGTGGTATAGGCATCTTACTAGCTGAGAAATGGGTAGATAAGGTGATAGAGGTAGTTAGAGTAAGTGACAGAATCAAGCTTAGATTAGTTGCTTGAAACAGAATGGTGACAATTGCATCTACCTATGCTCCACAGGCAGGACTGAGTAAAGACCAAAAGGACAGGTTCTATGGGGAATCTTTACAGACAACTTCAGGGACTGATGAAAAAGACCTCATCATCCTGGAAGGTGACTTCAACGGACATTTGGGATAGATTCAGCAGAGTTCATGTTCATGGTGGCTGTGGTTATGGCTCAAGGAATGAAGAGGTGCTGAGACTCCTGGAATTCTGTGATGCAAATGAACTAACCATCTGCAACACAAATTCCAGGAAACCAGCCTGCCACCTGATTTCATATCAATCAGCGGAACATCATCATTGTTTAATGTCCATTTTCCACACTAGCATAGGTAGGACGGGCTGACCCTTTGGGAGAGAATCAAGTCAGGGGACTGTATTGCTCACCTGAGGCTGATTTTGGCTTGGTTTCTACATCTGGATACCCTTCCTAACGCCAACCACATTTGCAGTGTGTATTGGGTGCTTTTTTTCGTGTCACATACGCAACCACTTTACAGTGTGGACTGGGCGCTTTTGTCTTGACACATACATGACCACTGTACAGTGAGGGGTGGGGAGCACTTCATGGTGTGGGATGTGAATTAGAGATGGTGAGGAAGAGAAGCTTGGGGAAATTGAGGATGTTGGTAATGGGGGAAGGTTGGTTACAGCAAAGGGAGGTGTTGCCTATGAGATATATGCCTCTGCTCAAGCACATGGGAGGGCGGATCTTCTGTAGTACTGCATAGCGCCAGAGGTCATGATCCTGTGTCATTGCCTTGGTGAGGTGTAATTGTGCAAGGTCAGCATTTATTACCTCATCCCAAGTCTTCCAAGGCCTGCCCACTGCATGTCTACCATCAACTTTGAGCACCCTGCACCTTTTTGTACACTGTCATCCTTCATACACATCACATGTCCATACCAACACAACAACCGATCCCTCTTATGCCTAATTTCTTACAAAGTACATTTATGCTTTGCCATTCACATATATTGGTATTGCAGGTCCTCAGCACACAGTGCCCAGGTCTCACTGCTATGCAACATTGCTGTTCGTATAGATGCATCTTACAGTCTGCTTTTCATTTTGAGGGGAAAACCTTTTGTTGTTAGTAACGGTAGTAGCTCCCTGAACTTTCTCCAACCCGATCTCACTCTGGTTACTGTGCTTTCAGAACACCCTCCCCACTACTGATTTGGTCACCCGGGTAACAGAAACTATCTACCACTTCTACCGAGCCTTCTGGGCATTTGAAGGTGATTCTTTGCTATAGTCATTGTTAATTTTGACCTTGCTGACTCTTCATGGCTTGAACTACACTCACAAGCCATTTGTCAACTCCTATATTTCTAGGGCATCTGTGGTACTTTTAATAATGAAATTATTGTGTAAAGTGCTCAGGTGCACTACAACTCGTCAAAGGTGTATGAGTCATGATATACATGTGTGTATGTGTATAGAGGGGGAACATTAGGTGTAGTGTTGGCGAATCTCGGGAAGCATGGAGGCCTTAAAGGATGCAGTGTCTCGACAGCTAACAACCGATGCAGGTAGTTTGTTCCATGCTTCAGCAACTCTGAGCGTGAAAAAATGTTTCCGAAAGTCATGGGAACTGTGCTGTTTTCTGACTTTGTGGGCATGCCCACATGTGTTAGACAGATGGAAATGAAAAAGGTAGTCAGGGTTGTTGTTGGCAAGAGGGTTAACAATTTTGTGGGTGTTTACCAAGTCAGTTGCCAGGCGTCGGAGCTTCAATGTATCCATGTCCAGGGAAGCAAGGCACTCAGAGTATGGTAGAGGCCTGATGGAGGGTATTCGCTTGGTTGCACGTCTCTGAACAGTTTCCAGGCAGTCAATGTTCTGAACAAGATAGAGGTTCCAGACTGGTGATGCAAATTCTAAGTGTGGCCGCACCATAGTCATGTACAGCCTTAAATAGATAGCTGGAGAGTGGCTGACAAAGGTCTTGCTGAGTGATACTAAGACACTCTCGGCCCTCTTGACAATTTTAGAGACATGCTTCATCCAACGCAAATTGTTGCTGACCGTAATGCCCAGGTCGCGTTCACAAGAAGACTTCTTGATATTAGTGCTGTGGAGGGAGTATGTGGACGCTGAGTTTTTACTCCCAAAATGCATGGTGGTGCACTTGTCCACAGCTAGCTTGAGTTTACCTGGTACAAATCCAAACTGCATCTCATCTAGGTTAAATAGTTCTCTAACCAACTGAGCTATGACTCTTTTAGAGACCTTCATAACCTGGTCAACCAAATTAATACTTCTTTGTTTTCTCTATCTAGAGCATAACCTTTGCCCTTGTAGCAGTTTACAATGATACTACTACACTAGTCATTGGGTATGACACCATTTTGTATAACTAAGTTTACAATGTGAGACGCTATGGTGTGGCCCACCATACCTGAAGTTTTCAGCATCTCAGCCACTATCCCTGAGGGGCCAGCCGTCCTGCCTGACTTCATATTCTTGATTGCCTTACTTACTATACTACTGCTAGCTTGTACAGCCGATCCCTTTGTTGGGTTAACATATGACAAACTATTTTCTTCCTATGCATTCTCCTCATTCAGTAATCTTTCATAGTGGCACTTCCATGCTACCTACCTTCTTTTCAGCGTCAGTGAGGGCAAATTCGCTGAGATTATTTCTGACACACTTCTCTCCACCAACATCACAATTTTCCCTGACACACTGTCTAGCGATTCTGAACACCTCACATTTTTTATCCTCAAGTTGCAAAACATGCTTAAATATTTTTTTTTCTGCTTCCCTCCTAGCGAAGTAAACTTGTTGCCTCACTTCTCTTCTAGTAGACTTCTCTGCTACCCCTATTTCACCAATCTTTCCAAGCCTGTCTTTTGGCCTTAATTATCTCATTTACTTTCAAAGTAAGCCACTCTACCTGGCATTCGTCGATCTCGAGAAAGCCTTTGACAGAGTTCCCCGTGCTATAATCTGGTGGGTTCTTAGAAAACTAGGAGTAGATGAATGGCTTGTGAAAGCTGTACAAGCCATGTATAGGGAAACAGTCAACAAAGTTAGGATTAGCAATGAGTATAGCAAGGGATTTAGCATACAAGTCGGTGTCCACCAGAGCTCTGTTCTTAGCCCTCTCCTGTACATCATAGTCCTGCAGGCAATAACAGAGGAGTTTAAGACCGGATGCCCATGGGAACTCCTGTATGCAGATGACCTCGCACTTATAGCTGAATCTATGGTAGAACTAGAGAAGAAATTCCAAACTTGGCAGCAGGGACTAGAAAGAAAGGGTCTCAAAGTCAACCTGACAAAGACTAAGGTCCTCGAAAGTAGACAAGAAAACTGAACCTAGATCCCCTCAGGAAAATGGCTTTGCTCAGTATGTAGGAAAGGTGAAGGTAAGACCTCCATTCTCTGCCCCAAATGCAAACAATGGGTACACAAGAGATGTAGCGGGATCTCAGGAAGCTTAACTAAGAATGTAGGCTTCACATGTAGCAGCTGTGCTGGGACAGCAAGCAGCAAACAGCCACAGGAAACAAGTACCACCAAACTCTGGGAGGGCTCTGTAGAAACAGTAGACAGTTTCTGCTACCTAGGTGACCAAATTAGCAGCGGAGGTGGGTGTTCGGAAAGTACAATAACTAGGGTAAGAACAGGATGGAAGAAGTTCAGGGAGCTACTGCCACTGCTAGCTGCAAAAGGCTTTTCCCTCAAAATGAAAGGCAGACTGTATGATGCGTGTATACGAACAGCAATGTTACATGGTAGTGAGACCTGGGCGCTGTCTGTGGAAGACTTGCATAGATTACAAAGAAACGAAGCTTGCATGTTCTGATGGATGTGTAATAGTAATGTTGTATGTAGGAGAGTAGATTCTGTTGGTATGGACATGTGATGCGTATGAAGGATGGCAGCTGCATAAAAAGGTGCAGAGCACTCAATTTGATGAAAGCCTTGGAGTGAGGAGACCCAAGAAGACCTGGGATGAGGTGATAAAAGCCGACCTTACCCAATTACACCTCTCAAAGGCGATGACACACGACCGTGACCTCTGGCGTCACGCAGTAATATAGAGGACCCGACCCCCCACGGGTACAAGCCGAAGCTGAAGCATATAGACAATATGCCCCACACCCTCCCACTGCAAAGTGGTCGTGGAGGTGCCATGGCGAAAAAGCACCCAGCCCACACTGTAAAGTGGACGTGTAGGCGCCACAGAAAAAAGTACCCAGTACTCACTGTAAATGAGGTTGGTGTTAGGAACGGCATCCAGCTGTAGAAATCAAGCCAGAATCAGTTCCCATATAAGCAAGACAAGGTTAGCCGACCGGACACTGCCCACAATAGGACAACCCGTCTAACCCATGCTAGCGTGGAAGAACGGACGTAAAACGGTGATGATGATGATGACTTTACTATTCCACCACCAAGTAACTCCCTAGAGATCTACTCCAACCACAGATTTCATGTCGCCTTCAGTAGGTTACCTTTCAGGAACTCCCACTGTTCCTCTATATCGTATGTCTCTATTTGCTCTTCCTTGCTGTCAAAGGCATCAGTCTACATACTTCTAAATTTGTTACTGTTTGATGGGTCTTTTAGCTTCCATGGTTGGCTTCTGTTGTCAGGTTCTTCTACCCCTGACTATAATGTCGCTAACTACTAAGTTATGTTGGGAGGTGCATTCTTCACTGGGGAGGGATTTTGTATTCCTAACAGTCACTTCTAGTAAGGATGAAATCTATTTGGCTGATCTATAGGTGATTAGGTGGTTGAAGTTTGTGTTGCAGAATTCCAGTAGTCTGAAGCCTTCCTCATTTCTAGGTCCGTACCCATAATCCCCATGGATCCCATCAAAGCCCTCACAGAGTTGCCCCACATGCCCATTGAAGACACCTGCAATGAGTAGGAAGTCACTGTCATTTATTTGGGAGTTAGTAGGCATTAGGGACTCATAGAACCTGTCTGTTAGTACATCTGGGAGTCCAATTGAGGAGCTGTCATGGTTGTTCTGTTTAGTACAAGTCTAAGTTTAATTATACTGTCATTTACTGTTAACAGCAATACCAAAATCCCTACTCCACCCAGTCCGTCGTAATTTCCCACCCAGAAAAATTTGTAGCATCATTTTCACATTGCAAGGCAGTGTGTTAGTGTAAATTGAGATGTTGGCAGAAAATGTGTTAGAAATGACACTGGTACACTTAGCACCACTGATGCCCAAAAGAAAGAGGCCTGGAGATGTTACTATGAGAGATTGATGAATGAGAGGAAGAAAAACTACCCTCAGCTTACCCAATAGAAGGACCAGATATTGAAGTTGACAGTTATAGAGTCAAAGGAGCAATCAAAGAGATGAAGAATGGTAAAGCTGTGACCCCGTCTGAGATAGTTGCTGAGACGCTAAAAGCATCAGAAGTCGAACGAGCAACCTGCATAATCAATCAGGTAATAGAGGATGGAATTATACCCAATGACTGACATAGCAGTACAATCATAAATTGCTACCGGAGCAAACTCTAGAAAGGAACAACTACAGAGAAATAAAACTAATGGATCAAGTTATGAAAGTGACAGAAAGAGTTATAGCGCAGTTAATTAGGGAAAAAGTCAAATTAGACGTGATACAGTTTGATTTCAAGCCTGGGAAAAGTACTACAGATGCCTTCTTCTTAGTGAGGCAACTACAGGAGAAGTTCCTAGCCAAGAAAAAGCCATTATATTTAGCTTTTTTTTTTCATCTAGAAAAGGCCTTTGACAGGATACCTCGATCCATTATCTGGTGGTCCTTAAGGAAATTAGGTGTAAAAGATTGGCTTGTGAGTTTATGAGGAATTGAAGGTACAGGTAGGAGTTCATCAAGGTTCGGTTCTTAGTCCACTTGCTGTTCATCATAGTCCTCCAAGACCATAACAGAGGAGTTTAAAACTGGCTGTCCATGTGAACTTCTCCATGCAAATGATTTGGTTCTTAGAGCCGAATCCATAAAAGAACTAGAAAATAAGTTTTGTCTATGTCTATAGAAATGGAATTTGGAATCAAAGAGTCTGAGGGTAAACTTGGCCAAGTGTTAGAAATATGTAGAAAAGGAGTAGGCATAAACTCCATATCTTGTGTACACAGGAGATGTGGGATAAGGTGTAGACTAACTGGAAAGAAAGACTTTGTATGTAGATGCACAGGAGTAATCAAGTGAAACAGCATCAGTGATAACCCTCTTCAAGTCGCAGGAAATGGTTGATAGCTTCTGCTATCTAGGTGACTTAATTAGCAATGCAGGAGGGTGCTCTGAGAGCATAATAGCTACAATAAAGATAGGATGGAAGAAGTTTAAAGAGCCACTCCCACTGTTGACAACAATAGGTTTCTCCCTACATACACAAGGATGACTATGATGCCTGTTTGCGAATTGCAGTCTTGCATGGTAGTGAAACATGGGCAGTGACTGCAGAAGACATGTAGATTGGAGAGAAATGAAGCAGCCATGCTTCATCAGATGTGCAATGTAAACATGAGAAAAAGACAGCTTAGGCGAACTGAGGAATCTGAGGTGGTGTGCAGGAGAGAAGACAGCATTGGTACGGAAAAATGATGCGCATAGATGATGTTTGATGGGTAAAGAGGTGCCAGGAAATGCCTGTCAAAGGAAGTCGCAGTAGAGTTAGACTGAGAATACCTGGGCAAAGGTAGTGAAAGCAGACCTCAAATTGTTGAGAGGAGATGACAAAGAAACGCAGTGAGTGGAGAGATGCTGTGCTGAGAAGAACCCATCCAACCCATGCAATGGATGTAAAAATGATGATGATGAAATGGTTATTAGTTCTAATTACAGCAGAAACTAATGTTTATGGTAATGGTTTTCAAACTTGTTCTGTCACAGAACTTTTATGCCATTTTCCAATAATTTTCAAACCTATATTTTATGGACTGTCCCAACAAACCTAATTTTAATACAATATTGAATGAAACAAAAATTCCTGAATAGGACCCGTCCAACCCATACAAGCAGGGAAAAGTGGACGTAAAATGATGATGATGATATATCGTGACGCCTACATGGCCACTAAAGTGGTCGTGTAGGTGTCAAAACAAAAAGCACCCAGCCCACACTGTAAGATGGTCATGTAGGTGCCACGACAAAAAGCACCCAGCACACACTAAATGTGGTTGGCGTTCGGAAGGGTATTCAGTTGTAGAAATCTAGCCAGAAACAGTTCCATATGAGCAAGACAGTCACCCGACCCAACTTGCCTCAAATGGAACAACCCGTCTAACCAATGCTAACTTGAAAAGTGAACGTTAAACGGTGATAATGATATATATAAACAAAATTTTTTTATTAAATTTTACAAAAAAAGTCACTTTATCTCACAGAATACACTCTGGGAAAACACTGGTATAGTATAATCCAAATTTAGTTTTTGTAAGTAGTAGTTCAGTTTCATAACCACGCAAACACTGTGTTTCTTGGTCATTGTTGTTTTTTTTAACTCCATGTCTACCTTAATTTAGCATACCTATGATCAAAAGCAATCCATTATATTATCTAATGTGTCCTTTTTTTTAAGACTGTATAATGTAATTTAGAGGAAATTTAGCTCCTTCACTTGTTTTCTGTGTGTAAAAATCATCATTATCGTTTTCATGTTGGTTTGTCCATGCTAGCATGAGTTAGGTATGGCTTTTTGAGGGGCAGAATATATATGTATGTACAGTCTATTCGTTGTAGTCAATTAAAAGAAAAGACAAACACAAGTACAACAATTTTGGTTTTATATATAACTTTACATCACCTCACAAAAGGAAAATACAATTGCTTCGAATCGTACATACAATCAATGGTTAGAGTGTTCAATAAGGCCTCTGTGTTGTGCGAATAGTCACTTCAAATGTTTCCCTTAAGAAGTGACAAGGTGTTGTGAGACTGAGGTTTGCATTGCCAGCAGTCCCAGTAGTAGTAGTAATTCATTGTATTTCAGAAAGTGTTTACAGAGCCGAATGACAGCGTATTTATAATAATCGCTAGTTGATTTTACAATGAACAGATGACCTTTAAAAATGTACTTCTTTCGTACAATTGCTGCTGTCTAAATTAATGTCTCCCAGATCATAGATCAGTCCCTTGGTGGTTATGATAATCAGGAAAAAATTTCTTTCTCTAATTAGTTTCCTGCCCAATATCGATAAGGAGTGATGCTCGACAATCAAAAAGGTATCGAAAGAGAGATTGCCTCATATAGAAAACTGCTGTATACTTCTTTTGTTGAAAAAGAGAAATCGACAAATGATAGATGAGATGGGGAATGTTACTCAAAATGTTTGACATAGCAAGATGGCTAGTGCACCCGTCGACCGTATCTGGTTCTCGTTGGTATAGAGTTAGGAGTACTGGTAGGTAGAACCACTGATGTTGAGTTAACTTGGTCTGATAGTCATCATCACCATTTTACGTCCATTCCTACATGCTAGCATGGGTTAGATGGGTTGTCCTGTTGTGGGCAATGCCAGGTCAGGTGACCAACTCTTGCTCATACAGAACTGATTTTTTACAGTGAAGGTGCTTTTTCTAAACAGTTGACACTGACAGCATCCCTCTTTCCATTAATGTATACGAGGGTGGGCTGAGAAGTTCAAAGGCTGACTCTGAAGGAGTGATGCTAGAGCTGTGAAATCTTGCATGAATTAATTTCAACTCTTCTTATTAATAACTGCATTGTTTCTTTCCAGGTAAACTGACATCTGACTGTTCAAAGAAGACTTCAAAAGTAACTAGTCGTGACTTCTCTTTAAAATGGATGAAATTTAGCATTGTGGTGATATCAAGTACCTGCAGAAGAAGGGTTTAGCCCCCAAGGACATTCATGCTGACATAGTTGTTACATTGGGGGATGGTGCTCCAGCTTTATCAAAAGTACAAAAGTGGGCAGCTGAATTTAGGAGGGAGAAGGGAGAGTCTTGAAGATGACCCAAGATCTGGATATCCTGTAACTGCCACCATCAAGGAAAACACTGATGTCTTAAGTGGTGATATTTATTTATGTTCCATGTAAACAGGGATCCCATTGTTCAGGAGTTAGGGTTAAAATCAAGGAGGGCATCCAGCCATAGAATCATATCTCATTCAACCCATGTCAAGACTGATGAACATTGTTTAACTTGCTGATTGTCCATAATCAATTACCTTTTCTTTCTTCTTCATAGATGGCCACAAATATTGCCCATGTCCAGAGTATCCAAGGGCAAATCATAACTCAACATGCAGGCACCTATGTTATTCAAAGTAGTACGATGGATGGTGAAGGGGCTCCCCTCAGTCACACTACGAGAGCATCCCCAGCCACAGTAAGTTTTGCTGTTAGTATTCCGTTTGATTTCTAAGGTCTGCTTTCTCACACTTTCCCCTAATATGTCTTAGGAAGAGCACCTGCACATTTCTTGGTATGTCATACTAAATTTCTCTCTGTATTTTTTGTGCTTCTCCTACCTTCTGCTCCACAGGTTATTTACTCTATTTCGTTTGTATGTCAATTACAAAACTTTCTTGATTAGAGCAAATTTCCAAATTTGCATATGATTGTATCAACCAACAGCTTGCCATGTAAGTAGTCCCCAATCTTGGGTGTTTGAACAAAAGTCACTGTAAAAGCAATATTTGTCAATTCAACCTGTATAAAGTTGGCAAAAATCACAGCAATGCCTCACCAAAGAACTCAGGCTGAATTGACAATGTAAAACGATTTGCGCAGAAAGTAGTGTAACTTCTTTTTCTTCTTTTTCACCCACTTATTCCTGAGAGGGTCGGGGGGCAGAGTCCTTAAACACTCCTTCTAGCGAGTTCTGTCAGAAGCAACTGTCTCCAATTGATCTGGCTGGATCCCCAAGCGTGACCAGCCAAGCTCATGGATGTTATCCAACAATCTTGCTAGGGGATCTACCCCTGAGTCTCCCACCGGTTGGTTTTGCCCATAAAATCCGTTCAGCAATTCTTTACTGAGACATTCTAACCACATGCCCATAGTATCAGAGTTGTGATCCCTCAATTTAGAGAATTAATGGCTCTACCTGGAATGACTTTCTGATCTCCAAGCCATGCACTTTATTGAGTAACCTTACTTTGAAGAAATCCTATTTCGGCCGCTTGTATTTGCAATTGTATTCTTTTGGTCGTTACCCAAGATTCATGACTAGGTAAGGTTTGGCACACCTACCTCCCTTCTTCTGATTACTGAATGCTGAAACTGGCACATTGCTGCACCAGCTCTACCTGGAGTGACTCTTTGATCTCCGAGCTATGCACTCTATCGAGTAACATTACTCCAAAGACCCTTTGGAGGAACCCCATTTTGGGCGCTTGTATATACGCAATTGTATTCTTTCAGTCATTATCCAAGATTCAATGCTGAAACTGGCGCATTATTGCACTTGATTCAGCCTCTTGCCTTCCATCACTTGTGAACACAACCCTAAGATGCTTGAACTTCTCTACTTGCTTCAGTGGAACTCCATTCACCTGTAGAGGGCACTGCACAAGCTTCCTTGTGAGGATGAGTGTCTCTTTTTTTTGAAGCCTCGATTTTCACTCCTGCAATGCAACACTTGGCATCAAACTTATCAAGTGCAAGTCGAAGATCGTCTTCTGTTGAGTCAAGTAACACCATATCGTCTGCAAATTCCAGTCGACTGATTTTCCACCCTCCAGTCATGGCACTGCCTCCAACCCAGCTGCACATGTTAATCCTGTTCATGTAAATAATGAGCAGGAGAGGCGACAGTATGCACTTTAACAGTTGTAAACCGAAGTGTGGTGCAGAACAGAACACCCTGTTGATGGGATGTGGTTAAACATTGTTGAGACTGGAATACTTGGCTGGCAGGTTCAAAGCATTAAGTGTAAATCTGGAAAAAGTTTTTTGTATGACAATAGGTTTAATCAATTGCTATTATGTGTATTGTATAATATTTATAGTCTTTATCATTTATCTGATTTGAAAGTTTTTGTGAAATTCAGTGATCTTTATAATTTGTTCGTTGATAATAGATTAAACCTATTGTATTTATGCAGGTGCAATGGCTTCTAGACAACTATGAGACTGCTGAAGGTGTTAGTCTACCTCGAAGTACTTTATACAATCATTATTTGCGTCACTGTCAGGAACAAAACTTGGATCCCATGAATCCGGCCTCCTTTGGCAAGTTAATACGCTCTGTTTTCATTGGCTTGCGAACTAGACGCTTGGGAACACGGTAAGTACATTGACTTGGCTTTACACAGAATTTTCTTATAATACAGGAGATTTTATTAAAGTTTGAATATTGTATTGCATTTATGTACATGCCTTTATTAACTGAAGTCATTAAAACAAAGTCTAGTTCCCCCCTCCTCCTTTAACAAGAATCACTTCATTTTTATATTAATCAGTTAATTTTTAGCTCTCTTACTCTGTGCATGTGTTTTAGAAAAGGAGAGTCTTGAGTCAAACAAAGGTTGATATTTGTCTTGGTTTCATGAGACATTAAGCAACTGAGAGTATAAGGCTTGTTTTTGCTTTATGCCCTACACCTAAAAAAATTGATGCTCCCCATTTTAATATAATAACATGTTAGAAAGATAAACTGTAATCTCAACTTCACTCCAGCTAATATTCAAATTACACTCACAGTTGGATGTGTGCCAATCACTGGCCGAGAAGAACCTTTTGTTTAGTCAGGCTAATCTTCATTTATTTTGAGCTGAGTTTGGCCCAAGCTTTGTGAATGAAATTGGGTAGGTGGAAACTGTTCAGAAGCTCATCAAATGAACTGTATCGATAATTTCAAAGATCCAACCTTGTGCCACACAGAATCATCATCACCATCACACATTCTTTTTCCTTGCTTTTAAGGATACATGTGTTTGGAATAAATACTCAGCCACATTAATTTTATGAGTAGGCCATTCCATTGACCAAGCAACTAAAAAACTCATTGTCATAACCAATAGAGGTCCATTTATTTTAATATACTTGATGGAGGCACATGGCTTAGTGGTTAGAGCATTGGCCTTGCAATCGAATGGTTGTGAGTTCAATTCTCAGACCGGGTGATGTTGTTTCCTTGAGCAAGACACTTTATTTCACATTGCTTCAGTTTACTCAGCTGTAGAAATGAGATGATAGAACTGGGATCCCTATCATTCCACTGCAAAGTGGACGTGCAGGCGCCATGGAAAAAAAGCACCCAGCACTCACTGTAAATGAGGTTGGTGTTAGGAACGGCATCCAGCTGTAGAAATCAAGCCAGAATCAGTTCCCGTCCCACCCTTGCAAGCAGGGAAAAGCGGACAAAAAATGATGATTGATATATTGTCACAGGAAGGGTATAGAAGTGGTTGTCAGCTTCTGCAATCTAGGTGACTTAATTAGCAGCGCAGGAGGGTGTTCTGAGAGCAGCTACAATAAAGATAGGATGGAAGAAGTTTAGAGAGCTATTCCCACTGTTGACAACAATAGGTTTCTCCCTACGTACACAAGGATGACTGTATGATGCCTGTTTGCGAATTGCAATCTTGCATGGTAGTGAAACATGAGCAGTAACTACAGAAGACATGTGTAGACTGGATAGAAATGAAGCAGCCATACTTCATTGGATATGCAACATAAATGTGAAAGAAAAGCTGAGCTTAGGTGAAGTGAGGGAAAAATTGGGTTTCTGAAGAATCCGAGGTGGTGTGCAAGAGAGAAGACAGCATTGGTACAGACATGCAATGCGCATAGATGATCGATGGGTAAAGAGATGCCAGCAGATGGAAGCTGTAGTAGAGGTAGACCAAGAAAGACCTGGGCGCAGGTGTTGGAAGCTGACCTCAAATTCCTGAGACTCACAGAGGAAATGACAAAGAAACGCAGTGAGTGAAGAGATAGTGTGCTGAAAAGGACCAGTCCCACACATACAAGTGTGGGAAAGCAGCTATAAAAACAATGATATTGATAACAACTCATGTAAAACTATGGCTTAAATGTTTATAGTTGTGTTCTTTCTTTAAAGTGGCAACTCCAAGTACCACTATTATGGTATCCGCATCAAGGCCAACTCTCCTCTCAACCAGTTTACTGATGAACAAACAATGGCCCTCCGACAACAGCCAATATATCATGGTAAAAAGTAAGTAAATTTCTTCATTTGACCCTTTTGTAACTGGTTTACCAGAAAAAAGTCAGCTAAGGTGTGAGGTGTAAATTTCATTTTTAATTTTTAAAACTAGACAGCCTCTAGGTCACAAACTGATAGAAATAGTGTCCAAACTGCTCTGAAATTGCACTCAAACATCTTATAAATGAAAGGACACATTACAAAAAAAATTATATTATAATTTCTAGCTGTAATTATTTCACTTCTACCACACCTGTTATTGTGAATATTGTAAATATATATGTTTTACTCTTCAATTTGGTTAAAACAACCAATTTTGTGTGTGTACATTGTTTTCTGCTTTTGAAGCATATTTGCCTTTGTTTTTCCAGAATGCGATTTGCCAACAATAAGGTGGAAGAGAATGATGGTATGTACAGCCATTATAACAGTGGCCATCAAGATAGTTCACAGACACAACAGCAGCACCATCAGCAGTTTCTAGGGGATGCGTCAGGAGCAATTCCCAACTTTGTTGAAGTTGACACATCACTTATGCCATTGCACGATGGCATAATGATGGACCATATAAGAACTTTTGAAAAAATTTACAGAGAACATGCTGAGGTAAATTATTTAAAGATTGTTACTATAAGGGCATAATTACTAGCATCTTAATCATCATTTTTACGTTGATCCATACTGGCATGTGTTGAACAAAACCTTTTTCAGGCATTGTTTCTACAGCCAGATGACCTTCATGTACCAACCTCTACTTTATATTTAAGAATGGTTTATACAACTTATATTCATTAAAATTCTGTGTTGCTTACATTATACATAAACAAAATCACTGGCTGCAGAAATTGTCATCTGTAAATTCACTCACATGCATTTGCACTCCATGAGTGCCTTTTATAGTTTCCATCTACCAAATGCTTTCTCAAGGCATTGGTCAGTTCAAGGCTATATTAGAAAACATGTGCCGAAGGTGTCACACAATGAAACTGAATTTGAAACCACATGTTTGCTAAGTAAACAAATTAACCACAGAGTGAGCCATGTACATTTTCCTCATATTCTTTTATTTTTGTTTTCAGGCTATTGTGGATGCAGTAGTGAATTTACAGTTTTCCTTGATAGAAGCTCTCTGGCAGGGTTTCTGGAGAAACCAAACACTAGAACAGCAGCAAAGGTTAGTTTCTTCAATCCTTGTTTTCCAGTAATATCCACATATGACAATTCGTTATGTGCATTTATATGCTGCTAAGGTGGTCGATTTGGATATTTGTTCCATGTCTCTACATTCTGAATTCAAATCCGACCAAGACCCACTTTGTCTTTCATCCTTTCAGTGTTGGTGTAGCCCTCTCTTCTTCAGTGTGTCACACTCTTGAATTTCTGCTGGATAAAAGGAGGGAGGATTGAGAGAGTGTATTTCTCTATTTGCAACAGCATGGGCACCTAAAACTCTTAGCAAAAACAGGCCACATACTATCATCATAATTGGTTGCAAGTAGTTTTTTTTTTTAGTTTTTTTTGTGCTGCCACTATGTAGAAAGAATGTAACAGTAGGAGGTTGTCAGATGGACAAATAGAAAGTGAGTGAGTGTAAAAGTAAAGTTAATGTAAATGGAAGGAAAGGTTTCCCCTCCCAGCTCAAGCCGGCAGGGCTGGACAGCAAAAGGCCAGATGATATGACCATCTTCCCGTTCCGCTGTGGTAAACCTCTTATCTGGGATGCCACATTCAGTGACACTTTCTCCAACAGCAACCTGGTGCAGTCTGCGACCAATCCAGGTTCTACTGCACTTCGAGCCGAAGAGGATAAACTCTCCAAATATCGGTCGCTCGCCGACAAGTTTGCCATTGAGTCCGTAGTAGTGGAGACTTCTGGTGTCTTTGGCATTAGGACCACTTCCTTACTCACCATCATCGGCACGGAGCTGGAATAGCTCTTCCAACGTGTCTCGCTCACCATCCTCTGGGGAAATACTTTCTCTATTCTAGCCGGTGGGTCCACAGGCCAGCCACTGCTTGGGCGTCCATTTGCTTATAATGGTGAGAGATGGAGCTAGTGGGTGTTTGGTTCCATTGTGTTCGGACTCTGTGTATATCATCATCATCATCGATTAACGTCTAACCTGTGTTAGCATGGGTTAGACGGGTCTCATTTAGAGGCAAGTTGGGTCGGGTGACTGTGTCTCGCACATATAGGGGTGTTTCTGGTTGGATGCCCTTTTTAACACCAACCACATTGATAGTGTGTGCTAGGTGCTTTTTGTCATGTCTTTTTCACATCCAGTGTGTGCTGGGAGGGGGGGGGACATACTGTACATATGCTTCATTTTGTGCCTGTGAGAAGTCGGGTCTTCTATATTACTGCAATTGGGCACGGTTGGCTTTTATCACCTCATCCCAAGTCTTCCTGGGTCTCCCCACTCCAAGGCTTCCAACGACTTTGAGCGCTCTGCACTTTTTTATGCAGCTGTCATCTTTCATACGCATCACATGTCCATACCAACGTAATCTCCTCTCCTGCACACATTTGGTTCCTCTTATGCCTAGTTTCTCTCTCAGTTCATTTATGCTTCACCGTTCTCACATATTACTATTATACATCCATTGAATCATGCAGGCTTCATTTCTTTCCAATCCACGCAAGTCTTCTGCACACAGTGCCCAAGTCTCACTACCATGCAACATAGCTGTACGTAGGCATAATACAATCTGCCTTTCATTCTGAAGGATAAGCCTTTTATAGCCAGCAGTTGTATTAGCTCCCTGAACTTAGTCCATCCCGTTCTTACTCTGGCTACTGTACTTTCAGAACACCCACCACTGTTGCTAATTCAGTAGTAGAAGCTGTCTACTGTTTCTACAGAGCTCTCCCAGAATTTGGTAGTGCTTGTTTCCTGTAGCCGTTTGCTGCTTACTGTTCCAGTGCAGCTGTTACATGTAAAGCCTACATTTTTAGCTAAACTTCCTGAGATCCCACTACATCTCTTGTGTACCCACATTTTGCATATGGAGCAGAGGATGGAGTTTCTACCTACACCTTTCCTCCATACTGAGCAAGGCCATTTTCCTTAGATCTGGGTTCTGTTTTCTTGTTTACTTACGAGCACCTTAGTCTTTGTCAGGTTGACTTAGAGACCCCTTCTTTCTAGGCCCTGCTTCTATGTTTGGAATTTCTTCTCTAGTTCCACCATGGATTCAGCTATGAGCGTAAGATCATCCATGTACAGAAGTTTCCATGGTCTGCCAGTCTTAAACTCCTCTGTTATAGCCTACTGAACGATAATAAACAGGAGTGGGCTAAGGACAGAGCCCTGGAGGATGCCAACTTGTACATTAAATTCCTCGCTATAGTCATTGTTAATCCTGCCTTTGCTGAGTGCTCCTCTATACATGGCTTGTACAGCCTTCACAAGCCATTCATCTACTCCTACTTTTCTAAGAACTCACCAAATTATGTCACAGGGCACCCTGTCGAAAGCTTTCTCCAGATCAACAAATGCTAGAGAGGCTTACTTTTAGCTAGGTACTTTTTCTGTAACTGTCTGATAAGGAACAGAGCATCAGTGGTGCTTTTGCCTGGCACAAATCCAAATTGCAACTTATCTAGATTTACCCTGTCCCTAATCAACTGTGCTATGACTCTTTCTGTTACTTTCATTACCTGGTCCATCAGTTTCATACCTCTATAGTTACCTCTATCTAGCGCATCCCATTTACCCTTGTAGCAATTGACAATGATGCTGCTGCACCACTCATGGTATGACGCCATCTAGTATCACTTGGTTTACAATACGCGTGGTTATGGTGTGTCCTACTATCCCAGATGCTTTCAACATCTCAGCAACTATTCCTCATGGACCGGCTGCTTTCCTAGTTTTCATATCCTTAATTGCCCTATTAACTATACTGCTACTGACTTGTACTGCTGAGCCCTCAATGGGGTCTGCTTGGGGTAGGGTCTCTTTCTCCCATGCATTCTCTTCATTCAGTAATCTTTCATAATGGCTCTTCCACGCTTCTTTCTTCTCAACATCTGTAAGTGCAAGTGCACCTTTATCATCCCGAACACACTTCTCACCGATGACATCGCGATTTTCACTAACACACTGCCTCGCAATTTTGAACACCTCCTGTTTCTGGTCCTCACGCTGCAAAACATGCTTGAATTTTCTATTCTCCACTTCTCTTCTAGCTAAGTATACTTGTTGTCTAGTTTCCCTCCTGGTCTCTATGTAATGTATTCTGCTCTCCTCATTCTTCCATTGTGTCCATGCCTGTCTCTTGACCTTAATTGCTTAGTCTACCTTATTGTTCCACCACCAAGTCGCTCCTTCTCCCTGTAGTCTTGCCCCAACTACAGATCTTGTCTGCTGCTTTTAGTAGGTTATTTTTTAGGAACTCCCAGTGCTCTTCTACACTATCATAGGCGTTCTTCTCTACTATCATAGGCGTCAAGTAAAATATCTCTTAATTTGTTACTGGCTGAGGGATCTTTCAGCTTCCAGATCTTTCTTCTGCAGATTGCCTTTTGTTTCAAAGTTCGTCTAGCTCTGACAATGAAGTTGCTGACTACTAGGTTGTGTTGGGAGGTACATTCCTCGCCCAGGAAGGCTTTCGTGTTTACAACCATACATCTATCTTATCCTCTGGTAAAAATAAAATCTATCTGGCTAGTAGGCTCCCCAGATCTATAGGTGATCAGGTGGTTGTTGGGTTTTTTGAAGTTTGTGTTACATATCAACAGGTCATTGGCGTCACAGAATTCTAGAAGCCTGTAAATTTCTTCATTTCTTAGCTTCCATGGACTCTGTAGAAGCCATCACTATGTTTCCCAACATGTCTGTTAAAGTCCCCTGCAACAAGTAGAAAGTCATTGTCATTTGTTAGAGTGGTAGTGTGCATTCGGGACTCGTAAAACCTATCCTTAAGTTTGTCTGGCAGCCTAGATTGGGGTGCGTAAGCGGATATAATTGTAGCTATTTTTTTATTTAGGACTAGTCTGAGTTTAATGATTCTCGCGTTTAACCTGTTCACTGAGATTACCTTATCTACCCATTTGTCAGCTCGTAGTATACCTACACCACCCAGACTGTTGTCATTTCCCACCCAGAAAAATTTGCAGCACTGTTTTTTACCGAGGAACCTAGCAGATCCTCCTTTCCATCTAGTCTCTTACACACAACATACGTCAATTTCCTTTCGCTCTAACATCTCTATAATTTCTCCTGTTCTTCCTTTCATTATGCTCACATTGATGGTGCCTATTCGGAATTTGGGGGTTTGACGTCAATAGGGGAGGGTGGGTTTTTACGGAGTAGGGGGTGGGTGTATGTTTTCTGTATCTGAATTAAGGATTCGCATAGTCGCCTGGAAACGTGTGGGTTCATATTCATCCCAAGTTGTTCATCATCTTCAGCTCATCCATAGACAACAATAGACAGAGATTTCTCAAGAGGAGAATGGTTTTAAAAAGATAACTATAACTACTAGTAACATTTGTTGCGCGGGTGATGGATGAAGGTATGTTGTGGTTTGATTGGTCAATAAGTCTATGATGGTGTGTGGGGGGGGGGGGGTCGAGATAGATAAGTAAGTCTAGATGTGGCGGCAAAGAAAGATTTGATGAATTTATACGGACATTATAGGCTGAGTGCAAGAAAAATAAACATGGAGATATAATGCAATGGATATGTAGAATGAGGGCGAAAGTAGAAAGGTCTCGGAATCTATAGAAGGCAAAGAAAAATTTTGATGAATTTATACAGACATTATAGACAGAATACGGTAAAGACCAACTTGTTCGCCTCATAATTTGTCAAATGAATACAAGAAAAATAAACAGGGAGATATAATGTAAGAGAGTAGGGGCAGTGAGGTAGCCTCATTTTTGAGGCAAGAAAAGTCTCGAAGTTTCTAGATGGCAAAGAAAAATTTATGAATTTAAACACATAAGTCTAGATAGGGTGGCAAAAAAAACTGGATGAATTTATATATATATATATTTATTTACTACATATACAACTTTATTAGTTATTAAATATTTTTCTCTGTGTGTTTACATATTGCGCTTTACCAGAACAGCAAACTATGAAAACGCAGATCAGAGAACAAGAGAGAGTAAAAGAAATTTAAATGAGAATGTGTCGCAGTAAATGATGTAACAATGGTAGGAATAGAAAATACAATTGTTGACTAATTTATACGATTACTGGAGTTATCTCCCACGTATATATTATATATATATTTTAGGGTTTTCGGAAAGTTACTGCGCTTTTGTCACCACTATGAAATATGAATCAACCAATCATGTCATCAGAGACAAGTTCAAATGGAATAGTTCAGTATATCATCTTTTCTATCTGGCAGTGTGTCATTCATAGTTATTTCGGTAATTAACCCCATGGAGGATAAGAACTTTAAGAAACAACATATTCACCATTGCTTACTGTATCAGGGGGGATCAAAAAGTTCGCGGAATTTTTCAGAAAATAATCTATTTTTCAAAAAATATGATTTACCTTCAATTTATTTTTCTACATAGTTGCCATCCAGGTCAATACACTTCACAAGGCGATGCTTCCAGCTTCGTAAGCCGTCTCTAAAGAAAGTTGAAGGCCTTGTTCGAAGCCATGTGTTTGCAGTGTTTTTAGCTTCTTCAACACCACTAAAACGGGTTCCTTTTAGCATTTCTTTGAGTTTTGGAAAGAGGAAAAAGTCTGATGGGGCTAAATCTGGATTATAAGGTGGGTGAGGAAGCACTTCCCATTGAAATTCTCGAAGAACTTCTTTTGCAACCCGCGCAGAATGCGCCGTGCATTGTCATGGTGAAACAAGATCCCACCATGAAGTTTCCCTTTTCGTTTCTTGACTAATGCCTCTTTCAGCTTCCTTAAAACATTTGCATAGTAAGCTCCTGTCACAGTTCTTTGACCTTCAAGATAATCTATTAGTATCACCCCATCTGAATCCCAGAAAATGGTGGCCATCACTTTTTGATCCGACTTTTGAGATTTGAACTTGATTGGCCCCGATGATCCACGTGGAAGCCACTGTTTTGACTGCTGTTTGGATTCAGGATCATACTGGTAGATCCAGGTTTCATCTCCGGTGATGATTCTGGTCAGGAAATGCTCTTCATCAACTTCAATTTTGTTTAATATCGCCAAAGACAGATCACTTCGAAGAATCAGCTGATCAGGGCGCAACGCTTTTGGGACCCATCGCGCTGAAAGCTTGCTTAGTCTCAAATTATCATGCAGAATTGAATTTGCCGAACCATATGAAATGTCTAGGGACTTAGCTAAGTGATTAACTGTTATTCTTCGATCTTCTTCAATTAAAGTCTGAGCAGCCTCAACGTTTTGGTCATTTTTTGATGTTCCTGGTCTTCCACCGCGATGGTCGTCTTCAAGGTCATCTCTCCCTTGTTTGAATCGCTGAATCCACTTATAGACAGCAGTTTTCTTTGGAGTAGTAGTACCGTAAACTTTAACTAAAGCCTCCATAATCTGTGTCCCTTTCCATTTGAGTTTCACCAGAAACTTGATATTCGATCTTATCTCAAAATAACTATTTTCCATTGTTCCAAAAAGAGGTTTTTTAAAGAGTGTCAGTACTGTACAATAGTCCGCGCATAACTGACTGCAAGTGAGTAATAGCAAGGTAAACACCCAGTGACAATGTTCTGACATGTTTAATATTGTTTTAACCTGATTTTTTTCTTGCTACGATAAAATTCCGCGAACTTTTTGATCCCCCCTCGTATGAGTTTCGAAAAAACAGTACTGTTACAGAAGCAATGAAAAACATTTGTGAAGTGTATCTGTATGCAGTCTTCTAGCCAGGAATAATCACCTATCATTTCTGCAGTGCAATGTTACAGGTGATAAAAAAAACAATGGTTATCACGTAATGAGAGGCCAGTACCAACACCAAAACCACAAAAATCCTTGCTGTGTTTGGTGGAGAACCATCAATGTCTATTGCCAACAACTTGATGTTGTAAATGAAAAATTACGTTTACAGTGGCCTGCTTTGGTAAACAGAAAAAGTGTTATTCTCCAACATGATGATGCATGTCCACACGCTGTAAAATAAACCCAAGAAATGATAAGATCATTAGGATGGGAAGTTTTTCAAAATCCTCCATACTCACCTAACTTAGCACCTATGGATTTCTATGTTCTGATCAGAGAGGGGTTTGAATACAGACTTTCAGACTTTGAACGTAGCATTAAAAAGTTGCCGGACGTTGGGCTGCATTGAAAACGATGGTAATTAAATTCTTGATTTAATTTATTCAGATGAACGTAGTTTATAGTCGTTTTTATATCCTTTCTGGAAAAACGCAATTATTTTCAGAACACCCTAACATATAATATATATATATATAAGTTACTGCAGTGTACAATAAAATTACATACAGGGTGGGTAACCGAGACTGCAACAATGTGTATATAAATAGACACGTTTTTAATATATAGACATATAAATATATTTGTTTAACATCCGCTTTCCCTGCTGGTAAGGGTTTGATGTATGTATATATATATATATATATATACTTTTATTTTATACAGGTTTCAGTCATTGAACTGCAGCCATGCTGGGGAAAAGTCTGGTACTTATTTTATTGGTCTCTTTGTCGAACTGCTAAGTTACAAGACACAAACAAACACACATACAATTATATGTATAAAACTAGCTCCTGCACAATTTCTGTTTACCAAATTTCACTCCTGGTTTCTTTAAGGAAATGTTCACAGTAAATAAAGTTAATTGGCTGTGAGAGGTGTAGAGTCTGATGTGTCAGGCTTTGCCTTTAAACTGAGAGAAGAAAAGGTGTTGGACGGACACGTAGAAATGGTGTTGTTGTCCAGCTTGGGCTGAGTGAAAGGGTGGTATGGTAAAAAAGGTGTTATTGTCCAACTTGGCTTGGGTGGAAATGATGTTGTCTGGCTTGCTTGGGCTTGATGGAAAGGTGATAAAAGTGTTGTTGTCTGTCTTGAACTGGAGGCAGTGGGGAGAAACTAGAGTATTGGTTGAAAAGTGTTGCAGCTTATTCCAGCTCTTTGTCCGGCTATAATCAACTTAAGCTTTTGTCTTTCCAGAGTAAAGAAATAGAGTACCTGTCAAGTATGGTGGACAGGCAGAATTATTTTGAACAGCATGCCATATGATATTTGTTCCTGCTCTTTGCTTTGTTAGTTCAAATCCTGCCATAGCCTACTCTCTCACCCAGTTTAAACCATGATTTGAGTTTTGGTGCCTTTACTGGTGTCTACTCTGTTACAAGCATTTGAGCCAGGTCTCTAGTTTAAGGACATCTTTCTACTGAGTCTTTTATTTGGTTTGGAAATCAAAGTGAACAGTGATGATTGAATTTGTTTATCAAATTTTCTGTTTTCATTATACAGCACTGATAATAATTATGAGAAGAGGCTTCCCAAAGATAAACTGTACACTATGTGTAAATATGAACCTTTGCAGAAGTATGTCCAAAGATCTGATTACGCATTTTATCAAGCTCTTGTTGAAGTTCTAATACCTGATGTGCTTCGACCAATACCCAGTAAGTACTGATAAAACTACTCTTTACTCTGCCTACTAATTACCATATGTATCTTAATGTGTACTAACTGCTTCAAATACTGTCCAATACACTGTCTGGATAATCACATTGCCAACAAATGTACATTATTAGAATTTTCTTCATAGGCAAAAGACTAAGGATATTTGTCTTCCGATGAATAGTAAATAAGCTGTGAAACATGTAAAGGCAATCTCTATAATTTTGTGTGAAGAGAAAAACAAAATATATTTACATTTTCACAAATAGGCTGATAAATTTAAAACTGTAGTTATACCTACATTAAATTTATCTTTGACATTGAAAGCTCAATTTTGTTTTCAAAACTTTTTTCAGGCTCTTTAACTCAGGCTATACGAAATTTTGCTAAAAGTTTAGAGAACTGGTTAAAAGGTGCAATGCATGGTGTTCCAGATGAAATGGTCAAAACTAAGGTATGATTATTTTCATAGGTTTGCATATATCCTGGACCAAATTTATAGGTGGTGGGGCCCTAAACAAAAACTTAAAAAACTTTACACGTTGGCAACACACTTTTTAAAAATATGATATATGAATTAAGTTAGGTTAATAGGAGATAACAAAGAGCTGCGAGGTCAGGCGACATTGTGTGCTGGGGAAGACTTGTCTTGACTTGACTCATGCACATACTCTACCTCCAATATCATCCCTTAGCAGCTATTCTCAGCATTATTTTACACCCCCCACCCCTACTCTATCAAGGATCACTTTCCCTCTTTCTAAATCCAAACACCCACACTCTATCCAGGATCCCCACCTACCCATCCTCCCACTCTATTCTAGATCCATTCCCCTAAACCCTAATACACTAGTCATGCGCCCCAGTACTACCCATATGGGTGGGGGTCTTCCCTCCCAGCTACCACTCTTCACCCTGTCATATGCTTCTGCACTTAGTACACTCCAATGAACCCACCACTGTCTGTAGGGTAAAGAGGACTCTTCAGTTAAGTCAGTGACATCCTTTCTAGTAATAACGCCATGATAAATACACCCAGTACTCCCTGTAAAGTGGTCTGGTGATAGAAAGCGCACCCCACTGTAGAAACCACACCAAAAGGATTGACGGGACTCTTTAGTTATGTCAGGGGCACGACAGCCTCTCTAGTCTTTGTAATCTACATGATAAATAACCACCCAGTATATTCTGTAAAGTGATTGGTGACAGGAAAGGCATCCAGTTGTAGAAAATTTGCCAAACCAAGAGTCAAGAAATCACTATGCCAGACATGAAACTTCCTTAATGCTTGAGCTATGATTAAATGCACTTGTACATATGACAGGCCTCCGGCTCACTTGGATGTCAGAGGCTCTACTTGATTATTAGCTGGTCTGTTTTGATGATGATGTCGACAACAACAGCAAAATTAATAAATAAACAATTAAATATCATATCAAGTGTCATTAGTCATGCATGTAAAAATTATTCAGACTTCACATAATTTCACGACAAACCTAGAGATTATCAGTGACACACAATTTGGAAACCTCTATCATGAGCTGTAGGATCTTTTAGAAGTGCTGTTTAGCAATTCTTTACAAAGCATCTGAAAAGAATTGACAATTAAGCATGATTATAAAATAAAATCCTACAAATTTGTATTGATAATCTTTTTTGATTGGATCTAATTTTTTCATGCTGGAGTTAATATAAATTGTGATAAAGCTGTAATGAATGGGGAAAAAAGGAAAGGCAACACTATTGAGAACTTCCTCAAGAAAAAGGATCAAATTCTTTGTTAACACATAAATTTTGTGGTTGAGATAGTACTCCATAATTATAAGTTTTTTGCTAGCAGTATTCATCATCATCATCACCCATTTAATGTCCATTTTTCTATGCTTGCATGGGTCAGAGAGACAAGTCTGGTCAGGATTGACCAGGTTGTACCTTGCTCTGATGGGACTGTAAATTTGGCCAGGGTTTTTACAACTTGGTGCCCTTTGTAACGCCAACCATAAAATTAATTTCTCTTTTTTCTTATGTTACAAATTTCAACAAACAAACCAAAACTGTTTTGAGTCTATTTTAATTTACTTAATATTATCTTGCAGGTTGGTGCAGTAAGTGCATTTGCACAGACACTGCGTCGATATACGTCATTAAATCATCTTGCACAAGCAGCACGTGCTGTACTTCAAAACACATCACAGATTAACCAGATGTTAACAGATTTAAATCGAGTAGATTTTGCTAATGTTCAGGTAAGCTGTTTTAAGATTAGTACTTATTTTATTGATCTCATTTTGCCAAACTGCTAAGTTATGTGACATAAATACAGTGTTGTTTTTAAGTGATTGCCAGTTATGAAGAATGTGTGTGTGCATACACACACATACTTGTTCATACAACTGGCTTCTGCGTAATCTCTTTCATCCAAATTTCACTCACAAGCACATAGTTCAGCTCAGTAGAAGACACTCACCAAAAGTGGCCTGCTGTGAGCCTAAACTTGAAGTTGATCTCAGCATTTGAACTTGGAGTGCAGATAGCCAGAATAAATAGCACAAGGCATTCAATTTGATACTCTAACAAGTTAAACTATATATGATTACTGTGGTATTTTGATTTAAATATGAATAGGTAAATGTGGGATGTTTCAAAAAGGTTACATATTTCTGTTTTGCATGTTATAGGAACAGGCATGGCTTTGCAACCACAGGGCTTCAGATTCTATCCCACTAATTAGTAAGCATGCGTCTTCCACTATGGTCTCATGTGAGGAAAATTTTTAAATGGAAACTGTATGAAGCTTGTTACATATATATGTGTTTTTGTTTTTGATTCTTCACATCACATTTGATATTTATTTTTTGTCTATTTCTTTTAAATTTGGTTTTCTATTATATCTGGTGTTAGAAAGTATGAATATTTTTTAAAATTAATATTATGTTTACATCCACTTTTTTTTTTAACCAGCTTAAACTGGGTTGTATTCATTCATTTCTTCTGAAATAAGTTTCAATTTGTTTACTTGTAGGAGCAAGCTTCATGGGTGTGTCAGTGTGAAGATGCTATGGTCCATCAGCTGGAACAGGACTTCAAGAAAACTCTCCAGTCACAGAATTCCCTAGAGCAGTGGGCTGTATGGCTTGAAGGAGTTGTCAACCAGATCCTAAAGCCACATGAAGGCAGTGCTAATTTTCCAAAAGCTGCAAGACAGTTTTTATTGAAATGGTCGTTCTATAGGTACATGGACTAAACATATTTTATTTGCAGACATGGCTGTGTGATTAAAGAAAATGTTTTGCAGCCACCTGGTTTTGGGTTAAGCCCCACAGTGAGGCACCTTTGGCAAGTGTCTCAGACTATAACCGTGGGCTAATCAATGTGTTGTAAGTGGAATGAGGTAGACAGAAACTGTGCAGAAATCTATGATGTGTGATAATATGCATGTGGGTCTCTTTATTTCTGCATGTCTTCACTATGAACTGGGCAACCACAAGCTGCCTTGTAGTATTTGTTCCAATTCTTTGGATTCAAAACCTACTGAGGTGTCAGCTTTCATATCTTTTGGCTTTGATAAAATAAAGTACCAGTTCAGTCTAGTGAATTGACAGACTTGTTAAAGCATCTGGCATTTTGAGGGTGGCAGATTTAATCTATCGCCTGATTTAACACCACTTGAGTCCCGTCTGTTGCAAGTCTTCATGCCAGTTTTCTTAAGTGAGAATGCCTTCCTCCTCATCTGATTAAACTTTAGGAAAAAGTACCTGCCTTTAGTTGTTTACATTCTGTTGTAAGTATTCAAACCAAACTACTGGTTCCCTCTCCAGATCCATGTTTTCCGCAAATGTTGGGGGTTGAGTATAAACTATCGATCTAATCCGTCAAGGAGGACCTGTCTTTCCTGTGATTAACATTAATTTTGTTTGTTCGTTTTTTATAAACTACTAGTGGTCTCCCTTGACATCAGTAAAATCTTTCACCACAATTTCTGTACAGATCTTGTCAAAATTGTCAGGTTGTTGAAGAAAAACACTTGTATAGACATGAACACCTCATCTTTATATGCAACATTTTCATAGCAGAAAAAGGAGTGTCAACTGAACTAGCTTCAGTGCAGTTTGGGATTTGGGATTTCATGATTCAAACACAAAAAGCTAGTTCAGGTGATTGCCCTTTTTCTGTCCGTGAATATATTGAATTTAAAGAAAATATTGGCTAAAAATGTATAAATATAGTCTGCAGTACAGTATAAGATTTAAGCATAACACTGTTAATACCCAAGTAATCTCTTACTTTTGTCTATCTATAAACCTCTAATCATCTGCTCAGTGTATGTCTGTTTATGTGTGTGTATAATGCATATGCTTGCATCATCCAGTCTTCTCAATTTATCAAGTTGCTTAAGTATAGGCCAAATTGCTTTCCAATATTGACTCTGGTTCTCTGTGCCATAATTTCAAATCCTCCCGTGGTCAACTATGTTTTTTATCCTTTCAGAGCTGATAAAATAAAGTACCAGTAGATTAGCAGAATTGTTAAAGCATTGCAGTATTTGCTTTGACTGTTTGTATTGCATCACTTTGTTTCACACTACCACTTGAGTGCCTTTAGCAGAGTCCAATATTTTGTAACATTTGAGCTAGGCCTCTGGTTTGAAAATAATATCCTCCCTTCCCATCAATTTTGGAGGCTCTGAAAAATATAAATGGTCATGATCTCTGCTCTTCACTCTGAGTAAACAGCAAAAAAAGAAAAAAAAAAAAAATGCAACAGGAGTTCAGTATAAATTGTTTATATTGATATGCATTAAAATAATTTTCTCAATCATTTTGTTGTTTATTTTAACCATCTTATTCTAGATTTTCACAAGTTCAAGTCTATTTCACTGACATCACCAATTATTCTTGCAGTTGTCTTTCTCAGTCATTATCATTACATCTCCAAATTACTGCACTAAACAGTTATTTTAACTTTATCTGCTCCAGGAGTGTATTTTACTTTTATATATTTATTTTACATTATGTTTAGGGAGCCATAGTATCATTGGTTCCAGGTTTCTGATGAGCTGGCCACTGGTTTACTATATTGCTGATAGTGAGAGTAACAAGGGAATGTCAGTGTAACTTAGCACTGAACAAATATTGCTCAGAATGTTTGGAAAGCACTGGTTTCCACATCAGTGAAAGGCATGCATGCTCAACATTTTTTTAGATGTACATACACTAGTTAACGTTGAAAATTCTTTTCTTTTTTTTTTTTGTTTGTTTGGGGGCTAGGAGTCAAATTTGACTGTCCTATTATAGTATTAACCATATAATTTATTAATCATCTTGATTCATAGTACAGTCATCTTAACCTTGTAAGTGAAATTTGGGAGATAGAAATCAAGCACATATATGTGTGTTTGTAAACATGAGTATTAATGTTAAGAAGTACACCCACCAGTAGAATACTGCCTCAAAATAGACCCATCTAACCCAAGCCAGCATGGAATTTAAAAAAACAAAACATAAAAACAATGATATATTGATTTTATCATCTAAAAAATTGAACTTGTAACCCACAGAATCATATCAACTATTCTGGTAATAAATCAGTACCTCCATATGAGCTGTTGTAGGTTTCAAGCATTTAAAAAACTTTCTTTTATTAAAGTCATTTCAGCGTGTCTGTTTCTATTATTTACAGTTCAATGGTTATTCGAGATTTAACTTTGCGGAGTGCTGCCAGCTTTGGTTCCTTCCACCTCATACGGCTTTTGTACGATGAATATATGTTCTATTTAGTTGAGCACAAAGTTGCTGCAGCCACTGATGAGACCCCAATAGCTGTGATGGGAAAAGTTAGACAGGTAACTCACTGCTTTTCAGCAATCATTTTTTATTTGGTTTTCTCTCTCCTCTCTTTTTCTACAATTTCTTCAAAGATCATGAGTGCTGGCCTTCCGATTTTGATTAATCCATTAAAAATACTCATGCTAGGGCATATTCATGGCAAATATAGTTACCTATTGAAACTGTTTCACTTTAAAATTAATCTTTGACAGAGCATAAACATCATACCTTCCATTTCCCTGTAATTAGAGCATTGGACAAAATGTCTTCTAACATTTGTTTTGGCTCCTTACCTTCTGAGTTCAATATTGCTGAGGTCAACTTTGCCTTTCATTCTTCCAGTGTCGATGGGCTGATTTAATCGAGTTCATCATCATCATCACCGTTTTACGTCCGTTCTTCAACGCTAGCATGGGTTAGACGGGTTGTCCTGTTGTGGGCAGTGTCCGGTCGGCTGACCTTCTCTTGCTCATATGGGAACTGATTCTGGCTTGATTTCTATAGCTGGATGCCCTTCCTAACACCAACCTCATTTACAGTGAGTGCTGGGTGCTTTTTTTCCGTGGCGCCTACACATCCACTTTACAGTGTGGGCTGGGTGCTTTTTTGCAGTGGGGGGGTGTGGGGGCATATTGTCTATATGCTTCAGCTTCGGCTTATACCCATGGGGGGTCGGGTCTTCTGTATTACTGTGTGACGCCAGAGGTCACGGTCCCAAAATTTGTTGCCTTGTACCTGTGTAAGAAAAGATATACTGGGATTGTTAGACTGACAAATTATGTGATATCTATTTACAAGTCGTATATTTGTTCAAATTTTTCCAGAACTTTTACTTTTCCACTTTCTAGAATCAATTTAATTCATAACTATTATATAAGTTGTATCCACTCCCTTTTTAAAATCAGCATTATACTTCATAAAATGGAGTCATTACAATTAACAGTATTAATGAGTTCAAATCCTGCCGAGGTTAACTTTGCCTTTCATCCTTATGGGGTCGATAAAATAAAGTACCAGTAATGTACTGGGTAATTGCTGGCCTTGTGCCAACAGTAGAAACAATTATCATTAACAGTATTTGTGGTATAAGCAGTATAGAGAGATAGATTCAATTCATTACAATATTTAGTTTCACCTCTGGGTTTTGGGTTCTTATCCTGCTAAAGTTAACTTTCACAGAAAAAAAAATTGAAGGCTGGTATTATATTTATTGCTATTGTTGTAAAGGCAATGGATTGCTAGAATTGTTAAAGTGTCAGACAAAATGCTTTACAGTATTTGTTTAAATACCACTTAGGTCAACTTTGCTTTTCATTCTACCAGGGTTGATAAAATAAAGAAATAAAGTGTGAGTCAAGTACTGGGGTTGATTTAATCAAGTAACTCTCTCCCATCCCTGAATTTATGGCTTTATATCTATGCTGGATATTATTATTATTATTTCTTTTTTTTTTTTATACAGTTCATTGACCTTGGTAATGCTGCTGCCCTAAATTCCTTGGATAGTTGTAATGTTTCAATTGCTGCTGGTGTAAAGCCCTCATACATTCCACATAACACTGTCATCAACAGTTCTGGAAATGGTCACGCAGTAGACTCGGTAACAGCCAGTACAAATGCTGCCACCACCACCACCACTGTGATGGTTCTCACTTCTGCCATATCACACACTGGCAACATTAGCACCACAGCTCAGACAAACCCAATTAGTAACACTCACCAGGTCAGTCTACGAGCAACTCCGGCCACAACACAGCTTGCTGCCGGTCAGAAGACAATCGTAGTGATGCCTGTTTCGACTGTTGGGGCAGGCGAGGTTTACCCAATGAAGCGGATGAAGACAGAATGAAGAGATGCTGGCTTTAGAATCAACTGTTATATTTTTTTCAACCTCTCTACTTGGAGCAAGCAACACAACACCAACAAAAAATAGCAAACAACAAAAGAAAAAAGAAAAAAAACTTGGTTGAACGGTTTTAAATGTGATATTTTTAAAACTTGTGGAAAACTGTCAGAAAAATGTTTGTTGTATTCTTGACTATGAATTTTAGCTCTCTGTGTTTGTGTGACTAGACATTGCAGCTGTGTGTATGTGTATGCACGTGTACATGTGTATTTGGTTGTGTGGTCACACTTTCATATATATAAGAGAAACAAAAATGAAAACCTTCAGTGTTCCTACTACCACCCTAGATATTGCTACTAGAAAAGAGGCTGGGTTTATATTATTAACTAAAATAGTTCTGGAGACTTATCTTCTAAAGATAAAAATTGTCCAGCTGTGGAACATTTCATATGCGTATGTATAAATGATGCCTTCAACCTGGTTGGGTACTACAATGGCGGATACTCAATTTAACTAGTTCTTCTCTTTGGCTATCGTGGATTTAATATGGCATTATTCCACTCCATTACAATATTGACATCATCATTTTCTCTCTATCTCATTCCTATCTTAAGCATTTTAGCAATGGCCAAAAGTTGTACAAAATATTCATTTAGTGGCTTGTTTTGATGATCCTGGTATCATCTCATAACACTCCTTCAATATTATTGTTTTTCTTTCCTGAAGTTTCTAGATAGACTAAGTTTTGTTTCGTAATACTTGTTGCCAACCTCTACACCCACAAGAAGACATATTGCTATGAAAACCACAACACTGTTCACCCAATTCAATAAGTAGGTTATGCCTTATAAATGGCTGTTACTGCTCTTTTAAATTAGTAGTTATTTAAAGCTTAGGTTTTTCAAACTCCTTAAAACACAATATTTCAACAGACTCCCCACCATTATTGATTAGCTGATTAGGGCGGTGGATTGGCAGTATCGGTAGAGAGTCGGACACCATGCTTTGAAGCATAGAGTTACGTCCCTTTATGATCTGAGTTCAAATCCCGCCGAGGTTAACTTTGCCTTTCATCCTTACGGGGTCGATAAAATAAAGTACCAGTAATGTACTGGATAATTGCTGGCCTTGTGCCTAAAGTAGAAACAATTATTGATTAGCTGATTAATTAGTTATTAAATTTAATTATCTGGTTGAGCTTGCTTTGGTTTTTAGTGTAAGACATTTAAATAGCCATTAACAGTAATAACAGGCATGGTCACTGAGTGTTTAGATGTAAGCAGCAATACACTTCTGGAACTTGTGATCATGGCCATTGACCTCAGAAAGTATCCTCTGCCCAGCATCACGTGTCACCATTTGATGACTCTTTCACCAAGATTACCATATCCACCATGTTGGTTCTCATGGCTTCACCTGTAACCCTAGGCTCAATAGCAGATGGGTGCTATGTCTTGCCAAAGGGCAACCTATATGTAGTTTGGGATGGCTTATTTCCATATTTGCCTCTAACCCCTATGTAGAGGTCAATCCCCTATCCACCACATAGGGACCTGCCATGTAGCAGTTCCCACTCCTGATCCAGTATTAAAACCATCAGTTAAAAATGATCAAATCAGTGCGTAAATTACCATATCAAACTGTCAATGTTGTTGGCTACTGTCAGTTTTCTTACCTCTGATTTTTACTTCTGGTAATAATTACCTTGAACATCTACTATTTCATTCAAGTGAATGTGTGTGTATATATATTATTGGGTTTTGATCTTGTGATTGCAATAGCCCACAAAAAAAAAAGATCTCAGTATCGTAACTTCTTTAATGAAGCTTAGCAAACACACATTCAGAAATATTATGGCCATATTATTAGAATATCTCCTTATATATTTTTTCATATATTCCCAGTATTCCCTGCCAATTCATGAAATATATAAGGCTTCAGCAATAATTAATGTGGGCAGGTTAAAAATAAATCCTTTTTTTTTTTGTGAAGTGATCATCTTGTAGAGGTCAATCCCCATTGTAGTACCCTTACCACTATCTCTCTGTACCATTCCCTCCTTCACAAAACTGTTCATTGTGTGTCTTCTGCCATTTGTTGGCTTATTTATTTAATTTTGTTTCTATTTATTTTATTTTTATAATTTACAAATGGTGTCGTGTAAATTCTTTTTCTTTTTCTGCTCAACATGTGATAAAAAAAATTATGTTATTTATCAAAGTGCAGGTCTCACTAGTTGGGGTTGAATCCTCATTGTTGCTCTCTCTCATTCTGTCATGTACTGCTTTATTGTTTGCTTCTTCGGTTTCCTATTGCCATTAAACACGTAGATCTTGGGCTTTATATATATATATCAATATATATATATATATATATATATATATATATATATATATACAATATTTAATAATATCATTGACATAACAACTGGTTGTAAGTTATCCTGTTTTGTGTTGGTAAATATCCCTGGTTTGGTTTGTTTTGTTTGCTTCTGATGCCAACCATTGTATCTCTCTGTACAGTTATTTGGCAATTGATCAATCTACTTCGTTATGTTCTGTACTGAGATTGAAACCATTAAATCCACCCCATTCCACCCCTCTAACCAGTCATCTGGTGAAAAAAAGTAACAACAATAATAAAAATAATAGATATATAAATATTTTTTTTTTCAATTCAATATATTTTCAAGAAAACACTTGGTTAATACAATAACTTCCCTTCATTTCTGCAGTCGTCATGGTGATTTTTTAAATATTAATTAATGAAAGATATATGTCTACTGGATAATTGTTTTCCCCCCTCCCCTGGTGCTGCCTTTGCAAAACATGATCTTCATTGTTATTTATTTTCGTTTTCTTTTTCCTTAATAAATTTTTTTATTTTGAATGAATGTTTATCAAACAATATTTGGGCATTCCATAAACATTAATATAAAAATATAAACTGAAACCCACAGTATGTCTGTTTATAAATCCTTTTTTTTTTTCTTTTTTTTTTTCCTTAATTCTGTAATCTAAATTGTTTTTTTGTTTTTTTTTTTCTTTTTTTTATATATTATATTATTTAAGTTGAGGAGAGAGACTTGTAATTTCATTCACAGATTTTCAGAAAAAAATACTTGGATTTGATTACTACAAACATTTTTGAACAAGTTTCAAATTTTTTTATATTTTGTAATTTACATTCTTGTATACTTTTCTTAGTTATTTTAATTTAATTTTATTTATTTATATATATATATATTGGATGGTGTATTTTCAATTTTTGTGGTTAATTATCTTTGTCTCTGCATTTACTGCTATATATATCTTTAGATTATGTCTCTGTGCCAGTTAGACATTTAGTTCCTTTTTTTTTTTTCAATACTAAAACTATCTAAAATTTTAGGCAAGTGATCAATTCATGTTTTCTCTGTAATAGTTTACTATCTCTGCTTTATTCTGCTTAAAATTGTGTGTTTGTTTCTTATGGATGGCTACAAACAAGCATCCATTTATATAAAAGCAAAATTTTGTTTGTATGAGTATATAAATATGATTTATTCAGATTAGTGTCTTCACTTTGGTTGAACTCTGGCTTTCTTCATGTGTCTGTCGTCTTCAGTAAAGTTTTTAGAATTTTGAAATGAACTTTTTATTCAAACTACATGGGTAGATTATTCTAATAACTATGCTCGTGCTTTGAATAACAGGTTCATTTCAAAATTTAAAAAACAGGTACCTGAAGAAGGCCAGCTGAAATATACATGACTATAACAATCAAGATGAGGACATTAGTGTGAACAAATCAGCTTATAATAATGATAATTCCTCATCTCAGAAATTCAGACAAAAAGTAAGTATATATTTTTGGGGGAGTATGCAATAATTTTATTTAACTTATTTTGAGAAATTCGAAAAAGTTATATTGTTTCCAGTTGAAAATATATAGAACTATGGTTACCTCTCACTTTCAAACTTGAATTACTATAGACTTCTGTAAGATTTAGTTAAGTAATATAGTCATTTAAATGTCCTATCAGAAAATCTTTCACCATTTAACATAATTAATCCTTGCTGTTTCAATTACAAACAATTGTTATTTGGTATTTAGTGGTGTCTGTTGTCTAGCAAACACTACATTGAATTAACATAGATATATTTCAAAAACTAGTATAATAGTAATATGGTCTAAATTGCATCCTCTCAAAATTAGCACCATCACCACCTAATATAAAACAGGGACAACTTTTCAATTTATAATAAAGTGGCTTCTAATTTCTTAATTATGCCAATTTATTTTCTCTCTTTATTACTCTCTACTGGGTGGGGAAGGGCAGTACCTATAACACTTTCCACTGTCTCTAAGATTGGTGGAAGGAAAGAAGGAAGTTATCCTCAAACCACAGGTTTGGCTTCAATGCTTGCCACAAAGTAGACTCTACTAAAGACACCCAAATAAAGGTTGGTGTCTAGGAAGTCATCCAACCATAGAAAAACTGTTTCAAAAAGTCTTGTTTAATCCAGGCCAGCTTAGAAGAAGCAGACGTAAAAATGATGATAAAGGTATGTGTATATGTATATATATGTGTCATATTTCTTCTACTCCTGGTGATATTCTGATTAAATGGTGATGTAAACAAGATATTTGACAAGCACCATTGTTTTAAGTGTTTCATTGTCTCTTCAGGAGAGGACAGTTCATTCTTCCGTCCAGCAGGAATAATAGATATTCAACAGTTCTGTGAAAAGAGAAAATCACACCCTGCTGTTTTAACCTCTTCATTACCATATTTTTAATAAAATACACTGCCTGTGTGTTTCAATTTTTAAAATAACTAAATTTCTCATTAGTAAACTGATATTTAGAACATCATTTAGAAATTTCTAAAATAAGATAAACATTTTTAAATGTTTTGTATCATAAATCCAGGTTGATTGGTATCAAAAAAGTTAAGGAACACAATAGACAGTGATGTATTCCTAGATAGATAATACTAAAAAGATGGCTGGAATGCTTTTAAACATAAATCTTCTTGATTTAAGTTGACCCAGGGGTAAATATGAATTAGAGTTTTGTAGACAAGAAAACTAATTGACTGTCTTTCGCCTTCGGTTGTTATTGCTATATAATAGTCTGGAAGGACTGGGAACCACTGGTTTAAAACAAATACCAGTCAAGTACTGGAGTCGATGTAATCGATTTTTTTTCTTTCCCTGTAAAATTGCTGGCCTTGTGCCTAAATTGAAAGCAATTGTTTTTGTTGTGCATTGGCAATATTGTTAGAACATCAAACAAAATGCCTTACATATTTGTTACAGTTCTACATGTGCCTGCAACAACACTGGTGCAGAGCTGTATCAGACCTTGGACATCAGGGCAACTGTTGGTACTTCATTAAAAAAAAAAGTACTCAGGCATGCACTATGGAGAGGAACTTTCCAGGTGTAAATATGTGGTCACATTGACCAGTGGAAGCTTTTACCTTTTTATTACTATATTTCTAATGAAATACACTCCCTATATGTTTCAATTTGTATTTAAAATTAACAAAAATTTGGAGAGATTTAATAAAATAACTTACTTTTTCATTAGCAAAGTGATATTTAGAACCTTACTTAACTAAAATTTCTTTAAAATGAATATAAAGGTTTTAATTTAATATTAAGTATGGGCATTTTGAAGCATGCAATTTTGTATCATAAAACTAGAGCGGTTTGGTATCAAAATGGTTAAATTGTTGCTGTATGTTAATCCTTTTGTTACTCTATTTCTAAAGAAAATTAGGGCCTATGATATTCAATTAATTTAAAAACTAAAATATAAATGAAGGTTTTATTAATATACCTTTCTCAATATTAGGGTGGTGTTTAGAACAAATCTTAAGAAAAAGTTCTCACTAATAGTTATATTGGAAGGTTTAAATTTAAGGATGAACACTTTACAACAAGCAGTTTTACATTATAGAACCAGGGGTAATTTCAGGTGGGTTAGTATCAAAAGGGTTAAATCATCTTAATAACAGCATTATAGCTATTGACATTACTAATAATGATAATACTGAAATAACTGAAGATGTATTGGAATATTCCACATACTGATTTAATTTTTAAACAAAATTTTCAAGTCAACCGCCTTTCAAAAATGATATAAGATTCTCTTAAGAATTCCTTCTTTCATTGTGTTAATGAACAATGTTAGTAGTTTAAAGTTCTCCTGCCGAGGTTAACTTTGCCTTTCATCCTTACGGGGTCGAAAAAATAAAGTACCAGTAATGTACTGGGTAATTGCTGGCCTTGTGCCAAAAGTAGAAACAATTATTTGTTAATGTCACTAACAACTGCAGAAGCTGAGTTTTGTTTTAGTATTAGATGATTCAACACTTGTTTGAGGATGCTAATATTATTGAACATTGGCCTTTGACAGAATTTTTCTTTATAAGTAAATATAGTAATGGCTTTTTAGTTGTTTGTTTATTTCTGTCATAATAGCCTCTCTCTCTCTCTCTTTTGGGTATTTGGAGTATTTTTCATAAGTCTATGTTTTTTATGCAACATTTCTTTATCTGATTTTTATCTTGAGCATGTTTCTGAACTGTTGTGAATGATGCAATAATTGACACCTGTTGCCACCTCCTTGAACATTTCACCCTCAATTGATGACATAGCAACTGTAATAAGTAAACTGAATCTTGGTAAGGCTCCTAATTAAGTTAAATCTGTGCTGAGGTCTTATTCTTTGGTGGCAGTTGAATCACTCAGAATTTCCATGAAAGATGGTGCTACTCCTATGAATTGGCAAGATGCAATTTTGTTTCCTCGTTATAAAAGAAAGGATGTCAGAATAAAAGTGTAATAACCACAGGCATTGCTCTACTGTCAGCTGTTAGCAAGGTTCTGGCAAATATTCTGAATAATTCCCTAGTAGTTGATGTCTTTCCAGATAGTTTGGTTTCCTTTCTGGTAAAGAAACAATGGATATGATTTTCACAGAAGACAAGTGAAGTGCCATGAGCAAAGCATCCTTGTGGAAAATACTCTGCAAACTCAATTGTCTGAATCGCTTTGTATTGATAATTAAACCATTTTGCAGTGAAATAGAAGCACATGACAATGTAGGTAGCAATATGGTTATACGTATTTCTGTAGTGAATGGCGTCAAACAAAATGACAATGTTGTCCCAACCCTCTTTTCCCTGTACTTTGCTGTTACTCAGATTCATGCTTTTGTCACTGATTACTTTTCTGGGGTATATGTGAGGTACCAATCTTTCAGATGTCTCTTCAATTTGCAGTATTTTACTACCAATTTAAAAGTTTCTCTCTCCCCCTCCCTCTATTTTTCTTATTGTAACTGTGATTGAAAAGTTTGCAAGAGCCTTTTTAAATTTTTGTTTTTTGTTGATTTTTCTTTCTGTCTTTGTTTATCAACTGCATTAAACATTAATCATGTTAAACTGGTATAATCGATGGTGTGGAGCTCTAACGTTCATGCTTTTTTTTTGGGGGGGGGGTCCTCAACATACAAGGGTATCATAAAAATCATAACCATCCCTCTTGCCACCACCATTTAATTTTTTTTTTTTTTTTTTATATTTGAGGGAGGTTTCATTTACTTATTCCAACATTCCTGAATATTATTATTATTATTGTTGTTTTTGTTGTCTGACATTTTCATTGTATAAACAAGAAAAATAGATTTAAAAATACAAATATGGTAATTAAGATGAAAACACACAAGACAGAATATTAAATTATGAATCTGATTGGCATTCCTCCTTCTCTAATTATATATTTACTTTTTTCTTTCCCTCCTTCAATATATATATATATACACTCACACACGTGTGTGTGAGTGTATATATAATATTCTTCATTCTGGCTAACTGATGAGTCTTGTTACTCTGAAGTTTCACCTGTATAGAGGTTCCTTTGTTGGCAGTCAAACATCAACTTAATTGACTGTAAAAACTGTTGACTTGGTGGATATTGATGTCTTTTGGAGTTTCAAATACTGAGAACAAATCTGCCCTAACAAATATAGTAATGAATGAATGGTTTTTTTGGGATATGGAAGCAAACTGGTGCCCACTGGATTAAATTTCTTGTGATATTGTTCTGCATTGAGTTATAGATGCTCCCTTGCCAGTCTCACTATCAAGAGTACAGTGAACCAGTGATTTCCCGTTGGAAATCTGTAACCAATGATGCTTGTTCAAGTGTTATGTTAAATAAATATTTCTATTAGTGGGAATATTTGATTGAGCTCAGCAGGATTTAGGGTTGCGGTGAGGCACTATCAGCAGCAACTAAAATACTGTTGTATTTAATCTAAAAGTAAGTATATATGTGTGTTAGTGTGTGCATGTATATCCTTACCTTCACAAATCTTGTTTTTTTGCCTAGTCAAAAATTTGCTTATGTACATGGGTGTGTATATATATATATATATATATAGTCAGACCCTTGCTAGCAGGGGAAATGGACATTAAAGAATGATGATGATTAATTAGTTTCTAACATCAGAGGGATTTTCCTGTTAAAATATATATATATATTAGCTAACATTATTACAGTTATAAAATATAGGGCTGTGTATGTTAATCAGTCTGTGATTGTTGAGTTGAAAATTCCAGACCCATATTTTTAGACTTCTCTCCACCAATGTACATCCATATCATCAATTGTAAAGCTGTCTTATGCCAAGTAGCATATCACATCACTGACTTTAGGTTGGCCTAAATCAGTGGTTCGCAACTTTTTCACTACCAAGGACTCCATTTATTTAAATGAATTTCCCACAGATCCCAAGTCTCTACTTAGAAGGCTGATGGAACACACCCCACCCCACCCCTGTACTAGCTTTGTGTATCCCCAGGGGTCCACAGAGCACAGGATGAGAACGATTGCCTTAAATGAGGTAGACAGTTAGATGTAAGTGTATGTGTCTAAAAAAGGGAGAAAAACAAACATGGGCTCTCAGTTTGAACCGTGATGTTTGGGGCCAGATCTATGTAATTACTTACAGCAGTGGCTAGCAACAGGTTAACCATTGAGATGTTCTCTGTGAATGTCAGTTCTTTCAAATTTTTACATCTAAGATATGATATAATGTACATGCGCAAAACTAAAATGAGGTGGGGATCGTTACAAAAAGGTGTTGCTGATCTCTGACTTACAGGAACAGATTTTGAATGAAATGTTTCTCAAATATTTCCATAGACATGATTTAAATAGTCTCTAAAAACATTTTTCTGAGTTGAACAGCTTTTATAGAAATAGTAGACTTGCTTAAAGAGTTTTCCATTTTGTGCAGGTTACTGGCATTTTAAGCTTTCATTGCTGTCCATACATAGAATTTTTTTTTCATGTCACCAATACCAAATTGCGCTCCCTGATATTTACTACACAGGTAGTGAACCCAGCAGTTTAATTACACAGTAGAAGATGGTTGGAAAGACAGATATATTTTCACAATGACTTAGTGTTTAGTGCCTCCTGGTTTTGGTTTGTATGTTCAAATCTCTGTCGAGGTTATCCAAATATTAATGAAATTGAGAGTTTCCTCTGCAATTCTTATGATTTTCTTTTTTTTTTTACAGTAAATATTTAAAGCAGAAGACACTTGTCTCTGCTAGCTTCACAGTGTGAAGGTATGTGGCCAAGTGAGGGTGTTGGCCTCATTCTTGTAATATTGTTATATCAATCCCCTAACCAAACAGTTCCTGTGTCTTATAGCAAGGCACTTCATTTCACATTGCTCAAGTTCATTCAGCTAAAGAAAAGCATGAGTGACAGCAACAATGGCTGGAGGGTCAACATTGAGATGGACTTGCTTCCTAACACCACATAAAACCAGGATAAGCTTAAGCCTGATGGCTCTCTAGGTTTGAGAAAGATTTTAGCAGCTGTTTCATTTATCTGTTTGGTACCATATCATAACCTCTCTCACACGCATAGAGTCCTGACCTGAAATATTAAAAATATTCTCACTTCTTTGTAACAAACTAAACCAAACTTTATTCTACATTTCAACTATATCAATATACATTTTGGTGCTGTTTACTTGCAGAATTATTGACTAAAGGTGAAGTAAACTTTAAGGGATACAAAAATTGATATAAACTATATATATACACATACACAGACACGAACATTCAAGTCACAGCTTTGCCATGAAAATACATGAAAAGCCAGCATGCAGCTTAGTTGCTAGACCTACAAAACCTCAATTCAAAATATATGGTACATTGTAAATGGTGTATGTATAATGGAGGTGTGATTTATACATGGTAAATAAAATTAACAAAACAAGGAGACAAACACGAACATATTTACAATATTAATCATTCAGTGATTTTCTTTTTCTTAAAGACATGATTTTACTGAAAGTTTTTCTTATTTTTTTATTTTATGCTTTTTTTGTCACTTTTTACTTGTGATTTAGGCAGGTGTAAAGTTAACAAATATGTTTTTTAGGGGTTTTTTTTCCATAACTTCCTCTCTATTTTCAAATAACTTCTATATTACTGAAAGAACTTTTTCTTAACTTTTTTCATTTTTTCAACCTGGCTGATTGCAATATTATTTTTTGAACTCTTAACAGTATTTTTACCAAACAACTATTCTAAATTTTTTACTATCAAGACAGAGAATTGGCAGTCTTTAAAGTGTGGGACAAAATAATTTGCAGTATTTTGCCTTTCATTCTTTTGGTGTCAATAAAATAAAGTAGCAGTAAAGGGCAGTGAATTGGTGGAATTTCATTCGGAATTCAGATCCTGCTGTGGCCTACTTCTGTGGGAAACTTAATCCATCGGCTGGTTTAGCACCAACATCTGGCCTTCAAAACATTTACATCAAGTCTCTTGCCTTCTCTGACTACAAGGGTCCACATGTAGAAATTGGTTAACTTCTCACACACACAGACACAGCATCTCTAGAAATTTAATCAACAGCATCATCATCATTTAACATCCATCTTCCAAGCTAACATGGGTAAGACGGGTTGACCCTTAGGAAGAGAATCAGGTCAGAAAACCATGTTTAGCTCACCCTGGGCAGATTTTGGCTTGTTTCTACAGCTTGATGTCAACCACTTTTATACGAAAGAGCTCTCGTCAGTTTTGACTGGTTGTCGGTTTTATGCACCTATGCTTGACTAACTGGGCTTGCCTCTATGAGGCACAAGCCTGGGCAGGATGTTTTGTGGAAGACCAGTAATCACCCATGCATACAAGACTCACCTCTCCATGACACTGATGTTATCCAAGGGATACAGATTGACTCCAGTATCATCACAGCTCAATTTTTCCAGCTGAGCAACATCAAAATAAAATGTCTTGCTCAAAGATAACTTGCTGCCTGGTCAGAGGATTGAACCCCTAATCCACATGCCTCCACTTAATTATAACTCTTAGTTGCTTAATAACTCAAGAAAACAAAAATGCTAGCTTGCTGAGCCTCTAGGCTCAAGACATGAAAAAATGTCTTCACCCACTTATTTGTGGAGGCTGAGTCCTCAAACACTCCTGTCAGAGGCCATTGTCTCCAATTGATCTGGATCGTTCCCCAAATGAAACCAGCCGAGCTCATAGATGTTATTCAACCATCTTTGGATCTCCTGCAGGTTAGTTGTGCCTGTAAAATCTGCCCAGCAATTCTTTCCTAATATATTCTAACCACATGTCTGTAATATCAGATCTGTGCTCTCTCTCAATTCAGAGAAGTAGCGGCTCTCTGATCTCCGAGCTACAAAGATGCTTCAGAAGAACCTCATTTTGGCAGCTTGTGTTCACGATCATATTCGTTCGGGCATTGCCCATGGTTCATGACTAGGTAAGGGTTGGCATAAATACCGAATTGAAAATAGAGAGTTTAGCTTTTACACCTACCTCCCATTTTCTGATGACCGAATGATGAAGTTGGCGCATTACTGCACCACCTCCTGCAATTCTTACACTAAATTCAGTCTCCTGCCTTCCATCAGTCGTGAACACAGCCCTGAGATACTTGAATTTCTCCACCTGCTTCAGTGGAACCCCATTCACATGTAGAGTGCTCTGTGCAGCTTTCCTTGTGAAGACGTGTCTCAGTCTTCGCAGCATTGATTTTCATTCCAGCACTCAGCATTAAACCTAATGATCACCTTACAAGTTAAGTAATACCATGTCATCTACAAATTCCAGCTGACTGATCCTACACCTGCCAGTCATAATACCACTTCCAACCCAGTTGGATATGTCAATCCCTTGACAGAGTCTGACTCAGGCATTGAATGGTTTTTATTTAGCACCATTTATCCGAACACAAATGCTAAGGCATTCATATAGAGACATCAAGTCAAGAAGAAACTGGTCATTGATCCCATACTCCTGTAGAACCTTCCACAGCAGGTCCCATGGAATGCGGTTGCATGCCTTTTCAAGGTTTACTAAGCATGCCTACCACACTGTTCATCAGCTAACTTTGACTCAACAATCTCCCTACATCTCTTCGTCAGACACTTTGGTGTTAAGCTGGAATCCAATTTTAGATCGTAATAAGAAGTCCGTTATTTATGCTATCATTGAGGTGAAGAGAATACTTTGCTGATCTAAATCCTGTCACTTAAAAAATTTGATCATTTAAATTTTTTTTAAATATAGATAGAGTAGGATGGGGAATTTTTCATATTCTCTTCTCTCTTCCTGAAATGCTGAATCATATGTGGCAGGCTCTCTATAGTTTGACATGGATTTCTCTTCAAAATGAGCTCATAATCCAGTTTTATTTAACTAAAAGTATTGTTAACCCTTTTTCACTATATAGTAAATAAACACTCTAGATTAATTGTTAAAAAAAAAAAAGAGAAGAGCATCGCATTATATATCATAATGTTATTGAGTCTGAAATATGAATTACTAAAAAGAGAAAGGTGTGGATCTTATAATTCCTACTGTAAGACTTTATATTTAATTATAACAGTAAATCTCTCTCAGTCACACACAATACTGTTATCTAGTTTCCTGTCCATTCAAATGAACTCTACCATAACACAACTACGAGTGGAATGCCTTCTGCCTCAGAACACACTATCTCCTCACAAACTAACAACATTCTCACTTTCATTACTGGTATCTCATCATTCCAACATCACCAACCCTATTTGTTTTGTTTTGTTTTTTCACCTCCCAGAAGAAATCTTTCTTTGTCTATTAAAAAGTTCAACCACTCGTGTTCATGTTCTGAAGTACGTTGTCGACTGAGGAAGGAGGTAGATTCTCTGGCTTGGCTCCATAGGCATTGAAATTTCTCCCTCTCCCTCCCCTGCAACCATTGTAAATGCAATGCCATTCTTTTGGTACTTGGATGTCATTCAACTTTGTTGAGCAGGTTTCCACAGATATACCACTGTTGGCTGTCATATTTTACTAACTCTAAATTCTAGTTACTTAGTTCTATGAACACACAATTCAACATTATCCAGTTTATTATGGTCACGATACAGCAGTATCATGACTCTTATATGGTTGCTGAATCACACATACACATAGACATACAAATATATATAATCATAGATACAATTCTGTCAGCTCCACTATTATTGTACTGTCACTTCCAAGTGTTCAACTGCTGTTTTAAACATATAATATTTATATGTGTATATATGTGTGTGTATATATATATATATATATATATATATATATATATATATATTGATTGATTGATTGATTTGTATCTAACGCAGAGAAAAGTGATTTTATTTTTGTGATTTCTACCCTATAAGAACCTTATATATCTAAATGTCCTTGAATAAATGGCTATGAACACATTACAGAACTATATATATATTTTTTTTGTTTTTGTTTTTACCTCTTGGTTTATAACACAAAGTGCTTAAGAAGTTCGCTTTGCAACCATATAGTTACTTGTTCTATCCCACCGCCTGACGCTTTGGACAAGTGTCTTTTGTTATAGCCTCAGGTTGATAAATGCTTTATGAATGAAATTTAGTAGATGGAAACTGCTTTGAAGCATGTCATATATAAATATATATTTGTATGTGTGTGTCTTCATATCAACATCATTTAAAACAAGCAGTGACATTTGATAAAGATCACTGGCATATACCATACTTAAAAGAATTAAGTATAGTTTGGCAGCAAGAGAGCATTCTGCCTCAAACAAAATTGTATCAAACCCAGGTAAGAAAAAAAAGAAGCAAAGCCAGTGACAATAGATGAACTTAACAGTGTAGGACTTGACTGAAGAGGCAACAATGGTTATTCCAACTACTGGTTCTGCACTATGCCCATGATCTGAAATTTAATGACTCACCCCATCTACAGGTAGTGAATTGGCAGAGCCATTACTGTAAAAGACAAAATGCCGTCTGGTATTTGTTCTGGCTCTGAGTTCAAATCCTGCTGAGGTCTACTATACTTTTCTTCCTTTCTGAGTCAATAAAATAAAGTACCTGTCCAGAGTGATGGATGGGCAGAATTTTTAGAGCACTGGACAAGATACCTTTTAGCATTTGTTCCACTTGGTTTGAGGATACCTTCTTCCCTCAGTCTTGGAGGCCCTGAAAAGGGGCTTGGGTTCTGCTCTTCTCTCCATGACTAAAAAGTTAAAAAAAAAAAAATAGGGCACTATGTTATGTTAAACTCATTCATAGTTGAGAAGGAAAAGTGATGCCAATGATGTTTTCAGAATCTTACAGATTGATGGACTTGATGCAATTGATATTCAGCTGGAATATTTATGTTGTTACTTATAAGTGTAAGTTAAGAAGGATTGCAGGTTGATGCCTTCTGGCCTCTATATATCTTGTAAGACCATGGTCTGTATGTAAAGAGTTCCTGGGCAAGACCAGCAGCTGTCCATATATGCAAATTTCTTCTAGGGAGCAAAGAATCAACCCCAGTACTTTGTTTATTGACTCCAAAATGGATGAAAGACAAAGTTGGCCTCAGAGTACAGAAATGTGGAACAAATTCAACAAGGTTCCAATGATTCTGCTGGTATATTGCTTAAAATGTGTATGTGTATATTTGTTACTTTATCACATATATATAAGCAGTACTTACATCAATGTTAACATACTTAATGTGGACAAAGGCATAGCTGAGTGGTTAATAAGTTTGCTTCATAATCTTGAGGTTCCAGATTCAATCCACTGTTCGGAATGTTGGGCAAATATCTTTACCATAGCCTTGAGTTGACTCAGGCCTTGTGAGTGAAATTTGGTAGATTCAAGAGATTTTGATCAATCATATTGATCCCATTACAGTCATATCCTACGAGGGGATGGTGAAAAGTTCCTAGCTTTAAGGGTATCACAAAAGAGGTGAGGTAGGACTACTATTTATGCAAAAAAAATCATGATGGTATACAATATATCTTTCTCTTTTATGCAGACTTAATGCATGATGACAGCTCCTACAGTGGATTTTGGTAAAATTTAAGCCCAGGTGGTCATGAAGTTACTCTTTTGCAAGGCAAAGGAGCAGTGGAAATCCATGGCGAGCTGAAAGAAGTTTTGAAGGATGACTGCCCATTTTACTCCACAGTGAAAATCTGGGTGTCATGGTTTCGGATGAACCCCAGTCATGACAGCCAGCTTCCACAACCACAGAGGACAAAGCCAATGCTGTGCACATCATGATTTTCGAGGACCACCGGATTTCTGTTAAAGTCAAGTCTGAGACTGGGAATTTCCAACAAAAGAGTTGGCCACATCATCCACAACATTCTGGACATGAGAAAGCTTTTTGCAAAATGAGTGCTGAAATGCCTGAACGCAGTTTCAGAACCGCATCAGGCAATTTTGGACCGGTTTGCAATGTCACCATGGATGAAACTTGGCTTCATCATTATGATCCCCAGACCAAGAAGCAATCAATGGAGTGGCGCCACTAGCAGTTCCCTGCATACCAAGAAGTATTCTGGGACAAAGACGGAGGACTCTTCATAAAATACCTGCCAGAGGGTTGCACCATCAATGTAGAATACTACATGTCTCTGTTAGATGAACTGTGTGAAGCTTTGAAGCAGAAACTCTACGGAAAATTAACCACCTTGGCTTCGATTTGGTAAACCACCCACCTTACTCTCCTGACTTGGCCCCATTTGACTATCACCTCTTTCCACAACTGAAGAAACATCTCAAGGGAATGAAATTTCACTCTGATTTGGAAGTGATCGCTGCTACAGGGGCCTGGTTGGAGGCCTAACTTTCCAAATTCTTTTTATAGGGCTTAGAAAAATTGAAGGACCACTGCAATAAGTGTGTGAATCTGAAAAGGGAATTTGTTAAGTAAAATCATAATTAACTGATCTTCCTGAATTTTCTTTTACCTAAAGCCAGGAACTTTTCAGCACCCTTTTGTATATTATGGAAGTATTGTCTTCTTTTCTTCGCCCACTTATTCCTGAGTGGATCGTGTGGGTAGACTCCTCGAACACACCCTGTGAAAGGGAAGAGGTAATTAAAATAGTGGCTGGAAAGGACCTTCTAAATCCCCAACATGATAGGATATTTAATTGAAAACACAAGGTTCTAAAAACCTTCGCTAAATACAAGCTGGACTAGAACAAGATTCAATCCCTAATACCTAGGTTTTACTACATCCCATTCAGTACATTTACTGTGGCATTTGAACTTTTCACACCTACCCAAAGAATTCAGTAATGTTCAAAACAATCTCATTTTCTTAACTCCTTTCCTCCTTACCCACTTTACCCTACTCTTAATTTGTACCCTCTCCTTTTCTGTCCTCTTTATACCTTCTCAACCCTCTCAATCATATATGACAAACATCAAAACGTTTACCCATACCAATGGTCAAAGAATAATTGTTCTACATCACAGCACACTGTATTTTAATCTATTTTATTGTCATTTTGACCGCGTAGTGAACTGTCACTTCCACAATTATAGGCTTTCTGATGAAGTGTGATAAATAATTAAGTATTGCATATGATTGAACAATATATATTGTAGTCAGCATATGTAGACAATTATAACAGACACAGAAACATATGTTAAAGCAAATAAATTCCAACTCTCCTTTCACGCCAATGTTTATATTTTTCATGGTGCAATACTTCCTTATATTAATATACTCCGTGATCTCTTCTGGACCTATATACCATATTGCCCTGCTTGGATATTTATGCTATACGATTCAAAGAAAACTGTCGAGTCAAACTCTCTGGTAAGCAATTTTCTTGTTTAAGCATTTATTCCTGATATACATAAACAAAACCTTATCTACCTTCATATATTTATATATATGTATATATATATATTATCATCATCATCATCATTGTTTAACATCTATTTTCCACGCTATCATGGGTTTGTCCCTTTTCAAGCAAGTTGGATCGGGTGACCGTGTCTCGCTCATATAGGACTGTTTCTGGCTGGTTTTCTACAGTTGGATGCCCTTCCTAACGCCAACCACATTTACAGTGTGTGCTGGATGCTTTTTGCCATGTCTCCAACATGATCACTTTATACTGTGGGCTGGGTACTTTTTGTTGTGACACCTACACAACAACTTTACTATGTGGGCTGGATGTTTTGTGGTACCAACATAACTTTACACAGTAAGGGTGGTGCGGGCAGAAGTCAGTGGGTTGGTGTAGGGGGTGTGGGGTGTATATTGGATTAAGAGGTTCCTAATGAGAGTAAGTTTAAGTCCGTGTGCAAGGAAAGGCGCATCTTCTGTATTACTTCATGGTGCCAAAGATCTCGATCCTGTGTCATTGTCTTAGAGAGGTGCAAGGTCAATATATATAATATATTATTATATATCTAATATTATATATATATATACACACACACATATATATATTTTGCTTGTTTGTGAGCTGATGAGAGAGAAGATGTGTGTGTGTAAACTTGTCTTATACATCGCCTTTCTTTATTTCCTTCTTCCAGTAATTTCTGTGCACCGATACACTTTACCTTGCTCTGTTCATCTCTCAATTTTTTCCATGTTTCATCTGCCTGCCACTGACTTCATGGATTGACTCTCTGCTGACCGCTGGCTGCTGGTCTCTGTCCTGGGGCATTTTTGCTTTTCATTGTCTTTGACGGCATTTGGCTGTTTTAACAGTTATTCTAGCATTGAGTTTTCTCATTTTTCTATGTATATATATATATGAGGTGGTATCAAAAAGTTCCCAGATTAGTTATGTTTAAAAAAAATATATATATATTTATCTTAGTTTTAACATCATCTCCTTCAAAATAGTAACCTTGCGCAGCAATACACCATTCCCAGCATTCCTGCCACTTTTGGAATCTGGCCTGGAAGTCATTTTCTGTAAGTGAGTCAAGGACCTTCTGCAATTTGCTCTGGATCTCAACAATGGTATTAAAATGGTGACCTTTGAACTACATTTTCAGCTTGGAGAAGAGATGGAAGTCCACAGGTGCTAAATCTGGTGAATAGGATGGGTGTTGAAGTGATGCAATGTTGTTTTTGGTGAGAAACTCATGAGTGAGGAAAACTCAATGACAGGGTGCATTGTCGTTGTGAAGAATCCAATTCTTCACACTCCACAGATCCGGTTGCTTTTGCCAAGCATCCTCCCTCAAACACCTCAAAACATTGCAGTAGAACTCTCAATTGATGGTCTGGCCCTGGGGGTGAATTCTCAATGCACAATACTGCAGATGTGGAAAAAAATGATGAGCATGCTCTTGATTGAGCTTCGGTTCTGTCATGCCTTCTTTGGTCATGGAGATGAAGGGCTTTTCCACTGTGTCAACTACTGCTTAATCTGAGGGTTGTACCTGTAGATCCAACTTTTATCACCAGAGATAATCCTCAACATGAAGGATGGGTCATCAGCAGCATGCTGACAGATCTTGAAAGACTTCAACGCATTGTTCTTTCTGCTCAGTGGTCATCAGGCGAGACACAAACTTCGCAGCAACATGCTGGAAATAGATTGTTAGGTTTGCTGCATGGACCCATACATCATCATCATCAAGTCGAGCTTGCTTGGCCTTCTACAACACGTTTCCTCCATCCATCTCTGTCTCTCATAGCGTTTGCCAGTTCTTCCGCAGTGCATCCAGTATCGTCCTCAAGCTGCTTGACGTATGTCTTCTTGGGACGACCAGCGTTTCTTGCTCCATGAGATGGACTCCATAACAATAAATCGCCTGCTATTTCTTCCTTGCTGCGCCAACAGTAGCCAGCAAATCTGAGTCTCTGTTTACATATTGACTTGCTGATAGGCGGTATATTGCCATAGAGATCCTTATTTGTTGGGTGTTCCCTCCAAGACACGTTTAAAGCAGCATGGAGCATACATGTGTATGCCCCGTCTAGCTTTTTCTCCAGTTTCGACGTTAGCGTCCAAGTGATAGAGCCATAAACAAGCACAGATTCCACAGTAGCTCTGAAGAAATTCCTTTTCAGTTTGGCCGGCAGGTTTGATTTCCATATTTTTTCCATTGCATTCAATGCTCCCCAGGCTTTTCCCAGTCTGATGTTAACATCATGTTCTGAGGAGGCGATATAGCTACCCAAGTATTTGAAGTCGTCAACTGTTTAGACTTCGCATACCAACTGAGGGGTCTTGGTTCAGGCAAATATATCCTGTTTTGCCTGTGTTGACATAGAGTCCAATTTCCTTTGCAACTGATTCGATGCTGTGAAGTAGTGATGTTGCATCGTTAAGGTAGTCAGCAAGGACCGCTAAATCATCTGCATAGTCAGCATCGATGATTTTCTGAGCTGCATGGCGTCTACATTTTCGCTTTGTGAGAGTGAAACCAAGCTCTAAGTTTTCGTCCAGGGCTTTTCTCAATACATAGTCGAGGCAGATGATAAAAATATATGGTGCAAGAATATCCCCTTGGAGTACTCCTGCAATGATGTCAAAGAAGTTGGTATCTCCATCAGGTGAGCGCACCATTGCGCGGGTGTTTTTATATAACACTAGCAGTGGTACCCGGCGTTGCACGGGATAAGGTATTTTGGAATGCGGGCCGCCAATAGAACTAAAAACTGCATGCCTCGACAATATGTAAAGAAAATAAACTGAATACTCTGATGGCTGGATAATCTTTAAGATTTTCCTCAATGAAGCAGGAAAAATGCAGGTTTTCAGCTAATGCAGGCCCTAGGGGATCAAGAAAATGAATTTTTTTATATCACATAATATGCCTTGAAATTTCGGGAAAATCGGCTAGACGTAACGCCTCAAAAAGCCCTAGGAAGCTGAAAAAATGAAGTTTTTCACCTAATGCGGGCCCTAGGCCATAAGAAAGTTGGATTTTCTTTGCTTTTCTTTACTTGAAGAGACTGACTAATACATAGTTACAATTTCAAGGAAATCGGTCTGACGTAACGCCTCAAAAAACCCCTAAAAATGTTAAACAACGCAGTTTTTCACCTAATGCAGGCCCTAGGAGATACAAAAAGTTGAATAAGTAATACACATGTAAAGTTTGAAAAAAATCGGATGGGTACTTCTCGAGTTTTAGGGATTCACACACACACACACACAGACATCCTCAAGGAAGTGACGTAATACAGACAGTCAGACATACAGACAGATATTATAAGGGCGCGACGTTATAAGTATGTATCTATCTAAAAAGAGAAAGACTAAGAATTATAGAGCGAGATCGCTAAATCGCCTAATGTGGTCCCTGGGGCGTAGAAAATTTGAAAATGGTTTTGCTCAAAACACTCCCTGAAACATAAGTATTACATGTGTAAAGTTTGAAAACAGTCGGTTGGGTGGTTCTCGAGTTTTAGGGATTCAAACTCACACACACACAGACAGACATCCTCAGTTTTATATATATAGACTAGCAGAAAACCACCCGGTGGGCGGTTTTCTGCTAGCAAATCTAGTGTATATACTGATATTGTTGAGATTTGGATGAGAAATGTTTTCGGCACCACATGTTCACCGTCTCTCGGTGTGTCTTTTATGCATGTATAAATATATATGTTATCTATATGGTGAAATCTTTGAAATAAATATATGTTAAAATGAAAAAGGAGAAAATAAATAACTGGCGGTTAGAAAAAAATATTCCTATGAAATTTTAATCATACCATTAGGTGTGAATAAGGAAATATTTTTTTATTGTCAAAACAAATGTTCAAAAGTTAAACTTCAATTTTTTGAATTATTTCCAATTTTTTCATGAAATTGAACACTGGACATTGGCTGCTGGAAATGGAAATTAAATCGTATTTAATTGTATTTAAATTTCTAACCTTATTTTATTATTTATATTTTTTCAATAAGAAATAAAAAAAAACAACAAAAAAAAATTGAAGAAAAAAATTGAACAAATCAAACGTAGGTTATGGAACTGCGCAATCTGATTAATAAATTACCTCATCAGCAGCAACCTTCTTCAAATGGTCCTTATTATCAGCAGCAACAACCACAAATTCAATGGCAACCTTCTTCAAACCACAAATTCAATGGCAACCTTCTTCAAATGGTCCTTATTATCAGCAGCAACAACCACAAATTCAATGGCAACCTTCTTCAAACCACAAATTCAATGGCAACCTTCTTCAAATGGTCCTTATTATCAGCAGCAACAGCCACAAATTCAATGGCAACCTTCTTCAAACCACAAATTCAATGGCAACCTTCTTCAAATGGTCTTTATTATCAGCAGCAACAACCACAAATTCAATGGCAACCTTCTTCGCATGGTGTCAAGTCAGAACCGCCTCAAACTGGTTACTTCTGGCTTGTGCAAGGTGTCTCTATAGCAACCAGCGATTCCCTCGGCCTCAGTGACCAAAGTCAGTGGAGAGGGGAAGGTAATGTTTCTATAGCACGTGTTTTAGCATCTATTCACTCTCTCTCTCTCTCTCCCTCTCTCCCTCCCGCTATCCCCCTCTCGTAGTCTGTCTCTTTCTTTCACTCTCACTCTCTCTCTACGCACGTGTTTCCACTGTCGGACAGACAGACAGAGAAATTGCTGGTTATATATATAAGTAGATCATGATGGCATTTACTGTTTCCTTTGGCAAGACGTAGGCTAGAAGTATCTCTTTCATCCTCGCACGATGGATGGAATCGAATGATTTTGAAAAGTCAATAAACAGGAGAGTTGCTGGGAGGTTTTTGGCTTTTACACCTTCCAAGATACGCCAAATAGTAAGTATTTGCCCTGATGTTGATCTGTTGGTGCGGAAGCCATTTTGGTTTTTCTCAGCAAGGAGTCAATGACAGGTCTTATTCTGTCAAACAGCATGAGATTGTATATCTTTGCGGCAATTGCCATTAGAGTTATGCCATGGTAATTTTTAGCCATTCCAAGATCGCCCTTTTTAGGAAAAGGGAGTATACATCCCTCAGTCCATTTGTCTATGGGGTCTTGATTATAGACACCATTACACAACTCTAGTAGGATTGGGTGAAATTCAAGTACCTTCCACACTTCAACTGGGATCTCGTCGAGTCCGCAAGCTTTTCCGTTACCAATACTTTTCACTGCTTTCTGTAGTTCCTCCATAATGAAAGGATCTTTCTGTATTTGGTGTTCCTCTGTAAAAACGGGTATTATTTCTTCTTCGATGATCTGTGGTGCTTTGCCAAGTAGGTTCTGAAAATGTTGTTGCCACAGTTTTAAACGTTCGTCTTGGCTGGAGGCTTTCAGTTTGGCTCTGTCACTACTTTTTCTGCCACTAATTTCATTGACAGTTTTCCAGGCTTCAGCAGACTTCTTATTGCTGACAGTACTCGAGATATGATTGATCTTTCTCTGCATGTATTCGGCTTGTTCAATTTCATACTCACTTTTAAGTGCTGTACAAGCAGCATTGAAGTTACTAATGTTTTCTGGAGATCGTTGAGTGTCTTTCAATTCTGCAGCTTTTCGCAACTCTTTGCGCTTTTGGCGTATCCTCTGATTCCCAGGGTTTTCGTTTTTTAACCCTGGGTTTTAAAGGGATGGTGCCGGCAGCTGCCTCTTTGAATGCCATTTGAAAGTGGTTAAATGTAGTATTTGACGATTTTGTTGGCGCAGAGTCTTGTAGGGCAGCAAATCGGTTGCTCAGTTGGTTTTGCAAGTCTCAGGATTGGTATTCAGAACTGCCCAGTTGTAAGGAGTAGCATTTGCAGATTTCGTCACTCGGAGACTTAATCGTATAACAATGTGATGATCCGAGTCAACACTAACAAATGAGTCATATGCTCTGCAGTTTTTTGCGCTGTTCTTCCATTTTCGATTGATTATGTCTTGTCGCCATTTGGAGATTTGTGTGTCCACCGCTGGCCTGGTCTTTTTTGGAATATGGCGTTGAGACATCGTAAATTGTTCTCACACAAGTAATCTTTTAGCATACAACCGTTTCTATTGGTTTGTGAGTGGTATGAGAATTTGAATCCATCAAGCTGTCCAAGACACGCGTTGAAGTCTCCGCCAATGATGAGAACATTATGTTTCGGGATTTGTCTAGTGAGTGATGTTAGTTCCATGTAAAACCTCTCTACTTCGGCCATGTCACATACATTTGTTGGACTATAGCAAGAGATTACAGTGGTTTTAGGATTCCCGTTAAACGTAGCTATCATTATCCATGATGTTATCATTTCAACACTCGCAAGTGCATCATAGGCTCGCGGGCTGAAAAGCATTCCAACTCCACCATTTGCTGCATTCATGTTGTTTTTCCAAGCTGAGCAGGTTATCAGCCTCCAATTGCCAAATATTTGCTCCTTTGTTACAAGCTCTTCATGTATGAACCGGTGCTCCTGAAGACAGATAACATCATGGTTGGTCGCCCCTGCTGAAGCAATCAGTTCAGGGATTTTATGGTCTTTCTGGAGTGTTTGAACATTGAGTGTACCAGCAAAGATGTCTTTCTTTCCCTGTACAAGTCAGGTTGGTTGTTTTCTCCGTGTATGTTTCCTAGTATCTGATTTTTCGACCGCAATCTGGGAAGCTGTTGCAGGATGCGCTCCTTGTTTAACCGAGCGACGAGCGCTGCGGGATGAACATCGAAGGATTTGTGTCATATTTAGCTTTCAATAGCTGGATATACACTTGCGGTCGCTACTCCATACAAGTGAAAGCAGTACTCTGTATTAGAGTGGTTGTGCCTCACCGAAACATCCAACAATAGTTGATATGATCGCCTTGCCACTAGTAGTATGAACCAAATTCACAGTTACTTGATCATTGCCTTATCTACTGATACGACATCCTGCTTACCAATGTCGTCATTTAACCCATTAAGGATTGGTTTGACAGATTGCCTATCAAGGCCAAAGAGCTCTGTCCGCCCCGGCTTTGAAATCAGAGTGGTCCTCTCCTAGACTGCCAACCAAGGCTACCAAATATATATATATATACTATATACATATTTACACAATTTTTGGATGGCCGTTGACTCTTATGAGTTCTTCTGCCCTTTGTCAGGTTTTGTTTTTGTCCTGCAGGATGTCTAAAATCACCCTCCTCACCAAGTAAACTTGATGGGGTTGCCGGTTTAGTCGCCGATGACCCGACTATGCGACAGGTTGTACTGGGTTACATGTTACCAGTAGCACTCGAAAGTGGCCTGACCCATACGACAGACCAACAACATCAGCAATATTGTTGATTGACCTCTGACGATCCTCATACACAAGCTGATTAATTTTCTCCACATTTCCGGGAGTGACGCTCATGGCAAGTCTTCCAGATCGCTCGTCATCTTCCAGGGATGTTCTTCCACTTTTAAAGCACCCGTGCCACTTGAAACATTGTATACAACCCATTGCCTCATTACCATAAGCTTGTCAAAGCATGCTCAATGTCTCTGTAGCAGACTTCCTAAGTTGAATGCAAAATAACTCGTTGGCTCTTTGTTCCAGCTTCCTTTTCATGACAAAATCTCAGGCTACAGCATACATGTGTTCACAAAAACACAAATTTCACAACTTGCGAAGTGAACACAGTAATGTCACTTGGTATACTGGTGCATGAACATCACTGCTATCTCTCTTTGCATGAACAGCCATGTGTTGCTATCTGTTGGCATGCTACAGAACTATTCTGGAAACTTTTTGATACCACCTTGTGTATATATAGAGAGTACCTCCAGCATTCACAGTTCCGGTTATTTGCAGAATTTTCCTTAGACACCTAACTAATAATTGTTCATGGAAACCACCACATATTTGCCGAATCGTAAATATCTACCACAATTTTTATGGGTTTTTTCATGGCAATATATATATTTTTAACGCTAAATCATTAATAACAATATATTGTATTTGCTGGCCTATTGGATGCACCTTCACATAAAACGTGCCCTCTTTTTTATTATATTTTATGTTATATTTTGATGTTTATAGGTATTTTTATGGACCACGTCCAATATTCGCAGTTTTTAGCTCTTTGCAGGTGCTCTAGGAACATAACTCCCACGAATTATTGGGGAACAACTGTATATATATATATATATATTTATACACTAGCAGAGTAGCCTGCCATTGCAGGGCAATTCTCACCAGAGAATGCTTTTTTTTTATACTGCCAGACCATGTCTGCCCCGCAGATTTCACCAAAATTGACTTTATTTTGTTTATCTGATGGTTGAAAAAAGTAAAACTAATTGAGAAAAAAAGGCATAAATAGTAAGGTAAAGCTGATTTATACATGAAAGGATTTCTTTTTTCTTCTTTCTGCAGTAAAGTCTTCTTTGGTGGATAGACCTCATGATCAGGACAGATTTCTGCATTATTTAGGACAATTTATCACTTTTTGATGAACAATGTTTTTTTTTGTTTTTTTTTTTCATTTGGGGCATAGATGTAAAGGTTTTTCTTACTCCCTATTCTTGAACATCTGATGTAAAGCTGATCACAGGTGAAGAAGGGCTCTTCAAGATGTAAACCAGCCCTTCTGATTTATTGATGATCAAGGCAAAACTAAGACTCACTGGAAATTGGAGTCGATTGAATTCAAGTCAGACATCAGTGGGGATCAGAGGAATTCTTGGGACAAACACATCCTGTTGAAATGGTGGGTGGAATCATATGTGGATATATTTTTTCACAACCAATCTAGTGCCATTGCATAGTCTTGGTGAATCTAAATTTCTCAATAACATGATGGGTGCTCCTTCTTTAAGGTGAAACACATGTGAAGGCATTCCTGAAGGAACTCTGTCAAGTAATTGACAGCTTCCGAATGTTCCACCACAGTGTCGACAGATTGATAGAGCTTTGAAACCCCTGGAATTATTTTTAACAGCTTTTGATTTATCAATTTCACTGTCACATTTTCAGGGCTAATATAGCCCTTCCACAATGTCAAATTCTTCAAACAAATTCGGATTTCATCAATTCTCATATCTTTTGGAAACAACCAGGAGAGTTTGTCTAAAATCTCCTGATAGTACCACAGTGATTCCACCCTTTAGCAGATTATTGCTTCTGATATCCTTCAATGTTTAGTCCACTGCTTCCAGAGCTTTTTCGTGCACCATTGTACACTTGTCTCATTCTATAAATTCATACTAGCAGAGAACTTCAGCTATATTGGAATTGTTCAAAATGTAGCAAACTCCATGGTCACATTTCTGTATGTCAAGCCCAAACTTAAATGTGGAATGAGTTGTTCATCCTCCAGATAATAATGTAACAGCTATGTCAGAGGAGGCTACTGCCAATGCAATTTTATTTTCTTCTCCAGCTTTTGCTAATAATAGACATCACAAATGTCTTCCTTGTGCTTCCAGGTACATCTAGGAAACAGAGACCTCATTTCTTATTCGTGACATAATCGGAGACAGTTTCATACACAACTCTCTGTTCAGACAACAGCTTGGGATCATTTTCTTGACCTTAACTTTTAATTTTTGTTTATATCTTAGGGCGTTTCTCTTAGAATTTCATGTTACTTTGAGGTACTGTGGAAAGTTCAAAGGCTTTCAAATCTTGACCTCCCATGGGGATGATTTTGCTTTCTATTTCAATCAATGCTTGCTAATAAATTTCATTGATGAATTGAATTTGTAGGTTTGGCTTAGACATTTGTGCATGATATAAGTCTGTGGATAGTTAATATTTGTATTTTTCCCAAAGACTGACTAACCTCACATGTTTTGATGAGTACAGAGAATAAAGCTTGGAGACTTGCTGGACTTCGAGAAACACAGGCGTCTTACATAGTGTCCTCCCACTGAGAATCGTCCTCCAACAACCCTCTTCTTAAGCAGGTCTCTTTATACATTAAATAAATATGACCATCAACTGTTCTGAGGTCTTGAAAAGATGTTGAGCTTTGAACAGTGTGAAGTAAAATGCACAAGTAGAAGCATTCACATTGGCTGGCGTGAACCCCATATACACGGCCCAAAGTGCTGTCTAACTTTATCCCTGACCACTCTTCTACAGCCAGGCCAAGCTTCGAGACCATTGCTTATTGTTCCATGTGTAGTAGAATGAGACTTCATTGTAGAATAAAGTCCTGGCAAATGGGTCTTGCTCACATAGTTTGAGAAAACCTGTCGGCGTTATTGGTCTTGGATCATTGACAAGTTGGGCTGTCTTTTGAGGTTCAAAGTAAACCTTTTGTTTATTTTCCAAATGCACTGCCAGCTTCTGAATCAAGGAAAATATATCATGAAGGGGAAAGCCATAAATCCTCCAAAATGCCTCATTGTATCTGTTGGAATTGGGAAACCTCATCGTAGGTTTTTCTCTTGAAGTGCAAACATTGCAGCATCTGAACCTTTGTCTATATATTTGCACAGATATTTAATTGATTTGACAGAGTTGCAGAATTCCACATTTATGTGAGAATTGAAAGTCTTCAACAGTAGAGGGTTGTAAGGCACAACCCAACTATTATCAATTTAATGCTGTTTAATCTTTGCTGTAAATCTTCCATCATTGGGACTTCTTCATTTGTAATGAGAATAACTGTTTTCAGTCATGTGGGTGTCTTTAATCAATGACTTAGGATACTTTTGGAATCACTTTTCCATTTCTTTGTTCATACATGGAGAATTCATGCGAAAGGCTTGGTCACATGGTCTGGGAATCATGCGTGCCTTAACAATATCATATCATTCTCTATCAGTCTCAGCATTTGGGAGCTCAGCACAGATGATTGAGTCCACCTCATTTGAATGGTTTCTTCTCTTAAGCCAAATCAGAATGTGGACATGTGGAAGACCAAATTTCTGCCAATCCACTGTATATATATGGCATCTCTCAGGTCCAAAGATTTGTGACTTAACAATCAGAACATCCTGGCTATTAAGTCATGTTGGTTGATGTATGTCTGTCCAGGAAGTAGTTCATCCTTTCTTTCTATTTAGGTTTGCATATGAACATTATGAATAAACATGGCTGTCCAAATTTTCTAATGTACATCATTGCAGCTTGTGTCTGTTCAAGCATGTATCTTGGGCTGCCCACATAAGTGGATGGAAAGATGCACAGTTTTCCAATGTCATTGCCATTGCCATCATTATTGATAGCATCCTTCAGATGTTCATAGTCGTTCACTCACAGATGTTGATAAACCTTGATATAGAGTAACCTCTCAGTTTCAACATGTCAACAGCAAACTGATGGAATAGGTTTTTACTTCTATGAAGGGTATTGAATAATTTATCCCTTGGCATTAAGTGAAAGGCATAAAATTCCTTGCAAGAAACCTTAGTTTGGCCAACATTGGGAATATTGAAATGGTAGCCATCCTCTCCTTAAACGAAAAACAATGAATACTGGAGGGCATCATATGATCTATGAAATTCATTGATTTTTTTGAAGAGGATCATTTTGATTACCGTGCTTTATCACAATGTCACATTGTCCAAATTCTTCCCCAGTCACCAAAACAGCCACCTCATTGCACACTGGAGGATTAAATCGTCGCATATGCTCGCATGCGGGTCTCTTTTCTGCATGTATTTTTAACTGAAATTCTATGCTAGGAGCTATTTCTAGAGCATATTTAAAACTCTTCACATAGTTACTATGCTTATGTAGCATCTCTTGTAACATGAGGATGATTTCAAACCTTGTTCCACAATGTTTGGATGTTCTTGAGTCAGCCTGCTTCCTCATGTCATTTAAAAAGTAAAGTTGGAGATACTGTGGCTCATTCAAAAACATTTTTTCACGCTCAGAGTTGCTGAAGCATGGAACAAACTACCAGCATCAGTTGTTAGCTACCGGGAAACTGCATCCTTTAAAACCTTCATGCTTCCTGGAATTCGCCAACCTGATATCCCCCTCCATACACACGCACATATGTATATCATGACTCATACACTGTTCACTTTCCTGACTGTTCACTTTGCCTTTCATCTTTACGGGGTCGATAAAATATAGTGCCAGTAATGTACTGGGATAATTGCTGGCCTTGTGCCAAAAGTAGAAACAATTATTCTATGTACTATATATGCACCTTTGATGAGTTGTAGTGCACCTGAGCGCTGTACACAATAATTTCATTATTATTATTATTATTGTAGCACCACAGGACCGATCCTGTGTCATCCCCATTGTGAGATTTAGTTGAGTCAGGTCCACCCTTATCATTTCTTCCCACGTCTTCCTGGGTCTTCCTCACTTAGTGCCTCCTGCAACTTTTAAAGCCCTACACCTCTTTAAGCAGCTGTCATCCTTCATGCACATACCACCGCAGTCTTCTCTCCTCTACACAGCATTTGATCCCTCTTATGCCCAGTTTCATCCTTAATACATTTATACTTTGTCGTTCATGTACACTTCTGTTAGATATCCATCTGATCATGGAGGCTTCGTTTCTTTACAGTCTCCGTAAGTCCTCAACTTGCAGAGCCCATGTTTCTCTACCATTTAGCATTGCTGAGCGCACGCAGGCATCATAGAGCTTGCATTTTATCTTTAGTGAGAGACCCTTTGTCATTAATAGCGGTAGCTGCTCCCTGAACTTTTTCCAACCCATTCTTACTGTTCCGGCTGTACTTTCCTGCACAGCCACCTCTGCAGCTGATTTGGTCCCCCAGAGAGTAGAAGCTATCAATTAGGGTTTGTAATCAAGCAAAAATCCCAATGTGAAACCCCATTTTGTTCTTAATATATACACTCTGTCATAGTACAGAGTACTGATTTTGGTACCTTTCTCAGTAAACCACAAATATACTGAATGAGATGCAGGACATGGCAGCAATGACGAGTGACAGAGACTGCTGGAGAGAACTCGTCCATGGACCTCAGGAATTTTACCCGCCCTAGATAGATAGATAGATATATATAGTGTAATATATGTGTGTATGTATATATATATTTATTAAAATAACAGATTGAAGTTTAAGCAAAGAACCGCTGCTTTCACCCTTAACGGGATCTTCGGATTTTAGTCTTCACATTTATTATAATTACTATATATACATAGTGTGATATATATATATATATTGCAAATGTTTCTTTTTAAATATTATACCTATATAATCTATATGAGTTTAGCTCTTCAGATGAGTTCAGTATATGTTTTGCATGCAAAGTTTTATTTGAGTAGAATTAGCATCTCATTAACTCACACAGAAATCAATCTCTTTGATCTTTTACATTAGGAAATAAAACATGAATAGGGAGTTCAATTTTTGTTAACTCTCTGCCACTAAAAACAACTCCTCATTTTTGAATATTCAAGAATTATTCATAAATACTTGATAAGGAAATATTGTTTGTCTAAATTATTTACATTGTAAAGAATTAGGTGGGTTGCTTTTGAATTGCATCAAAGTTATAAAACAAACATTTTCTACAATTACAAAAAGCAAAAATAAATATATGAAAATTACGAAACAAATGGCATTAAGACATACATTCATTTTTCTTTTAGCAAAATAAAAAAAAAGTCATAAGTAATCTAATTGTCTTTACTGCAATTATTTTTGCATATACAGCACTATATTAGCATATCTTTCTAACACATTTAGTTTACCTAATGAAGGAGTTGTTTTGATGTTTGGCATAAAGTCAGCTCTGACAGGCAATCTAGCCATAAGCATCCTTCATAAGTGCAAAGAACCCAGGATCACATTATCCAACATGTGTTTTTCTATGATAGTAAGATATGATTTGAGGGAGTTTAGCTGCTATTTTTTACAGTTTGAGTGATCATATACATACCCCCTCATTTGTGTTGATGGAGGTTTTAAAAATAGATTGTAAAACAAAACAAAAATTAGATTTTCATAAAATATTCTTTTCAATAATTTTTCTTTCTCTCCTCTCTCATCAACACCTTCAAATATTAATTGTAACTAAAAACTCTAACAAACTATTTTGGATATAAGTTATTAGCCAGAATTATTAATATATTAAATATTCAAAAGATTGATGGCAATTATATTTGTATACTAGTAAAGAATATACATGAGATAAACAATGAAGAGATATCAAAGTTCCTATAACTCTGTAATGCAATTATCTCAGAAACTGTGCTGATATGACAAACTGTGATACAACCTGCCTGTCAATAGATCACATACTACTTGGGCGGATATAACGACCAAATGGGGTTTTATTAGCAGAAAACAGGACTTAAAGATGGCTTATTAAGTTTTTGTGTAATGAGTAGTGTGGGGCGACACCAGTGAGTGATTAGACTGTAGCTTGTGAAATCAGGCTGAGTATAGTCAAGGAAACAAATTATATATAAAATAATGGAGCAAAGATCTCTTACTGATTGATGAAACAATAAAATCTCTAAGGAGAAGATTAAAACATGAGTAAACACCTATAACACAAACAAGCTAAATAACATTAAAAACTGTGTATAATAACACAATAATATAAATTCATAAACAAAAATGATAGAGGAAAGAAAAAAAAGGAGAGGGGCAATTCACCACCAAGTGTGACAATCGGCTGCACCTCACACCTTGGGGGCTAACTGCACACTTTCAGGCAAGCCAACACGCTTGCAGCATTACCACAGGTGATGGTGAGGCACTGGAATAACCAGGCACTCTCACGGGTATCACCTGACACCTCAGTAAGGTGAGTTGCCAGTGAAGACAAGAACTTCGCTGTCAGCGGCCCAAATCTACCGAACATCTTGAATGCCACAGGCTGGAAAAAATAATTGTTTGATAAGTCTTGGGTATTTCCGAATTTTATTCCATCCGTCAGCAGTGACCCCCACATTCACCGCGGCATCCATGATGTGGGAGGGGCAAAAGAGTCACTGACTGTGATGTCCCAGATGAGACACCTGCCTTTCACCCAGAGTCAAAGGGTAAGAGTGTCTGGTCTCTTCCCATCACTTCTGGATAAACCAACCGGTTCCAGAACTGTGGGGATATTTACCCAAGCCAGGGCCCATTTGATGATCAAGTTTAGCTCGGTGTGACGGGCAAAATGACCAACATTCAGGCAGCAGGACAAACCATGTAAACCTGTGGAGTCGAGGGATCTACCACACAGCATCTCAGAGCCCCACGGATGTCGGTTCCCACAAAGTGCAATGAAGATATGAAGTTCATCCTGACTGAGAAGGCCACCAATGTTGGCCACAGGCAGGGCATCGATCCAGTCCCTAGAGAACTTTGCACTAGCAGAAAGTAAGCAGCACCTATAAAATTGATAGGAAAGATCAAAGAGGGAGTTGAAAGTTTACCCCGAACACAGATTGCTTCTGTCTATCCTCATCAGTAACTGGGGCACACAAACCCAGCTCTCTCTTCAGTAATACAACTTCATCCAATTCCCTGGTGGAACTAGTCCAAGTTAGGAAGGAGAGGATGTCACCCACTAAAGGGGAGCAGGCGTGAATGGAGGAAAGAAAGCAAGGTAGGGACAAAGAGGTACACTTACACAGACCGAGACCTCCAAACCGTTTGGGTAAGGTAGCTTGGTCGCAGTACTCTAGAGAGAGTCGGACATTGACCAAATACTCAAGCTCACTGAATGTTAGATCGTCAAAGCATTGGAGAGACAATGAGAATTTGTAAGAGGGACTAATTCTAAGGAAATACAACAACTTAGGGATTAACAGATAATTCCAGAGAATGAAAAAACCTTGGTTAGGCTCAATGACTTTGAGGTTTTTTAAAAGTTGCTTGAGGTTAACCAACTTAGATTGAAAGATGGCTTGGTCAGGATCTGGGGCACCAGGGGAGCACCACACTGATGGGGGAGGAACCTTGATGGAGGGGAAAGACTCTGTGAACAGGTCAACAGTCTCTTGATGTGAAGCTGGGTAGTTGAGGAGCCTGAGCTCGCATTTGGAACTGTTTACATGAAGGCCCCTAAGGCCCAGCTCCTCAATCATTGTCTTCGTAGTTGCAAGGACCTTATCTGGAGGACCCCCCCCCCCCCCCCCCAAGCAAGCATCATCCAGATACCAGATATTCAGATCCAGGTCAACTCCCAACTTGCGTAGAGTGAAAAGTGCAGGTCCGAGCGGATCACCCTGTTGAACTCCTGTGGCAGATAGGAGATGGTCGCCAATGGTGAGGTAGGAGGTGCTCCCAGTAGGCTTGCCAAGCAAAGTGGTAAAGCTGCAGGGCCCTCTCCTTTACTGAACGGAGGATGACATCCTGACTGATGGAATTAAAAGCATTCCTGAGATCCAGCTTGAGAATGACCTTGGGGGTTTCAGAAAGCAAGTTGGTAAATGCTCTGGTTGCATGTGCAGCAGCCTCACAACCTAGCTTTGTACCCAAATCAAAGACAGACATACCTTCGCAGTGAGCCATCACAGAGTGCACCAACTGCTATGGGGCAGAGGTCACCGTTGGGCTTTGTGAGACCAAACAGTTTAGCTCCAAAGAACAGGAGGCAGGTAAAAGAGCGGATATTCTTGGATGAAAATAGGTTGATGAAATGGGTGAGGTTCTTTAAGAGCTCAAGGTCGGCATCTTCGGCCTACAGGGAGACACCATCCTTGAGGTTCTGAGGTCGAAGACCATTAATCCCTGTACCAGAACCCAGCAAAGGATACTATCGCCTTCCTGACAATAGCTGGGGTGAAACCAGGTTGCAAATAACCTGGTGGATTGGGCCAGTGTAAGTGGTCATCCGGAGGAGCCAAAAGATGTTTCACTCTCAGTCGGTTGAGTGACTCTGTAGTGCACTGGGTGAGGGATGACAGAGGAGAGGAGGCGAACAGCCCCTTTAATGTCAAATTTATTGAATTTAGCATTGATGACCTTCTTTAAGTTTGGTGATCAACTATTGGTTGGAACTGAGTTGATCGCTAACCTGAGATGAGAAGTAATTGGGGTTGAATCAAACAATTCAAACTGCTGTTTTAGGGAAGATGTGAGGGATTTGGATTTCACGTTGGACACATGGAGAGAGACTAAGGGGAACAAGAATAGTTTCTGCCGATTCAAGATGTCATTGGATAGGCAGACATTCTTCAGCAGCTTGGAGAGAGCACGGGTGAAATTAGACCGAGCTCCCTTTGGGATCCTGTTGATTAATTTCAACTTAGACAAGCCCCGGAGAGCAGCGGCAAAGTCGTCAACAGAAATCTGAACGTCAGAGTTAGGTTCAGACCTGCAAAGGGAATTGAAGCTGAATTGATATTGGTTACACATCCAGTTTGAGAAACTTTCAGCTTGAACCTTAGTAATGCCAACACAGCTCCTGTGGTAGTTTAGGCAGCAGGAGTGACATGCAATTGTCTTTAGGTAACAACTGGTTCGAGAGCAGAGGGTGCTGTTTAGTGGTGAATTGGCAACATCTGAGGAGTTGACATTAGAATTAGGGTTCAGATGGTAGGAAGATAGTGGAGTAGGTTAACGATAGAGATAGAAGGGGGAACCAGGTGATCAGCATTGCCTCTGACAGTGGGGGGAAGGAGACGCTGGAGGCAAGCTAGCTGTTTGGGAGTGGTGGGTGGATGAGAGGATGAGTAGAACTAATTTTGACAGAATCCGGCGATGGGAGTGGGAGGGAAGAGATAGGGGAATGCAAGTTAGCTCCCTTGGAATGAGGGGGGGGGGGGGTGAAGGCTGATAGGATGTGACGAAATCCTTTAATCATGCGGGTCTCCTGGTAACACGGCACATGACCTTAAAATAATTTAGATTTAAATTTAAATTTAAGTCTGAATGTTGTGTGTGTTTAAATATATAAAACAGTAAATTCAATAACTGCAAAAACAGCAAAAATAGACACTAAAAGGTTGAAGCGAGGAAATTAAAAACTGGAAGAGGGATATAGCAGAACTACTTCATACCTTGCAATAGCAATATTTCATATGTGATTTGGTTAAACAAACCAATCGTATTAGACCGATCATATTGTTACCTCCTCGGGAAAACCGGCCAGCACACGAGAGAGAGGAGCCCTGGCCAGCAACATGAGAAGACCTACTACAGGATAGTTAGCTCCTACTGTAATCCTTATATAATCCTGTAAGGAGGAATTGAACATTTATCAACAAGACATATTCCACATTTCAGGAATTGTTCTATTATGATATGAGATATTCAACATTTTCTGTTTTCTTCTAGGCAGTACCTGCCTACCTTCAACCTAACGGCCAGTAATTGCTTTCATTTCTTATAACCTCTTGTGTGTATAGAAATTCAGCTTTCTAACAATAAATATGTGTTTATATTGAATTGAGTGTTTAAAAAGGATAATTATTTATATCATGAATGTCAGAAGCCTGTCATAGTCAGTACAGAAGAAGGACCACACAGACCAAGGTATTTTCTTAAGACCTCCTCTAGAGGGAATTAAATTATACAATTGTTTGTGATGACAAGGTCCATGGGATGTTTCAACCTGTAATTATTAAAAGGTATAAGTAGGCATTTGACTCTCTTTTCGTTATAGGAATTTTGGGATGTACCAAACGAAGAAATGTTGAGATGGATGTTGTGTGTGTGTAAACATTCAAAACAGTAAGTTCGGTAAAAGATTTTAAAGTGCAAAATTAAAGCCGTGAGATGTTACAGAATTGAAGAGATGAAGCTGAAATTGAAGAAAGAATTTTGAGATGTAGCAAAAACAGTGGATGAGAAATAAATATAATGCATTCAAGAAACACGTGTTACATGTAATCTATATATATAAAACTGTTGTTGTCTGTGTGTGTGTGTGTGTGTGTGTGTGTCCTCATCTTTGCAAAGTCTATACAAATCCACATTTCTATTCCGATTGACTTCAAACTTGCATTTATATATTCCTTGCGGTCTAAAAATATTAACTGCCGCTTTATTTTTTCAATTTTCTGTTGTTAAAGGGGTGTTAGGCGCCGGTTATCCATCTCCGCCACGCCCTTATAATATCTATCTGTCTGTATGCCTGGCTGTCTGCATTACGACATTCTGACGAACATTGATGACGTATTATGTTCGCCATTATCCTTTCACTGCCAGGGAACATCTTCACAAACCAAAGTATCGTCTTCTTGTTTTCCTTCGGTTGCAACGTTTTTCGAAATATTTACTTCTGCGTTCACAGATTGATGTTTTTTGTTTCAGAAGATCCCGTTAAGGGTGAAAGCAACGATTCTTTGCTTAAACTTTAATCTGTTATTTTAATCTATATATGTATATATATGTAAAACTGAGTAAGGATGTATGTATGTATGTATGTGTGTGTGTGTGTGTGAAACCCGAGAAGTACCCAACTGATTTTTTTCAAACTTTACATGTGTATTATGTTTCAGGGAGTGTTATGCACATTAAAAAAATTCAACTTTTTTATCCCCTAGGGCCCGCATTAGGTGAAAAACTGTGTTTTTTTCAGCTTTGTAGGGGTTTTTTGAGGCGTTACGTCAGACCGATTTCCTTGACATTGTAACTATGTATTAGTCAGTCTCTTCTTCATACCGTGAGCAAAGAAAATCCAACTTTTTTATGGCCTAGGGCCCTCATTAGGTGAAAAACTTCATTTTTTCAGCTTTTTACAGCTTTTTTGAGGCGTTACATCTAGCCGATTTTCCCGATATTTGAAGGCATATTATGCACATAGTATTCGGTTTATTTTCTTTACATATTGTCTAGGCATGTAGTTTTTCCATGATTAGATCTGTTGGCGGCCCACGTTCCAAAATACCTTATCCCGTGCAACGCCGGGTACCACTGTTACAAATAAAATGTTGGATTGAAACTTCGATCACTCAATCCTGATATATATTTCATTTTGGAACTCACCCCTTTTAGTTCTGGATTGTCATTAAACTGAGGCTTAAAGCAACCAACCAAAGAGTCCTTTCCTAATTCAAGAAGGTATGTGACCTGAAAGAAGTTTGGCTGCTATTTCCAACAGGTCAAGTAACCGCATAGAGGTTTTCACTCCTTCGCTCAAAACAAACATATTTGCTATTGTTAGTGGTTTTAGCCAAAAAGTGCTTGTTGAAACCAGTAATTTTTTACAGGAAAGGTACGATTAACAAATGAACTTGATGCAATTCAGCAAGGGAAGATTTTAGCTGGCCAGCATAGAAGACAATTTCTAAATGAGACAGGACACTTTATAGAATAATTATTTCAATGATTCTTTTCTACCTTTTCCATTCAACTTTCTGTTTCATTTCAGTTTTTTCTTCTTCTTTTCTTTAACCTTCTTATTAGATTATATGTTGTCTTTTGTTTTCACTTGGATTGTATGCTTCTCTGTGTTATATCTATGGGGTTCCATGTGAAACACCGAAACTATAATATAATTGGACTCATTTTTTTTTGTGTGTGTTGCTGCTGACTCTTGCAGAGCCCCAAGAAAACATGTTGAGAGGGAACAAAAACTAAAGTTAAGACAAAGATGACAGCAAGACATTCTGAAGGGATAATCTGCCTCCCCACTACCAATTTTATACATGAAAAAAATCCCATATACAAAACAGGTATGTATAAGTTGATAGTGGAAATGGCATGGGCAACCTTTTTCGAAAAGCGGGCGGCGTGAGATATGGCTATTCATCAGGCAGGCCGCAAGCGCTAATTTTCATTCATGCCTACATTAAAAAAAAGGGTGGTAACTCAAGTTGTTTTGAATTGTTTCTTCAGAATTCGTACACATTGTTTTCCTTCATCGTAAAAATGATAGAAAGATAAATTACCACTGAAAAGTTTGGGTAAAAAAATCAGAAAGATTTCACTTAGGTGAGCCATTCAAAAAGCTTTGTGGGCCGCAGGTTGCCCATGACTGCTCTAAACTCTAAGCCACAGTACTGAAAGAAAACAGATAACAAGTGTGGATATCAGATAAGTACATTAGAAACCAGACCACAATTTTATTTAGCTATCAAAGTAGCTGAGAATAAAAACTCTTTTTCATGTTCTACACCATAAGAATACAAATTGTGTATTAGTTACGCCCCTTTAATTTTGCCTTTCATCCTTACGGGGTCGATAAAATAAAGTACCAGTCACGCACTGGGATCGATTTAATTGGCTTTCCCCTCCCCCAAAATTGCTGGCCTTGTGCCTATATAAGAAATCATTATTAACTATATGGATTGGCAGTATCGGTAGAGAGAGTGCTTTGAAGCATAGAGTTACGTCCCTTTATGATCTGAGTTCAAATCCCGTTGAGGTTAACTTTGCCTTTCATCCTTACGGGGTCGATAAAATAAAGTATCAGTAATGTACTGGGTAATTGCTGGCCTTGTGCCAAAAATAGAAACAATTATTAACTATATTTTATTTTATACTTTATTTTATCGACCCTTACGGGGTCGATAAAATAAAGTACCAGTAATGCACTGAGTAATTGCTGGCCTTGTGCCAAAAGTTGAAACAATTATTAACTATAAGGCAATAATTTGATATGAACTTTAATATCATTGGGCGGAAGAGTGTTAACAACAACACTTATGCTGTTTTCTAGTTTGAAAAGGGAAAGATAGAGGCAGAAGTTTCAATACAATATTTTTCTAAATAAGGTAGAAAAGAGAAATGGTATCTGTAATGATATAACAAGCCTATCGAAAACTGATACAAAGGTTAAATGAATGTACTGCATCATTGAGACTTCAAATTGATTTATTAAGAATAATATGTAACTAGTTAATATTCAGGATAGGATGAAGAATTGGCAGAGTTATAACATAAGGTAAAAGACCTTAGATATTTATTTAGGATTTCTGTAATCTGAGTCCAACTTCCACTCAGGTCAACTTTGATGTTCAACCTTTTAGAATCAATAAAGTATAGTGGCAGTGTAGGTTTGTGAAATAATAATGTTGCCTTGGAAATTCAGTACTAAAGTAGGAAAATGTATATATGTAGGACAAGTGAACATTAATATGAATAAACAAGATGGTATGTGAAATAACAACACAAAAATTGAATGGTCAATTGATAAGTTATAACAATTATGCAGAGAGGGAGTCATAATAATTCACGAAATATTTCCTTACAATTTTATGCAAAATACCTTTACTTAGATAAACTGACACATTACTGTTATATTCATCAATATAAGCTTAAATATTGAGCGGTTTTATGCTACATGTATGCACAAAATGCAAGTGTATTATATGCTTGGCTCTTTTTCATGCAATTATAAAACCTACAACATACTATACTATGATGAAACAATAATTGATGAACTAATAAACTGCACCTATAATATATAGAAGTAGTTCCACAGACTGCGTCCTCTACTATTACGGATATAACCCTCCCGTGTTCTACTATTATACACGTCTCCAGCACCGGTCAGCAAATTCTTCTCACCACGTGGAAGTTTGGCTTCCTACTCTGTGAGTGCTCTCTATATCCTCGTGTCTTACACAACTTTGTAGCTCACCAACGTTGAAATGGATTTGTTCGAATTGGATTATTCCCACTCCCTCCAACTATGTTTATTCAAAGCTTCTCCTACAGAAAGCGGAAGATGTCGTCAAACCCTTAACTTTTGATGGTAAAATTACAGGCACCAGTAACACCGTCAACCTGAAATAGAGAGCCTACCCTCCTAAGGTAATTGAACTGGCTCTTTTCGAAGCGGACCTTCTTGACTTAGTCGCTAACATTTCCTTTCGCAAACACTCTAGCACCTTCCAAAACAAACTTAGAAATGACATTAAAAAACTTAAGTCTTCCACTAGCACTTTCATTCTTTCTGATAAAACCAATAACATTTACAAAGTCAATAACAGTGCCACTTGGCAAGTAACGCCATAACCTCTAAATATAAGAAGGCTAACCCTATGGCCTACCACAACATCAATACAGAAGCCAAACACGTTGCTGCTACCCTTAAGGTAGATAAGAAATTCCAATGCTTAGCTAAGCTTGAGGCATTTCTCACCTTTAAGGATCACAAGGTAGACTTTGCTTCTAACCCCACGTGTAGACTACTGAACCTGGCATGCACAGAGATGGGGCTAGTCAGTAAGGCTATACTTAGGGGTATAGTTAAGACCATTAGGACTAAGTCCAACCTGTCCCAGTGGGAGAACAGTGACTCCATCATTAAGTGGTTTAACTATTTCAGCTCCAAAAAAGTGAAGTTCACTCAATTCAACATTATGGATTTTTAATGGAGGCACATGGCTTAGTGGTTAGAGCATTGGCCTTGCAATCGAAAGGTAGTGAGTTCAATTCTCAGACCGGGTGACGTGTTGTTTCCTTGAGCAAGGCACTTTATTTCACATTGCTCCAGTTTACTCAGCTGTAGAAATGAGATGTTAGGGACTGGGGTCCCTATCATTCCACTGCAAAGTGGTCGTGGAGGTGCAAGCAGGGAAAAGCGGACGTAAAATGATGATTTTGATGATGATCTCAGTGACCCTGTTGAACAAAGCGTTGGACTTTGCTACCACTTACACTGCTGTCCATGATTAGACAGGGAGATCATCGCACACTGCTGGAAAACACTCCTCTTCAACAATGGAGTAGCCTGGACAAAGGACTCAACCACTTCATAACTATTCAACGTCTCCATGGGATCGTTTGACAGTGCTGACGTATGCAACTTGGTTGGCTTATTTATTTTAGATATGTTACGTACTAGATTCCCGGACTTCCACATGGGATTAAACCACAACGATGGTCTGACCCTATCAAGCCATAAAAGTGGTCATGACTTGGACCAGTTTAAAAAAGATTTAATTACTATTTTTAAAAAAGATTTAATTACTACTTTTAATGAGTTAGGACCAACCTCACTAGCATAAATAACTTAGACATAAATTTAGACCTTTGCATACAGACCTTCAGACCCTTCCATAAACTAAATGAAAAACTTAATTACATACACAAGGACTCATGCCACCCTCCTACAGTTTTTGGAAACTTCATGAATAATATCAATAGTGGAATCTCTAGCCTCTCCTCTAATAAAGCTACCTTTGACAGAGCAGCCCCCTACTACAACACAGCATTAGCTAACAGCAGCTTCTCGCAACCAATTACTTACTCCCCTGCTAACACCAACAGCAATAGGAAAAGAAATCGTACCAATAGATAAACTATCTGGCTCTCTGCACTCTTCTCACTCAACTCATGAGCCATGTTATGGTCCCTCAAGGACTCAGGCACAGACAACTCCATCCAATGGAAAGCTATTACTAAATCCAAGCCATAAGCAAGGGAAAATCCGTCTTGTGGGCTGTGCATTAAAGAAAAGGATCAATATCCTGAGAAGTTTACGTAATAACAATTGCCTAAATTCAAGGAATGAACTTTTTTCACATTGTCCACATGTCTGGAAACACCTATTATATAATTACAACAATCCATAATATTTTGAATAACTTGAATAATCTATTCCGGATATGACATCCACAGTTATCTCCCTTACATCGATCTATTGTGGGTTTACCTCGCCCAGGAGAAGTGACTGTTTCTGCGCATGCATATTTGTACAGTTGTTTATCCTTTTCCATACAACTTCATTCAGACCGAACTGACGATCTGCATAAGGTGAAACATTTGTTCCCAGTATGGTGAACTAACTGTTGTGGAACTACTGCTACCAAACTCGTCCCATGGACTGAGTGTTCTACTACTACGGATATAACCCTCCAGTGTTCTATTATTATATATATATTCACTTTTCACCATTGCTCCTTATACTGTGTTTTCTGTAGCATAACACCCTTTTGTAACTCCTGATTTTCTATATGATGTCACTGACACTGGCAATAGTATTGTATCTATCTAAATGTTCTGAAGACAAGGATTTTAATTACCTGTTTAAACATTCTCTATGCTCCGATGGTTCCAGACATCCGTCTGGAAAAAACAATTCTCAGCAATTAAATGTATTAAACTAAGATTTGATTGTTTTAATATTTTGTATATATATATATATCAGAAAGGGTGTGGTAAAATACCAGGTGGACCATAACCCACCAGAGAACTCGATACTTGGGGTAGTAGAGTGGGTAATATGAAAAGAGTCAGGACCCCGATGGCTGAGCTCCGGCCGTTTCGATAGCTAGATCCAAACTCTTTAATTAGAGTTCGGATCTAGCTGTTGAAACGGCCGGAGCTCAGCCATCGGGGTCCTGACTCTTTTCATATATATACACACACACACACACATATATATATATATATAAATAATTATATATGTTTTGCAAGGTTTTTGATATGAAATCGTGTGTCGAAACAAATATTGTTATACTTGGGGAGGGTCATATTGTTATAATATTGATGATGATGATTGCCAGAAATGATAACAGAACACACTGTTGGGTTTGGGTTGGTTTTCGCTTCTGTATCTTTTATATCTCCATAGTTAATTTATTGCTGTCCCCTCGGTCCAGCCCCACCGGCTCGAGCTGGGAAGGGAAGCCTGCAGCATCCAAGACATGCTTAATGACCTCATTGAGGGCAGCATGGTATGGAAGGCAGCCGGCACTGTGGCGACAGGAAAGCGGGTGAAGGCCGAAAGAGTCCACAGTGGATCTGCAGCAACATTGGTGTGGCTCGCAGATCCAGAGGCTAAGCCTCAAGGAAACGCCGATGTGCAAGCTATTATTGTCTAGCTGAATGCCAGTGGAGAAGGAGGGCAGGGCATGGAACCAGGCACCACTATGGGGTTTGGGTTTGGAGGCTGCACGAAAACAGGCAAGGCGGTGCTGGTCGAGCTGGCGCGTGAACCCGTCTGAGGCCAGGCTGCACTGGATGGCATCTCAAGTGCTTTGGGGGACTTGGCGTCAGCAGAGGGAGAAGAAGGAGAGATCCCACATCTCACAGGCAGCCGGTCCCACATCTCACAGGCAGCCTTACGTTCTCTGAACACAGAGGGTTCTATTGAGTTTTGAAGAACCCTGCTGATGAGGACGCGGCATGAGGTTACCAATGAAAGAAACGCCGGCAAAGCCAGTGAGATCGGGGACCAGAGGCCAATGCCACCATATCTGACAGGTAAAGTGGCCTGTTGCCATCCAATGTTGTCAAACCAGACGTTGCATATCTCCTCGGCTGCTGCTCAGATACAAGTATCAAGGTCAGCGAGGAGAGATGTGTGGCTGTAGCACGGTGTGTTGCAAAGGGTATAGAGGAGGTTCGGTATGGCGAAGCAGTTCCTCAACAGGAAGAGAGCTGGGTGGCCGTTGATCAAGCCTAGTCGGCTCGTGAGGGTCTGGAGTTGTTGAAGCCTGGACCTGATGGTGGAGCGGATGGCCAGTGGGTGGATCGGTACCTGAGGATGAGGACATCCTCTTTGGGGGTCACCTGTACCTGGTGGAGAATGGACCGCATGTCCGAGACGGAGGCTGCAAAGCTCTCAGCATCGTGGCTGACATTCACCACCTTCAACTTGGCCGAGTTGACCTGGAGGCTGATTCCCGCCAGGGCAGGAACCACCGATTGTAGGTCATGGTAGACAGTCTCTACGGGCCCGCCCAACGTAGCATCATCCAGTTACCAAATGTTGAGAGGGGCCATGATACTCCGGGCGATGTAGTCAATACCAGGAGGGGCCCCAAAGGGTCACCCTGTTGGACCTCAGTGGCCGAAGGTATGACCGTATCAGCAGCAAGGAGCATGCTCGGGGCTCCATACGACATGTAGGCAGAGGGGGCTCGGCTGAGGCAGGCCTCGAGCAGATCATCCTGGCGTAAGCACTTAAATGCATTCCTCATGTCAAGCTTGACAATGAGGTGCCTGGAGTCCCTGGATGCCTGGAGTCCCTGGATGCCGGTTCCAGTGGGCAGCTGTTGAAGAACTGCTTGGTTGCATGTGCAGCCCCCTCACAGCCACCGGACATGCTGACACCCAGTTGCACTGGACTGAACTCTTCATCCAGTTCAGGTGTTATGGACCTGCAGACCACCTTGGCAGCCAGCCTCTTTCTTCCTGAGAGCGGTGAGGCTAACCAAAAAAAAAAGAGGCCTCAGGTGTGAGGGTCCAGAGCGCCATGGATGAGCCTATTGGTGAGTGCCACAATTGCACTCAGAAGGCGGCACCCGGCCTCAGCGGAGAGGAGGGATAGCAACTTCTTGAGGTGGCCTGGTTGGAGACCATCAGCACCTCCGCTGCTGCTAGCTGGTAAGGAGTTGATGGCGGACATGATGTTTGTGTTGGAAGCCACAAGGAGCAAGTGGGGATCGGGTGGGGGAATGGGTCTGAGATCAGCAGGTGGCTCGGGATGCTTGAGTCGCAGGGTAGCCAGGATCTCCTCAATGAGTTGGAGGACAGTGTCCTCTGAGGCAACCACTCTGACTGTGGCCGAGACATCAGACATGATTAATTTGGCATTTACACGGTCACGCAAATGCTTGGCGCTGGCCTCAGTAGTGAAGGATTGGCAGTACCCGAGGGTGGGGTGTGTGGCATCCCTAGGCACGCTTGGAATGGGCACTTGCCCAAAGGACGAAACATTGGCCTTGACGGAGGCTGCTGTCAACTAGCCGCCTCGGTCAGCGCCAGAGCTGGGGAGACCGAGGGTAAGTGGGGCGAAATAAAATAGTCGCTCCCAGTAGCTGGCTCGATTGGAGTCCAGAGCGCTCTCAATCGAGGAAGCAAGGGCATCGGCTACTGACACCCAGGCCGCTCTCGGGATCCTGAGTGGGATCTTCCGGAGCCGCCTGAGCCAAGTGATGTTGACCAACGAGGCTTGGGCATCAGGCAAGCTCGGTGTCTCATCTGGTGGAGTGCCAGACGGCCATTGCTGGGCAGACGAGGGGAAGAGACAGTTTCTGCATCTCCATACTGCGAGGGCACTGGAAGCTTGACGCGTCAAGCCAACACAGGTGAGATGGTGGAAGCAACCACATCCCAAACAGTTCCGGCCCCTCTTCCATCTGTTCGTGGTGCTGCAATTGCTGCAGATGTCGACTGGTGGGGATGGAGGATGGAGCGTGGAGCACCACTTGGTATCAGGGGTGAGTGGCTGGCGTGTGTGGGTGGAAGGCAAAGTGCTGGTAACAGGGCCTCATAGCTCACCTACATCAGATATGGAGGTGTCAGAAGACAAGAGAGAAAAGAAGGAGGTGCATGGATGGGGACACACAAGAAGGTAGAATGTTAGCAAATGAATGAATGGATGAATGTACAAAAAAAAAGGGTTCAGCATGCACGCATGCGAGCATGTTAGCAGTTTATCATAGGACCTTGTGGCTGGAGGTGAGTCATTCAATCCTGAAAACGTGTTATTGTTGTTAATGTCACTGTTGCTGTCATTGCCTTCCTCTTGTTAATGGTGGTGGTAGATGAAATTGCTACCAATTCGGGCTGCCAGGCTGTATGCTGAGGCTCGAGTGCTTTCTTTTACCGAAGATGTGGGGTTGTTGTTATTGTCCTGTTGCTGTCGCCTTCTTGACCAAAGATGCAGGTCAGTGGCTTTCGGCATCATTTGGCAGCACAACGGCAAATAAATATATTCTCTATTTTTTTTTTCTTTCTCTCTGTCTAATCCAATTCAAATTATTTGGCAGTGAATTGGTGGTCGGTTTGGTTTGGCATAACCATCTTTCTGTTCCGTGGTGCCCCCCCCCCGTCTGGGATGCCACTTGCACCGACACTTTCTGTAGCCGCAACCTGGTGCAGTCTGCAACTAACCCAGGTTCTGCTGCACGTCGGACTGAGGGGGCCAAACTCCGACAGGTTTGCGGTTGTACCCTTGGCAGTGGAGACTTCTGGTGTCCTCGGCCCTAGGGCTACCTCTCTACTCACTACCATAGGCGCTGAGCTGGCCAGCCGCAGGTGTGAGCTCCGCGAGTTGGAGTGGCTTTTCCAGCGCGTCTCTCTTGCCGTCCTCCAGGGAAACGCCTTCTCCATTCTGTCCACCAGGGCTGTGGGGAGACAAGCCGATTATATTATGAATTCTGTTGAATAGTCTTAAATAGGATTAATAGCTGTCAAATCTGCAGCTAGTAGCTATACATCCATCTGAAATGTTTGTATGTCGTGACAGGCAAGAGAGTTTACATATATCCATTCGTTAATTTATTTGGCAATCAATGTTTATTATTGATTGACCAATGGTTAAAAATAGAGATATAAATATATATATATATAGTCTATCAAAGTTCTTTTGTCACACATCTGTGATATCATCAGTGGTACTATTATGTTTCCGTATTGTAAAGTCTATGCCATTTTTATTTTATTTATTTATTTATTTATTTATTTATTCTTGTCTCTGTCTCTGCGCATGCGTTTGCGTGTGTGTTTAATGTTTGGTGTGTGTGTTCGTGTTTGAGTGTATGTGTTTTTGTTTTTGTATTCTATCTTTGTTCACTAGTGTGTGTTCATGTGTTTGTTGTTATTGTACTTGTGTATAATAATCATATATATATAAATAATTATATATATATATAAATAATTTATACTAAACTCATCCTATGGACTAAGTGCTCTTACTCTTGGATATTTCCACTTAACTTTTACTTAAGTATATATATATTTATATATATATATATAGTAATAATAAATGTGAAGACTAAAATCCGAAGAGGGCTCGATAAGGATTATATATATATACATATATATAAAAACCTGTAGAGCAAATATTTATTATAAGAACAGATTAAAGTTTAAGCAAAGAATCGCTGCTTTCACTGTTAACGGTGAAAGCAGCGATTCTTTGCTTAAACTTTAATCGGGAGGACTTTTCAACTAACCCTGCTAGTGTTGGTAATCTACACAATAAATGCACCCAGTATGATGACAAGAAAAGCGTCCAGTCATAAAAAATCTCTTCAGCTGTGTCAAGGACATGACAACCTCCTCAGTGTTGATACATGATAAAATGCACTTGGTAAAGCTCAAGATTAGGTAAACGAAATGCGAGCTGCCAGCGCATCTGAGCACTTGGTAGGGTACAGGAACATAAACAATACGCAGGCTCTCAGCCCACCATGAGTCCATATCTCCACTTTGAGTACCAACAAGTCTGCTGATCACCCATCCAACACTGGCTGACAGGGAGATTGGATGTTAAACAACAATGGTGATGATGATGATGAGGAGGAGGAGGAAGATGATCTTGGTGATAATATTTTTGATGATGATAATCATAATGATGATTGTGCTATATATTTGCTATGAAAAAATCATTGTCATTATTAATATCATTAGCAATAACAACAATCAAGAAATTATGATTTACTTTCAATTTTCTCTCTATTCAAAAAAAATTTATAGTTATTTTTTATAATTCTATTAATAAATAGGAAATTATATTTATATTCTTCTTCTTTCTCTTGCTTGATGAGGACGAGGTCATCCTAAACCAGTAATCCCAAAGCATCATAATGTGTAGAGCCAACCAGGTCCACCAGCACCCGCCATCACTGGCGGTCCCGTGCCAACTCCTCTGCATCCTCCAAGATGTCGTCGTGTCTCCGGTGATCTTTCCTGATGATATCCTGCCATCTGGTGCAGGGACATGTCATGGGGCCTCTTCTAGCCTGCAACCACTGCATCGAACAAGAGTAAGGCCCAGGTAGGATGATCTATTGGAAAGCGGAGGACATGTTCGTACCAGCCCATGTGGCAGATAGCTATGAGGTGGGAAGCTGTTGATTGATGCGTGTGCGCACTCAACACTTTGTTGGAAATGTGGTGGTGCCATCTGATGTTTTTGATGGTAGTCAGGGCTCTGCTATTGAAGCAGTTGATCCATTTTGCCAGGGTCTTTGTGAGGGGTCATGTTTCTGCTCCATAAAGGAGAATGGAGAGGAGCAATACATTGTAAATACAGAGCATCATCTTCTAGGAGACTGAGTAATGGCACCAAAAGGGCTTCTATAGGGAGTACATGACCCCGGCAACCAGGCCACATCTGCAGTTGATCTCTGGGGTCAGGTCTCTATTGCTGGTGACAGTCGATCCCAGGTAAATGAAGGAGCTGACTAACTCTATGGCCAATATGAAGCAGAGGAGGATCCAGGCCATTGCCGGCATCCATCAGCTTTATCTTCGCCCAGCTAGCCTGAAGGCCAGGCTTTGCGGATTCCTCCCCGTATATGGCCAGTGTGTCTCCATGCCAATTGATTCAGTTGCTTAATAGGGTGGTGTCATCTGCTTACTCCAGGTGAGTTAGATGTTAATTCCTGAAGGTAACGCCAGAAACTCACTCACTGGTCTGGTCATCAGATTGTGAATGACACAATTCAAGAGATCGAGGGCAGCCACACAGCCCTGTCTGACCCCAATGTTGATGGGGAACCAGTCGTAGTCCTTCCCGTTCACCCGCACGCAGCTCTCGGCACTGCTATAGAGCTGTTGGAACAGGGTGTTAATCTTGGGAGGCATGCTGACAAGCTTGAGAATTTTCCAGAGGGATGCGTGGTCAACCGTGTCGAAAGCCGCCTTCAGGTCGACAAAGGCAACGTAGAGGCAGTGATCTCTATGGAACTCCCGAGATCTTTTGATAATGAGGCGGAAGGCAGAAATGTGGTCGGCGGTGGATCGATTAGGCATGAATCCAGTTTGTTGTGGGCAACACCCTCTTCTGATGGATCTTGGTGAAAACTTTGCCTAGGATGGAGAGAAGTACGATGCTCCTGTGGTTGCTGCAGACGAGTTTGTCACCATTCCGTTTCCACAAGGGGAGGATAATGCCTCGGATCCAGTCATTTGGGAGTTGCTCTGACACCTATAAATGGTTGATGATACGGGTGAGCTACTGATCACGTCATCTCCGCCCACCTTCAACTTCTCCACGGTGAAAGTGCAGATTCAAAGGACTTTGTGGTTTTTGAGCTTCTTCAGGGTGGCTCTGACTTCATCGGGAGTGACAGGATCGAGTCTGCAGGAGTTGTTGGCTGCAGCTGTGTCTGTGGTTGTGGTTAGGCAGAGGTTGATTGGGACTGGTGGGTGATACAGAAGAAGGTTGAAGTGCTCCTTACAGCATTCAGGCAGTTGGTTTCAGTGGTGATGTTGCCATTGGTAGCCTTCACCAGAGTTGTCTTGATCCGGGGACCGGCATGGGCTCTGTGGAGTGTTGAATACCTGGCTGAAGTTGTTCCTTGCCACTGTCTCCAGGTGCTTGGCTTCTTCTGCCCCAAACTTTACCCTATGATAGCCTTGTTGCATATCTAGTTGATCTGGTGGTACTCATTCATGTCACCGCACAGGCAAGCCTTGCAGCAACAGTTAAATATTTCCAGTGTCCGCTGTGAAATCCAGGGCCATTGAGGAAGAAGTCTTGAGTTTACCAAAACATCATATGCATACAGGTTGACTCTTCATTTAAAGATCTCCCAGTTGTCGGTCACGTCCTTAGCCAGGACACTGAAGAAATTGGCGAGGTGATGTTGGGATCAGGGAGACAAAATGAGTCACGGTGGGGCTGGTACTTGGTATTAGGGTCCGTTTGCAACCTCTGCCTCAGTGTTGCAACCAACAACTAATGATCAGTATTACCAAGCTGAGCTCCTCAGAAGACCCAGCAGTTTGTGACAAACGACCTCCAGCAACAGATGATGATGTGGTCAATTGCCTTCTGGGTGTAACCATCCAGACTGTACCAGATTTACTGATGGATGAGTTTGTGAGGGAACCAGGTGTCAGTAATACACATACTGTTATAATAGCAGAGGAGCAGAATGTATACATATGCACATATACATACACCCACGCACATATCTATATATACAATATATATTATTTATACGTAAATATACGCACATTCATATACACACACCTGAGTATCATAAAAATATATCTGTACACATATCATCACCATTCTACATTCATTTCCATACTGGCCTATAATATAGCTTTAATAATAATAAGTGTTGCTATTATTGGGAATATACTTAACCAGAAGGTTTAAAGCTCAATGTAGTAGGTTACATGCACAGCTGATATATAAAGAATAATAAAGAGTTGATATGTTGTCAAACTAATACATGTTTCAACCGATAGAGATTCATCCCGAAGACATGAGACTATAAAATCAGGAATCTTAGAATTTTCTTAAGAAGAAAGAGTTTTTATCTAAGGTTTCATTATGAGATTTCATACTTCAATCATCAGAAATAGGCTCAAAATCGGTATCACCAGAGTTTTATTAACATAGAATATTTGCTTATATACAGATCAATAAATCAGTGAATTAATGATGGAATTGGCGACAATATCAATATACATATCAATATACATATATGGAGGCACATGGCTTAGTGGTTAGAGCATTGGCCTTGCAATCGAAAGGTTGTGAGTTCAATTCTCGGACTGGGTGATGTGTTGTTTCCTTGAGCAAGACACTTTATTTCACAATGCTCCAGTTTACTCAGCTGTAGAAATGAGATGATAGGGACTGGGGTCCATATCATTCCACTGCAAAGTGGTCATGGAGGTGCCACGGCAAAAAAGCACCAAGCACTCACTGTAAATGAGGTTGGTGTTAGGAAGGGCATCCAGCTGTAGAAATCAAGCCAGAATCAGTTCCCGTCCCACCCTTGCAAGCAGGGAAAGCGGACGTAAAATGAAATGAAATGATGATGATGCAGAAAAAGTTACAAATTAATTTATAGAAATACCAAAATAATCAGGTTTACATTGCCAGAAGACAAGTATATTATACTAAAAGTATACTTTAACAGTTTACAAAGTGAAGATCATCATCAAGAGTACAATGAATATGCAATTATTTTACTGTGTTCAGAGTAGGAGAATGATGATTTATGCGAGGTGTTTAATGATACGTATACATTGTGAGATGCAGTTTTTCAAATGTGAAATTAAGGGGAAAATGTTTGAGAAAAATAATTGCCATACTTAGAATATTTTATCTATATATATAAAACTGAGGATGTCTGTCTGTGTGTGTGTGAGTTTGAATCCCTAAAACTCGAGAAGCACCCAACCGTCTGTTTTCAAACTTTACACATGTAATACTTATGTTTCAGGGAGTATTCTGAACAAAACAAATTTCAAATTTTCAATGCCCTAGGGACCGCATTAGGCGATTTAGCGATCCCTATAATTCTTAGTCTTTCTCTTTTTAGATAGATACATACATATAACGTTGTACCCTTATAATATCTGTCTGTATGTCTGGCTGTCTGCATTACGTTACTTCCCACAATTCCCTCTCCGCCCAGAACGCGCCCTTATAATATCTGTCTGTATGTCTGGCTGTCTGCTTCCTCCAGTTATTCTGCCACCCTTGCTCAAGACAAATCTCACACTTATTCTCCAAACAGTTGGTAAGTACACACAACTCACGTTTTAAGCCACAGTGTTGCTTACTTATGTACCACCAGACCCTTACTTCTTTGCCAGCCGTGGTTGTGGCAATACTAAGCGAAGCTAAGGCGGTTATATATTTCACACAACACTAAAAATGAAAGCCGGTAGCTATGTATTAGTCAGTCTCTTCTTCATACTGTGAGCAAAGAAAATACAACTTTTAGTGAAGGGAGTGAAATAAAGTCGATCCTGCTGCAATTAAAAAATCAGGCTTGCAGGTTATTTTATTTCACACAACACTAAAAATTAAAGCCAGTAAAGAAAAACATCGCTATAATAGCTTCAGTTTTCACAGTGTTGCTTACTTACGTGCCTTTACGAGAACAAAAGTTACTCAGGGAGTGTAATGCACATAAAAAATTAAACGTTTTTAGGTGAAAAATTGCGGGGTTTTTTCAGCTTTTTAGGGGTATTTTGAGGCGTTACGTCAGACCGATTTCCTTGAAATTGTAACTATGTATTAGTCAGTCTCTTCTTCATACTGTGAGCAAAGAAAATCCAACTTTTTATGGTCTAGGGCCCGTATTAGGTGAAAAACTTCATTTTTTCAGCTCTTTAGAGCTTTTTTTAGGCGTTACACTAGCCGATTTTCCCGAAATTTCAAAGTATATTATGCACATTAAAAAAATTCATTTTCTTGATGCCCTAGGGCCCGCATTAGCTGAAAACCTGCATTTTTCCTGCTTCATTGAGGAAAATCTTAAAGATTATCCAGCCATCAGAGTATTTGGTTTATTTTCTTTTACATATTGTCCAGGCATGCAGTTTTTCCACGATTAGGTCTGTTGGCGGCCCGCATCCCAAAATACCTTATCCCATGCAACGCCGGGTACCACTGCTAGTTTATTATATAATAGAGGTTTTGCATTTCACAGATAAAAATAGAAGTAAGTACCATACTTAAATATTCATGTTACATGCGTAGGACATAGACACTTGTTTGTTATTATTATTATTATTATTATTATAAGGGCGGTGGATTGGCAGTATCGGTAGAGGGTCGGACACCATGCTTTCCAGCATAGTTACGTCCCTTTACGATCTGAGTTCAAATCCCGCCGAGGTTGACTTTGCCTTTCATCCTTACGGGGTCGATAAAATAAAGTACCAGTAATGCACTGGGTAATTGCTGGCCTTGTGCCTAAAGTAGAAACAATTATTATTATTATTCTTTATATATATAAATATATGTGTGTGTGTGTGTATGTGTGTGTATAGGATATGTTTTACAAGTCCCTAATGCACACTCATTGCTGGGGACTTTAACGGAAACTTAGTGATGGCTTCTACAGAGTCCACGGAAGCTACGGGTTTGGTGTAAGAAACGAAGAATTTTACAGGCTTCTAGAATTCTGTGACGCCAATGACCTGTCGATATGTAACACAAACTTCAAAAAACCCAACAACCACCTGATCACCTATAGATCTGGGGAGCCTACTAGCCAGATAGATTTTATTTTTACCAGAAGACGAGATATATGGATGCTTGTAAACACGAAGAATGCACCTCCCAACACAACCTAGTAGTCAGCAACCTCATTGTCAGAGCTAGACAAACTTTGAAACAAAAGGCAACCTGGAGAAGAAAGATCTGGAAGCTGAAAGATCCCTCAGCCAGTAACAAATTAAGAGATATTTTACTTGACGCCTATGACAGTAAAGAAGAACAGATAGCGACATTCAATGTAGAAGACCATTGGGAGTTCCTAAAAAATAACCTACTAAAAGCGGCAGACAAGATCTGTGGTTGGGGCAATGGAAGAATGGGGGGAGCAGGGTACATTACATAGAGACCAGGATGGAAGCAAGGCAACAAGTATACTTTGCTAGAAGGGAAGCGGAGGATAAAAAATTCATAGAGGTAACTATAGAGGTATAAAGCTGATGGACCAGGTAATGAAAGTAACAGAAAGAGTCATAGTACAGTTGATTAGGGACAGGGTAAATCTAGATGAGATGCAGTTTGGACTTGTGCCAGACAAAAACACCACTGATGCCCTCTTCCTTGTGAGACAGTTACAGGAAAAGTACCTAGCTAAAAATATGCCTCTCTACCTAGCATTTTTTGATCTGGAGAAAGCTTTTGAAAGAGTGCCCCATGACATAATTTGGTGAGCTCTTAGAAAACTAGGAGTAGATGAGAGGCTTGTGAAGGCTGTACAAACCATGTATAGAGGAGCAGTCAGCAAAGTCAAGATTAACAATGACTATAGCAAGGAATTTAGCGTACAATTTGGCGTCCACCAGGGCTCTGTTCTTTGCCCACTCTTGTTTATTATCATTTTTCAGGCTATAACGGAGGAGTTTAAGACCGGCTGCCCATGGGAACTTCTGTACATGGATGATCTTATGCTCATAGCTAAATATATGGTGGAACTAGAAAAGAAATTCCAAACATGGAAACAGGGGCTAGAAAGAAGGTGTCTTAAAGTCAACCTGACAAAGACTAGTAAGTAGAAAAGAAAACAGAACCCAGATCTCCTAAGGAAAATGGCCTTGCTCAGTATGGAGGAAAGGTGTAGGTAGAAACTCCATCCTCTGCCCCATATGCAAAATGTGGGTACACAAGAGATGTAGTGGGATCTCAGGAAGTTTAGCTAAGAATGTAGGCTTTACATGTAGCTGTTGTACCGGGACATTAAGTAGCGGAACAACCGCAGGAAACAAGCGCTAACAAATTCTCGGAGGGCTCTGTAGAAACAGAAGACAGCTTCTGCTATCTGGGTGACTGAATTAGCAGTGGTGGTGGGTGTTCTGAAAGTACAGTAGCCAGAGTAAGAACGGGATAGAGGAAGTTCAGGAAGCTACTACCACTGCTGGCTACAAAAGGCTTCTCCTTCAAAATGAAAGGCAGACTGTATGATACATGTATATGAACAGCTATGTTGCATGGTAGTGAGACCAGGGTGCTGTGTGCAGAAGTCTTGCGTAGATTGGAAAGAAATGAAGCTTGCATGCTCCAATGGATGTGTAATAGTAATATACATGAACAGCAAAGCATAAATGAACTGAGAGAGAAACTAAGTATCAGAGGAATCAAATGCTGTGTGCAGGAGAGAAGATTGTGTTGGTATGGACATGTGATGAGCATAAAAAAGTGCAGAGCGCTCAAAGGCGATCACACATGACTGGGATCTCTGGCGATAATACAGAAGGCCCGATTTCCCATGAGCACAAGCCGAAGCATATATACAGTATGCCCCAACCCACCCTCCCATACACCCCCAGGAGGACAGGCCAATGTAAATGCCTCCAGTGAAGCCCCCTAGCCCACGCTGTAAAGTGGTCATGATGGTAACATGGCAAAAAGCACCCAGCCCACACTGTAAAGTGGTCATGTAGGCATCACAATAAAAAGCATCCTCTACTCACTGTAAATTGAGGTTGATGTTAGGAAGGCATCCAGCTAGAGAAACTAAGCCAGAACCAGACCAGTATGAGCAAGATATGGTCACCTGACCTAGGAGTGCCCACAACAGGACAACCCGTCTAACCCATGCTAGCATGGAAAATGAACATAAGACGGAGGTGATGATGATATGTGTATACAAATATGTATATATAGACCATGTGTGTAAATATGTATATATATATATACACCATATGTGTATGCGTTTATATTTTTAAATATTTTAATATTTTTAATATTTTTTAATATTTTTAAATATTTTTTAATATAACCAATAACTAATTCTGGCTAAATATATCTTTCAAAACACATCTTCGTCAAAACGGTCTCATACTAACTAATAAATAAACAAAATTGGGATTCTCACTATCTTCCCAATTTAAAATATTAAAAACATAAATATTCATATTAACTCAGTTAATTTAATTACTTACACTAAATATAAATATAAACCAGTATCCCTCATAACTTATTAAAACAATTATCTATAACAGAATATACCCATATATCCACTCATATATCCATTCCTCTATTCATATATCTATTCTTCTATCTATATTTTTCTATCTATTTTCTACTTATATCTATTCATTCTCAATTTATTTTTCAATATATATTCTTATATTTTATATATATTTATTTTTTCTATATATCTATTTTTTCTATATATCTATTTTTTCTTTATACCTATAAAACTTAATATTATATTGTATTATATTAGAATTCTAACAACAAAATAATTTCTAAATATACGTAACTTTAATATAAACTTAAGACTTATTTACGTTATATGAGTTAATCCTCTGTTAAATTTCTCTCTTCTTTCTATTTCTCTATATATATCATAACAGTAATTTTTCCGCTCTCTTTTTCCTCATCCTCCCCTAGCGTAATTTAAATAAACGGTTGTTTTTTTTAATTTTTCATACATTCATTTGCATATTCACACATAACTTTGAATTACCCATAATAAGTTTCCACTATTCAGCGAATTTTCGGACCGTTAAGGTGTGATTTCCATGGGTATGTGATTATTTATAAAACAAATTTTGTATTTTATCTGATGAAAGCGCACCAAGCTTTGCTTGGTCGCCCTTGAAATATATATAATAAAATAAATATGGTTTTATAAATATATTTTCCATTTATTATTATCTTGGAATATTTATATATATATATATATATATATATATATATATATATATATATATATATATATATAATACTGTTTTCAACCCAGAGGTTGATGCATAGTCATCAATGTTGCTTCAGTGTTAGTTTTCAGTGAATGAAGAAATTTCATTCCACAGACCAATGCTGGTTTATCTGAAATCTAAGACAGTATAATGTCCACCAGTTTTGAATGTGTCTACATTCTATGTAGATATTTCATATTCAACAACTATTTTCCATGTTTAAATGGGTTAGATGGGTTGCCATGTACTTAGGCTTGACTGATCAGGTTACCATGTCTTGCGCATATGCATCATTTTTTACATTGTTTCTATGGCCAGATACCCTTGTTAATGCCAATATATATAAACTGTAATTTATTAGTATTATTTATAATTGTTTCAGAGCATAAAAATTCTGTGTATTTTCTCACTTTGGACATTTTCTTGGAGAATATTCTTACATCAGATGTAGACAGTTTGTTTTACTTCTATATACTAGATGGGCTTTCCATGAATTTCAACAGAAGGTAATTTTCTGATAAAATCTACTATTCTTGGTAAACATTTCTAGTATATATACTGTACACACATAACCACACACATACATTATCTATATATTAAAAAGCATACAGGTTCATATACAATTTTCACAAAAGGGATAAAGATGTAATAACATGACGGGTTCTTAAGGGAATTATGGGATAATTCAGGCTATTGGATGCTGGAAGTGAGGCACCAGTAACGTCACGTCAGAAGTGTGGCCAGTCTCTTTATCTATATTGTGTGCAGACATGTGTTTTTATGACTGCTGTTTATGAGTGTGTGCGGCTTACTATGTTCTTTGGCCAAACATGAAACAGGTGAAAATCTGCACAGGGAGATTCAGTTCAGACACATGTGAAGAGACAAAGTTAGTTTTTTTGTTTCTTACAACAAGCTATTTCGGCACCATTTTTTAAATTTAATTTCTGCAGACAATATAGCAACAAAAATAAGAATAGTTAGCATAAGGATGCAATCAAAGTTTTCAGCGGCAAGGGGGACTACTTCATACCTGGCAACAACAATGTTTCATATGTGATTTGGTTAAACAAACCAATTGTATTAGATCGCGTATGAATACATTGTTGCCTCCTCCTTATAAAACCTGGTTCACCAGAGAGAGAACTCTCTTGGATAGCAAGATGATAAGACGTACTATGGAGTAGCTCTTCCATATTCCTCGTATTTTCCTGTAAAGAGGAACTAAATATTTATCAACTAGACATATTCTACATCTCAGGAATTGTTCTATATGGCAACAGATTAGTATTATACTTTGAAATGGACCAGGCAGACCATTTGAAAGCAGAGAAGATAGAGCAGTGTCTCAAGGAAGCATTCACTGAAGGATCTTATGTTGCTTTTACCGAGCTAGACAAAGTGAGGTGGATGGGAGAGCAGGTGGACATGTTCACGGCCGAAATCCAGAGGTTGGCTACACAACCCGAATTCACAGGAGAGAATCTTGAAAGGGTTGTGCGGATGATGGTCGTGAACGGTTTCCCCAACAAAATTTTGGTGGGGTTCCAACAGTTGCCAGACAACAACAAAATGTCCATGAGTGAGCTAATCACAGAGGGTCGCCTAGTGACATGTGGCATTGAACGGAATGTTGCAGTGTTAGCAGTGACAGAAACCCATAGCAGTCGACAATGATCGATGAATGACAAGGGGAGAAGAACCCCCAGGAATGCTTGGCTGTGGCCGTTCAGAGGCCAGTGCTTCATGTGTCAGGGTCCACACATGGCAAGGAACTACAGGGAGCTGAAGCCTGAAATAATTTGCTACGGATATGAGCAGGCAGGTCACATTGCTAACAATTGCAATCAGGAAAATTATCAAAGGGGAGTTACTTCCCCAGAAGCTACCCTTGGAAACGAGTAGAGGTGCACTTGCAGTCGCTGCCCATAGTAGAAATTCTGATGGTAGGGGGGACTGTCACAAGCACTTGTGGACACGGGCTGCACAATGACATTAGTGACCCTGGAGTTGGCTAAAAAGTGGAGCAGGATGAGTAGTGTAAGGGCACAACAGCAGGGGGATTAGATGCAGAAGTAGCAGTGAGGTGGAGATGGCAGTACGAGGAATGAAAATAAGGCTGCAGGCAACCGTGATTGACCACGTGGTGGATAGAATTGATGTGGTAATGGGCATGGATGCGATTGGCTGCTTAGGAGGTGTTACAGTGAGGACGGGGTAATGCTGGTAGCGCGAGAACACCATGCACCGTGAGTGAGCTACAGAGGAACAGGGAGATCCATGGAGAAAAATGTGCTGTTCATACCATAAAAGACAAGGATTTCATGCCTGCATTCGATGATCAGCAGTGGAAGTACAACCAACGAAGAACAAGGTCAGGTCAGTACTGGACTTTCAGGAACTGAAAGAATGCGTGTCATGCCACACAGGTGGTGAGGTCACAGATGTCTGTGGGGGAACCTTGCAAGAGTGGAGACAAATTATGACGGCCTCTGCGATTGTCGACTTAAAATCGGTATATCTACAGCTACACATAGCTGAGAAACTGTGGAAGTATCAACTGGTCAGGTATAACAGCCAGACATACTGCTTGACCACGCTGGAGTTTAGATTGAATTTGACACCAAAGATCATGGCAACAGTTCTCAAGGCCATTCTGGGTAAGGTGGACAAGGTGGAAAGGGCCACCAATTCCTACATCGCCAATATCTTGGTAGACAAGAACATGGCCGAATTGGACACTGTGCTGAAGAGAGTGAATTTGCTCACCATAGAGACTCGTACTATTCGACCACTGGATGAGATCAGTGCGTACCAGTGAGAGGAAGGTGCGAACAAGAGAGACAGCAGAAATGCTAATAAAGTGCTGCCTGGGAACTCTGGGGGAGCTAACTGCTGAGTTCGACCTGAAGTTGAGTGTGATCTTTGTGTCCTCAGAGAAAAATAGGGAGAAGACCTTAACCAGGGTGAAGAAAGTCTGGCTGGAAATGCCAGAGGATGCATAAAAGGGAAAGCTGCAGTGTGTTGGCTGTGTGACTCGGAGTTGGGGAAGTTGCATATCATACATCATGTGGGAGAGGATAGGACCCTGTTCCTAGCCAGGAAAGTTGATTCCAACATTACCAGAAAGTGGTTGGGAGTTGCAACAGATGTCAATCTATCGACCCCACCTCAGGCATGCATGAGACGGGTAACAACTCACTGAAGCACAACTGAAATCAATTGGCAGTGGATGTGACACATTACTGAGAGGGGATATTTATCTCTGACTGGGGCGGATGGCAATATGGAGGTGGATGAAGATGGGGACTGTAGAGGAAATCGCATGGACACTGAAAAAAATATTCTTCAAGTGAGATGAACCGTTGATGAATAACAACATGGAATTTTGCTGAGAGGTGCTGAAGAAGATGCTTGAGCGGCGTACAGGCTGAGTGGAAATAGGATCAGGGAGAGACACCATTGCACGATCAAGGCCATGGCAGGAGGTGGTGTTCAACATGTCACTTCAGATGGGACAGGCCAAGGAGTCGGTACCACATAGGGCAATATATAGATATGAATGGCGACATCTATACACATTATTACAATGACCTATAGAAGAGAGAGAGAACGCGTTCATACACGGGGGTAAAGAAGTCTGGGTCAAGCCCCCAAATGTGTGTAACGCATCTCAATGGGAAAAGAGAACGGTAATGGCTGTAAATTCCTGAAACAATGTGTCTGTGAATAGAATGCTGCATCACATCTTGGATGCTTTACAGAGTTATTAATTTGATGGACTTTGGAGAAGAGGAGAATGAAAGTGCAGAGATCACAACAGGAACATCACTCACTCAAGTGGAAGACGGACTTTGACATCGAGTAATATGATAGGGTTAGGGTGCTGGAAGTGCAGGGGAGGTCTTACCAGAAGCGAGACACCAGTGACATCACATCAGAAGTGCAGGTGGTCTTTCGGCCACTCTTCGTCCATAAACTGTGTGTGGACGTGCATTTTTTATGACTGTATCAATACATATTTAATATATATGATGACCATGTTTCTCAATAAATAAACTCAATGGACCTTGGTTCAGAGCATCAATAATTCAAGTTAAAATATATGTGTAAAGGGAGAAAGAGTCATATATCGTTTGATAAACACATAGTATTTTGTACACATATACAAAGAAAATAATATTCAGGAAAATACACATACTTTAAGATGGAAAAAGTATTATCTTTCTTACAATGTTGTTTCATAGTTTAAAAAAAAACAAAGTGAACAATCGATCTACGTAATCAATTTTAGTAAAGCGACAGAAGACAAGGATCTAATCATCAGAGGAATTTTCTTTATATACATCCCACACTGTCTAAAATACCTTTATATTTGTCAAGAGCAGAGAGTTTGTTTAAATCTCTACTCTACATAGTGTCAAAAAGGTTTAACGGCCAGGGAAGATATAAACAGGATTGGACGTCATATCTGATAGAAAGAGCTCAGAAGTACCAGTCTCAGTTGAAGCAACTCAACAAATTAATAAATTTGGAGTAGTTAGATGCTCTATTAATGTATCAATACATATTTAATATGATGATCATGTTTCTCAATAAAAAAGCTCAATAGACCTTGGTTCCCAGCATCAATAATTCAAGTTAAAAAAATATTTGTAGAGAAAGAGTCATATTGTTTGATAAACACATAGTATTTTGTACACATATACAAAGCAAATATTTTCTCTCTACATATATATTTTAACTTGAATTATAGGGGTCAAGATAGGAGCATCCACGCCGTGGTCCTGGGAGTTTCAATAAGATTGACAAGATCAACTATATCGACAAGATACTGCTAATCCTATCACCATCATAAGCAACAGTTATAAGTTATAAACACCCAAAATTGACGCTGGATGTTACAAACCACAAAACTATGGAATACCAAGAAAAAACACCATGCCTGGAGATAGAGACAGAGATCGATGTCAGAAAGGAGGGACTTCCTCAAGACCGGCATTGAGAGTCATATCTGTGAATATTGAAGTGCTCTCCTCTGCAAAACAAAACATCTTAGCTGACCTAAGCAGCAATCAATACTGTGGCGTTCTCTGCTTGGAAGAGATGCACAGAGGGAGTGAAAACGACCCTCCCATCATACCTGGAATGTTCCTGGCCGTTGAGCGACCCTATCTGCAGTACAGCAGTGCTATGTTTCTAAAAACAGTACAGCAGTACAGTACAGCAGTGCTATGTTTGTAAAAACAAGCTAAGCTATAGAAGAAACGGGCATGTCAAATGTCCATGACATCAAAGTCTTATCTGTTGAGCTAAGCAGTGTAGTAATAACATCTGTCTATAATACACCACCTGTAGACTTTATGTTTTCCTAGCCAATCCCCAAAGTACCCAGGAAACTACAGATCATTATCGGTGACTTCAATAGCCACACTACCCAGTGGGCTACCCTGAAATGAACAAGGATGGAGAAGCAGTAGAGGACTGGATGGATACTAACCAACTGAGTCTTATCCATGACCCCCAAGCTACCACACTTGTTTTTCAGTGCTTGTTGGAAATGTGGCTATGACCCAGATCTTACCATGGTCACAAGCAACATCACTGGACTGTGTAAAAAGACTGTGCTGGATCCTATTCCATCAAGCCAATACCATCCATTTGGGATCCTAATCAATGCAGCTATAGTCTCAACCATCCTGCCTTTTAAAAGGCATTTCAACTACAAGAAAGCAGACTGGAAAGGTTTCACCGAGCTGAAAGCGAAGATCAAATATTTAATACCAACAAGCAATAACTACAACCTATTTGCTAACCTAGTGCTGAAAACTGCTCGGAAACATATCCCACGAGTTGAATATATACCTGGTCTTTCCAAGCAATGTACAGGACTCTATGCCAACTATATCAGCATGTTTGAAGCAGACCCTTTCTCAGAAGAAACAACTGCCCAAGACAAGAAGGTGATGGAAAGCATTGCCTAAGAATGAAGCAAGACCTGGAATGATCTTATTGAGTTTATGGACATGTGAAAAAACAGCAAGAAAGCATGGACACTTATTCACAAGCTACATGGTGATCCTAAAGTAGCCCCTCAGCACCCAAAAGTCACTGCCAACCAATTGCTAGAGAATGGAAAGAGAGGGAAGATATCAAACTAAACCGCAAGAAATACACTGCAGACCCTGCTTTTACAAGACCATTTATCATAGAAGAGCTGGAAGCAGGAATCTCTACCCTCAAACCAGGAAAGGCAATTGGACTTGATAATGTCGCAACTAAACAGATCAAGCACTTCAATCACAAGGCAAAGATGTGGCTTCTACAGCTCTACAATGAGCGCTTAACAACATACAAGTTCACCAACATCTGCTCCCATTATAGCACTGCTGAAATCAGGGAAAGATCCATCTGCTCCTAAGAACTTAAGACCGATCTCACTTTCGAGTCACACCTACAAGCTCTTTGAACGCCTGATCCTCAACAAAATTGGCCCCTTTGAGGTTGAACACCTCATCCCTGAACAAGCAGGCTTCCACCCTGGCAAGTTGACAACAAGCCAATTATTCAACCTTGCCCGGTACATCGAGGACAGCTATGAGGAAGGTATGGTAACCGGTGTGGTGTTTGTCAACCTCTCATCTGCCCATGATACAATTAACGACAGATGTCTCCTTAGCAAGACCACAAGAGACACCTGTCTGATGAAGTTGATTGAAAGCACGCTCGAAAACAGGCACTTCTTTGTTGAGCTAGGAGGGAAGAAAAGCAGATGGTGAAGACTCAAGAATGGCTTCCCACAGGAAAGTGCACTTGCACCACTTCTCTTCAACATCTACACCAACAACCAACAAAAAAGTGCAAACATCTGCTGCTTCATCTATGCAGACAATCTTGGCATAGGTGCACAAGACACTGATTTCAAAGTTGTGGAAGATAGACTCTCCAATGCTCTGGAAGAACTAACACCTTATTATGAAGAGAACCACCAGTGTGCAAATCCATCCAAGATGCAGGTGTGTGCCTTCCACCTGCGAAACCGTGAAACCAAGTGCCAATTGAAGGTCAACTGGTCAGGAACGCCTGCTTAACACTGAGAACCCAGTCTATCTAGGTGTAACCCTGGACAGGGATCTCTCTTTTAAGATCCACATTGAGAAGATCAAGAGCTAAGTGAATGTGAGGAACATCATCCACAAGCTTACTGGCACAACCTGGGGTGCAAACCCACAGACTCTGAAGTCAACTGCACTGGCTCTCTGTTACTCAGCTGCTGAGTATGCATGCCTAGTATGGGAGCGAGCTGTCCATGTCCAGAAGATAAATCCCACCCTCAATTCTAGCTGCTTCCTCATCACAGACTGCCTGAAATCTACACCTACAGACTGTCTGTATATCCTGGCAGGCATAGCCCCACCAGAGATACGACAAAGTGCAGCAAGCATGAAAGAGCATCAACAGCAGACTACAGATCAAAACATCCTCTCTTCAGCCATGTGCCAGCCAAAAGACGCCTTAAATCCAGGAAAAGTTTCCTAAGGAGTATCACGCCCCTTGAAACTTCAAGCATAAGTTGTGAAAGAGTCACTTGCTGGGAAGAAAAACTTAACAACCTCCCATTAGTAACAACAATGGAGCTAAAGGTGAGTGAGACACTGCCCCTTGGAACAGATACAAACTATGCAGTGTGAAAATGAGAAAGGACAGCAATGTGTTCAGCTGTGGTAGAACCACATCTAGCCAAGATGTGTAACTGACACTCTTGTGGAGATGACAAGAAGACTTGAATTATATATATATATACATCATCATCCATCATCATCATCGTTTAACGTCTGTCCCATTGTAAGACATCCAGATCGGAAGACCATGTTTTGCTCACACAGAACTGATTTTGGTTTGGTTTCTACGACTAGATGCCCTTCCTAACACTAACCACATTTACTGTGTATGCAATGTGGGCTGGGTGTTTTTTAGTGTGACTCCTACACGGCCACTTTACAATGTGGACTGGACACTTTTTATCACCAAAACGACCTCTTTACAGTCTTCCCAAGCCTGCCCAGTCCATAGATTTCGTTTACTTTGAGTGCTTTGCACCTTTTCGTATAGCTGTCATTCTTCATATGCATTACATGTCCATACCAATGCAATTTCCTCTCCTGCTGACTCAATCTGATCCCCCTTATGCCTAATTTCTCTTGCAGTTCATTTATGCTTTGTCATTCATGTATATTACTTTTGCACATCTATCGAAGTATGGAGGCTTCATTTCTTTCCAATCTTCGCAGGTCCTCAGCTTTTGTAGTTAGCAGCAGTAGTAACTCCCTGAAGTTTCTCCACTTTGGTTTCTGTGCTTTCAGAACACCCTCCTCATCAGCTAATTCGGTCACCCAGGTAACAGAAACTATCTACTATTTCTACAGAGTCCTCTGGGCATTTGAAGGAGTTTCTATTCTGAGAGCTCTTGCTACTTACTGTCCCTGTGCACTGGACACATATAAAATCTATGTTCTTTGTTAGCCTGCTTGAGATCCCACTACATCTCTCATGTACCCATAGTTTGCATTTGGGACATAGGATGGAATTTCTTCCTACTCCTTTTCTGCACACTGAGCAAAGCCATTTCCCTGAGGAGATGTGGGCCCTGTTTTCCTTTCTACATACTAGAACTTTAGTCTTTGACAAGTTGACTTTAAGACCTTCTGATTCTAGGCCATGTTTCCAGGTTTGGAATTTCATCTCTAATTCAGCTATAAGAGTTAGGTCTTCTGCATACCGGACTTCCCATGGGCAGCTAGTTTTAAAGTTCTCTGTTATTGCCTGCAGGATGATAATAAACAGGAGAGGGCTAAGAACTGAGCCCTGATGGACACCAACCTGCACGCTAAATTCTTTGCCATAGTCATTGTTAATTCTGACTTTACTGACTGTTCCTCTATACATGGTTTGTACTGGCCTCAGAAGCCACTCATCTACTCCTATGGAATGGGAGACTGTCAAAAGCTTTCTCCGGGTCCATAAAAGCCAAGTAGAGGGGTTTTACCTTTAGCTAGGTACTTCTCCTACAGTTGCATTACAAGGAAGTGGTACTCTTACCTGGTACAAATCCAAACTGCATTTCATCTAGGTTAACTTGTTCTCTAATCAGCTGAGCTATGACTCTTTCAGTGACCTTCATCACCTGGTCAACCAACTTAATGCTTCTATAGTTTTCTCTATCTAGAGCATCACCTCTGCTCTTGTAGCAGTTTACAATGATACTACTACACCAGTCATTGGGTATGACACTATTTTGTAAAACTTGGTTTACAATGCGGGAGACTATGGTGTGGCCCACCATACCTGATGCTTTCAGCATCTCAGCAACTATCCCTGAGGGTCCAGCTGCCCTGCCTGTCTTCATGTCCTTGATTGCTTTACTTACTATACTAATGCTGACTTGTATTGCTGATCCCTCTGTTGGGTTGACATGGGGCAAATTATTTTTTTTCCTCTGCATTCTCCTCATTCAGTAATCTTTCATAGTGGCACTTCCATGCTACCTTCTTTTCAGCATCAGTGAGGACAAGTTTGCCAAAATAATTTCGGACACACTTCTGCCCACTGATATCACAATTTTCCCTGACACTCTATCTTGCGATCTTGAACACCTCATGCCTTTGATCCTCACGCTGCAAAACATGCTTAAATTTTTTGTTTTCTGTTTCCCTTCTTGCAGGGTATATTTGTCATGTAGCTTCTCTCCTAGCCTTCTGGTAGACTTCTTTCTCTGCTACCCCAATTTAGCCAATCTTTCCAAGCCTGTCTTTTGGTCTTAATTGTATCGTCAACCTTACTATTCCACCACCAAGTCCCACTCTGTCTCCCTAGGGACCTACTCCAGCCACAGATTATATCTGTTGCCTTCAGTAGGTTACCTTTCAGGAACTCCCACTGTTCTTTTACTCTATTTACTCTTCCTTACTGTTGAAGGCATCAATCAACATATTTCTAAATTTGTTACTGGTTGATGGGTATTTTAACTTCCATATTCTCCTCCAGGTTGTCTTCTGTTGCTGGGTTCTTCTAGCCCTGACTATAAGGTCATTAACTACTAAGTCATGTTGGGAGGTGCATTCTTCAATAGGGAGGGATTTGTGTTCCTAACCGTCACTGTCTTGTCTTCTGGTAAGAATGAAATCTATTTGGCTGGTATGTCCACTAGATCTATAGGTAATTAAATGGTTGTCTCATTTTTTGAAGTTCATGTTACACATAAATAAATAATTTACATCACAGAATTCCAAGAGTCTGAACCCTTCGTTTCCAGTGCTGAACCCGTAACCCCAGTGGATCCCCTCATAGCACTAGCAGTGTTGCCAAACATGCCCATTAAAGTCACCTGCAATGAGTATGAGGTCGCTGTCATTTATTTGGGAAGTTATGTGCATTAGGGACTCATAAAACCTGTCTTTTAGTATGACTGGCAGTCCAGATTGAGGTGCAAATCCAGATATAATTGCCATGGCTATTCTATTTTGTACATGTCTAATTTTAATTATTCTGTCATTTATTCTATTTACAGCAATAACTTTGTTTACCCATTTTTCTGCCATCAAAATCCCTACTCCACTCAACGCATTGTCATTTCCCACCCAGAAAAATTTGTAGCATATCGTTTTTTGCCTACAAGAAATCTAGCTGACATTCCGCTCCATCTAGTCTCTTAGGTAAAACTAAATATACAAGGCTTAAAGGTAAGTAGAGATTTATATATGATAGTATATAATTGCCATGTTTTCATAATTAGTTCAATGTGTTTATATATTATATTGATTTGAAGAGAACAACATTAATACATTTCAACATAATCTGCTTAATACCAATTCCACTAATATAAGTAATATTTCTCAAATCCTTCCAAAAATTCTACTTATTTTTCTCATCAGGACTGTAACTGTAGAGTTCCAACTAATAGTCCCTTCAATGGTTTCTGCCTAACAAATATAGTTTTTAAATGGACTGTAAGAACACACTCAACTAGTTCATATATTGCGGCCACAGCAAATCCATTTAAACCTCGGTATAATTACCATTTACACTTGTATAAAAACAATAAGCTTAAGTATACTACTTCCTTAGCAAGGTATATAACTACTCTAATTGAGCCTAAAACTAGCTATAAACTCCAATGGGAAATATTGGACTAATCTATTCCCTATAATGGCAATAAAGCATCTTGTCTGTTATGTTTATCAGAGACATATTTATCACAATGATGACCTGAAATCCTTTAAATAATAGGAATGAGTAATTAATTGTCCTCATTGCCTCTCTTATTCATTCTGTAATAAGGTATACAATCCCACCTAGTGTTTCCTCTAGTTCCCCTTTTTTCATAAATATATTGATGTGTGTGTTTATAACTAGGGATGCATACATATGTGTATATCTTAGGGTGTGCATGTATATCTATATTTAAGGGAATGTATGTGTATGCGTAAGTATTTACATGAATGTATAGATTTATATGTGTGTGTGTGTGTATTTTGTTCCAGATATATGAATATGTACATGTGTACTTATGTATATAACAGTTTCTCTCTATGTTGATAAACTTTGATATCTTTATGAAAGAGGATTCTCTATATCAACATATTTGGCTGGAATATGCAATTCCAGGATTATTGGTATGTGTATTTATGATATGAATATTTTTATGCATATATGCCCTGTATTTATGTCTGCCCTTCCAACTCTTTCTTCTTAAGAAATTTATCTTTCTTCAGACCTAATTCTTATTACAAGTGGCAGTTGTATACTATCAGGTATAGATGTGGGTATATACTTGTATACTATGTGGGTACCTTGTATACTATCATGTATAGGTGATTATATCTCTGTGCAAGTATATAACTGTCTGTTTATGTGTGTTTGGAGTACTCTCAGATTTAATCATAAAACTGTTGATATCAAGGTGAAATTCTGTATGCACATTCAAGTGGGTGTTTTTATAATGTATATATCTATATGTCTGGGAACATACAATTCTAGATATATGTGTATGCATGTAAGTATGTATGTGCATATATTTATATGTATATATAAGTATGTATGTGGGTGTTTATATATACATACATACACACACACACACATATATATATATATGTATATATGGAGCTGTAAGTATATAGGTATATAAGTGTGTGCGTGTATGTGTGTATATATATATATATGCACATGTATATGTCTATGAATATATAATAATAATAATAATAATAATAATGAAAATAATGTGTACAGTGCTCAGGTGCACTACAACTCATCAAAAGTGTATGTATAGTACATAGGGTAATGTACAAACGTCAGGAAAATGAACAGTGCATGAGTCATGATATACACATGTGTATGGAAGGGGGACATCAGGTGAAGTTTTGGCGAATTTCGGGAAGCATGAGGGTTTTAAAGGATGCAGTGTCTCAGCAGCTAACAACTGACGCAGGTATATGTGTATATATCTGTATGTATATGTACGTATTCAGGTGTGTCAGTGAGCCGATATAAGTATAGGTATATCTGTGTGTATGCAAATGTGTCGCTATATACACATCTATTTATAAGTAGGTAAATGCTGTTTATTTCAAATTTTATTTTAATATAATTCTACAAAATATATAATTTTCATGAATTATTTCCCTTTAATTACAAGTAAAACATATATATATATATATTTTTTTCTTGGCTTTTGAATTCAATTTTTTTTTTCTTTTTTTAACCCTAGAAAAAATACCGTTGTGAGAAAAAAGACTGTTAGTTTTCATATTTTACGCTCTCGCCATACTAAGGTACGAATTAAATGCTTCGATTTAATACGTTTTTCTTCTTCTGTTGATGGAGAAGTACAAAAATATACCTTATTATGTATAGATATTGATTATACGAATTTTTTACCTAACATTTTCGAATAATTAGATGTACAACTCTCTTGAAACGCGTAAAGAATTTTAAATGATTTAAAAACTAATTTTTCAATCTATATATTTGACTATATATATATATAATTCGTTTTCGAATTTGTTCTACGAGATTTCTTATCTGAAAACGTGTGTTGAAAGAGATATTGTTATACTTTGGGAAGAACATGTTGCCAGTAAAAACACATGCACCTGTTGGTTTTCACTTCAATTTATTATAAATTTCCGGTTGGTTGGTTAGATAACCGGAATATTGTTTATATATTGTCAAAGCTCTTTCGTCACACATTCTGTGACCTCTCAGTGACTAGGTTTTTATTTTGAGTGTCCTTCCTTTGTTCTGTCCTACACCATCTTGTTTTTGTGTGTTGTGTGCTTAGTTTGCGCATGCGTTACATCCGGGTGTGTGTTTTTATTTATTTATGTGTTTATTTACTTGTTACTAGTTGGTTGTTTGTTCTATCTGTGTGTGTCTGGTCTGTTTTATTAGTTTGGTTTTTTGTGTGTATCTGTATGTCTTCATTTTTTCCTTAATTACTAGTTGTGATGTTGCTATTCCACTCATGTTTTCTGTTTAATTTTGGTTGAGATTCGTTTATATTTGTCACCTCTGTGATTTGCCTGAGCATTGAATCTTTTCTGTGTGTGGATATAATTTTTATCTCCTGACTGTTCTCCTGTGGGGGTGTTTTTACTACAATATTTATGTCATCCACATAGCAGGAGTTCACAGTTAGGGTTATAAAACTGTCGTCTAGTTGTTCTTTAAGTTTTCTGTCCCACCATATCATAAAGAGATTAGCTATGTCACCTGCAATGCTAATGCCAATGGCTGCTTCTTCCTCTTGGGCACATGTTTTGCCATTAAATTTGAACATATGTTCCTTAAGGGCTAGTTTTATACTGCCCCCCCCCCCCTCGTATGTGACCATTGTCTTTAATTCAACATGGTTTTCGGGGGTCCATATGGCTCTGGTCCACCGGCTCCATCTTTCTGTGTGGGTCTTCTTTGCCATTGAGGTAATGGTGTGTGGTCTGCCTCTTTCTAGCCTTGTGGGGTAGAGGTTGCTGAGATTAGGTGTGTCTAGGTATTCCTTATTATATATGAGTTTAAATAGGAGTCCCAGCTCACTGGTATCAATCCCATGGAATTCCACATCACTGTCGCTGATCATTTCTATACATTTTTCATGGGACTCCTACTTAAACTAGTATTGTGATGACATCTTTGGACAGTTGCTTATGACATAGGAGACATCTTTGGTGTTAATTCTGCAGAGTCTGCACTTGTCACATCTAGGTGTTTTTGCCTGCAACTCTATCTCTTTTGTGAATCAGATATTTTGCATTGATTTCCTGTTCTTGGATTGCAAAAGTGTATCCTTCAAACTGAAAGCCAACCAGTTGTTGGTCCAGGGTAGACTACTTTGCTCTCGCTCTGGAGCTTCGTGGCAACATACATATCCATGCATGATTTTTTGCTGATAAGCATGCAGTTTCTCATACATGGATTCACTGTGGTATTGCTGAGCAATTTCCCTGGATATGACAGTTTGATTATCACACAGGGAGTATGTTTCAAGAAGTTCCTTCCCAACTCTCATGATCTTATCTATCTCATGCCAGATAGACTTGCTCAATAGAAGGGCTCCTATGCTTGGAGGTTTGTAGATGTTGTTAGAGGGATATGATGCAGCACTCAAGTGCTGTCTGGACTGATGTTAGGCCTCTGCCTCCCTGCTTATGTTTCAAGTAGAAGCAGTCTATGTCACTGTTGATGTGGAAGTTTCCGGTGTTGTTTAGGATTTTTCGGGTTTTAACATCAATTGCTTGAATATATATATATATACCCCTTGCTAGCAGGGAAAATAGACGTTAAATGATGATGATATATGCATGGGTTGGATGGGCCCTTCTCAGCACAGCATCTCTAACTGCCGCATTCCTTCGTCGTCCCCTCTGTGAGTCTACTCCAGCTTTCTTCTACTGGGATTTCCTGACACTTCTTCATCCAGAGATCATCATTCATGCACATCACATGCCCATACCAATCCAGTCTTCTTTCTTGCACACCACCTCAGATTCCTCCTAAACCCAGTTTCTCTCTCATCAAAGCTCTGCAAGTGAACCATTTTTGCTTCATTTCTCTCCAGCCTACACCTGTCCTTTGCTATCATTGCCTATATTTTATTACTATGCAGCATTGCACTTTACACACAGGCATCATACAGCTATCCTTTTCTACATAGGGAAAAACCTTTGTTGTCAACAGTGGAAGTAGCTCTCTAAACTTCTTCCATCTTATCCCTATTCTAGCTATTATTCTCTCGGAGCACCTTTCTTCTGCTGCTAATTAGGCCATCTAGATTGTGGGGATAGTGTGGTGGTGTGGAGGAGGTGACCAGAAGCTGGGGATGATCAACTGGAGGCGGAAGAGGAAGTGACGCGAGATGCGTACCCTGTGTGCCCTCTTTCGGGACTGTGACCCTTGACGAAACGACATGTGACCGGGAGCTGCAACTGACGAACGGATATATCCACGTGGATGAGGCAAGTTCGCTGAGTGAACTAACAGAATTGCAGTAAGTGCAGTAGCTTTCAAATTGAAAAAAGAAAAAAAAGAAGAATTTTTTTTTTAAGACAAAGCTAATGGAAAACAGAGAGGATTCTGTTGTTTGTTACTTACCGCAGGACTAAGGAGATGGCGACGAGATTACGGATGAGCGGAGAAGTAATTAGAGCTTTTACCAGTGAGGGTAACATTGTCGCCTGGATGCGAAAAGTTTGGCTGGTCGCTGGGCTACAACAGATAGACGATGTAGTGGGCCTCATCGCACTCTATCTCGAGGGCGACACGCTAACGTTGTACCTACAAATGGACGACCTCAACTAGAGGGACGCGCAAAAAATTGAGCGGCGTATGATGGAAGCGTTCGCGGAAGGACCGCTTTCTGCGTTTGTTAAGCTGGCAAGGATTAGGTGGAACAGTGAGCGTGTGGATATTTTTGCAGCGGAGATAAGGCGACTGGCCATGCTGGCTGGGTTTCAGGTGGAATGCGAACATGTGGTGCGGTTGGCGTTCATAAACGGATTTCCGGATGAAACTACAGCAAATACCTGGCTACAAGGAAATGGAGATGCGTGCACTGGTAGAGCAAGCCCGCATCATAGCAGAGAATGCCAAGAAGAGTGTTGCGGCAATAGCACCGACGGAGGCCCGGGGCAGCCGACAGTGAAATGGCGAAAGGGAGACAAACATGGTGCGCAGTCGCTCGTGAACGTTTAGAGGTGGTTGTTTTAGGTGCCAGGGCGCGTACATGGCAAGAGACTGTAGAGAGTCAAGGCTGGACATAATTTGCTACCGGTGTAAGCGGCCAGGCCACATCGCTACCAGTTGCGACCAGGTAAATGGTCCAGGGGGGGCTACTGCACCAGTAGCTACTCCTCGCGAGTAGAGGCGCTGCCCGTGGTGAAAGTTTTGTGAGGGGAAAACTATTACGAGCCCTCGTGGACACGGGCTGTACGACGACACTAGTGACCACAGGGGTGATGCAGAAGTGGAGAGGGAAGAGTAGCGTAAAGGCAGTCAACGGTAGGAAGATTGAATGTCGAGGTCGTAGCGAGGTGGTGATGGTGGTACGGGGAAAGAAAATAAGGCTTTCGGCCATTGTGGTCGACTGCGTGGTGGATGGAATCGGCGTAGTTATGGGCATGGACGCGATTGGCTATTTAGGAGGCGTCACAGTGAACGATGGCGGCATGATGTTAGGCAGCGCCACACCGGTATGTGCTGTGAGTATGCGACAGGAGAACGAGAAGGCCCATGAGGAAAAAATATGCTGCTTACACTGTGCAGGATAAGGACTTCAAGGCCATGTTCGACGGGTAATGATGGGTTGTTGAGTGGTACTGGAAGGGAGAACCACCAACACTGAAGAACAAAGTGGGCTGCTATCAGCACACATTGAAAGGAGACACTAGGAGTGAGTTTGAGCAAGAGGTAAAGAGATGGATCGAGGAGGGCATACTGCTTCCCTGGAAGGAGGAGGTGAAGTGTGGGGTGCTGCTGTTAATGGTGGTGGCGCAACCCACGAAGAACAAGGTGAGACCGGTATTGGACTTTCGGGAGCTGAATGAGCACGTGTCGTGCCACACGGGTGGGGAGGTCACGGATGTCTGCGGGGAAACCCTGCGTGAGTGGAGACGTATGACGGGGGGGGAGGGCTTCCACAATCGTCGATTTAAAGTCGGCATATCTACAGCTACACGTGGAGGAGAAGCTGTGGCAGTATCAGCTGGTCAGGTGTAAGGGCTGGACATATTGCCTGACCAGGCTCGGCTTGGGGTGAACTCTGCACCGAAGATCATGGCTTCGGTCCTCAAGACCATATTCTGGAAAAGGCCAACAAGATGAAGAGGGTTACCAATTCCTACATCGACGACATCCTAGTGGATAGCTGCTGTGTGTCGGCTGAGCGGGTCGGAGCTTAAAGGGTTGCATGACATGCACCACATGGGAGTGGATAGGACCCTGTTCCTAGCCAGGAGAATCGACTCCGACGTTAGCAGATACAGTGTCCAGAGAGTGGTCAGAGGCTGCGTCCGATGTCAGTCTATCGGTGGATCGCGACTGGAAGTGATTGGCGGTGGACGTAACACACTACCGACAGGGAACATACCTCTCGATGGTTGACTGTGGTCTGGGACGGATGGCGATATGGAGGGAAATGAAGACGGGAACTGCGGAGAAAATCACACGGACGTTGAGAGAGATATTCTTGGAGCGGGGCCCTGTGGATGAACTGCTGATGGACAACAGCACAGCGTTCTGCTCGGAGGCGCTGAGGGAGATGCTTGATGGGTGGAAGGTGGACCGCTATTTCAGAGCAGCATACAGACCGAGCGGAAATGGAATCGTGGAGCGATACCACCACACAATCAAAGCAATAGCGGAGCAGGGGCACATCTCACCAATGGAAGTAGTGTTTTGGTACAACATGTCCCCTCGGGTGGGACAGGCTGAGGAATCGGTGCCACACAGAGCAATATACAGATACGAGTGGTGGCACCCGTGCACTGTACCACAATGGCCAGTGGAGAGAGAGAGAGAACGCATTCGTACAGGTGAGTGAAGAAGTCTGGGTTAAGCCCCCAGACGCACGTTGCACATCTCAATGGGGAAAGGGAACGGTAACGGCCGTAAATTCCCAGAATAACTTGTCCGTGGACGGAGTGCCACGTCATGTCCTGGATGTCCGTAGAGTCGTTGTGTCGATGGACTCCAAGGAAGAGGAAATCCAAAGCACTGCCCCAACATTACGGAGATCGCAGCGAGATTGCCGACCGCCTGGCTGGACGACAGATTATGACATACAGCAATGTGAGGGGGAGATTGATCCTTGAGATCAGGGGGGCGTGTGGGGATAGTGTGGTGGTGTGGAGGAGGTGACCGGAAGCTGGGGACGATCGACCGGAGGTGGAAGAGGAAGTGATGCAAGATGCATACCCTGTGTGCCCTCTTTCGGGACTGTGACCCTTGACGAACGGACGTGTGACCGGGAGCTGCAACCGACGAACGGATATACCCACGTGGATGAGGCGAGTTCGCTGAGTGAACTAACAGAATTGTGGTAAGTGCAGTAGCTTTCACATTACATAGATAGCAGAAGCTATCAACCACTTCCATGGAAAAAGATTTATATCAATGATGCTCTTCCCGTTGATTAGCCCTATACACCTTCTTACAAAATCTTCTCTTCTTGTTAGTCTGCCTGTTATCCTACTACATCTCTTGTGTACCCAAGTTTATGCCTATTCCTTTTCTACATATTGAGCAAGGCCACTTCCTACTTACTAACACTTTAGTTTTACTCACAGTCCTTTTGATTCCAAATTCTTTTTCCATAGTCAGAATTTATTCTCTAGTTCTGTTATGGTTTCAGCTATAAGGACCAGATCATCTGCATAGAGAAGATCCCATAGACAACTAGTCTTAAACTCCTCTGTTATGGCCTGGAGAACTATAATGAACACCAGTGGGCTGAGAACCGAACTCAGATGAACTACTACATGCACCTTGAATTTTTCACTAAACTCACTTCCTACTCTCACTCTGTCAAAGGTATTTTCTTGATCAACAAAAGCTAAATATAGTGGTTTATTCTTGGCTAGGAACTTCTCTTGTAGTTCTCTAAGAAGATGTAATCTGTATATATATATATTCTTCTTCTTCTCTTGCTCAATGAGGCCAGGGTGATCCTAAGCTAGTGATCCCAGAAGCACATGTGACAGATAGCTATGAGGCAGGAAGCTGTGGACTGATGTGTGTGTGCATGCAACACTTTGTTGGAAATGTGGTGGTGCCATCTGATGTTTTTGATGGTACTCAGGACTCTGGTATCGAAGCTGTCAATCCTCTTTGCCAGGGTCTTTGTGAGGGGCCATGTTTCTGCTCCATAAAGGAGAATGGAGAGGAGCAATACATTGTAAATACAAAGCATCATCTTCTGGGAGACTGAGCAATGGCACCAAAAGGGCTTCTATAGGGAGTACATAACCCCAGCAGCTACGCCACATCTGCAGTTGATCTCTGGGGTCAGGTCTCTATTACTGGTGACAGTAGAGCTCAGGTAAATGAAGGAGCTGACAAACTCCACAGCATCGGGGCCAATATGAAGTGAAGGTGGATCCAGGCATTGCTGGCATCCATCAGCTTTGTCTTCGCCCAGCTAACCTGAAGGCCAGGCTTTGCGGATTCCTCCCCGTATATGGTCAGTGTGCTCCATGCCAATTGATTCAGTTGCTTAATAGGGTGGTGTCATCTGCTTACTCCAGGTCAGTTAGGTGTTAATTCCTGAAGGTAACGCCAGAAACTCACTCACTGGTCTGGTCATCAGATTGTGAATGACACAATTCAAGAGATCGAGGGCAGCCACACAGCCCTGTCTGACCCCAATGTTGATGGGGAACCAGTCGTAGTCCTTCCCGTTCACCCACATGCAGCTCTTGGCACTGCTATAGAGCTGTTGGAACAGGGTGTTAATCTTGGGAGGCATGCTGACAAGCTTGAGAATTTTCCAGAGGGATGCATGGTAGACTGTGTCGAAAACCATCTTGAGGTCAACAGAGGTGATATGGAGACAAGGATCTCAATGGAACTCTCAAGATCTTTTGACAATGAGGCGGAGTGCAGAAATATGTTCAGCAGTGGATCGATTAGGCATGAATCTGGTTTGTTGTGGGCAACATCCACTTCTGATGGCTGGAAGAGCATGGTTGAGGAGGATCTTAGTGAAGACCATGCTTGGAATAGAAAGAAGGGTGATGCTCCTGTGGTTGCTGCAGACGAGTTTGTCGCCATTCCATTTCCAGAAGGGGAGGATAATGCCTCGTCCAGTCATTTGGGAGCTGCTCTGACACCTATACATGATTGATGATATGGGTGGGCCACTGATCATGTTATCTCTGCTCACCTTTGTGATTTTTGAAATTCTTCAGGGCAGGAGTGACAGGATCAAGTTTGCAGCCATGTCTGTCATGGTGGATTGCGGCAGGGATCAATTGAGATGGATGGGTGATACAGAAGAAGGCTGAAGTATTCCTTCCAGCATTTGAGGCAGGTGGTTTCAGTGGTAATGACATTGCCATTGGTAGCCTTTACCAGGGCTATCTTGATCCGGGTACTGACACGTGCTTTGCTGAGTGTATTGAAATAAGGTTGTTCCTTGCTGCTGTCTCCAGGCGTTTGGCTTCTTCCACCCAAAACTTCTCCCGGTCATTTGTGATGGCCTTGTTGCTTATCCGGTTGAGCTGCTGGTACTCATTTATGTTGCTGCACAGGCGAGTTTTGTGGGGACAGTTAATTGTCTCCAGCATATGCAGTGAAATCCGGGGCCATTTGGGAAAAGGTCTTGAGTTTACCAGGTTGTCGCATGCAGACTGGCTGACTCTTGATTCAAAGATCTCCTTGAAGCGATTGGCAATGGAGCATGCAAATATAGAGGTGATGTTGGGATCAAGGAGACAAAATGAGTCAGGGTGGGGCTGGTACTTGGTATTAGGGTCCGTTTGCAACCTCTGCCTCAGTGTTGCAACCAACAACTAATGATCAGTATTACCAAGCTGAGCTCCTCAGTAGACCCAGCAGTTTGTGACAAACGACCTCCAGCAACAGATGATGATGTGGTCAATTGCCTTCTGGGTGTAACCATCCAGACTGTACCAGATTTACTGATGGATGAGTTTGTGAGGGAACCAGGTGTCAGCAATACACATACTGTTATAATAGCAGAGGAGCAGCAGGTGATCACCGCTGTCATTGGTGGATGGGTCAGTGAAGGTTGTGCCAATGGACTGAGTCTGCAATGGGTCAGTTGGAGAGAGCCTGGTGGAAGAAGAGATGGTAGCGATGGCATCTGTCAGGATGATCATGATTTCATGGGGTGGGATTTGTCCAAGACCTGTTGAAGCTGGTTGTAGAAGTTGGTCTTGACAGTATCCTCTGTGGTGTCTGTGGGGGAATAGGCAACAATGATAGTCATCTTCCCATGCTGGTGGAGAAGATGGGCGGACAGCAAACGATCACTCACTGGGTTCCAGCTGATTATTGATTTGCAGACGTGCTTGAGCATGCCCAGTGCCACACTGCAGAGGCCTGCCCAGTGCTGAAGAAGCTTTCATCCTGTTGGTAAAAAAAGTCATCAACAGCAGATATGATGCCATCATCACTATGATACTGGTTTCTAGCCAAGTGTTTTTTCATGTTTAGGAATGGATGAAAGTCAGATGGGGTTAAATTAGAAAAATAAGGAGGGTGATCAACCAGTTCAAAGCGACAGTCACATACAATAGTTAGTGAAACCAAGGTCTTGTGTGCTGGAGCATTGTCTTGATGAAACAAGACCCCTTTCATCAGTTTTCATGGGTTTTTGGTCTTGATAGCCTTTCGTAACTACCGCAGCAGGTTGGTATAGTTCTTTCCATTGATGTTGTGGCCCTTTTGATGATAGTCAATAAATACAATGCCTTTTGCATCCCGCCAAACTGAGGCCATAACCTTCTCTGCAGATGAAACAACCTTAGCTTTCTTTGGAGTAGGGGAGGAGGGGTGTTTCCATTGCATGGTTGTCTCTTTGTCTCTGGTTCAAAGTGATGAACCCAACACTCATCCTGGGTTAGGAAATGTTCAAGGAAACCAGCTGGATCTGCTTCAAACAATGTTTCCTATGATGTGATCAGGTATCAGAAAACTTCATTATGTCAATTTCTTTGTGCAGAATATTTTCAACTCTCTTATGAGATATACTAATAGCATTGGCTATTTGATTTATAGTTAATTGCCTGTCATACATCACCATGTGGTGAACACAGTTAATGTTTGGTGGTGGCAGTTGTAGGACAACCAAATCTTGGGTCATCTTCCCCTAAATCTCAGCTGCCCTCTTTTCCACTCTTGATAAAGCTGGAGCAGCATTCCCTAATATAGCAACCATATCAGCATGAATGTTCTTGGGGGCTAAACTTTTTTTCTGTAGTTATTTGATAACACTATGATGCCAAAGTTTGTCCATTTTCAAGAGAAATTACGACTAGTTACTTATAAAGTTTTTTTTTTAAAGTCAGATGTCAGTTTACCATAAGAAAAGTTGAAATTAATGCATGCAATATTTCATAACTCTAGCATCACTCCTTCATAGTCAGCCCCTGAACTTTTCAGCCATCCCTCATATTAAGTGAAGTCCATAGGCTGAGCAGGGTACGGCGTGGCCAACTGGCCAGACCCTCCTCATAAAGGTGCCACCCAGTCCCACACTATGAATGTGGTTGGCAGAAGAAAGGGCATCCAGCAGCCATAAAATTTCAGCCCAAACATGGCCCTGCTATGAGCAAGGCATGGTGTGGCTATTTAGCCAGACCTGTCTCGTAACAGGACAACCCAATTCCACACTGTAAATGTGATTGGCAGTAGGAAAGGCATTTAGCAGCTGAATTATGGTTCTGTTGTGAGCAGTGTCCTGATATATGCAAGGTACAGCGCAGCCATTTGACCAGACCTGTCATTACCACCCAGTAACACAGCCCCACTATAAGCAAGGCATGGTGTAGCCAACTGGGCAGACCTTTCTCATAACGGTGCCGCTCAGTTCCATGCTGTAACCTGGTAGGTGTTAGGAAAGGCATCTAGCAGTTGTAAAAACCCAGCCAACGCATAGCTCTGTTTTGAGCAAGGTATGGTGCAGCCATCTGGCCAAACCTGTCTCATAACCGCACCATCCAGTTACACACTGTAAAAGTGGTTGACGGTAGAACATCCAGCAGCCGTAAAAACCCAGCCCAAACCCAGCCCCACTATGGGCAGGCATCGTGCGACCAACTGACCAGACCTCCCTTATGATGAGACTACCCAGATCCCTAACTATGGTTCCAATGTTAGCAGGGTACGGCGCATCCAACTGGCCTGTCTCTCATCATAACGGTGCGATCCTTTTCTACACTGTAAACGTGGTTGGTGTTAAGAAGGGCACCCAGCTGTAAAAATCCCAGGCAAAATACAGTTCTGTCTGAGCAAGGTATGGCATGTCCAGCTGACGTCAGCGACCTCTCTAACCCATGCCAGCACAGAAAAATAGACGTTAAACAGTGATGATGAAGAAGATATATATATACATTAATTTGATTAAAACAACATGAAGCCGGACTGGTGATATCCCTTTAAAGTTTTATTGTTGCAAAAAACACTAAACATATTTCAATGGCCTGGTTACGTAAAGTCCTGGCGACATCATTGGGTGCAGATTGCATAATTAGTTAATCAATAAAAGGAATTACAACAACCACAAACAGAAAATGGAAAAAATATTTTATTTGGCGATAGCTCGCAAAATTGGTGTTATTGATTCGGAGATAGGCTGCAATGAAAGGATATGAATGAAAAATCAAAATATCAGTCTTCAGAACATCTGTTGAGTTAGTGTCGTATGGATCTGACACAAGCAATTGAGAAGAAACTAAATGGTGTATACACGAAAATGCTTAGGGTTGTACAAAACAAACTGGTATCAATGTATTACAAATGAAAGTTATACAAAAACTTGCCTAAGATAACAACTACAATTGCTCAAAAGGGGTTATGATTTGCAGGACATTGCTGGTGAAGTAAGCAATAAATTATATAGAAGGTACTATTGTGGGAATCAAGTCATTGCAGACACAGAACACCTATTCAAAACTTCATCTATCAACTATCAGTAGTAAGTGCAGTTGGGAATTGTGGAGAGACTGTCAGGAATGTTTGGCTGTGGTCGCAATGATGATGATGATGAGATGATATATATATATATATTTGTATAAACACACACACACACATATGTACTGTATATATATATATATACACAATATATATTTATATAAATATATATATATATACTGACATGGCCACCAAGAAGTGACTTGCGACCTCACAGAGAAGACAATAGTTAAATTCTCCTGAGGCTAGGATTTACAGCACCAGTGGTATGAAGGAGAATATATTCTGGGGCCATCTATCAAAAATATCTAGCTGTCATTATAAATAGGCTGTCCTGTGATCCTAACTCACTGAGTCATCTGCCTCTTCACAACTGCGAGCTTACTACTACCTCTTACTACATACTGTCTGACTACAACTTGTCACTTTTTAATCTGACATCGCATATTATACAAGGAGACTCCAGCACAACGCAAGCCTTTTTGAACATTATATTCATTTGTGAATACTACAATCAAACTTTATATCTACAGTTCGAAGTAATCATATTTTTTTCCTTTGTGCTGGAATGAAGTAAAGTAATATATTCAACCAGAATTATTGATATTTGTTGTATTTATCATCCTCTACCACAACAACCTAAAACTTTGATTCATAAATATGTATATATATCTCTCTATATATAAAATTCTTTGTCTCTCTGTCTGTCTGTCTTTTCCTTATGCATTCTCAAACGGCTCGACCAAATCAAATCAAATTTTACAAGGTAATAGTAGTAGACCCCGGAATTAACATGTAATTTTTATTTTCATTTGGATTAAAACAATATAACATTTTATCTAAAATAATCTACTACAGACTATAAGCAAATGGACATTTTATAACATGGCGACAACGACATCAAATTTTATATATGAGTGTGTATGTGTATGTGAGTGTGTATGTGTCTGTGAGTGTGTATGTGTATGTGTTTGCGTGTTCCTTACATATGTTAGGCCTTAGTAAGTTACATACACATACATCTTCATGTAAATATTTAATCAGATACACAGAGAATTAAACACACGCACACATCTACATATGTGATGACTGACAAGTGTGAGTGTGTGAGTGTATGTGACGACGACGATGGTGTCACATTTTGTATATGAGTGTGTATGTGTGTGAGTGTGTGTGTGTTTGCGCATTCATAACATTCATTAGGCCTTAGTAAGTTACATACACATACATCTTCACATAAATATTTAATCAGATAGACAGAGAATTAAATACACACATACATCTACACATACATACACATATGTGATGACTGACAAGTATATGTGTGTGAGTGTATGTGAGGTTGAATTTAAGAGGTTTTAGTTTCCAGTCAAACTAACTTTTATTATTTCAATTAACAAAAGGGCAGTGGATTGGCAGTATTGGTAGAGAGTCGGACACCATGCTTTGAAGCATAGAGTTACGTCCCTTTATTATCTGAGTTCAAATCCCGCCGGGGTTAACTTTGCCTTCGATCCTTACGGGGTCGATAAAAAGAAATTACCAGTAATGTACTGGGTAATTGCTGGCCTTGTGCCTAAAATAGAAACAATTATTTCAATTAACAAATCTCAGGGTCAATCCCTCAAGGTAGTTGGACTTGATCTTTCTACTACATGTTTCTCCCATGGTCAACTCTATGTTGGTTGCTCACGAGCTGGAAGCAGCAACAATTTATTCATTTGGACCCAACAAAAAATTACAATGAATATTGTTTACCCTGAGGTGCTTCAAAATTGACAGATTTTCATTTCTAAATTCTATTATCATTACAATTTTGATATTTAAAAAAGAAAATATAGCTATTTTGAAATAATTATGAGAAATAAATATATCTTCATATTTATTGTTTACTAATCTGAATAAGAACGGCAGTAACCCAGTATATAATAATAATAATAATAATAATAATAATAATAATAATAATCTCAAAAAGTTTCCAGGGATGGTTAAAGAAAATTGGCCCCTTCACGCTTTTTGGAACGCTTCAAAAGGCATGCTTGCTGGGAACAGCAAGAACCCTCCGATACGTCCTGAATATCTGAGGCTGCAGGTAGTGGCTTGATATTCATCTCAACAAACTTTCCAGTTAACTAACATCAATGACTGAGACTCAAATAATAATAATAATAATAATAATAATAATAATGATTTCATTTATTAGCCACAAGGGCCGACATGTAGGGGACAATATAAAGACAGGGACAGTGGGGGTTTACAATAAGGTCGAGTAAAAGTGCACAATGGCAAGACTAATTTAACAATGAAAATATAAAAATATAAAATAAACTATGCATAAATATAACAAAATAAATTCCCCGATAGGGGGTGGACGACCCTGGGGTGATTCGGGTACCCCACCAATCCTGAACCACCCTGTGCTTCTAGGGCACCCAGGAGAGCACCCCTCTCCTCAAGTTAGCCAGCCTATAGGTGCATGGTCAGAGTAGGCCCATTCACACGAGCCATTCTCGCCACATTCACCCACCTTTTAGCAATTGTACTGGGGGGCAGCACTTCTCTCTCCACCCTCACCCTCCTTTCCAGGTGAAACTTGAAGAAGTTGATGAGGGATTGGCCGAAGAGAAAAGTGTCTGTCTTTAGTCCTTTCAACCTGGTCCACCATATAATCTCTTTCGCAACTGCCACCAGACAGAGGAAAATTTCCTGCTCTTCCTGACCTAAGGAAGGTGTCGGCTCGATCTTCAGTATGGACTCGGCCGATAGCCGGATTCGTTCCACACGCGACAGTAGCTGTTCGACATAACTCCACAAGTCAGTAATGCACGGACATTGGACAAGTGCGTGCAGAACGGTTTCTTGGGCAGGTCCGTCTGACAGCACTTCCGTGCCTGTAGAGTTTATCCCGAACCGGCAGTGCCCCCCGGTAGCACTGCCAAGCGAGGAATTTCTGGAAAATTTCAATCGTCCCCGGCTCAAAAGTCCTCCGGTACAGACTGGTCAGTTCGACTTCGTCGAGGCCCAAAGCTTCTCCGAGTGCGTCATCGCACTTGCCCACCACTAATCCTCTATAGAACTCGAGAGTGGAAGTTCCACTGATCGCATTGCCCGCTTGGTAGAGAGCAGTGAGTGCCTGGCAACATTCCAGGTGCCAGTCACCCAGTCTCGGTCTCTTCTTGACCCAGGACTGCAGCTCAGTCAAAGAAATGAGCTGCGGAAAGGCCCGTCTGATAAACAGCGACCACACCTGTTCACCATTGAGGCAGAATATCTGGAGATGTCGCAGCCTCAACGGCATGCCCAGCCCTCCGCGTAGAGGGTGCTGGCAGCAGATGGACCGCCTCACCAACGGAACTTGTTCCCTCCACAAGAATTTGAAGAGGAGCCGTTCCAACTTGACGAGGCGCGGACGAGGGCAAGGCACGACGGTTAGGCGGTAGTAGATGACGGACGCGATGTACGCATTCGCCACCTCCGCGCGACCTTTCAGTGATAGCTTCCTCCCAGCCCATTTTTGGGTGAGACTGGCTACTCGTCCCAATTCTTTTCCACCTGGAGGTCTGGTCCGAACCAAACCCCGAGCAACTTTACCGGTCCGCCCGACGCTGTTGGACGGCATGGGCTTGCCTCTCCAGGTTCCGAGCTGCAAGCCCACCGATTTTTCCGGGTTAAGTTTGGCTCCTGTCAACCTTTCATATTCCTTCAATAAGGTGCTGACCACCTCGATTTCTGAGGTGTTCGACACCATCACGGTGATGTCGTCCGCATAAGCCGACACCGCCTTTCCACGTCCCGGTTCGAGCGGGATGCCCTGCAACAGCTCCAGCTTCCACAGTAAAGGCTCGAGAGTCAATACGTACAGAAGGGAAGAGAGAGGGCACCCTTGATGGACCGATCGGGAGAGCCGAAATGGTTTCGAGAGGTGGCCATTAACCTTGACCACCGAGCGTGTGCCGCTGTGCATTGCAACGATCCAGCTTCTAAAGACGGCCGAAGCCAGCTGCTTTGAGGACAAACTCCAGATACCGAGTGTCGACCCTATCGAATGCTTTCGATTGATCTAAATTGATCAGTGCCCCACCGAAGCCAGGTTTACACCCTACCCTCTCTATGATGTATCGCATGAGGTGGAGATTGTCGTGTATGGACCTGGCTGGGATTGCGCAAGTTTGCGCCTCCCCAACCAAATCCTCGACGACAAGCGCCAATCTCTTTGCTAACACCTTGGCCAAAATCTTAAACTCTGTGTTGAGCAGAGTTATGGGCCTGAAGTTGTCTAATGTATCCCTCTTGTTCTCGTCTTTACTTATCAGCGTCACCACTCCCCTGCTCACAGAACTGGGAATACTCCCATTCTGCTGCCAGTTGCAGTAGAGTGCTTCGAGGAGTTCGGAGAACAAGTCTGGCATATTTACGTAAAGCTCGTAGGGCAGGCCATCCAAACCGGGTGACTTGCGCCTCATGCAGCCGACAAGGGCGTCCTGAATTTCGGCTGAAGTAATCGGCCTTTCGCAGCACTCAGCGTCGACCGTCGAGATGCGCGGCAAGCCGTCAAGGTAGGGACTGAAATCCGCTACTCTCTCTGACACGCCACTCTCCCTGAACAACCGAGCAAAGTGCTGGCGAAAGGCCTCACACATCCGCTTGGAATCGCTTATCTCGTGTCCGTCTCAGTCCGCCAAAGACCGAATTGTGGTTTTATTACCACGCTGCGCCTCCGCCACGCGGGCCCATCGAACAGCTTTAGTTCCCTCGTTTCTCAGCGCACGCGCCTTAGCTCTGACAATGCAACCTTCGTGTTTGGCATTGAAGAAATGGTCTAATGCCATTCTCGCCGCTAGCACGTCAGTTGCGATGCCACTACAAATAGCCTCGTCTAACTTATCTACCACCTCCCCCTCCTTTCTATTTTTCTCTAACGCTAGTTCTTTGCTGAACTCTATCGAAGTTACTCTAATCTCTCTTTTGAGAGCCCCCCACCATCTGTTGTTGATGATCCCCCCTGTCAACTTTTGCTTAACTAACTTGTTGACTCGGTCCCTGTAAGCCTTACGTGCCGGAAATGACATGTTCAGCTTCCAGTAACCTGGTCCTAACCTACGCGTTTTATTTAGGTCGACCGTACAGATCACAAATTTGTGATATGAATAGGCGACCGTTTTAAAAAGTGGACAGCCCACACTATTTCTATCTATTTTCCTAATGAAGATCCTGTCTATATACGATCTAGATGACCCCATTCGGTTGGTCCATGTCCATACTGGCACATTGGGGAAATCTAGTCGATACCTGTCAGACAGTTGGAACTGGCTGAGTAGGTGCTTGAGGCTTTTGCACCCCCCGTTCCTATCGGCTACTCCCACACAATCCCAGCGTGCGTCTAAGATGCCATTCCAGTCCCCCACTAACAGTAAAGGGCGAGACGTACCCAGAAAGGTCTCCAAGCGCCTAAAGAAGTCAGGTCGTCCGGCCCCTGTAGGGGCGTAGACGGCCAGCAGTCTAAAGGCACCACCTTCGCTAGTGCTGACATCCAAGACCACCAATAATAATAATAATAATAATCTGATGACCCGGTCAAAATCAAAATCAAAAAACCAAAAATCAAAATCAAAGCAGCACAGCAACAACAAAAAACGTAAAGAAAAGAAAAATGAAAGGAAAAGAAAAGAAAAACAAACAGACGGACAGAGAAGGGAGGGGAAAATCTAAGTCAGACATTCAAACATTGCATTACAATGAAACTTATGCTTATTTTTTTTTGTTTCTTTTTTTTTTCTGCCTGTTCGTTTGTTTGTTTATTTATGTTCATCTACAGCGTGATAGTGCTACACAAAAATCACCGGAAGTGACGAAATCACCGGTGGTTATGTAACCATACATTCACCAATCCTCAATAAGAGTGTTTAAATGTCGAACCTAAACAGTTCGAATAACGGTGAAGTGGAGACTGGAATGTCATGTGACAGACTCTCACCCAGCAGGTGCTCCCTGGCTCAGCAGCAGGGACCTGGCTGTCAACCAAATGCTGCTGGTGTCGGAGAAAGAAGAAGAAGGAAGGGACCAGAACCAACTGGACGAAAGAATTGAATAGAACTGTTATGCAATGTTACCTGAAGAGTAACCCCAAGGAGAAAGGCTATAGGAAACGGATGCATAGCATCTGGAACGAGATGGGTCTATTTAAATTAGATGAACAAAAATTGGCCGGGCAGGCTCAGGTAATAAGAACTAATGGGTGGATAAGCGAGCTGGAACTGGAGGAACTGAACAGAGAGATTAGCTTGGAAATGGAGAGTGGAGTATGCCAGGCAAACGAGCCAGTGGGAGATGAAGGTGGAGAGGTGAGAGAACGGAGGAAGCATCCGAAGCAGACAATGATCTGAATGCTGAAATAAATAATACCTGGAACAGAGATACGGCCATTGAGGAGATGAATGCTGACGGGCTAGGACAAGATTTGGTTGATATCCTAAACTTAGTGGTAGATGAATTGAACAATGATATTGGGAAACCTATGAACCTAAGATTTGTAGACAGGAAAAAGTTAAAAGAAACAACAGCTAAGGTAAACAAAGTCATCCCATACCTTGAGGCGAGGAGCCTTCACCAGTGCAACAATATCCTCAAAGCAACAGCAAATACGGTGAGGAAATTACTTGGTATAAAAGCGAGAGGAAACAACAGACAAGAAAGATCAGAGCCTTGGTGGAAGAAACGACTGAGTGGTCAAATCAGGGAAATGAGAAATGACATTGGAAAGCTTGAGTCCCTACTGAATGGGACACTAAAAAACATAGACACTAAATATAGACTGGAAATAAAGTACAAAACTAGGAGGAAAAAGCTAAATATTATCATAGAGGAACTGAAGCAACGCATTGTAGCAAAGAGTGCAAAAATTAGGCGATATGAGAGCAGAGTCAGTCAGTATAGACAGAACCGCATGTTTGACAACAACCAGAAGATGCTGTTTGGACAGCTTGAAGGGAAAGAAAGAGGCAACGACTTGATCCCTGAGGCGGAACAAACGAAAACATTCTGGAGAGGAATATGGGAGCAGGATGTTAAACATAATGACCAGGCAGTGTGGATTGAGACAGTACAGAAGGAGATTAGTGAACAGGCACACCAACAAACTGATTTTAGTATCACAGTTGAAACTCTTAAGGAGCAGGCCAAAAAACTAACCAACTGGAAATCACCAGGCCCAGATGGTGTGCAGGGGTATTGGATTAAAAATATAACATCCCTCCACCCAAAACTGACAACCATGTTTAATGACTGCTTGATGTCAGGTGAGGTACCAGAGTGGTTGACAAAAGGTACCACAGTTCTGATAAAGACCGAATCAAGGGTAATGATGTTACCAACTATAGACCTATCACATGTCTGTCCGTAATGTGGAAACTGTTGACAAGCATTATGTCTGAGGAAATCTACCATCACCTCCACACAAACAACTTGTTACCGGACGAACAGAAAGGATGCCGAAAGAAGTCCCGTGGTACAAAGGACCAGTTACTTATTGATAAGATGGTAATGAGGAATTGCAAGAGGAGACACACTGGTCTTGCCATGGGATGGATAGACTACAAAAAGGCATTTGACATGGTGCCTCATTCTTGGATCACCAAAAGCCTAGAGATCTTCAGAGTGGCAGATAACATCAGACAGTTGTTGGGCAAAAGTATGAAGTCCTGGGAAACAGAGTTAACATTGGGAGGCGTGAAGATCAAGAGAGGTATCTTCCAGGGAGATAGTCTATCCCCTCTGTTGTTTGTCCTTGCCCTGATGCCTCTGACCATTATACTGCGAAAAGTGAAAGCAGGATACAAGTTGGGAAAGGGAGAGCTTACCATCAATCACCCCCTCTTCATGGACGATCTTAAGCTCTTCGGGAAGAGTGAGAAGGAGTTGGATGTGCTCGTTGACACTGTCCGTAATTTCAGCAATGATATATGTATGCAATTTGGTATTAGTAAGTGTGGAGTCCTTGTGATGAAGAGGAGTAAATTGAGCAGAAGTAACGGAATCCAGGTACCAACAGGTGAGATGATAAAGGAAATTGACACTGAGGAGGGATACAAGTATTTGGGTGTTCTGGAGGCTGATGACATCAAGAACAAAAAAATGAAGGAATTGATAAAAACTGAATACATTCGGAGAGTAAGGAGCATATTAAAGTCACATCTGAACAGTAGGAATGCCATAAGTGCAGTAAATTCCCGAGCTGTGTCTGTTATTAGGTACAGTGCAGGAATTCTGAGATGGAATGTTGCTGAACAAAAAGAAATGGATAGGAAGACTAGGAAGCTATTGACTATCTACAACATGTTCCACAAAAGGAGTGATGTCGATAGACTCTACTTAAGGAGATCTGAAGGTGGAAGAGGTTTTATCAGCATAGAGGAATGTGTTCAGATGGAGAAAAACAACCTACACAAATACATGACTGATAGTAAGGAGCCAATGCTCAGAACTGTACTGAAGGAGAGGACAATAGACCAGGGGATGTCCAAGGAGGAAATAACAACAAGGAGAAAGAGCAGCCTTCAGGAAAAATCCCTTCATAGTACCTTCTTTGAGAAAACTGAATTCAGAGATCCACAGACATGGAACTGGTTGAAAAGAGAAGACCTTAAAAAGGCTACAGAAGGAATGCTAATGGCTGCGCAAGAGCATGCCCTCAAAACGAAGTGGTTGAAACACCATATCTACAAGGAGGAGGCTAGCCCACTGTGCAGGATCTGTGGAGAGAGAGAGGAGACTGTGGCTCACATTGTATCCGAGTGTAAACACCTAGCTGAGACCCACTATAAGGGCTGGAGACATGATGTGATGGGCAGGGTGATCCACTGGCACCTGTGCAAAGTAAACAATTTACCACATTCTGAGAAGTGGTATGAGCATAAGCCAGAGTCGGTGATAGAAAACGATCAGGTGAAGGTGCTGTGGGATTTTAGGATACAGACGGACAAGAAACTGGACCACAATAGACCTGACCTGGTGGTTTTGGACAAAGAAAAAAGATCGTGCCTGATTATGGATGTGGCCTGCCCATTCGACATGAGAGTGCAAGAGAAGGAGAGGGAGAAAATTAACCGATACCAGGATTTAAAGTGGGAGGTAAAAAGGATTTGGAACTGCCATGAAGTCAAAGTGATCCCGATTGTCATAGGCGCACTAGGGACTATCTCAAAAAGTTTCCAGGGATGGTTAAAGAAAATTGGCCCCTTCACGCTTTTTGGAATGCTTCAAAAGGCATGCTTGCTGGGAACAGCAAGAACCCTCCGATACGTCCTGAATATCTGAGGCTGCAGGTAGTGGCTTGATATTCATCTCAACAAACTTTCCAGTTAACTAACATCAATGACTGAGACTCAAAGAGTAATAACAATAATAATAATAATAATAATAATAATAATAATAAAAATATTAATTGTGGAATTTTTCAGGGTGACTCTTTATCACCGCTTTTATTCTGCATCGCGCTTATACCATGAAGTAAAATGCTCAATGAAACAAAATATGGATATAAAGTCTATGACAAACCATTAATCACTTGTTCTACATGGATGACCTGAAACTATTTGCAAAAAATGATGAACAATTGCAAGGGCTATTATCCACTGTGGAGCAGTTCAGTGATGACATTAAAATGGAGTTTGGACTAGACAAATGCGCCAAAGCAACGTTCACCAGAGGAAAGCTGATGAAAAGTTCAGACATTAATCTTGATCGGGGGAATGTGATAAGAGAACTTGATCAAGCGGAAACTTACAAATATCTAGGTGTTTGTGAAGGAGACGGAATCAAGCAGTCGACAATGAGGGAAAGGATAAGGAAGGAATGTTACCGCAGAGTAAGAGCAATCTTAAGAATGGAATTGAATGCAAGGAATAGGATCGATGCCATACCAGTAGTAACCTACAGTTACAATGTCATCAACTGGTCAAGCACAGAGATCCGTAGGCTCGATACAAAAATTCGAAAATTCTTAACCATGCACAGAATGCATCACCCTAAGACAGATATAGATAGAATATATCTCCCTAGGAAAGAAGGAGGACGTGGGTTAATCCAGTTAGATATTGCATCTGAAAACTGCAACAATTGGATTATCTACATATCTAAGGGAATCACATGATTGGATGATCAAACTCGTTTTGAAACACGAAAGCATCAAAAGATCATACTCCATTACAAAAGATGCACAAAGATACAGTAATGGACTACACATTTCAGAAGTCCCATTTGCTGCTGAAATGGAAAACACAGAAAAAGCAAAGCAGGTAAAAGTAACTGCAAAGAAAGAACTGCTACAGAAACTGGCTAAGAAATGGCAAGAAAAGCCTCTGTATGGAAAATACCCAGAAAAAGCTAACAATCCTGATGTTGACAAAACTTTAACCCATCAGTGGTTCGCATCCTTTGGACTGAAATCGGAGACTGAAGGACTGATTATATCCGCACAAGATCAGTGTCTGCCAACAAAAAATTACCAAGCCAACATAATAAAAAATGGATGCAGCCCATTATGCCGTGTATGTAAAAAACAACCAGAGATCATTGATCATATAATTTCAATGTGCAGTCCTATAGCTCCAACCGAATACCTAAACAGGCATGACAGAGCTGCACAATACATACATTGGATAATGTGTAAGCATTTTGACCTGCCCCATCAAAAGAATTGGTGGGAGCATCAACCACCTCCCATACTTGAAAAAGATCACATCTCAATCTTGTGGAACTTTAGCATCCAAACAGACCGAAAAATAGATGCAAATAGACCTGATATAATACTGAAGGACTTTAAAAAGAGGGTATGCCTGCCAATTGATATGTCTGTTCCAATAGACAAGAATGTATCTATAAAAACATTTGAAAAATTGAGCAAGTATAAGGACCTGGAGATAGAAATTGGAAAAATGTGGAAATTGAGAACTAAAACAATACCAGTGGTTGTAGGCGCTCTAGGAATGATACCTAAGGGGTCTAATGATTACTTATCGCAAACCCGCATATAGGAGAAATACGAAAGATAGTACTAATGGGAACTGCCCATATACTAAGGAAGATTCTGTCAATATAAGTACATCACAAGTCTAAACACCTAAAGATGCATGTATGAGTATGTATGTTCTTTCTTGAACATGGCAGACCTTGTTGTCTCTTGAGGTCACTGGTTGTGACTTGGTGATAACTCGTATGAACATAAAGCAAGATAAATGCAACTGTAATAATAATAATAATAATAATAATAATAATAATAATAATAATAATGCTTTCTTTATTGACCACAAGGGTTGACACAAAGTATAACATTAAGGACAACACAGGACAATACAAATGGGCATTTCTGTGTGTAAAAAAAACAAAAACAGAGTGTGACAAAAGGAAACAATGAAAAATTCCCAATAGGGGGGGGGGGGGGGGGGGGGGGATCTCCGAGTGTTGCTCATGGAGAAAGCCCACAAGAAAAGCCACGGTTTCCCTGACCGCTAGGGCAAATGCCCTCTTCCAGTTTTCCTCCTTCAGTGCCACAGGCACATGCTCAGGGTAGACCCATTCACAGGGCCATTCTTGCCTCTCTCACCCACCTTTCAACAAACTGGCTGGAAGTCAGCACTTCCCTTTCCACCCTGATTTTCCTCTTCAGGTGAAACCTGAAAAAGTTAATGAGGGCGTCACCGAAGAGGAAAGTACCGGTCTTCAACCCTTTCAGACATGTTCACCATACAATCTCTTTTACCATGGCCCCCAGGCAGATAAATACTGCCTGTCATTCTCGGCTAAAGGAAGGCGGCGGGGTAATCTTCACGATGGACTCAGCGTTCTACACATGAAAGCAGGTGTTCAGCATAAACCCACAAATCAGCAATGTTCGGACACTGGACGAGTGCGTACAGGACGGTTTCATCGCCCTGTGCGCATCTCGGACAGAGTCGGCTAATGGCACTTCCATGCCTGTAGAATTTATCCCTAACTGGCAAGGCTCCTCGGTAGCACTGCCAGGTTAGGGATTTCTGGAAGTTATCCATGGGCCCTGGCCCGAAAGTTCTCCTGAAGAGATTGGCTAGTTGGTTTTCGTCGATGCCTACAGTCTCCCCAAGGACGTTGTTGCTCTTTCCTTCCACTAATCCTCTATAGAAAGCGAAGGTGGAGTTTCCAGCAATTGTATTGCTCGACTGGTCGAGGGCTATAAGCGCCTGAAGACATTCTAGTCTCCAAACGTTTCCTCTCGGTCTTCGCTTGACCCAGGATTGTAGCTCCACCGAGGAGACAAGCTGGGGAAAATGTGTCTAGCAAAGGGCGACCACACCTGATCACCGTCGAGGAAGAGGTGGAGATGCCGTAGCCTGATCGCATGTCTGCGTATCATCAACCACGGCATGCCCAGCCCTCCGCGTAGCGGATGATGACAGCAGATGGACCGCCTGACCATTGAAGCACATCCCTTCCACAAAAAGCAAAGAGCAAACACTCCGCTCCAGTCCAGTCAGGCGAGGCTTAGGACAAGGCACGACGGTCAGACGGTAGTAGATGACGGACGCGATGTATGCATTCATCACCTCCACTCGACCTTTCAGGGATAGCTTCCTCTCGGCCCATTTCTGGGTGAGAGAAAACACCTTACTCGTGACCTCCTCCCAGTTTTTGTTCGTCTGGAGGTCCAGACCGAACCAGACCCCTAGCAATTTAACTGGTCCGTCCGTCCAGCGCCTGGCAATGCTGTTGGACGGCATGGACCTGCCTCTCCAGATGCCGAGTTGCAGGCCTACTGATTTTTCCTGGTTGATCATTGCTCCTGTCACTACCTCGTATTCTCTTAGTGTGGTGCCGATCGCCTCGATGTGTTTGGTGTTCGACACCACTACGGTGATGTCATCTGCATAAGCTGACACTGTTCTTCCGCATCCTAGTTCACGTGGGATCCCCCTCAACGTCTCCAGTTTGTGCAGTAATGGCTCGAGAGTCAATACGTACAAGGACGAGAGAGGACATCCCTGGCAGATCGAGCGCATGATGTTGAACGGTTCCGAAAGGTGACCGTTCACTCTCACCACAGAGCAGATGTCGCTGTGCATGGCAGCAATCCAGTCCCTGAAGACGGGCCCAAAGCCAGCTGCTCTTAGGACTGCTGCCAGATAATGACGGTCGACCCTATCGAAAGCTTTTGACTGATCTAAATTGATCAAAGACCCACCCATGCCAGGTTCCCTAGCTACCCTCTCTACGATGTATCGCATGAGGTGGAGATTGTCATGGATGGATCTGTCTGGAATGGCGCATGTTTGCGCCTCTCCCACCAAACCACCAACGACAAGTGCCAACCTCTTTGCTAGCACCTTAGCCAAAATCTTGAAGTCTGTGTTTAGCAGAGTTATGGGCCTGAAATTTTCTATGTTATCCCCCTTGTTCGGATCCTTTCTCAGCAGCGCCACCGCTCCTCGGCTCACAGAGCTGAGAATTTTCCCGTCCTGCTGCCAGTTGCAGTAGACGTCTGCCAAGAGGTCTTCGAACAAGTCTGGCATATGTATGTAAAATTCGTAGGGCAGACCATCCAAACCAGGCGATTTACCCACTGTGCAGCTAGTCATTGCTTCCCGTACTTCAGCAGCTGTTATCGGCCTTTCGCAACACTCCGCCTCAGTGGCCGAGAGCCGTGGCAGTCCGTCGAGGTAGGCACTGAAGTCCATTCAGCGATGCAGCCCGCCATTGCTCCCGAATAGCTAAGCAAAGTGCTGCTGAAAAGTCACACACATCTGCCCGGGATCAAGTATCATGTGCCCGATAATAATAATAATTGTTTCTACTTTTGGCACAAGGCCAGCAATTACCCAGTACATTACTGGTACTTTATTTTATCGACCCCGTAAGGATGAAGGGCAAAGTTAACTTCGGCGGGATTTGAACTCAGAATGGCAAGGGCCGTAACTCTATGTATCAAAGCATGGCGTCCGACCCTCTACCGATACTGAAAATCGACCAATTAATAATAATAATAATAATAATAATAAAAAGGACAAGGTGTTAGATCTTCATTCCATTTATTGAGGTGATGCATGTTTCACGATTGAAAACTACACATCAAGTGCTCACTTTGGTGAACCTACTGTAACTGGACGTTACAATCACTAAACTATATAAATAGGGGGGGGGGGGGTAATTTACAAATCTGCAGACTCAATTTCCGGGCCCCATTTAAAATATGTAGTGACCCATACCATTCACTGAAATCATACTAAAAAATTTTCCGAGGGCCGGAACCCTCCTGTACATACGAAGTTGAGGATGGTCGAAAAGAAGGAAAAGTCCGCTATTATTGCACCTATACTCGATATTTTTCGTCACAAGGGGGGTTTTGGGGGTCGATAAACTCATTTATGGTATTGTTTTTGCATTACGACCATCCAATATGCCGGAAATCCAGGAACCGGATATGGGAAACTGTTATTGAACCAACTATATTGACTAATATATCATTTTTCATGGATGGCATATTTTAAACGCATTTCCGAAGACAAAATGAGCTTAACTCTAGTCTATGGCTTGAAAAAATTATTATGCATGATTCATTGGTACATTATCATTGGTTTATTTTAAATTATAATTGTTCAACAAGTGATCTAAAGCATCTTTAAAGTCCTGAACAGTAGCATTCGTTTTGCAGCTGACTTTCTCCAGATAAACCCTCAGATTTCGCACGTAAGTATCCACATCTAGTTTCCGATAATTCCTTTTCAGTTTGAAAATGTCGCTGGTTTTTGGTATCGATAGCGAAGTGTCCCTTGCATATCTAATTTCTAAATACAACCTTTCTATTTTATCTGTTTCCGAAGCTGTATCGCTCTCCATATATGTATCTATCTCCTCCTTTTTAATGAAAGGACCACCTACAGATTTTAGATAATCAAGGTCACTGTTTCGTCGCTTGTCGGTGGCGATATTGGCATTTTCCTTGGTTGCGAGGCCTTCGCGTGTCAACTCCTCCTGTCTTACAGTCCATGCTTTCATAATTTCAGGTATTTGGCCGCCTTTTCTAACCAACTTCCTGTATTTGACGAAAGACGCCGACTCATTTTCGATCAGGTCTTTAGCCTTCATCTTTACTTGAGATGAAGAAGCGGCGGCCAATTGTTTGGCGCCTCGGCGAGTCAATTCGTAATTAATAAAGCCCACACCTCTTTCTGAATCGAGGTTGTGAATAGGCGCTTTTTCAAGTTTGGCAGTGTCCATCTTTGATCAGGCGTCTGTAGAATCGCCAGCTTCTCCAAATCCGAATATGTCGCCCTTTTGCTTCTGGAAGCCATCATCCAACTTCGGTAAGAGCACCTTTATGACTTTCAGTACATCATCTCTCAACTCGCAGGTCGCTGCATTTATCGCATCGCACATTTCGTCATCATATCGGATCTGTCTGAAACGTTCTTCTGATACGAAACTCAAAGCTGGTAGGTCGGTAGATAATAATTTGCTGGGATCAATATGTATCAAATCGTCGTAGATCTTATTGAATGTTATCGCCAGTTTGGGATAGTCCGTCGCTTGTGCAGTCGTGAGTGATAAGAATGGCTCTACCAAATGCAATCCGATGATAGCTCCACTGCAGAACAACACCACACCCGGAAGATGTCCATATTCATAAAACAGCGCACTATGCACGCCAACTGGTTAGTTACATGCTTGAATTTCTGAACGTATGCGGCTACATCGTCTAGGTGATATAGCGTAACTGCACAAGTTATGGTAAGCCGATTGAACCGTTCATATTTCAATGAAACGGACTTGTTTTTGCGTGGATGTATAAATGAGTCAAAGTCATTCGCCTTGTTCCAATTTTTGTGGTCGAAATCATGGCATATCAATTTTGTTATACAGTCGAGGGCTTGCTCTGTGATACTTGAGGCATTAGTAGTTGCATTCACTAGAAAACTCGAGAAGATGTTGTCTCTACCAATTTCGTTTTCAATAGCTTCGTCAAAACCCTGTTGAACATGAGGGAAGGATGAACATTACAGAAAAGGTGGTCTGGAACGTGTTCAGTCTCTAGTTTTTCAGCTAGGATCGCCTCAACCTCGAAATTGTGTGATGTCTGATCAGTTATCACAAAATCAATTTTTTCGAAGAGCAATTTGACGGGTACCTCACTTGCAGCTTCTAGTATGGACAAAACAGCCAAGCCAAGTTCTGTCGCGATTCAGACGCTATCGGTAACGTAGGAAGCGCTCTGTACATTCCACCAACTGTCATGCCCTGTACACTGAAAGATCCAACACCTTGTTTTTTGGACCCGTCGTCGTGATAGGTAATCACGCTGTTGGTATCTAAAGACATGATTTCCTTAACTATGCAGTCCAGTGCCATCATTTCAATACTTTTTCCGCTCTCTCAAATATTACGTTTATGAGGTAAAGTATCGAGATCGATCACGTCGATTTCGTTATGTAACTTCCATTTTCTGTCAAACAATTTATTTCCAACAACAACTATCGCGGCATTAGCCTGATTTTCAGACATATGAGTTATGGATTTCAGTTCATCGATAGTTTCGTATACTTCCGGCTTTATTATCCTCTCACTGATTCGTAGGTGTCTGAAACATGGGGGTAGAAGATCATCTCCGAAGTCAAATCATGCCATAACATTACGCTTCTTAGGAACCGACGGAGCACTGTCAGATGAGAAATCAACGTCCGTAACTTGTTCGTTGTCTTCGGTAGAGTCCGAAGACACATCCATAAATAATTGGATCATTTCTTGCTCTTTTAGGATATTAGTATCAGTGTATATATATTATCAAGAATGACAATAAATGCAGGTGAGTGTTGTGACAAGGTTTTACTTCACAGAAGTCAAATAAATTAATATAAATAATTTGTTACCACATGTGTAGATGTTCAGTTGGTCACAACTCCCAGACTGGAGTGTGTAGAGAAGAACAGAAATCTTCTCTTGGAGGTGTTCAAGTATTTCTTTAGGCTGCCGGTATTCTTCTTCTTGTTGGTGAAGGAAGTGAGACAGGAGTCATCTCTTGACAAGGTCTCAGGTGTTCTTGTTGTCCCTTCAAAATTCAGGATGCGAGAGAGGTTTATGCCTTGATTGTCCTAATTTATATAGTCCCCAGGGGGACGCAACTCCATTTAGTACATGAATCTGCCAATGGGAGTCGCGTCCGTCGCAAAGGGACGTGACTCCTATACTTGCTGAGTTACGACCGTCGTAAAGGGACGCAACTCCTATACGTGCTGAGTCACAGCCGTAAGGGGCCGCTACAGTACCCTCCTCCAGACACTAGGCGAAAAGCCCGAAGGTAACTGTAGCGAACCCACAAGCGCGGGCTCCCAGCACAGGCATGAACTGGTAACGAGAAGGTACAGGCATGAAATGGTAACGAAAGGTACATGGTAATACAATAAAGAGAAAAACAAAAAAGAGGCTCCAGTGGCCAGTTCACATGAAAACAGAGTTTTTTGGGCCAGTGAACTCTTCGACCGGAACGGGTCGTGGTCTTGTATGTAGGTGAAGGTGGGGCAGAAGGAGCGGGTGTATGCACAAGAGAGAAAGATTGGGGTAGTTGTGGCTCGGGTGTATGAGCGTCATTGTATGCCCTTTTTAGTCTATCCACCGAAATTGTCTCTCTGGACCCCTTAATGTCTACAGTGAAATGTTTGTCAGTACGTGCTAACACACGGTAGGGTCCAGAGTATGGTTGTGTGAGGGGTGGAGTAACCGCATCGTTTCTGACGAATACATGTGTCCACGAGGCAATATCCCTCGGGACTGCAGCTTTAATAGTTTGTTTCCTAGTATTCATGGGCGGTAAGTCTTGAAAATAGGAGTGCAAACGAGATACGTAGGAAACAGGGTCCTGGAAAGCAAGATCAACAGGGGCAAGCATTTTCCCAGGCAACGCTAGAGGAGCACCATACAGTAATTCGGCCGGGGAGAACCCAAGGTCCTCCTTTATTGATGACCGAATTCCTAACAACACAATAGGAAGGTACCCGCTCCAACGTTGAGAGTCTGGATAGGCGCGAAAGCGGCCTTTAATTGGCGGTGGAATCGTTCCACCATTCCGTTTGAAGCAGGATGATAAGCTGTGGCCCGAATCCGTTGAGCGCCAATGATCTTTGTGAGCTCAGAGAAAAGATGAGATTCAAATTGTCTACCACGGTCTGTGGTGATTGTAGTTGGTACCCCAAAGCGGGTAATCCACCCTGATACAGGGCACGCGCTACAGTCTCAGCAGTTATATCTTGTAAGGGGATGGCTCCAGGCCATCGCGAAACACGATCGATACAGGTCAAGAGGTACGAATATCCACTGCTGAATGGCCAAGGTCCAACGATATCAATGTGTATGTGCTGAAACCGAGCATCAGGAGTACTGAAAGTACCAAGCTGAGTCCGGGTGTGTCTGTGGATTTTAGATCTCTGACACTGTGTGCAGGAACGGCACCAGACAGTAATTTCTCGCCTCATATTGGGCCAGAAAATCTAGCCGTTATAAGCTTTATTGTGGCAGAAATTCCTGGGTGAGAAATGTTGTGCAAAGCAAGGAACACAATTCGACGGTGAGTCTCAGGAACAAGTGGTCGTGGTGAATCCGTAGATACATCACATAGAATCTGCCTGTCGGTAGTCGACAAGGGCAGATATTTGAAGATGCAAGTCGCAAATTCGGCAGAAAGAGTATCCAACGATTGGAGTGCAGGTTGGTCTGCAGCTAAACGACCTAAGTCGATCTCCTGGGATGACGAGATGGAGCTGATTGGCAAACGTGACAATGTGTCTGCAGCTATGTTATGCGAGCCAGCAATGTGCTGGATATCATTTGTAAATTGCGAAACGTAATCCAGGTGCCTTGTCTCTCTGGGCGAATATCTGTCGGCTTTAGCCCTCAAAGCGAAGGTCAGAGGTTTGTGGTCGGTTAAAACTGTAAAATTTCTCCCCTCAAGAATATGAGATAAATGTTTCACCGACAGATATATGGCTAATAATTACCGCCCAAAAGTGCTGTAACGCGTTTCTGCTGGTTTCAGCTTCCTTGCGAAAAATGCCAAAGGTTGTTGGTTTCCAGCGTTGAACTGCTGTAAAATTGCTCCCACAGCGGTATCAGATGCATCAACACAAAGCGAAAGCTTGGCCTCTGGTACCGGGTGGGCTAGCAAAGATGAACTAGCAAGTGCTGTCTTGGCAGTCTGGAAGTCTTGAAGCTGTCCTTGTGTCAAGGAAATATCCTCATTCTTCATACGACGATTTTTCAATATGTCAGTAAGGGAAGATAACAAATTAGCACAATGAGGAACGAAACGCCTATAGAAATTGATTAGGTCTAAGAAGTGACGCAACTGGTGAAGAGTAGTAGGCGGAGGTAAATCCTGTATGGCTTGAACTCGCTGAGGGAGCGGCCTAATGCCTTCGGCGTCGATGAGGTGGCCTAAAAAATTTAGCGAAGTGGAACCGAAAACACACTTTGCGGGATTCACACGAACGCGGTAATCCTGAAGTCGCCGAAATAAGAGATGCATGTTGCGCATATGCTCTTCCGGAGAGGAACTAGCGACGAGAATATCGTCTATGTAAGCATAAACGAAGTCCAGACCACGAGTGACTTCGTCTATGAACCGCTGAAAAGTGCTAGCGGCGTTCCTGAGTCCGAAAGGCATGGTAAAAAATTCGAAGGATCCGAAAGGAGTTGTAATCGCCGTTTTCGGAATATCCTCCTTCCTGACCGGAATTTGGTGGCAGGCTCGCACTAAATCTAGTTTTGAGAAAATCTTACACCCCTGCAGTGAAGATGCGAAATCCTGGAGATGGGGAATGGGATACCTATCCGGGCCGGTCATAGCATTTAACCTCCTATAATCCCCAGTGGGTCTCCAGTCGCCGGAAGTCTTGGGCACCATGTGAAGCCCAAGGACTCGTAGATGGGCGAATAATGCCCAGCTGCAGCATATGGTCGAACTCGGACCGTGCTGCCTTTAAATTGTCCGCCGGTAAGCGGTGTGGACGCGAAAACACTGGAGCACTGGTGGTGGAAACGAAATGTTCAGTTGAGTGTGTTGGCTCAGTGACTCGAAAATTTCCATCGGTGAGCTCCGGGAAAGAACCCAGCAACGCATGGTAGGCGTCTCCAACAGCAGCAATGAAGAATATGGGGATGACTGTTGGAGCATTGGCTTTCCGGCCACGATTTGAAAAACCGGTGATGTCATCCACCAGGCGTTGGCCACGGACGTCCACAGTCAAAGAGAAGTTGTGGAGGAAATCCGCTCCTAAGATAGGGTATGGCAAATCGGCAACCGTAAAAATCCACTTAAAATCCCTACGAAGATTTATGAACTTAAGAGGAAGCAAGATTTGCCCGTACGTCTTTATAGACGAGGTATTAACGGCCTGCAGAGTAACGGATGACTCCACGGGGGTATCTTTCAGGCAATGAACCGGCCAAATACTACAGGAGGCTCCTGTATCCACGAGGAAACCTCTTCCCGACATAAGGTCCTTAATGAACAAATGGCGGTTTGGTGGCTTTATGTTGAGGTCAACTGCCCCCATCAGCGGACCTCTTTGGCGTTTCCCGCCTTATGAAACGAGCAAGGTTGCACGCAGTGGTTCGCGCTATCGGCAAATCGCTCATGGTACCAGCATAAAGATGAAGCTGGTGACTTGGGGCGGCGTCTAAAAGATTGATATCCCCCGCGGCTGCGCGGGCGCGAACAGGCACCGCACCAGACCTTCATCTTCTGGAGCTCCAGGGTGAGTTCTTGAATGGACTCCTGCATCGCTATAATGGCTGAATGAGATGCCATTGTTATACCGTAGGTAATTTGCCCCCCCCCCCCCCCCCCCCCCAAAAAAAAATCGTCTCCGTTTGGAAAAATGTCTCTAACACAACACAAAAGGAAAACAAAATCGTTTATTTTTCTCTGTCAAACAACTGGACAGGAAAAAGAATGTGTAACGAAATATTATGTGTGGTTGTAACGATAAGTGGATGGATGGATGTAACTGTTGGTATGGTGGTTTCGATGTAAAGAAAAATACCAGGATTGTGTTGTTACAAAGTTTATTTTATTATAACAATATTCAATTTGAATATTGAATGATAAAATCAATAACACAAAATATTCATACAATAATTTGGTGGCTCTTCGAACCACGTAAATTCAAGTATCACAGAATACGATTATAATATAATTTGTACTGTATCAGAAAGGTACAATATGTGGAAACAGAAATGAATGGTGAGTTCAGTATATTTACTTATTTGTATTGCAGGAGTCAGCGATCAGCCAGGAAGGTGAGAATAAGTGGCAGACTGGTTTTTCGTGACGAGAGCTTGTAAATGCGACTTGTCTTGTCTGTATATCACTTCTTTTCTGTCGGGGCGTGAATAACCCCTGTATTTATAAGAGTTGAAGTTAGAAGGATAGATATATCCACTGAACTTTGGTTAGTCTCCCAAGGGATTAGTTTGCCAAGCGTAAACAAGTCAGAAAGATGGATATATCCTCTGACCTATTTTCTGTCAGGCGTAAACACCTCTGACCTGTGTTTAGCCTCTCCCAAGGGGTTAGTCTCTTGAGCGTAAACAAGTTACCACGGCTTGTCCCAGAGGCGGGAAAGCTCAGATTCGGTTTCGAATCTTCGCCGCCGTTATAGTACCCCCCTTCCAGTGAGAAAGCTAAGATTGAACGATCTAGGTGCATGTGAAATGAAGATAGGTATGACTAGGTGTGTTGAAGAAAATCAGTAAAAATAAAAAACACAAACAGGAGAAATGAAAGAAAACATGCAAAGCAAAAGAAATTTACATGCAGGAAAATGTACTGTGATGTTACAGTACATTTAGCCGAAATGTCGACCAGATGCATAATTTGTACTTACCCGATAAACTTGTGCGTATCGCGTGGGCCATCGGACTGTCCTTCCAGATTTGGTGTGTCGGGGTTGTGCAGAATTTGCCGTGTTTGTGTCGGGAAAAGTTGTTGGTGAGTCTACTGGAGAAACGGTGGGTACTGGTGGCAATTCCTGTTCTATGAACGCTTTTTTTAAACGATCAATGGAGACGGTATTTCGTTTCCCGTTCAAGTCGAGGATGAAATACTTAGGGCATTTCTGTATCACCTTATAGGGCCCGGAATACGGCGGACGAAGTTGCGATGGAATACCGTCATTTCTAACGAAAACATGCGTCCATGTATCGATGTCTTTTGGTATGTGTGAAGTAACGTGCTGTTGTTTAGGGGCTGAAGGAGACAGATGCGACATCGATGACCGTAAACTGTGCACATATTTTGTTAGGTCTGGAAGTTCTTGTGGCGAAACAGGAGCGATCATTTGTCCGGGTAGAGTGAGTACGGTGCCATACAACATTTCAGCCGGAGAATGTCCGACTCCCTCCTTCACAGTGGAACGAATACCAAGAAGAATGAGTGGGAGGTATTCGAACCACTTAGTGGAGTCTTTGTAAGCCTTGATAGATGCTTTTAGCTGGCGGTGGAAGCGTTCTACCATGCCGTTAGCGGCAGGGTGATACGCTGTTGTACGGATGTGTTTGCACCCGAGGAGACGAGACAGCTCGGTAAATAGGTGCGAATCGAACTGACGTCCTCTATCCGTAGTGATGGTCGCGGGTGTGCCGAAACGCGAAACCCAATGAAACACTAGCGTTTTGGCGACAGTTTCCGCAGTAATATCCGTCAGCGAGAAAATCGGTCGACACAGGTGAGAAGATGAGTGTAGTTGTGAGAAGGAGGCAAAGGTCCAACGATGTCTATATGCACATGTTGGAACCGTGCATCAGGTGTTGCGAAAGAACCGACCGGGGCTTTGATGTGCCGGTGAATTTTCGCCTTCTGGCACGCGATACAGTTCCTAGCCCATTCGCGGGTGTCCTTGTTGACGTTGGGCCACACAAAGCGGGCAACCATCAGTTTCTGCAGTGTGCGGACGCCAGGATGTGCCAGAGAATGCAGTGCCGAGAAAACGTCGCGTCGATGTTTCCGGGGCACGTATGGGCGGTCGTGGCCTGTGGAGATATCGCACCAAATATAACCTGAAGAAGAGGGCAGCGGGCATTCCTTCAATTTCAAGGATGATTTCCGGAGTTGCAGCAGTTCCTCGTCATTCTGTTGATCCGCTGCAATCTTCTGGAGGTCGATAGTGGCAGTGGTGTGAATTGCGTTAAGCTCCATGCGCGATAGGGCATCAGCTGCTGAGTTGGTGGCACCCTTAATGTACCGAATATCAGTAGTGTACTGAGAAATGAAGTCCAGATGTCGGACCTCCCTGGGTGAGTGTCGGTCAGGCTTGGCATTGAACGCGTACACTAGTGGTTTGTGGTCGGTGTATATAGAGAACACACGACCTTCTAGCATGTGTCGAAAATGCTTGACAGCAAGGTATGCTACCAATAATTCACGACTGAATGTGCTGTACTGAGTTTCGGCGGGTTTTAATCGCTTAGAGAAAAAAGATACAGGTCGCCAAATATCGCCAGAGAGTTGTTGAAGCACACCTCCAACTCCGAAATCGGATGCATCAGTCAATAAACACATTGGGGCGTCAGGTTTGGTGTAACTCAGCATTGTAGCCTCGGACAACATTTTCTTCAACTCAGCGAAAGCGGTACATTCTTTTTCGCTGAGCTTGATGTTTGCGTTTTTGGTTGTACGCTGCCGCAGCAAATCTGTGAGTGGTTGGGCTGTCTCTGCACAGTGGGGTATAAATCTTCTGTAGAAGTTTACCAGGCCAAGAAATTCTCGCGGTTTGCGGAGAGATGTAGGTTGTGGAAAATCAATGATGGATTTGACTTTCTCCTTAAGTGGGCGTATACCATCTTTGTCAATGATGTGTCCCAGAAAATGAAGGGACGCAACTCCGAACTCACATTTGCTGGGGTTGATAACAATTCCGTATTCACGCAAACGTGTGAATAGGAAATCCAGGTGTTTCTCATGTTCTTCACCGGAGCTGCTGGCCACCAGTAAGTCGTCAATGTATGCGTATACAAAAGGTAGACCTCTGGTGACTGTATCGATGAATCGCTGGAATGTCTGCGCTGCATTTCGCAGACCGAAAGGCATACGCAGAAATTCGAACATTCCAAAGGGTGTTGTGACTGCGGTCTTTGGAATATCTGCGGGCTCAACAGGTATCTGATTGTAAGCTCGCACAAGATCGATCTTCGAAAATATGCGAGCCCCGTGCAGCGAGCTAGAGAAGTCCAGTAGACGAGGCACTGGATAAGAATCAGGAACGGTGCAGTTGTTCAGTGCACGGTAGTCGCCACAGATTCGCCAGTCGTTCGACGACTTCTTGGGTACACAGTGTATGGGTGAGGACCAGTTGTTGCTGGACGGACGTATGATGCCGAGATCCAGCATGTGCTGAAATTCTTGTTTGACGGACTTCAGCCGGTCTGGTGGTAGCCTTCTAGGTCATGTAGCGACAGGTGGGCCGTGAGTTTTTATGTGGTGTGTGACGTCATGTTTTACAGGGCAAGCGTTGAATAGTGGTCGAGCTACGTCTGGGTATTTGTTGATGATGTGGTTGTGCCGGGTTATTGTTGTCGATCGTGAAATGACTGGACTGACTGTGGCTGTCCTAGCGGCTATGCCGTGCACAGCGAGACCAGTGAAGTTGTCAACGAGTCGTTGGTTTTTCAGATCCACTAGCAGCGAGAAGTGCTAAAGAAAATCAGCTCCGAAAATAGGGGTCAGCAGCTTAGCCACAACGAATACCCACTGGAAAGTGCGGCGTAGTCCCAAATTTAGTGTCAGGGACTGTTCTCGGTAGGTCGGAATATGTGAGTGATTCACCGCCTGGGCCAGGCTGGTGTCTCTTTTTTTTTCCAGGAACGCAGGAAACCGGGATGATGCTGATTCAGCACCGGTGTCGACCAGGAAACGCGTGCCTGTGACGCGATCCTGAATGAAAAATAGGCGACTTTGGTTATGAGGGCCAGAAACGTCCGTCGCATTCAGTTTCTGGCTGTGTCGTTTCCCTGATTCGTTTTCGAAACAAATGAACAGGGATGGCTGCACTTTTGCGCTCATCTCCCGAATCTTTGGTGGTACCAGCACATTTCTGGTGAATCCCGAGATGCGCTCGGACTTCTTGAGCGACCACCAAATCGGCAAGTTCGACTGTTGGACCGACGAGTGGCAGGGTTGCCCAGTGACAAGGCCTGAATTTGTTGCGTCAAGGCCTGTATCTGTGTTGCCTGCTGTGCCAGTAACTGGTGTAGATCGGACATCTCTGTGGCACTGGAGGGCTGAAGAAAAGGATTGGTGGGAGGCACGGCTGGCGTCACATTCGCTAAAGTTGAGTGCGGATGTGATACCTCCATGATCTTATCTGCCAGCTCGGCGAGTTCTTCTATGGTGGTGGATGCTAGTACAACTTGTGTGGCAGAAGGCAAACGCTGGAGGAAGAGTTGCTTGAAAATTTCATCCGGGAGTTTATGTTCTCCCAGAAGCTGCTTCATTCGCCATAGGAGTTGCGTCGGCTTTTTATCTCCTAATTCTTCCGATATGAGAAGCTGGTGTAAACGCTTCTGCTGCGACTCCGACGTCCGCTTAACTAATGTTCTTTTAAATGTGTCATATGACACAGAGCCGGGTGGTGCTAAAATGAGGTCTCGAACCTCATTCATAATCTCCGGAGACATCGAACCGATGACATGTGTGAGACGGGATGCCTCGCTAACGATCCGGTTCGATGCGAACTGCGCTTCGATGTGCGCGAACCACAGTGTTGGATCGTGCACCCAGAATGGTGGAATCCTTAATGTAAATGCCGCCCTGACTGCCGTTTCTGCCACTGATGAATCGTCGTGTGCTAGAGACATCGTTTGTAGTGGATGATCAGAAGGTTGTATGTCTGTTTTACGGGGTCACCAGTTGTAACGAAATATTATGTGTGGTTGTAACGATAAGTGGATGGATGGATGTAACTGTTGGTATGGTGGTTTCGATGTAAAGAAAAATACAGGGATTGTGGTGTTACAAAGTTTATTTTATTATAACAATATTCAATTTGAATATTGAATGATAAAATCAATAACACAAAATATTCATACAATAATTTGGTGGCTCTTCGAACCACGTAAATTCAAGTATCACAGAATACGATTATAATATAATTTGTACTGTATCAGAAAGGTACAATATGTGGAAACAGAAATGAATGGTGAGTTCAGTATATTTACTTATTTGTATTGCAGGAGTCAGCGATCAGCCAGGAAGGTGAGAATAAGTGGCAGACTGGTTTTTCGTGACGAGAGCTTGTAAATGCGACTTGTCTTGTCTGTATATCACTTCTTTTCTGTCGGGGCGTGAACAACCCCTGTATTTATAAGAGTTGAAGTTAGAAGGATAGATATATCCACTGAACTTTGGTTAGTCTCCCAAGGGATTAGTTTGCCAAGCGTAAACAAGTCAGAAAGATGGATATATCCTCTGACCTATTTTCTGTCAGGCGTAAACACCTCTGACCCGTGTTTAGCCTCTCCCAAGGGGTTAGTCTTTTGAGCGTAAACAAGTTACCACGGTTTGTCCCAGAGGCGGGAAAGCTCAGATTCGGTTTCGAATCTTCGCCGCCGTTATAAATGCATCCGAGACAATATGCAAAGGAGCGACTAACCGAGCGATGTCATTAATAAGGTATAGGCATAGAATTTAAAACTAAAACCAACATAGCGGACTATTTCGCGCCAAAAACACCATTGATTGAGAAGAAAGCCGCCATCTTATCATCCTCAAAATCTTTAGCCAGAGAAAAGAAGAAAAGGAGAAAAAAAAAGAAAAACATTCATACAATTACTGTTTGTTTGTGTGTAAATAACTTTGGGTGTTCGTTTTGCACATATGAAGAGTTTGATGTTAAGTGTTACAGAGAAATATGTTTAGATCGGTCAATACAGCCATATCAGAATCAAGTGTGTTGTTCTGTATTAAATGTTTTTTTCTCTCTCTCTCTTTTTTTTTTGTATACACATGGTACTATTTCCCATTCTTTAAAAAAAAAAAAACGTCAGGTCACCAATTTAGGATATTATTATCAGTGTATATATATGTATTATCAAGAATGACAATAAATGCAGGTGAGTGTTGTGACATGGTTTTACTTCACAGAAGTCAAATAAATTAATATAAATAATTTGTTACCACATGTAGATGTTCAGTTGGTCATAACTCCCAGACTGGAGTGTGTAGAGAAGAACAGAAACCTTCTCTTGGAGGTGTTCAAGTATTTCTTTAGGCTGCCTTCTTCTTGTTGGTGAAGAAAGTGAGACTGGAGTCATCTCTTGACAAGGTCTCAGGTGTTCTTGTTGTCCCTTCGAAGTTCAGGATGCGAGGGAGGCTTATGCCTTGATTGTCCTAATATATATAGTCCCCAGGGGGACGCAACTCCATTTAGTACATGAATCTGCCAATGGGAGTCGCGTCCGTCGCAAAGGGACGTAACTCCTATACTTGCTGAGTTATGACCGTCGTAAAGGGACGCAACTCCTATACGTGCTGAGTCACAGCCGTAAGGGGCCGCTACACTCTTTTTCAGCTCTCTGCGTCTGTCTTTCCAAAGATTCAATGTCACTTTTCCTTCTTTTCATTGTCTTTTCCCACTTTTTATCTATGAAATTCTCACAAAACATTTCACGGTCCTTGCGCTGATCATGAAGGAATTCCCACTCATCGTCCGTCATGCAGACCCCGTGGTAATTTTCTAGCCTCTTCCTCACTACTGCGTTCTCGCAGAATATATCAAATATATAATCCACTTCCTTGTTAAATTTGTTAACCTCCTCCAAGTATTTTTCATTTCTCCTGTTCTTCCTCGTTTGATATAGTCATTGAAATTCTGCATATAATTGAAGTATTTTCCGTTTTATATGTTTTATCGTCACTGTATATACGTTACAGAAAATCCAGTGTTCTGATAGCACATATGAGAGGGGCAATGTTGCTTCTTCTTTTGATCTCTGACTCTGGCCTGCTCGTGATGGTCGCATTAGATACATCATGTTCGTGATAACATTCCTTTTTGTGGGTAGAAGTCCATTGGGGAATCCTGCAATTTCCACATATTCCAGTTCACCGAGAATCTTCTTCGCGGACGATCGCAATGGTAATTTTGTGTGCCTGTATGCCAATTAAAAAATTGGACGTTAATCTGAAAGTACGAAAGATATGGTGCATGTGAGATCACGGGGAAATACAGGTTCGGCTAAAGAACGAAGCAATAACAAATTCGGTAGACGTTAAACATGAGAAACTATTTATTACATGAGACAACATAACTCTCGCAGTGAAAAATTATTGTAGCCGCCATATCGAATTTTGGTCGCCATCTTGGATTTTGGTCGCTATCCTGGATTTCCGGCATATTGGATGCTCGTAATGCAAAAACAATACCATAAATGAGTTTATCGACCCCCAAAACCTCCCTTGTGACGAAAAATATAGGTGTAATAATAGCGGACTTTTCCTTCTTTTCGACCATCCTCAACTTCAGGGGGTATGTACAGGGGGCTAGCAAATATCAAACAAGATGGCGTCGCATTTCTTTTCCAAAACAAGAATATGGTCGCGTGACGAGGCTAAGCCGTCAGCCATGTTGGACGAATGTGTAAGACGAACAATTTTCAATTTAAAAACGAATGGCAAAGTTAAGCAGGCTGCGCTTTCATATTTAATCGTCGAGGGTCACCACTTTAGGCGGGGTGGTCGTCGGTCATCCCGTCTAATTGATTATTGTTTACTGGCTGGCGTATCATCATGTACTAAAATCCACAACACTCTGACCATGGCAGCTCGTAGACAACAGACGTGCTAATCCCCGTGCAGTTTAACCACGCCGCAACATCACACCATGCGGTCGTGGCATAATACGATAATGAACCGCTACCCAAACTTGGAGCACTGATGTGTTAACCAGTATTATGATTTGCTTTAATTAAAATGTTCACGTAACATAATCTTGAGGTATGTTCTTTTTTGTTTGATGATATGCCAGCCAGTAAACAATAACCAGCCTAAAATCTCTCTTATTGTATATATATATATAGCATTTACACTCGCCTGCTTCAACACATTCAGAACATAAGCTGGCGACATCTGCCTTTGAGAGAGATATATGCTGGCCTCCCACGCATATCTGTCGTTGTACGTAAAGGGGAGAGTAAGATTTGCTGGCCACTGCCATCGTGCCACCTACGAAGTTGTGTCCCCATTAGTGCTTTGGAAACCACAAGCAGTCACTAATATCAGGGAGCGCAAGCTCTCTTATCCCGATGTCATCTCCAGAGATTCTGGTATTGAGATCCAGGACTTGGCAGTGGCAATGAACGCCTGACCCACGTGGAGATCAATTGTTGAGTCCATATATATATATATATATATATATATAATATATCATTACGTACATATATATATATATATATACACATGTAAATATATATATATATATATATATATATATATATATATATATATATATATATATATATATATATATATATATATATATAAACACACATATATATAATGTAGGAGGTGAGTAATATTGTAGAACAATAAAACTATGCAAATATCAGATAAGTACCACTCGACAGTTGGTAGAACTGGAGTATATTTAAAGAAGAAATTAAAAGATGGTTAAAAATGGTCCATATATTTTATTATGCGCATTTCTAAAAAAACATCATCCTGGGACAAAAATTGTGTTGACTGCACACTTTCTTGTTCACAAGTGTTTTTAGGCCTCATATCATGTCACCTTATTTTATCTGATGAGGACACAATTTTTGTCCCAGGATGATGTTGTTTTCGAAATGCGCATAATAAAATATATGGAACTTTTTAAACCATTTTTAAATTTCTTCTTTATACACATATATATATATATACATGTAAATATATATATATATATATAGAATGAGAAAATGTGAAGTTGTTTCAGATGTTAAAGTCCTTTATTGATAATGCTGTGATAATGACGACAGTGACTACACGATTCCGTGTACCCAGTGCCATGACATCATCAGACAGCTTCTTATAGGATAAGGTTACGTTCCTAAGACAATCCAAACAGAAACGACGAAGGAACGGACAGGGCACGTGTTCTTGAATCCCTTGGCCGTTCCCCTGTGTATATATATATATATATATACATATATATATACATGTAAATAAATATATATATATATATAAATATATATATATATATATATATATATATATATATATATATATATATATATATATATATGTAAATAAATATATATATATTGGTGCATTGAAATAGCGATATATATATATGAATGTATATATAGTGTATTTTGCAATACACTGTATGCTTAATTAAAAGCATTTCGAAGACCTTACGCTATTGTTTTAGAGTAGTGACAGTCTCACTTACTTTAAATGTTCAGCAAACAGGGGAGATAAAGCTGACAGAGCTCTGTTTCGTACTTTTTGGTACTTATCAAAGATAAGTACTCCACCTGTTTGCTCAAAATCATGAATGTTTGATTCTTATAGAATTCTAGTAATAATCTGTTTGCTGAAAATTTAAAGTAAGTTAGACTGTCACTACTCTAAAACAATAGCGTAAGGTCTTCGAAATGCTTTTAATTAAGCATACAGTGTATTGCAAAATACTCTATATATACATTCATATATATATATATCGCTATTTCAGAGCACCAATTCTAATTTTCAATTTCTGCTTGACCGGCAACTGCTCTGTATAATCAGTTCCTGATTATTACTAGAATTCTATAAGAATCAAACAATCATGATTTTCAGCAAACAGGTGGAGTACTTAACTTTGATAAGTATCAAAAAGTACGAAACAGAGCTCTGTCAGCTTTATCTCCCCTATTTGCTGAAAATTTAAAGTAAGTGAGACTGTGTACATCTACTGCATATGTATTTATCCCTACCTGTTAGTTTGCCTGCTATCCCACTACATCTCTTGTGTACCCAGGATCTGCATTGTGTGCATTTTATAGAATTTATGCCAGTTCCTTTTCTGCATATTAAACATGGCCATTTCCCTGACGGAATCAGTTTTATCCTCTTTTCTACTCATCAAAACTTTTGTCTTAGCTAGATTCACTCTCAGTCCTCTTGCTTCCAATTGCTGTTTCCATAGCCATAATTTATTCTCTAGCTCCTCTACTGATTCTGCTATAAGAACCAGATCGTCAGCATAGAGAAGTTTCCATGGACAGTCAGTCTTAAACTCCTCTGTTATGGCTTGGAGGACTATAATGAACAAGAGCAGGCTGAGGACCGATCCTTGACGTATTCCTACTTGTATCTGGAATTCCTCACTAAACTCCATTCCTACCCTCACTTTACTGACAGCACCTCTGTACAAAGTTTGCACTGTCCTCACAAGCCATTCCCCAACACCTAGTTTCCTTAGGGACCACCAGATGACAGATCGGGGGATCCTATCAAAGGCCTTCTCTAGGTCAACAAAGGCTAAGTATAGTGGCTTATTCTTCTCTAAGAACCTCTCTTGTAATTGTCTCACCAAGAAGAGAGCATCTGTTGTACTTTTCCAAGGCACACAACCAAACTGTATCTCATCTAGTTTGACCCTTTCTCTAATTAGTTGTGCTAATATCCTTTCTGCCACTTTCATAACCTGATCCATCAGTTTTATACCCCTATAATTGCTCCTCTCCAGAGCATCCCCTTTACCTTTGTAGCAATTTATGAGAATACTGCTGCACCAGTCTTTGGGTATGACACCGCCATATATAGCCTAATTGATGATGCGTACAACCAGTTTAGTGCCTATGTCCCCTGATGCCTTCAGCATCTCAGCAACTATCCCTGACGGTCCAGCAGCCTTACAATTTTTCATTTCCTTAATCGCCTCTTGGACCCTATATTCGTCAATCTCAATAGCTGGGCCCTCTGTCGGATCTACTGAGGGTAATTTCTCTCTCTCCCATTCGTTCTCCACATTCATCAGTCTCTAGTAATGACATTTCCAGACCTCCTTTTTCTGATCATTTGTGATACTAAGTACACCGGCATCATTTTGGACACATTTATCTCCAACAACATCCTGATTTGCATTGACACACTGCCTTGCAATGTGGAACACCACATGCCTCTGATCTTCCCGTCGCAGAACATTGGCAAACCTCCTACTCTCAGCCTCTCTGCGTGCTAAGTACACCTGACGTCTAGCTTCTCTCTTAGCGGCTGTATATCCTTCTCTACTCCCACCCTTTTCTCAAGCCTTCCACGCTAGTCTTTTGTCTCTAATGGCCTTATCTACTGTGCTGTTCCACCACCCGGTCACTCTCTGTCTGGTTGGAGCTCTGCTCCAGCCACAAGTTTCATCAGTAGCCTGCAGTAAGTTGTCACGTAAGAAATTCCAGTTATTATCTGGCATACGTCTCTAAATCCTCTTCTTTTTCGTCATACACATCTTGAAGGGCTTTCCTAAATTTGTATTTTAGTGAAAGGTCTTTTAGCTTCCAGACCTTTCTTCCCCACACCTTCCTGTATGTCTCATTCCATCTCTTGCTTACTGAGATATCACTAACGACTAACCTATGCTGTGGGGTACATTCTTCCCCAGGGTATGCCTTGGTATTTGACACTATCTGCCTGTTCCGCTGCCTAATTAGTAAGAAGTCAATCTGGCTTATGTGCTCGCCTGATTTGTAGGTTATTAGGTGGTTGGCAGGTTTCTGGAAGTTAGGTTGCAAATAGTCAGTGTACTTGCATCATAAAATTCAAGAAGTATCACTCCTTCTTCATTTCTTGAGCCGTAACCGCACCCACCATGTACCCCAGTGTAACCATTCTAGAGCTGTCCAGCATGACCATTGAAGTCTCCTGCTAACATAACGATGTCTCTGTCCTCTATCATTGAGACTGTCTGTAAAAGTTGCTCGTAAAAGCAGTCTTTCTCTTCTTTGCCTAGGCCTGCTTGGGGAGCATAGGTAGAGATGATTGTCAGTAGTCTACTGCCTACAACTAATCTAAGCTTAATTATTCGATTATTAACTCGAACTACCTCTATTGTCTTATTGATCCATCTCTCAGCCAGGAAAATGGCTACTCCCCTTAACCCATCATCCTTACCTACCCAGAAAAGCTTAAAGCTAAGATGTTTGCCTGCGACTAGTCTCGCAGAGGCACCTCTCCATCTGACCTCTTGCATGCAGCACACATCCACATGCCTTCTCTCCAGCATCTCAACTATTTCACCAGATCTACCTCTGAGAGTGCCAACATTAAGTGTTGCAATTCTGAGATACGACGTCTTCATATTTTTGCTGTTCCTATATACTTGTTGCTGTGCTTATAATTGTTTTGGCATTGATACACTGGTTGGATGCCCTTCCTAACACCAGTACCACTTTACAGCATGGACTGGGTGCTTTTATTTGTGCCACCAGCACTAGAGAGGATGTCTTACTGGACTCATGGGCCCTCTCTACCCCTCCATTTTACAGCATGGTCATAAAAAAAAAATCACCACTTGTTGACACTCATGGCACACACACTCATGCATACAAACACACACACACACGCCACTCACACACACACACACACACACATACATCTATTATCTATATATATATATACATACATACATACATGGAGGCACATGGCTTAGTGGTTAGAGCACTGTCCTAGCAATCGTCAGGTTATGAGTTCAATTCTCAGACTGGGTGATGTGTTGTTTCCTTGAGCAAGACACTTTATTTCACATTGCTCCAGTTTACTCAGCTGTAGAAATGAGATGATAGGACTGGGTTCATATGTGTATCTACATGTAGGTATGTGTGTGCGCTTGGTATATACGTATTTATTTATATACGTTTATTTAATTATTTGTATACACGCACACACACACATATCTATATGTGCGTGTATTTGTATACCTATTTTCGCGTATGCTTGTGTATGTACGTATTTGGATGCGTGTATGCATTTATTTAATTTCACTTACCTCTGTATTTTATATATTTTATTTACTTTATTCTTAACTCTGAAGCGGAGATTCATTCGGTTTCCTAGTTAGAATTTTAGTCTACGACTTCAGTTATACCATTTACGTGGTTTTGTCTTTGCGTGCAATTGTTCTCTACGCTCCACATATGACGTATTATCTTCGTTTTTTTCGTTCATTGCCAGAGAACGTCTCTATGAACCACCTTAGAGAATATTAGTCTACGACTTCTTTTATACCATAAACGTGGTTCTGTCTTTGCGTGTAATTGTTTTTCACCGCTCCAAATAATTGTTTCTATTTTAGGCACAAGGCCAGCAATTACCCAGTACATTACTGGTACTTTATTTTATCGACCCCGTAAGGATGAAAGGCAAAGTTAACCTCGGCGGGATTTGAACTCAGAATGGCAAGGGCCGTAACCCTATGCGTCAAAGCATGACGTCCGACTCTCTACCGATACTGCCAATCCACCGCTCCAAATAATGACGTATTATAGTCGTTTTTTCCCGTTCTTTGCCAGGGAACGTTTCCACGAACCAAAGTATCGTCTTCCTGTCTTCCTCCGGTTGCAACGTTTTTTGAAATATTCACTTCTGCGTTTACAGATTGACTTTGTTAGTTTCAGAAGATCCTATTAAGGTTGAAAGCAGCGATTCTTTGCTTAAACTTTAATCTGTTATTTTAATAAATTATAAATATATATATATATATATATATATATATATATATATATATATATATATATATATATATGTATATAATTATATATATCTATAAGCATAATTACATACAGAGTGATTTGATGTTTATTTTCATTGATTATTTGCTCTAGGAACTTATTGAATGCTCTAAATCAGCTATAAACATTTATACCTTTATCTATTTATTTATTATTTGTCGTATTCCCAACTATTTGTTTATATATATATATAATATTTACGTATTTTCTTATATATATATATATATATATAAGTATGTACACGTACATACATATATGTATACAGACGTACAGTAGTATGTATATATATATACATACATGCACACATATATATATGCACGTATGGATTCACCGAACATTTATTATAATGCTCGGTGTGTCTGTAAACAAACATCCCGTATTAAGCCGTAGTGTCTAGCAACCATCGTTGCTCGTTTGTTCAACACTGACAAAGGAACGCTGTACTAGTTTCAAGCTTATTAGCTATCGTCAGCAACGTATACCTTCCTGCTAGATTGTTGAACGTATATACTTACCTTATGCATATTAACGGCTGAGTAGCCCAATTTGCATATCGAGTGGGTTAATCGGCCGGGTGCACCGAAAACGATAAACGGAAAAAATGAAACAAAATTTCATTTCCCACTCTTAGTACGGCTGTTACTTAAATATAAGTATGTACACGTACATACATATATGTATACAGATGTACAGTAGTATGTATATATATCTATGCACGTATGGATTCACCGAACATTCATTATAATGCTCGGTGTGTTTGTAAACAAACATCCCGTATTAAGCCGTAGTGTCCAGCAACCATCGTTGCTCGTTTGTTCAACACTTACCTTATGCATATTAACGGCTGAGTAGCCCAATTTGCATATCGAGTGGGTTAATCGGCCTGGTGCACCGAAAACGATAAACGGAAAAAATGAAACAAAATTTTATTTCCCACTCTTAGTACGGCTGTTACTTAAATATAAGTATGCACACGTACATACATATATGTATACAGACGTACAGTAGTATGTATATATATATATATACATACATGCACACATATATATATATGCACGTTTTCGGTGCACCCGGCCGATTAACCCACCCGATATGCAAATTGGGCTACTCAGCCGTTAATATGCATAAGGTAAGTATATACGTTCAACAATCTGGCAGGAAGGTATACGTTGCTGACGATAGCTAATAAGCTTGAAACTAGTACAGTGTTCCTTTGTCAGTGTTAAACAAACGAGCAACGATGGTTGTTGGACACTACGGCTTAATACGGGATGTTTGTTTACAAACACACCGAGCATTATAATAAATGTTCGGTGAATCCATACGTGCATATATATATATGTGTGCATGTATGTATATATATATACATACTACTGTACGTCTGTATACATATATGTATGTACGTGTACATACTTATATTAAAGTAACAGCCGTACTAAGAGTGGGAAATGAAATTTTGTTTCATTTTTTCCGTTTATATATATATATCTATATATATGTATATATGTGTGTGTGTGTATATATATATATATATGTATATATATATGTATGTATATATATATATATATATATATAATATATATATATGTATATGTGTGTGTATGTATATATTTATATGTATGTATGTGAATGTGTAAATGTGTGTATTGCTTACCACGTGTGTTTGTTTATTTATTTGTGTCCTTTCCTGTCAACTTTATAATAATTTTTATTTTTATTTTGATGTGACGCCCTTTTGCATCATATGGTTGTCCATTGTTTTTTATTTTTATTTTTTATTTTTATTATTTTTTCTTATAATTAATTGTGCGTGTGCGTACATATATCTATATATGTGTGTGCATATGTATGCGTGTATATATGTGTGTATTTATGTGTGTGTATATATGTATGATTATATGTGTGTGTATATGTATATATATATGCATGTGTGTGTGTATGTGTATGTATGGATATGTATGTATATATATATATGTATGTATGTATATATATATGTGTGTATGTGTATATATGTGTGTATGTATATATATATATATATGTGTGTGCGCGCGCGTGTGTTTATCTACTGTTATATTTATTGTTTCCTTTCCTTCTTCCTTTTCCAGCCTCACTTTCATATAGATTATATTTTTGTTTTTAAAATCCAGTCAATAAATACACCAGGATTTTTTCATTCTGATGACTGAAAGCAAATTTTTTGTTTGCTTTCAAGAAACCACTGGTAAATGAAATAATTATCCTATGTTGTTTATTACATAACTATTAAGCTCTGTAACCTACATAGAGCACTCGTTTTTCCTGGACCTTTCCGACGGAATTACTACATTCACACATATATATAAATATATATATCGAGGTTAACTTTGCCTTTCATCCTTACGGGGTCGATAAAATATAGTACCAGTAATACACTGAGATAATTGCTGGCCTTGTGCCAAAAGTAGAAACAATTATATATGTGTATATATATATATATATATTATATATGTGTATATATATATATATATATATATTATATATGTGTATATATATATATATATATATATTATATATGTGTATATATATATATATATATATATTATATATGTGTATATATATATAATATAATATGTATATATTCTCACCAACGTCGCAGTGAGCGCTACATTATCTGCATGATGTGGAAAATATTCCATCAGCTTTGCCCAAATGATGTTGGCATCATATTTAAGGTATACCCAAGGCTTGGGCCTCGTGCTATCCGCCCACGACAAAAATCTCACTCGCATCTCATAACAACAATACGGTACAATTATTTCACCTCAATTGGCCCAGCTCTCTTTAACATTACACCAAAACACATTACAACAGAAACAGACCCCATCAAGTTCAAGAAGTCTTTGGACAAATTCCTTCAAGAAATCCCGGATATGCCTTCGTAAACAATAACTCTCTACTTGAGTGGGCCATGGTGCCCAAATCCTGATTTGAAAGACTTCGCCAGGTGGTGCTATTAAGTTAGATATGGCCTGGGCCAATACCTATCAAAGTTATATATATATATAAGGGTGGTGGATTGGCAGTATCGGTAGAGGGTCGGACGCCATGTTTTCTAGCATAGTTACGTCCCTTTACAGTCTGAGTTCAAATCCCGCCGAGGTTAACTTTGCCTTTCATCCTTACGGGGTCGATAAAATAAAGTACCAGTAATGTACTGGTTAATTGCTGGCCTTGTGCCTAAAGTAGAAACAATTATATATATATATATGTTATATAGAAATATCTATATATATATATATCAATGCTTATTTTATGCTAGGCCAGTAGTAAAGTAATTTGTTACCTATGAAATATATCCATTACCGGGTGCTAAGTTTCATAGACTTTAGGGAGAAGAGAGAAATCATTGCTTTGACATTCAAACGTATTTCAAGGGCATTGGGGGTAAAATAACTGTAAGCGTGAATTGAAACTGGATCGCGCACTTTCTTCGCCAAGAATTTAGTCTCACCCATTTACGTTTAGCGTTGGGAACGAGTAAGAGAGTACACAGTGCATGTAATAGAAATTGTTGATTTGCGTTAAATTGATGATTCACTCTATAGCTTTACTCGGAGTTGTGTTTGTTGATACTAACAAGTATATATGTACGTAATGTGTGTATATGTATATATATAGTGTGTGTGTGTATATATTTCCATGCAGATATGTTTGTGTTATTGTCGCTCTACGAGAATCCGAGGTACGCAACCATTACCATATGAGGAGAATGGTTCAATACCTGTTGTGGCTATACAATTTTCTGCTTTGAATTTTATTTTTTTTTATAATAATATCAATCTTAATATATCTGAACTATGAAATTATATATAATGTATATACGTAAGTATAATACACACACAAATATATATTCATAGATAGATATTCCTCACATCTGTGTTTGCAAATAAAAGCGACAAGTGTTTAGAAGAAAAGCTTTCAGCATGTGAAGAAAGCGCATCAGGTTGTCACTGGGACAACGAAGAAAAAAAATGTATGCAAACAATGGCGGCAGAACTGTAGACAAAATGGGAGTGGGAAGAGGATGAGGATAAAGAGAGACAGAGGTGAAAGAAGGAAAGCTAAAGTCAGAGAGAGCAGGGGGAAGAGAAAGATAGAGGTGCGGCCAAGAGAGATGTGTAGAGAATTAGTGAGAGGAAGAGCTAGCTAGATAGAAGCAAGGGAGGCGAATCGAAGTCACAAGTAAAAAATACTGAGCAGCAGGAGGAATAATAGAAGCAAGGAAAATGGTAAAGGGAGAGGAAATGAAAACGAAGATTGAGAGTAGTCAAAACACGAAGGAATAAAAGAAATGAAACGCGCTCAGTAAAAATGACGAGTACAAAAAATACAATAAATATATAATCGAGTTGGAAATACGCTAAACAGATAGAAAAATATAAACAGAAAATACCGGGGAAATGATACAGGAAGACAAACAAGGGGAAAGAGAAGTAGTGGATCGAACAACTAATAAAGGAGAGAAAGAGTGAAACATTAAACGTGACAAGGGGGAGGAGAAAGTCAGAGTAGTGAATATAGAGATAGAAAGAAACGAAATGGAGGAAAAATGACGTTAGGAGAAACGAGAGAAGAAATAATAGAGAGAAATATAGAAATAGATGAGTACAGAATAGGCGCAAAGAGTGAAGAGATGAAGGACGAAGTAAGCCAGAAAGAAGGGAGAGTAAAAGAAACAGGAGAGAAGATCAGCATAGAAATTCATAAAGGAAGAAAGAACGATGAACCTTGAGTGTGGAAGAGGAAAAAAGCCAAGCGAGATAGAGAAGCGAAGTTAGAAAAATAGATAGAATTATTTTATAAAAATTGAAATCAATGAAACAATATATGATCGAATTTGTAATCTAAACAAGTATTTCGTTAAAGCACAGAAAAGAAAGAGCATGTTGAGAGAATAAAAAATATAAAGCTGACAAAGAAATAATTGTTTCTACTTTTAGCACAAGGCCAGCAATAACCTCCGTGCATTACTGGTACTTTATTTTATCGACCTCGTAAGGATGAAAGGCAAAGTTAACTTCGGCGGGATTTGAACAAAGAAATAATTGTTTCTACTTTTGGCGCAAGACCAGCAAGCAATTACCCTGTACATTAACTGGTACTTTATTGAACAAAGAAATTATGGCCTTATATAAGGTGTATTATTATAACTGATAGATAGTTATTAAAAGAATCAGACGGAAAAGAAAACGAAAGTTAGAGGGAGAGACATGATGAAGAATTTACAGATGGAATAAACTAATATAGAATACGAAAGTCAGAAAGAATAAGAGGGTGAAAAAGGACGAATAAAGAGTATCGGAAGTTGGCGGTGGGTGAAAGAGTATAAGGTAAAAGCAAGGGGGTTTAGTGATGTTGAACGTGGATACAATTTGAGATAGAGATAGATAAACAAAGAAAGAGAGTGTAAGTAATAGACAAGGTCGGATGAAGAGGAGGAGGATATTGAGTGAAGTACAGAGGGTGATATTTAGTTACCCCGAGAGTGAATTTAAGTGTAGGTAGAATTAGAATAAAAAGCGCGAGAGATATAAAGAAACAGTAGAAGAACTAATGAAAGAAGGAGGTAAACATAAATATCACTCCCTCAAAACAGTAGCAGGTGAATGAGTGAGAGAAAGATCGAAAAGATTAGATGTAGAGAAAAATGGAAGGATAATAAAAATATAGAGGGCAGCACGGAGCGGGGAAGAGAAAAGCGTGCAATTAAAGAGGTGGTAGCAATTTTGGTAAAGAAGGGGAGGGATGCGATGGAAACGAAAACTTGTAGAGCTGAAAGACGGCATGGCAAAGTGTCATGGCGCAAGTTGAGAAGTTGCTATACACTTCTCCCAAAACCAACTCCATATCAACCATTACCAGTTTAAATTTTTTTTTCTCCAAAAACAAATTAATATTTTGTATGGCATTCTATTATTTACCCCGGAAAGATATTAGATATTAAAAGAGAATGAAAAATATGAATCAATCAGGTAATAAGAGAATTTTTTTTATTGAAGAAAAGGATAGCTGCTAACATCTCTGGAACATAAGCGCCACGTGTCTGTTTCTCCGTATCATAACGCAAAATAATGTCTAAAAAAGATTAATTCGTCAATCTTTAAACGGACATTTGTTATAAATAATAGTTAAATATTAAAAAAAAATATTTTAAATATATTTTTGAATATAACTTCAATACCTTTCATCCCACGGTGATCAATGAGAAGGGCAAACTATTGATTATACATTCAAAAGATAAACAAACAATGAAAGAAAAGTCAAAATATTACACAAAAGAATTAAATAAAAAGCAGTAGTCTTTGATCTTAAAGTTGTCTAAAACATTCCCGAAACGTTATTTAAGACAAATGAAGCAAAATTGACGTTTTTTGTGGGGTGGGCAACTAGTTTGTAAGTTGAAAATCCAAAGGTAGACACCCAATTGTAGAAGTAAAATTACAAAAAAAAAAAAAAAAAAAAAAAACGCAGGTAAGACTTTCTCAAGCCAACCGGAGCTGTTTTGATTACAGCGGGTGTTAGAGATGTCCTCCCTCTCCACTTTGTTCAGGCATGAAATTTCTACTTTAAAGTACACACCCTCCTACACTATACATTTTTATTCTGACGGGAAAAAAGTTGAAAAATATAAAATCGAGCATAAATAATAGCATTTCTATTTTAAATATATACACATACATATGGTGGTTGGTTTGGTGTTAATGTGAATATATATAATGTACATCTACAACAAAGTCACTTGTAGAGATGGAAAAAGAGTGGAAGAAACGTATAGAAAAATAAAGTCCGAAAGGAAGGAACGAGTTGAGTGTGACAGAGAAAGACAAACAGATTTTGAATACAAGCAGAGTGTGATAGAGAGAGTAAAAATTTAGTGTGAATGAGAGAAGAGTAGCGGGAACAAGAGAACTAAGTGAAAGGAATAGAGAAGAGTGAGCGGAAAAAAGTAGGAGTGTGATAAAGACGAAGAAAAAAGAAAAGAGTGAGAATCTAAATAAAAATCAAAAGGCAGAAGTAGAGAAAGTGAGGTTTATTTAAAATGGAAAAAAAATGGTTCAAGAGACAGCAAAGAAAGAAGGAAAATTTAGTAAAGATACACTATTCGGAGAGACGAAGAATGACGAAAATATGATAAAAATAGTTTGAAGTATTGGTATAGAGTAAAACGAGAAGTTATTAGTATGTCGGAGAAGAGATTGAATGCAGTAAGTTATTTCGCACAGGCCACGTAAATGTGGAGAAAAAATAGATTGTTTTGCATAGCTAACAAAATCACTTTCTTATTTAAACTCACACAAACATATTTAAAAATTAAGATGATTTTAAGTGTCTTAGTTTTCTTTCTCATAGTAATAACAAATGGAAGAAGCAGCGCCAACAGTATATATTATTTCAAACTACACTACCAATAGATTTATAGCAATATACTCGATCAAGTAGCTATCTGCATCATTATGAGTCGCTTCGCTTGCAAGAGAAACCTTTGGGAGAAAGAACTTGGCTAATCGCGTAGCCACGCCAAAGACCGCCGCAAACCTTGGATAAAGGATATAATTACATACATATAGTGTATATTAAGTTTGTTTATAGGCTCTAACCACGGGTAAATGTGACCCATTCAGACGAGTGCCATTTCATTGTGGGGTATTATGTAGTGCAGCAACAGCTTACTAACCTAACAATATCCATTTGCTCATACTATATTACATTTTATATACACATATCCCTCTTCCACCATACTATCTGTCGGTTTCACAGAATGAAAGCTCTTAGGAAAATATTTTATAAATTACTTTAAAAAATATAAATGTTAAATAGTTTTTTTTAAATATTTTTCAATCACAAAATATGTTATTCTACATATCGATTCTTGGAAACCACTGGTGGGTTAGTATAGGACAGGATAAAAACTTATTTTTATTTTTTTTATTGTAGAAATTGTTTGCTAACTCATAAAAAAAGGGAAAGAACGAAACTTAGACCCTCCCACAAATGTAATTCTACTGGTTTCGATTACGAACAAAATTCATCTATAGGAAAGTAGAAAACTCAAGTATTTAATTTCATTCCTCTATGTGCACGTCAGTTGGCTGTATAGACAGACATTCAAAATAGATTACACATACTTGTGTGTGTGTGTAAAGATATATATATATATTCATTATATAAAATATGAAGATGTGACGTTCATGCGTTTCAATGACATTAATAACTTAATCTTCCCAGCTTATGAACATCTAAAACGGATCACGGATGGAATGTAATGCATGCCATACATAGATTATATAAATATATAGAGATCGTATTTATTTTTTTAATAATATATTCCTGAACCTATAATGCACTATAGAAGAGTCCGTTAAAACAAAGTAAATGAAATGTTTAAATAAAATGTGTTGAGTTTTATGGGGGTATGTTTGGATAGTGAATAGAACACAGCTTTTAGATTTTGTTCTTACATGCACTTATATTTATACAAACAATTAAACCATCAAGAGACGAAAGTTACTAAAAAGAATTCAAAACATAAACGAGAATAGGACGAATTAGCATGTTGAGTCTGACTGAAGTTATACATGGAGTTTGTGACGACTAGAAACTGGTAGTTACAATGTAAGGAAGAACCAAGTGAAAGCTCGCCACTCGATATATGACCCTGCACCCCCTCTCCCCATGAATGAATAATAAATAAATGGACAGCCGCACACTGTTGCATCGGCATTTATTTGAATCAGAAATATCTCGGCGGTTATAATATCTCTGCCTTTCCAACCAGACATATCAGTCTACTTGAGAATATTCGTGATGATTAACTATACCATATTAATTTTATTTTTCTTACGTATTCCTCTTGGCTATAAAGAAAAAAAAGACAAAGTAATAGAAAGTGGTAATTGTCTAAGAAAAAATACATAAACACCAAATATTTTTTAGATTTCATTTAATATATCATAATTACTTCCCATACACTGGACAACAGGTTGAATAAACTTTGTTGATTTCTCTTCTTTCTTTCGGGATCTAATTTTTGAGCTGACAAACACACTTGCTTCTAAGGAAATTATTAGTAAATTAATCTTTTCCAGCTAACGTACATATAAATTGTCTGTATGATTTTATTCGCATTTTTATTACTTCCAACCTGGCTTTAATATTAGATTTTTTATGGTTAGTGTCTAAATCGGATAGTATTTCACTTTGATGCATCCGCATGCATATAGATACACATACACACACGTATGCATATTTGAAGGATAATTCAAGTCCTCACACTCGGCGGACCAAAATATCAGAGCTGCCAAAGCACTACATCATCATGTCCACAATATTCATTATACAACTAGTTTTTCTCCACAGTATGATCTCATACAATCTCTTTATTAATTTATTAATATAAAATAAAATAAGAGATATAATTTTACCGGTACGCCATGTTGGGCCGAATGAGAAACTTTAATGACCAGGGAGGTGAGAACGGGTCGAAAGGTTAACTTTTTATCCACGTGGATTTGAACTCTGCTGTTTCGAATAATATCGTAGATTATATTCATTTATTGTTATTATTAAATATAAATTCGAGTCAGAGAATTATTCCATTTTGAAAATATGAATTATAAAGAAATTAAAAGGAGAATGAAGAAATGTGTTGTTTAATTATGAATTTTGTTTCTTTTCTATATTAATTTAAATATTTACAACTGTCATTTTCAAAATAGCCTCAGTAAGTGAAAAAAAAAAAGTTAATTAGAAATTTTAACAGGTATAAGTAATAAAAGATACCTAAGGGCTTTAATATCCTTATTTCATTTTCAATTATTAGTTAAATAGTTAAAATCTCAATTATTAAATAGATTAAATCAGAAAAAAAAAAAATGGATTTTGATTTGAATAATTTTTTTAATAAAAAGAAAAGGAAAAAAAGATTTAAGTAGACATCCAGTGGTGTGTGACCATCGAAAACGATGCAACCGCAAATGCGTGGACAAAACATGATTTTCGAAATTTGTAAGCGAAAAGTAACGTAATTATGCACATTTTCAATATGAAGATAAAGTAACATTGCCTTTTGTGTTTGAAGTGTAGGTTAATATTTATTTTAGAAAACCCAACAGGCTGGTCTTCTTCATTGGTTAAGCTCAATAAGACGATGATCAACCGTAAGTTACCTGATCTAGAGCCAACAACCAAAACTTAATATACACTGACATTGTTTTCTGAATTGTCACCATGTTTAGACATTTTTTCCCTTCTGAAACGAAGCTACCGTTTGGAGTTTCCAAAAAATGACTATTCCAAATGTAAGCGAGGTTCGAACACGAGACGGTAAAGTAAAACTTTAACCCTAGGATCGCGCCACTAACAGGCCTCGTTCCCAGAATTCCTGACCTAATTAACGCATGCCCAGTAGCAGTATTGCAAATGGCGGCGGTTGTTATTGTTCGATGGCGTATGTGATACAAGTGACTTCGTAGGAAGGTTTAACACCTTTAAAGGTATTTATTTTTAAATTTATTCGTGACAAGGTCTTCTCCTTGGCTTGCTGAATCGCAAACAAGCAATGCGGAAACGTTTTGTGCAGTTTATCATGGTGATATTTTGAATGTTTCGCAACAGAATTGGGGGGTAACCTCGGATTAAGAGCGTTTTAAAAAAATAAATTGAATTTCTATACTGATTGAAAAAACGCAATAGTTCATTCTAATGTTAACCCGTTATTTTTAGAGTTTCATTTGATATTGTTCAAAGTGTATTACGCGTTTGCTCTTTGATTTTTCTATACTGTGTTGTCCTTCAAACCTGAGAGTAGTCGGAACTCAACTGGAGGTTGTGCGGTTCCGCCTCGTTTCTGGTCGCGACCTTATGGGCTCCACTTGCGATGGATTTTGCTTTCTTATTTATGCTAGTATAAAATACGAATTACTTTTATTGTTCATATTTATCTCGTAACCCCCTTTACACGTTTGTTTGAATGCTCACTTTTAAAATTCAATGACCTGTATCGGTTTTAATCTTACTCAGCGTAGCAGGGTGTTGTTAGCTTTAGGACTGTGCCGAAATTTCGGCCTCCTTCCAATATTCCAGATTAAGATGTTGGCCTTATTTCGTATATACCGACGGCATTGCCCCGCTACTGAATGTTTCATCCTAATCGTATGTCTCTCCTTTCGTAGACAAGCTTTATGGTTCATTTTTCATTTTAATTCTCTTTGGGTTTTCAGTTTCTACTCTTGCCTAATGTTAGTTTTGGACGCAGAATTATCGTTGTTGAACTGTTGGCCGCAGAATTATCGTTGTTGAACTGACCTGTAAAGAATAATAGACGAGAACTATATATCATTGCTGTGTGCTGTAAGAGTATTGCTATTTTGTTTGCTCTTTTTCGTCCATATGTCATTCGAAGCTGTTGCTCATTTTTCTTCTCAAATTCTTTACTATAACAATATGTTTGAATGTCAATCTATATATACAAGCTCCAGTCATTTGTTTATACGTCCATGTGTGACATGATTTTTGGCTCTTGTTGTCTCCTCCTGACTATTAGCAATAAAACATTACTAAAACGAATCTCATGTCAGGTAAGTTGAAGTTGTTAGGTGGGGCAGGTTTCAGGCTGGTCTGATTCTAATTTTAAATGTTTATCATATACTTATTTATTTTAAAAATATTAAATGAATAAGATAGTGGCGGCAGTGGTTGTTTTGAATGTGTGGGTGTGTTAACAGCAACTCTATTTTTAATGATCGAACGTTCTTTATTAGCCTTAAAAATGGGTGATTGCCTTTCGTGGAGTAGAAACCATTCTTTCTCCTCGTTTTATATTTTCCTTTATAAACAGTATTATTTTCAAATAAAATTTAAATAAAAAATTTCCGGAGCTGATGCTGAAAAAAAAAATCAAAGTTAGGAAGGCTTTGCCATTTAACCACTTCCTGTTTAGTTTGATGTTTATTATTGCCAGGTATATATTCCTATATTCAGTTCTTAGTTGTTCGTTGGCAATCCAGATATTTCGTAGTCTGGATTATGTTTGCTGTTTAATAATCCCTCCATGTTTGGAGCATGTCTCCAATTCTTATTCTGCTTTGTTAAAAATATCGTTATTCTTGTACATTGCCCTAAAAGAGTTTTGACAGGTTGGCAAGCTTTTGTATTCTGTGAAATCTCAGGTAATTTTTTTTTTTCTTTGGTTTATTCAAAACGCTGTATTCTGAGAGTTGTCAACTTCCGCTTAATGTAAATTAGATAATTTACTTTTACCAAATCAATATCAAAGTCTTAAATTTAAGATTCATTCCCAAACCTTATGTTTGTTGCTTTGTTTTCTTTAAACAAATTTTTCCGACTGTTCCCTTTCAATTCACTGAATTATATAAATAAAATGGAAGTCACCAAACGTTGGTTCCGTTATTGATGGCAAATATTTAAAAGCAGATTGACATTATGGTATATTAGAAATTACTGTGATAATTTTGTTTTCCCAAACTAAATTATGTAAACGTTAATTGGAATTTTCGGTATTTGTATAGTAAAACAGCTTTGCATGTATCAGTGCACAAAAATAGGTCTTGATTGAATTGTTTTTCAGCCATATCTTAATTAGCAGTACTGATTATTCTTCATCCAAGCATCAATAATAGAAAGTTTTTAGCTGTTGTTGATGAAATAATATTAGCAATTTTGTCATAGATGAGCCTGTATGTAGTCGCTAAAACCCACTAGAAATAGCACCCAACTCTCCTTCAGCACACCCATCCTACTATCTTAAAAAGAAAGGACACTTGAATAATGTAGTTCTACAGATGCATTTAAAAAGACGGGACCTCACGATTGGAATTTGTTTTATTGGTTATGTTCCTCTTTTTGGACAATATTTCTGTCGATTATTTTACAACTTAATTAGGTTTCACTTCAAGTAATTTACAAGTCAATAAAAATAATTACAAAAAGATATAATAATCGTGTAAAAGTTACACCTTTTCCTACGAAAATATGTGAAAAAAAAATAATCTCCATGCGATTATCTACTGAACCTACAAGTTCAAAATACTAGTAAATATTGTATGTAAAATGGAGATGCGAGTATATGTGATAAATATATACGTGGAAAATATCTCATTTGTTGTAAATGATTAACTATTTGTACTATTGCAAAATGTGGTTGTTCGGTATTTATGGTTGATATGAAATAAATGTAATTTCATTTAGGTTATATATATTGCCTAAATCCCATGTTGGACCTTCTGTTTGTTTATCCTATCGGCTAAATCATTACGATTGAAATCCTTTAATTTTGAATGTATATTTGAGGGAACCTTCTTGTAGGTTAATGCACCGATTTGTATCAGAACCTCAGGTTGTATTTTTTTTTTTACTGTTTAGTCAATGAGAGGGTCTCCGAAACTGTTGGGAAGAAGGTATCATCAAACTGGAGATCTAGTTTGAATGTTTGCAACAGACTGGACTGCTAAACACACCGAAAAGTGGCCAATTAGTTCAGTCTACCACACAAGTAGGCCACAATGAAATTTGAATCAGAATTTGTTTTAAAGTGGTCATATTTAAATCAAAATCTTCCTACAAAATTTTTATTTTCATAATCAATTGAGACTAGTTTATTAGAAACATGGTTTGCTTATGTTAGACATACAAATCAATTGTTTAAAATTCTTTTCTATTTCTCAAAAATAAAAAAAATTCCTTCTAAACCAGTTGTAATAAACCAGTTAAACCACCAAGTTCTTGTATTTAATTTGACTGAATATAAACATGTTTTCTGTTTAGGAAACTTCACTTAAGTTTATTTACTAGTTAGATTTAAGTTGGTAATTCAAATGTATTACTATTTTAACTTCTTTACAATTATGCAGTTAACCATTTGCTTTTTTTTATCTTTCCAATATTCTATTGTATGTTGAATGCTTAGATTTGAAAAGTTAACCTTGTCAGTACCAATATTTCAAATGAAATACTCTACTTGTGATTTTCATTTAATTTTGAAATTAATCAACAATTTGAAAAGATTTAGTAATATGACTAACCATATTAATAAGCTTAACAAAAAAAATCATTATGATGAACATTTTTGATTTAAATGTGAATACATTTTTGATTTAAATTGTGGCAATTTGGATAGGTTGGAATCAGAAGGATTAGTAAAATTATGACACCTTGAAAAGAATGAAAAGTAGTAATTAAATGGAACACTTAAGAATTTAATAACTTATTGGTGTTTAGAAAAAATATCACTTGATTAAAAAGTGAGATTTTCAGAATTTTTAATTAAAAAAAGAATATAAAAGGAAGCAGCATTATTTGAAAACTATTAAGAAAATATAGTAAAGGAGATGAAATATGTATTTAAAAAAAACTCTTTCGACGGAACTTTTCATGTAGTTTCTCTGTCGACAATGATTGATTTCACTCAGAAAGTAGGTTAATGTAGGCTTGTCCTGTAATACAGAAAGAAAATAAAATAATAATCAATGGGGCAAATGTTCTATGGGGCCTTAAAAGTAGATTCTATACATAGACCAAGTGAATATGTATTATATCAATAAATGAACAGATTTGCTATTCACTTTCGAAGGAGACATTACTCTAATCCTATCTGATTGTCCTGTTAAAAAAACCAACATTTGTGATTAATTTTGTTTTCCAAGATGACTGAAAGTCTTTAGATTCTTTAAGTTTTCAAATATTTTATTTTTGTTCAATGAGACTGTTTCTAATGATATACACTGCTAGGTTTTCTATGAATCTTGAAAATAAACAAGACTTAAGAATTTAGTAAAATAACTTTCATTATTAATCTGAGGTTAACTTTGCCTTTCATCCTTACGGGGTCGATAAAATAAAGTACCAGTAATGTACTGGGTAATCTCTGGCCTTGTGCCAATAGTAGAAACAATTATTAATCTGATGTAGGGCAGTGGATTGGCAGTATTGGTAGAGCATTAAACGAAATGCTTTGCAGCATCTTCTGAGTTTAAATCTCGCAATTGATAAAATAAAGTATCATTCACGACTGGGATAGATTTAATTGATTTAATCCTTCTCCAAATTGCTGATTTTGTGCTTAAATTATGCTGATGTTTAAGAACATACATAAAATTAGATGGAAGGTTTAATTTAGTATGAAGATAATAGTTGAGTTGAAAATGAGATTTTATTTTCATAGAACTATAGGCTGTTTCAGGTAGATTGATGTCAAAAGTGTGAAGAAATTTTTTGAGTTGTAATTTATAATTTTCTTGCTTGTTTCTTGAAACAAAAATAACATTAATTCGGATGAGACCATATGAATGAATGATTGATGGATTTCATTTGAAAATGTAGGATGAAAGGACAAGAATTATGTAATTTCCCTAAAAGATATCTAAATATTTTGAGATGAATTAAAGTTTCTCATTTTCATTGCTTATTTATTTATTTTGTCTTGGAATTCTTATGCGATTTCCCAAAAATCTCAGAACTAATACACCTAATTTTTCCCAATCACGGAGCAGAATTTTTTATGCTTTAAGCAGAAATATTTAAATTTCAAAGCTGCTTAGCAGCAACATTTTGATGTGTGGCGTCAATGCAACAGTTGCACACCTATGCAGCTTAGAGGGAACCTTACACAGAAACCATGTCTAATTTTAATAAGACATCAAATGAAACAAAAAAATTCCAGAATTTTTTCAGGCTCTAGATTACTTCAGAACCTACTTTATGAAACACCGGTGTAGATTATTCAAAGGTCATCCAGTTATAATTGTCATATCTTCAATGTATTTTCATCTAAAAATAATAGAATTTGGGTCTTGTTCTATAAATTGCATTTATTTTTAGAGCAACAATTGCGCTAGAACTGTTTCTTGCACCTAACACGCAGGTTATTGAAACTTCCATTGGTTTTTATGAATTTTGCTAAAATTCTTGTCTATAATAGTTTTTCTGTTCTCTTGATTTTCATTAACATATGGTTGTATGGTTAAGAAGTTTACTTTGCAACCGTGTGGTTTGGGGTTCTATCCTACTGTTTGGTACATTAGGCAAGTGTCTTCTACAATAACCTGGTTGAGTGAATTTTGTAAATGACTCTGCCAACAGTGACATATTCCATATAAATGAAAGTTCTGCAGCTTAGCCTTTCACTATATGAAAATTGTGCTTTACTTAAGAATTTAGTAAGGATTGACATCTGGCTCTAGAATACTACATCAAAAAGACTTCACTAACAATGCCAACTGGAAAAAACATGTAAATATGATGCTGCTGATAAACTTGATTTTATTTGATACATTTCGCTAAATCTTTCATTTCTTTCTTCCTGTGTAGTTTACTGAGAAAATCTGTTTTTATGGAATGAAATTGAATCCAGGATTTAGTATTACAATGTTAACCTGGCGGAGAGCTATAGAGATATGTATCCAAATCAGTAAATAGCAGGTCTTGATGCAGTCTAGTGCTGAGCTGCTGTTTTGAAATCAAATGCTGCTTGGATCAGTTTGGCTTTATCTTTTCATGGTCTATAAAGTAAGATAAACTTATTGATTATATTAGCAATGCGCTTCTCTTGAAAATGTAGAAAAAAAAAAAATAATGTAGCTTGAACCATAAATCAGTGGTTACCAAAATTATTTTATTACATAACCCATAACTATATTTTGCAGACTCTCGGCCATCCTAATTTTAATCAGACATGAACCAGAATACTCGCACCTCTTTCTGTTCAAACCGGCCTTAACCGGCCGCTCATACTGGTTAAGGTATTGATCTCAGAATAAATAATATCAAAATTTCAGCGATACAATATTATATGAGGTAAAGTCATTACCATGAAAATATAATAGCAAATATAGAAGGTTTAAATGGAAGAAAAATTGTTTTAGAGAGAAAATTTACTCATATAAAGATACATATACATTTTTATTAAAAGTCACCTTATGTTGCAGAACCTCAGAATTTTGGGAAACAATGCAATAGATTAATTGTAAACAGCTTGTACACAAGAATTTGCCATCTAGTTTTGATTTCTGTTTAACACTATCATGTTCTTTATGTTCTGAATCTTTTTGATGAAGTCATGAACTTTCTTGACACATTTTGTCTTGTCAAACGAAATCTGTGGTTCTGAATGTGGGTTTCACAGGGGTTCAACTTCTCTATATTTTACATTATATTATTTTAACACCAAACATGCGTTTATATGAGTGTAGGAGGAATAAAAAGTGTCTTTGTGTAGGGAGAGATAAAAGGTGTCTTGGGGCATAGAACGAAAAATGTTACAAATCAAATTCAACTTTAGTAGTGGATATTTCTTCTTTCTTAATTGTCTACCAATTGGGTTGTTGCTAATGAAGAGATTCTGAGGTGCTGAAGTACTGTGGTTGTGACATTCAATTGGGAGCTACTCTCAGTTCAGGTCATGGTCCCAAACTGTTTAATGTATGGTCATTTTGACATGTCGCATTATTTTATTTGCCCCAATTAGGGTCAATTGGGAGAGTCATTAGAGCATTGTATAGAATGCATTGCAACATTTGTTCTGGTTCACTGTTTTCTTGAGTTAAAATCTTACTGTCACTTGTGGTTGACTTTGTTTTCCAGTCTGTCAGGGTTCATAAAGTATCAGCCCAGTGCTGATGTCACCCTCTCACTATATAGCCGTCACATCCTGGATGTCCCACAGGGTGAGAAGACGTATGTGTCTGCTTGTGACTACATGTGCATCTAAAACCCTTAGCAAAAGCATTGTACATACTACCATGTCATACTTGATTGCGGAAGTTACGGCTGTAGTGACTAGTGAATATAGCTGAAAAGCAGCTACCATAGCTACATTCCTGTTCAGTAAAATAGGATATATGCATAGTTTTCTACCATTAAGGGCACAAATACTGTATGGAGCAAATGATATATAATTTATCAACTTTTGTATAACCTAATTGAATTTCATTTTTCAGTGCTAACCTATAGAGCTTTAAATAAAAATAATTATCAACCACCCACCTCATGCAGTATAAAACAATATGGCAGCTGGAAAGCAAATTTGAAATGAACACTTAAGTCTTTTCCTATGAACACAGCAATTTCAATTATCATATATACTCCATATACCATGGAGGCACATGGCTAAGTGGTTAGAGCATTGGCCTTGCAATCGAAAGGTTGTGAGTTCAATTCTCAGACCGGGTGATGTGTTGTTTCCTTGAGCAAGACACTTTATTTCACATTGCTCCAGTTTATTCAGCTGTAGAAATGAGATGATAGGGACTGGGTCTCTATCATTCCACTCCAAAGTGGTCGTGGAGGTGCCACGGCAAAAAAGCACCCAGCACTCACTGTAAATGAGGTTGGTGTTAGGAAGGGCATCCAGCTGTAGCAATCAAGCCAGAATCAGTTCCCGTCCCACCCTTGCAAGCAGGTAAAAGCGGACGTAAAATGAAATGATGATGATGATGACTCTTATATAAATTACACGACCTTTGTGTTTATATTTTGGTTTCAGCCTTTGACCTATACATAAGTTGCATGTTTATTTTCATAGAACTGCTTGCAGCTTTGCTTGTGATTGAATTTAGATAAAATGAAAATATTTAACAAAATAATCCCAATCATTTCCAGTAGTCTAACAGTCTTGGAAACATAGATATCATAGCAATCTATGTCTGGAACAAACAAATTAACTGGTGCTTTTAAATTGCGACTACTAAATGACTAATAATATATGCAACATCTAATGAATATTAGGATTACAGCGAGCTGATAGAAAACCAAGCATTTGTTTTGCACATCTTAAAAGTTATTTTTGTTTTTGTGTGACACATCAATGTATATTTGTTTACAATGCCACATACAGTGCAGATTTCAAGCTCAGAGCAAGGTTTTGGTTGGTAGTGTTTTTTTGCACCTGATTAAAAAAAAAATAACTTACCTATGAGTAGTACTTCCATTTTCGTCCTGTTTTTCAAGAAATCGATTCCTTTGATTTACCCCATCCCAATAACTGGCTGACAGATATTGATATAGTCTTTATTTTAAAATGTTAACCAGGTGCCAAATTTGTGTTTGAAATTTTGTAAAGTTCTCATTGAAAATACATGTTTGTCTCACTAAAAATACATGTTTGTCTTAAGATCATTTTTATTTAGTTAGTTTAGAAAATGTCTGGAAACATCATTATTTTCCACTCAGTTTCATGATTAATTTGTTTTGCATTTTGCTAGTTTCTCTTATATTCAAAATTTGTCATTTCTTGGCTGTTTTTGATAAAAAGTCAAATTCACAGAAAAACAATGATGCTTATCTATATACTACTAAAAATCTGTGATTTTGTGCTTGTCTGTAATTTAATACAGCCAAAACGGCGCATAATGGGAAAATACTTTGAAAGGAAGTTGCCCCTGAAATGGAATAAAACAAGTTTCGCGTAAATCAGAGCACGGGTTCCCGAGATACAGAGTTTTTCCAGATACCTTCATAAATAGAGAGAAAAAGAGATAGTGGTTGTGAGAAAGTATATTTTAAGAGAGATATATAAATATAGAGAGAGAAGGAAAATGGAAAAGAGAAAGAGAGTTGGTGGTGGTGTTGAAAGAAATTATAACAGGTAGCTTCAAAGAATCGAATACAGCATTACTGTATCTAGCTCTAATTTGGTGACTGATATTAAGTCATATGTATCATATAACTTGTGTTAGGGCAGGATGTGTGTAGTGAATATTTCCTGCTAAATAGGAAGGGTTTTTACGTGTGTGTGTGTTAAACGATGATGATGATGTGTATATAGGTCACACACATATATATGGGCCTTCCAATTTCATTTTACATTATATACATGTCTATATTTTAATTATTTAAAAATTATTTCTAAGTGAACATTTTTGATTGAATATGACCCAACGGGTCATGGGTGGTCTACTACACTCTAAATACGAAATTAATAGTCAAGAAAATTATGTTTAATTTATCTTCTGTTATTAGCATTCAGAGTTAATTTTTTTTTCTTGTATACAATCAATTTTACTTAGTTTGTGAATCTGTTTTAGTTTTCCATTTGTTAAATGATATTGAAATGCAGTATAGTGAACACCTGAAGACAAGAAATAAGTTCCTGGAAAGCACAGTTCAAAAGCTATCAGTTAGTCAGGAAGACGAGTATTACTTATGTCCTTTTTCAGAGCCTCCTAGACTGATGGAAAGGATGGAGAAAGGTATCCACAAACAGGAGACAGCCTAAATGTTTTTTAACTAAAGGAATCCAAGGGCCAGGTGGGTGATAGATTATGTTTAATTAAGTAGGTCACGGTGGGATTTACATCTAGAATATAAAGAGCTGGAACAAATACTGCAATGCATCCCGTTCAATTTCACCAGTTCAGTGCCCTAGACTAGTACTCCAGAAGTTGATGTCGGCAGGATTTTCACTCAGAATACAAATAGCTGAAATTAATTCTGCAAGGTATTTTGTCTGATGTGCTAAATGCTTTAGTGTTCAAACCAGCCGCAATTATTTCCCCTTCATTTGTTCAAACTGCCCGAAACCGGCCGATAACACCCACACTAAAATATTGTTCTAAAAATAAACAATACCGTCATCAAAATCTCGTTAATTCGAGATTACTGCGAGATTAGGCCCTTACCGCGAAAATTAACACTTAATATAGTGAAACAACTTAAAACAACACATATTTTTTTAACGTTAAAAGTAGAACAGATTTTTTGTGTTATCAACATGGCGTGTGAAAGTAGCGATACCGACTTTGAAGGTTTTACACACGATGACATTCAGAATGAACAAGAAACAAAAGATAATATTAGTGATTTATCTTCAAATCAATCAGATTTGTATATTTCTGAAATTTCATCCGACGATGATTGTTGTTTTGAAAGTGAAAACGAAGGAGATCTCCAGGATGTCATTGAAAATATTACAGCAACGTGGTTGAAAAACACCACACCAATATATGTTCCCGATTTTATTCAAAATACTGGTCCACAACACACATTAGCTCTCGATGCTAAAGCACTGGATTATTTCTTTTTGTTTTTACCACAAACTTTCTTCGAAGTTGTGGCAGAAGAGATTAATCACTATGCCCAACAACAGATTTTAAATCGAGGAAAACCTGATCTGTTTGGGGACCGGCAGATGCTGCGGAAATGCAAGCATTTTTTACCGTAAATATTATGTTCGGTATAAAACAATTTTCAAGACTGGAATTACTGGAGCACTGATATAAGGTTTAGTGATCCTTATATATCAAGTATTATGCCGAAAACAACGTATTTAAAATTAAACCAGTATTTGCACCTGGTTGATACTTCAAATGCCCCTATTAATTAATTTCACCTGCCCATAAAAGTCAAATTTAACCAAAAAATCAGGAAAAATTATATAATTGTAAATTATTGATATTTAAACATCTACTGACAAAATTTCAAGCCTGCATATAGAAAATTAAGAAAATTACAAACAAATAAAATTGATAACCCTCTTGAGTACTATTAACTGAAAATAATGTAAACAGATAAACATGACATTTGACAAATTTATGTGAATGCTAAAGGGTTAAGCTGAATGTCTCTGTGGTTGTTGCAAGTTTATGCACCAAGCAAAGAGTCCGAATTGCAAGTTTATGCACCAAGCAAAGAGTCCGAATTGCAAGTTTATGCACCAAGCAAAGAGTCCGAATACAGGTCCTTTCTTGAAGACACTGGTTAGCAGTAGTTAAGACTGAGTCATATATTCTGATGGGAGATTCTGATGCAGATGTTGGCATTGACTACCTGACATGGCAAGAAGTGATTGGAAGGAATTGCGATCCTGATCTAAATACGAATGGAGAGGTTTTACTAGACATCTGATCTAGCAATGAACTCTCTATTATGAACACATTCTTCTAGCATGCATCCATATATATACATAGTATAAGGGGAATCAGGGACAGAGATCAATAATTGATTTTGTTATTGTATCTGATCTCTTTGATTCTGTGCTGGATATTCATGTTAAGAGAGGGGCTGAGCTGTCAACTGATCATCATCTAGTTATCTGCAACTTGAGACTACCTAAAGTCAAAGAAGCCCACAAAACTGGCAGGTGAAGAGCAACCTACAGGATAAAGTTGGAAGCATTGGTGGATAAGGATGTCAGGACCAGGTATGTGGATACAATTGCATCCAAATTCAGAGAACTCTCTGAGCAAACTGAGGACGTTAACACAGATTGGAGATTGTTCAGCGCAGCAGTTTCTGCTTCAGCTTTTAAATAGCATCCAAAAAGAAAGAGGCTTACAAAGCTTGGCTTGGAAATAAGTCCTTTTTGCTGAGACAGTAAGTGCTTCTTCTTGCAGAGATAGTAAAGGCATGCATGAGATGATAAGAAACATTTACATTTTTAATATATTATGAAGACAAATGAAACTACAGATTCTTAATAATTTGCCAATGCAATTGCTGATTGCTTGCTCATCCCTGTATTGTTACAAGAAAGCCCTTAAAAAATTAAATTCCATGTACATTTTTATTATTAGATCTTATAACCATCATTTGCTTGTGTCTGATTGTAGGTATTTCTTTGTATTATATAGGCAAATCATTCTATATCAGAGACTTTTTAATATTTTGGTTCTGTCACAACTCTTGTTTTTGGTCTGATGGTTGTGACATTTGTGTAGAAAAATGTTGATGATTCTATGTAAGGAATACTTTTTATTGTTATGATAGCAATCTGATGTCTCTAAAGTTGAACAAATTTGATGAATCCAGCTCTGGGTAAAATGTTAAGCAGAAGAAAGAACGCACGACAAGTTTTCACCATTCACTTGCATGGGTGGAACAACACAGCCTCTCTGTTCCTCCCAGTAAGGAAAAATGGATGTAAATACAACAACGATGAAACTTGCAGTATTATTATTTTTATCACCATTGCAACCCATGGTATATATTTAGTGATTCTTTAGCTATTTATTTTATAAATTGAGATTTTTTTTTGGTAAATGAATATGCATTTTATTTGTTGGACTTATATGTTTTATTTATTTATTTTTTTTCAAATTAAAGACTCTCCATAATTGTTTTTGTCTGTTTTTCCATGTTGGAATGGATTAGATGAGACTTTTTGAGGCCGTTTTTCTAAAGTTGGATATTGTTCATCTTCATCAAACTGGTTAGCTAACGAGAAACATAAAATACGTCATTGCTTGCTTTTATATGAAAACTGGTAAACTGACACACACGCATGTATGCATGTGTTTAATGTATGTGTGTATATATATATATATATATGTACACACACACATACCTACTGTATATACTTGAATATAAGCCACCCTCCCCCTATTTATAAGTCGAAGCAGCTAATCAGCAATTATGTTTAGATAGTATGGTTTTGAAATTATAATGAGTGGAGAATATATTTATGAAGTTTTAATATTTCGATATTTAAAATATTTTGTGTTGTATAGAGCAAGCATGTCAAACTGAGGGTCCCCCGAGGGCCACGTGGGTCGTGTTGTTTGAGGGCCACACACAACAACTAATTGTGCACATTACAACTAATTTAAAAATTATACTCTATACCAGGCATGTTTGACATGCCTGGTATACAGTATAATTTTTGTTTCACAATTACATTATGCAATCAATTTTTATTATTTCATTCGTTTTATAAAGTAGAAGAGGGAAAGAGAAACAACATACAAGTCAAGAAGTAAGATTTTAACGTTAGGTATGAAAGAAAAAATATAATTCATAGGAGAAAACAATCTGTATGCATGTATATATGTGTGCGTGCATGTATTTCATTGTAAAATAATCACTCCCGATATTTTAGCACCTTATTTATGTATAACTAGCTGCGGTACCCAGTAATACCCGAGAAAGGTAAGGTTATTCGCAGGTCCCAGAGTGCGCCCGTAAATAATAGCGACCCTGGGTGCTCATACTGGATTTTCAATAGCAACCTTTCCTAGGTGTGTTTATGGCAGATCAATTTTTTGTGTGTAACTATCAATAGCTGTTTAAGTCCTTCTTCCATCCAGCTTTCTTCATTCAGAGTGAATAAGACGGGGAAGTTTGAGCTCGAAGAGTATCGAACTTATTCAACAAACTTATGTATAATAATAGCAAACTTACTGCCTTAATGCTCAAGAACAGACACAGAACAATTGAGGAAGTCATTGCAATTATTGAAGAAATTATAACTGAGAACATTCAGGTACTGTTCAAGCACCCTGTATATCACCGTTTGTAAAGCCCTTCGAATGACTGAAGCAATTCAATGAAACCATCCCATTTTTCCCCTATAGTAGACATAACCCGAGAAAACACACTATAATAAGTCAGATAAACTATCAGACGTGTTGACCCTAAAGAGAGCCATGTAACGTTCACTGTTGCAAAGTGTCAATAATGGGGGAGAAGTTACATCTTCTTAATTCGTGTTAATATTCCCACGATCTGACACCTCGAAATATCGACAAAATAAACTCTACTCTCAAAGATGGCATGTTATAAAACATGCCGGGGGGGTATGGATATTTGTCAACATACGATTTGGGTTTTGTTCTTTGGACTAATCTTATGGTAAGCCAACTTCCAGGCCATTGATCAAATTTTTTTGTAACTTATCAACAATTGCTGCAGTTGACCTTAATGTGACCTAAGCGTGTGCACGTGTTCAGAATCCATATCAGTGGATGTGATATATATATATACACACACAGACATCTGTTCAGTCGTCAACCAAAATTAGATTGGCATCTGCTTTGTTTGAAATTTCTTTATGTATATTTTTAATAAGTTGTTGCCTTGTTTTGGAGGAGGGAGGGTTTAACATACAGTAGTAGTATCTCTTCTCTCACTGAAACGTCTTCTCTTTCCTCCTCCATTGTAAAGATGTCCCCAGAGGTTCCATTATTTATTTTTATTGAAATCCAATTAGCTAGTCCTGTTTCTGAATATCAGCTTAACATGTGTGTAAAGTTTTATCAGGATCAGATCACTGGTGTAGGTGCCATCTGGCAGAAATTGCCATTTATATAGTAGATTTGAAGTTTGTGAAATTGGCAAAATATTGACCTTGAATATAAGCTGAGCCTCTGTTTTACTGTTGATTTTTTTTTTTTTTTTTTTTTTTTTTTTAGCTTGTGTGTGTATATATATATATTTATTTATTTGTAGTATGGTTGCTAGGATGCGTCCATAGGCGGTATGCCAGTTGAGCACTCTATGCTCCTTCGGAGCAGAGTATGATAATATGGAAAACGAAGAATCGGTGATGCATCGGAACTATATATATGTGTGTGTGTGTGTCATCATTTTAAGTCCAATTTTCCACACTAGCTTGGGTTAGACGAGTTGTCCTGTTGTGAGCAATACTGGGTAAAGTAACTCTGTCTTGCACATACAGAACTGATTTTGGCTTGGTTTCTATAGCTGGATGCCCTTACTAATGCCAATCTCATTTACTGTGAGTACTGGGTGCTTTTTGTTGTGTTACCAACATAACCACTTTACAGTGTTGGCTGGGCGCTTTCGATGTACATGACCACTTTACAGAGTGGATTGGGTGTTTTTGATGTGACACCTACATGGTCACTTTACGGTGTGGGCTGGGCAGTTTTTGCTGCGTCACCACCACGACGGTGAAGGCTGGGGGCTTCACTGGATGTATACTTTGGCCTGTTCTCATGGGTGTGTGGAGTGGGGTGGTGCTTAGTGTATATATGCTTCAGTTTGGGTGTGCCCATAGGAATTCGGGTCTTCCGTATTACTGCATAACACCGGAGATCTCAGTCCCGTGTCATCGCCTTTGAGAGGTGTAATTGGGCAAAGTCAGATTTTATCACCTCATCCCAAATCCTTCTAGGTTTCCCTACTCCAAGGCTTCCACCGACTTTGAGCACCCTGCACCTTTTTATGCAGCTGCCATCTTTCATGTCCATACCAACGCAGTCTCACTACCATGCAACATTACTGTTTGTATGCACGCATCAGACAGTCTGCCTTTCATTTTGATGGAAAAGCCTTTCGCAACTAGCAGTGGTAGTAGCTCCCTGAATTTCTTCCATCCCGTTCTTATTCTGACTACTGTACTTTCAGAACACCCACTTCCACTGTTGGTCACCCAGTTAGCAGAAGCTGTCTACTTTTTCTACAATGCCTGCCAAGAATTTGATAGTGCTTATTTCTTGTGGTCGTTTGCTACTTACTGTCCCGGTGCAGCTGCTATATGTAAAGCCTCTTCTACTTACTTAGTCCTTGTCAGGTTGACTGTAAGACCCTTTGTTTCTAGACCCTGTTTCTACGTTTGGAATTTCTTCTCTAGTTCCACCATTAATTTCACTATGAGCAAGATCATCAGCGTACAGGAGTTCCCACGGGCTGCCAGTCTTAAACTCCTCTGTTATAGCCTGTAGTACAATGATTAACAGGAGGGGGCTAAGAATAGATCCCTGGTGGACACCAACTTCTACGCTAAATTCCTCGCTATAGTCATTGTTAATCCTGACTTGGCTGACTGCTCTTCTGTAGATGGCTTATACAGCCTTCACTAGCCACTCATCTACTCCTAGTTTTCCAAAAGCCACGGGGCACTCTGTTGAAAGCTTTTTCCAGATTGTGAAATGCCATGTAGAGCGGCCTACTTTAGCTAGGTACTTTTCCTGTAACTGCCTCACAAGGAAGAGAACATCAGTGGTGCTTTTTGCCTGACACAAATCTGAACTACATTACCCGGTCACTAATGAACTGTGCTATAACTCTTTCTGTTACTTTCATGACCTGGTCCAACAGCTTTATACCTCTATAGTTTCATCTCTCTAGTGCATCTCTCCCTTTGTAGCAGCTAACAATGATGCTGCTCTGCCAATCATTTGGTATGATGCCATCTAGTATTACTTGGTTTACAATACGTATGGTTACCGTGCCTTACTGACTACACTGCTGCTGACTTGTACTGCTGGGCCCTCTATAGGGTCCACTTGGGGTAGGGTCTCTTTCTCCCATGCAATCTCCTCAATTAATAATCTCTCATAATGTCTCTTCTATACAGCTTCTTCTCGGTGCCTGTGAGGGCAAGTGCATCTTTATCATCCCGGACACACTTCTCACCAATGACATCACAATTTTCTCTAATGCACTGCCTCGCAATCCTGAACACCTGTTTCTGGTTTTCACGCTGCAAAACATGCTTGAATTTTTTATCCTCCGCTTCCCTTCTAGCTAAGTATACTTGTCGTCTAGCTTTCCTCCTGGCGTCTCTGTAGTGTACCCTGCTTCCCCCATTCTTCCATTGTTTCCATGCCTGCCTCTTGGCCTTAATTGTCTCATCTACCTTATTGTTCCTCCACCAAGTCACTCTCCTCTCTGTAGTCTTGCTCTATCCACAAATCTTGTCTGTCACCTTCAGTAGTTTATTTTGTAGGAACTCCCAGTGTTCTTCTATATTGAATATCTCTATCTGTTCTTTATTGTCATAGGTGTCAATTAAAATATTTCTAAATCTGTTATATATATATATTTTTTATTTAATTACTTAATAAACAACACACACAATATAATTATTCCATTTATATATATATATATATATATAAGAAAATGCGAAGTAGTTTCAGATGTTAAAGTCCTTTATTGATAAGGCTGTGATACATATTTCATTAACGACAGTGACCATGCGATTCTGCCTAACCAGTGCGATAAGCTCATCAGACAGTTTCTTACATAATAAGGTTATGTTTTCGAGGCAATTCAAGTTAAAACGACAAGGGAACGGACAATGATGATGTTCTTGAAGCTTTCGCCCGCTCATAAATATATATATATATATATATATAGTTGAAAATGAACGAACAATGTACGGGAGGCAATTGTACAGTTATATAAGTTTACGCTTGGTTGAACTGGAGGTTTCAATATTTTTGACAGAAGTCAGGAATGTTCGGATAGGGGGAGAACAGAAACTCCGAGGAGATGTAATGGGGGTTTAAGGAAGGAAGTTAGAAAGTAAAACATAGAAGGGGTAGTGGGGTATAGGTCTAGGGTAGGAGGATGGCATGTGTGGTAGTGTGTGTGTGGGTGGCTTGAAGGGGTGAAGGAAAGGGTAGAAGGTGGCTGCAAAAGTACTCAGAATATAGGAAGAGACTAAAGGGTTAAGTGTATGTGTAGATGTGTAAATGTAAGTATGTGTTTGAAAAAGAATGTGAAGTTAAATATAGTAAGTAAAAGCACATGGTGGTTGTAGCGTGTGTATATGAGTGTTGTCTATTAGTGTATTGGTGTGTGTGTATGGGAATGATGTTCATGTATGTATGTTTCTGTAGGGTTGTTGGTGTGTGTATCAAGATGGTCCGAGTTGGAACAAAGGGAAAACAGCAGAAGTGAAGTGGTGGCGCACGCAGACTGGAAGAGGTGGGGTCGGGTGTAGGAGAAGCAGAGGAGGTGGAAGGGGGTTGTATAAGTAAATTCTAAATGTGTGGGAGAAGCTAAGGAGGTGTATCTTTAACTTCTATATGTGTGCGAAAACGTGTATAGATGTATAGGGCTGTATGTATGTGTGTGTGTGAGTGGATAAAAATATGAGTTGCATGTGTATAAAGGTATGCGTTTGTGTATGTTTAACTCAGTAGCTTATGTGTATATATTTTCGGTGTGTGGAGTGTGTATACGACAATCTCTCTCGCTGTGTATATGTACACTAGTTGGTTAGTGAAGTTAGTAGTGAGTGGGGGTGGCTAGTGGTGTGTGAGTGGGGGCTTAGGGGGAGCTAAAGGAAGATGGGTGGTGAGTTCAAACCAGTGGCGGTCCAGGTCTGAAGCTGGAAAATGGTGTGTTTCCTAACCCTGAGTCGTGAATCCAGGGTTCGACAGCATGCAATAAGGCCACGGACAGATTGCGGGCAGAATGATTGGTGGAGCAGAAATGACGGCTGAACGGGAGTCGCCGGCGAACAGGTCAGCCAATCGCCATTCCATATATATAATATATATATATATATATATATATATATATACGATATTAAACAAATGGAAATTACATTTATAAAACCATATTTCATTATATATATTTCAGGGATATCATATTAAAATATGGTATGCCCTCTTCAGACAAAATACAATATATAGACAAAAACTGTCTATATATTGTATTTTGTCTGAAGAGGGCATACCATATTTTAATATGATATCCCTGAAATATATATAATGAAATAAATATGGTTTTATAAATGTAATTTCCATTTGTTTAATATCGTAAAATACTCCAAAACTTGTTGAGTGCTTTTATATCAGTTATAAAATATTTACTCGTTGTAACCCAACATTTAAAATAAAACTTTTGCATATATATATATATATATATATATATATATGTCTGACTGTTCTAAATCTTCTCCACGCTTGTTCTAAATAATCTTCTCCTCGCTAACTACCCCATACCTCTCCCACCCGCCCCCACTCACCACCTTTATTATTTGGACCAATCACAAGTCAACGGCCTATGCTATCACTTCTGGGTGCTTTTCGATATGATGGATGGACTAAGGAATTTCTGGAGAGTCTGAAGAATCTGGACCTTCGAAGACAAATGCCAAAGATAACGACATTCACCTCATGCTGCCGGACGAAAGGGCAAGGCCCCCTCCTCTTTGTTGCGGCCGCGGATGGCCAACATAACCCCAACCCCATCAACCTCACCCCTCCCTGCGCCTCACCCACCAAACGCAATCCAAAACTTCAGAGTTGGTACCATGAATGTAGGCACCTTAAAAGGCCGCTCTAACGAGGTTGTAGAAATGCTTGAACGTAAGGAGGTTGATGTTTGCTGTATCCAAGAGACCAGGTGGAGGGGCGGGTCTGCTAGATTCATTGTGGGTAAAAAACGATGCAATAAGCTTTTCTGGGTGGGAAATGACAATGGGCTGGGTGGGGTAGGAATCATGTTAGCAGAAAAATGGGTGGATAAGATAATAGACGTAAATAGAGTGAATGACAGAATAATTAAAATAAGACTTGTTCTAAATAGAACTACTGTGACAGTAATATCTGCGTACGCGCCCCAATCCGGACTGCCTGGCGCTATAAAGACAGATTCTATGAGACACTGATGCTCACTACCTCCCAAATAACCGACAGTGACTATATAATTATTGCTGGTGACCTAAATGGTCATGTTGGACAACATTGTGACGGTTATGACGGAATCCACGGAGGCTATGGGTTTGGTACTAGAAATGAGGAAGGCTCCAGAATCCTGGAATTCTGTGACGCAAATAACCTAACTATCTGTAACACTAACTTAAAAAAACGAGACAATCACTTGATCACCTATAGATCGGGGGAAAACTCCCGTCCAAACCCATGCAAGCGTGGAATATGGACGTTAAACGATAATGATGATGATGATGATATATGGGATGGCGATTGGCTGACCTGTATATATATATATATTGTTGTCGCCACCATCATCATCATTTTTACCGTTCATTTTCCCACACAATGGCAGGTCAGGTGACCATGTCTTACTTATATGTATATGTGTGTATGCTAATTTTGTCACCCAAGTGGCAGAAGCTGTCTACTGCTTCTACTGAGCCTTCCCGGAATTTGTTAGTGGTCGTTTGCTGCTTATTGTTCCGGTGCAGCTGCTACATGTAAAGCCTACATTCTTAGCTAAACGTACTGAAATCCTACTACAACTCTTGTGTACCCATAGTTTGCATTTGGGATGGCGGATGGAATTTCTATCTACACTTTTCCTCCATACTGAGGAAAGCCATTTCCCTGAGGGGATCTGGGTTCTTTGTCAGGTTGACTTTGAGACCCCTTCTTTCTAGGCCCTGCTTCCATGTTTTGAATTTCTCTAGTTCCTCCATAGATTCTGTTATGAGTGTAAGATTATCCGCGTACAGGAGTTCCCATGGGCAGCCAGTCATAAAATCCTCTGTTATAGCCTGTAGTACGATAATAAACAGGAGAGGGCTAAGGACAGAGATAACGAGCCAGACAATTAGATATCGCTGTTTTCCTCACACTCAATGATTTTACAAAAAACCATATGTTGTAAATAGGAATTTGCATATCAGAGTGGACACAGTACTTTACATAGTTGATAATTCTAGCAGTGGAATCTGTTCATGATACCAATAGAACCAAAGTTAACCCCACTGTAGTAGTAGTAGTAGCAGCCTCAGGCTGTGACAGCATCGCATGACCTTGTAAACAGGAAGGTAGTCAGATTCCACTCGCCAGAAGAAAACACACAATTGGCGTTTATAAAATCAAGGTCAAGCAAATAGAGAAAAAGTTCTAAAATAAATTTCAAAAAGTTCACTGTATTTAGTATATGTGCCTTTACCGCGGTTTCCAATCCCCAAATCCTGTCTGGTACCACACGGTACCAGACGGGATTGTTTCTTCTCTCATTCACTCTCATTCGGGAACAGTTTTGTGTGGCTCCAGTTTGTGATTTGAACTCGAGAATTTTATATTCTCCGAGTGGGAAAAGCCTTCTGATGATCTCTTTCTCAATAGAAATCCGCTTGAATTATCTATTTATTTTGGGATCGGAAACCGCGGTAAAGGCACATATAGTAAGTACAGTGAACTTTTTGAAATTTATTTTAAAACTTTTTCCCTATTTGCTTGACCTTGATTTTATATGTTCTGGGTTGTTAATTTATTAACTTGCTATTGAACCACACTGGCATATGGTTGGACCCATATGTGTATTATTTTCATTTGGATTAAAGAAATATGACATTTTATCTAAAATAATCTACTATAGACAACTATAAGTAAATGGATATATTATAACATGATGTCATATTTTGTATATGGGTGTGTCTGTGTGTGTTTGCATACATACACATCTTCACGTTAAAATCCCAACTAACAGGCTAATTCTATGTAGTCAAATACAGCGTAAGCACATATTACTACTTAATTTTCAAATTCACTAGCCACCTGTAAACAAAGCCTGCTTTGTATATATGTATATACATTTATGTATATATATATATATGTATATATACATTTATATATATATATCTCTATATATATGGTTATACTGCCCATAATTAAGATGTCCCCAGATTTATGTGACAGCAGAGAGGACCTCCTCAGCAGAATCAATGAATGCAACAACAAAAACTTAACTAACTGTATAATAGGCAGTATGGATGTAGTATCACTGTACCCATCCATTGACATTGATTTTGCTGTGGAAAAATGTGTGGAAATAATCAGTGAGAGTGAGGTAGAGTTCTGCGACGTTTAACACAGATGAACTGGGCCTCCTAATTAGATTTACTTATGACACTGAGTACCTAGATAACCATGACCGTAGCTGTTTCTGCCCCAGTAGACCTATAAGAGGTAGATCCCCTCCTCCCACCATAACCTCAATGGCTAAAAAGACTCGTGAAGATGGAATGGATGGACCAAAGCCTTACGGACACCCAAAAACAATGATCAGGTGAGAAAAATGGTCGCACATGCAATAGGGGCTAGTATTAAAACTACCCTAAAGGGCCATATGTTTAAATTTAACGAAAAGATCTACACCCAGAATGAAAGAGCAGCCATTGGCGTCAGCATAGCCAATCTATTTATGTTATGGTGGGAGAGGAGACTCAGGGAACTCCTTGAAGAGAACTCCATAGACCTCGTCATGTACTCTCGTTACATAGACGATATTAATATAGTAATAAGAAGACCTCCCACAAGAGAGTACTAATAAATATGAATTAGAAAATGGCACAATGGAGATCATCCAGCTGATAGCTAACTCCATACACCAGAGTATAACTGTAACGTGACTACCCTTCCAAACATCCTAACAATAGACTACCTGTATTAGACACGGAACTCTGGATTAACACTATAGACGAGAGGGCCCAAATTCTCCACTCACACTATGCTAAATCAATGACCTCCAAATACCTGATACTCAAAAACTCAGCAATGTCCAATAGTGCTAAGTTTAATATTCTGATCGCAGACTTGGTAAGAGTGATGAAGAATGCATCCTGCATGTGCGACCCAACTGAAATGGAAAGACATCCAAAACTTCAGCAATCGCATGCAGTTCTCTGGCTACAACCAAAGAGACAGAATCAGTGTATACAAAGTATCCACAGAGAAATATAAGACCCTCATAGAACTGGACATGAAAGGAATTTGCCCATTATACAGGAGCAAACCATGGAATAGCTTAGATAGGACTAAACATAAGATAGGGAAAGCCACCTCATGGTACGACAACCAGAGATACCAGAGTGTCATGTTCGTGGATGCTACGCCTGGAGGGAAATTAGCTAAGCAATGTAGAAAGGCCCTAAGAAAGACCCATCTAAAGATTAAAGTGGTAGAAAAGCCAGGAACTACCATAAAATCCCTGATCAGCAAGAAGAAAACCCACTGTACAAATAAGAAATGTGTTATATGTAGAATGAACCTCCAGATAAATTGTAAAGCTAGAAATGTAGTCTATAGCATAAGATGTACAGAGGGTACTTGCAGAAACATGACAACGACATACATAGGTGAGACAGCTCGAAGCATAGAAAGAATAGACCAACACTGGGAGGAACTAGAAAGACAAAAAAATGGTTCAGTACTATATGAACACGCCAGACAAAGACATGACGGTAATATAGACAACATAGAAATTAAAATATCTAAGCATAGAAATGACTCAACAGGTAGGCAAACCAGAGAGGCAACTGAGATAGAACTAAGAAGACCGAAGTTGAACAGAAAGAATGAATGGAATAACAACAACCATACCCAAACAAACAATACTGACTTAATGGAAATATAAATAAATAAATAAATACAATAACAACAAACACATATAAACACACACGAGTGAACAAAGAATGCAAAAACACTCAAATGCGAACACACACACCAAACATTATACACACACACAAACGCATGCGCTGAGACAGAGACAGAGACAAGAATAAATAAATAAATAAATAAAAATAAAAATGGCGTAGACATACAATACAATACAATACAATAGGAGGAAACATAATAGTACCACTGATGATATTGCAGATGTGCAACGAAAGAACTTTGATAGACTATATATATTTATATCTGTATTTTTAATCGCTGGTCACTCAATGATAAACATTCATTGCCAAATAAATTAACTGTGGAGCTATAAAAGATACAGAAGCAAAAAACCAAACAGTGAGAGTGTTCTGTTATTTCTGGCAATATTATAACAATATGGCCCTCCCCAAGTAAAACAATATATATATATATACATATACATGAATGTCTCGCGGCCAGTGTCTCCAATTCAAATGCTAGTTTATACACATTTATATACAATTATCTCTCTCTTATATATCGTAGTCGACTCAATAAGCAGAGTTTTAAACTTCTATTTATGCCAGTTTTTCTCTCGGATTTTCAATTAATATTTTACATATTTTTAATAATATGTCTCATTCTGTTGGACCCTTCCTAAAAACTAACCTTCTAGTAGTATTATTATTATTAATAATAAGAAGTTAACCTCGGCGGGATTTGAACTCAGAATGGCAAACACCATAGAGTTACGGTGTTTGCCATTCTGAGTTCAAATCCCGCCGAGGTTAACTTTGCCTTTCATCCTTACGGGGTCGATAAAATAAAGTACCAGTAATGCACTGGGTAATTGCTGGCCTTGTGCCAAAAGTAGAAACAATTATTATTATTAATTAATTATTCTAGAACCTTCCTGCATCTCGCTCGCTAACTTTGTAAACACTTTGGTCCTTCTCTCACCCCCCCCCCCCCCCCCCTGATCACAAGTATAAAATAAACCTTGCTGGGTTCCCAAGGACAGAATTTATCTATCTATCTAATCTATGTTACGGACGATCTGTCGATTTTGAGAATGTAAGCAAAATACTTGTCTTTCCTTTTACCCGTCGTCGACTCAATAAGCCGAGTTTTAAACTTCTATTTATGCCAGTCTAGAATTCAAATTCTCCGTTTTTCTCTCGGAATTTTCAATTAGTATTTTACATGTTTTTAATAATATGTCACATTCTGTTGGACCCTTCCTAAAAACTAATCTTCTCCTAAAGTTACCCATTTCCTGCCCTCCCACCCCCTACACACCACCATTGCTATATGGTCCAAACATAACTCAGCAGCTTATAGTAAGTTCTCTAACAAATCAGTATAGCAAAGCTACCACCTCGGTTACTGCTCCTTAAGTTTAGACCTGTTTGATAGGTGGACTGCGGAATTTGGAAAGTCTAAGCACTCAATGACAATGTCACAGATAAAGATAAATTCACCTCCCGCTGCAGGACGAGAATACAAGGACCCCTTTTTATTTTAGACATGGATGACCAACATAATTCCGTCTCCCACACCCCTCCCTGCCCCTCCAACTCATCCATCCCACCCTCCCAACTTCAGAGTTGGTACCATGAATGTAGGCACATTAAAAGGTTGCTCAAATGAGGTTGTAGAGATACTTGAACGTAAAGAAGTTGATGTTTGTTCAAGAGACTAGGTGGAGAGGTGGGTCTGCCAGATTCATCGTGGGTAAAAAACGATGCTATAAACTTTTCTGGGTGGGAAATGACAACGGACTGGGTGGTGTAGGAAGTATGTTAGCTGAAAAATGGGTAATTAACGTAAATAGAATGAATGACAGAATAATTAAAATAAGACTTGTCCTAAATAGAACTACTGTGACAATAATATCCACTTATGCACCCCAATCTGGTCTACCTAACGTTATAAAGGACAGGTTCTATTGAGATGCTAATGCACACTACCTCCCACGTTGGACAACATACCGGTCACGTTAGACAACATAGTGATGGCTATGATGGAATCCATGGAGGCTATGGGGTGGGAATAGAAATGAGGAGGGCTTCAGAATCCTGGAATTCTGTGACGCTAATAACCTAACTATCTGTAACACAAACTTCAAAAAACGAGAAAACCACTTGATCACCTATAGATCAGGGGAACACGCCAGCCAGATAGATTATATCCTTACTAGAAGACGGGACAAAGTGTCTGTTGTAAACACTAAATCCCTCCCCTGTGAAGAATGCACCTCCCAACATAGCCTAGTAGTTAGTGACCTCATCGTCAGGAATAGACGTACTCGACGACAGAGGAGGCCTACCTTGAGAAGAATATGGAAGTTGAAGGACCCCATAGCCAGTGACAAATTTAAAAGCTTATTACTTGATGCCTTTGACAATAAGGAAGTGCAATTAGAGACGTGCAATATAGAGGAACAGTGGCAATTCTTGAAAGTGAACCTGCTGAAAGCAACGGATGAAATCTGTGGCTGGAGCAGACCTATTGGCAGGAGGAGAGTAATTTGGTGGTGGAAGAGTAAGGTGGAGGAGATAATTAAGGCCAAAAAGCAGGCTTGGAAAGTATGGCAGGATGGGGGAAGTAGAGCACTTTCAAGTGGCCAGGAAAGAAGCTAGGAGACAAGTGTACCTTGCAAAAAGGGAAGCAGAGGATTGAAAGTTCAAGCATGTTCTACAACGTGAGGTGTTCAGGATTGCTATACGATTGTCAACGAAAACCGTGTTATTGTCGGGGAGAAGTGTGTCCGTAATGATGATGGTGTACTTGCCCTCACTGATACTGATAAGAAGATAGCCTGGAAGTGTCACTACGAGACACTATTAAATGAGGAGAATAAATGAGAAAAAGATAGTCTGCCCCAAATCGATCCAATAGAAGGACCAGCGGTGCAAGTTAAAGATAGTATAATAAGTAAGGCAATCAAAGATATGAAGACAGGCAAGGCAGCTGGGCCTTCAGAGATAGTTGCTGAGATGTTGAAGGCATCTGGAATGGTGGGACATACCATAGTTAACCAAGTAATACAGAATGGGGTCATACCAAAAGACTGGCGTAGCAGCAGCATCATTAACTGCTACAAGGGTAAAGGGGATGCTCTAGATAGGGGAAACTATAGAGGCATTAAGTTAGTTGACCAGGTCATGAAGGTCACAGAAAGAGTTATAGTGCAACTAATCAGAGAGCGAATTGATCTAGATGAAATGCAGTTTGGGTTTGTGTCAGGTAAAAGTACCACCAGACGCTCTTTTCCTTATACGACAACTAGAGAAGTACCACAGACGCTCTTTTCCTTGTACGACAACTAGAGGAGAAGTACCTAGCTAAAAGTAAACCCCTCTACTTAGCTTTTGTAGACCTGGAGAAAGCCTTTGACAGAGTCCCCTGCTCCATTATCTGATGGGCTCTTAGAAAACTAGGTGTAGATGAATGGCTTGTGAGAGCTATACAATCTATGTATAAAGAAACAGTCAGTAAGGTTAGAATTAACAATGAATATTGTGAAGAATTTAGTGTAAAAGTTGGTGTTCATCAAGGCTCTGTCCTTAGCCCCATCTTATTTATTATTGCCCTTCATATAACATGGGATCTCCTATACGCAGATAATCTAACGCTCATAGCTGAATCAATGACTGAACTAGAGAAGAAATTCCAAACATGGAAGCATGGCCTAGAATCAAAAGGCCTTAAAGTTGTCTAAGACTAAAGTTCTAGTTTGTAGAAAGGAAAATAGGGCACAGGTGCCCTCAGGGAAATGGCCATGCTCAGTGTGTAGGAAAGGTGTAGGTAGAAATTCCATTTTATGTCCCAAATGCAAAGTATGGGTACATAAAAGATGTAGTGGGATCACAGGTAAACTATCTAAGAACGTAGACTTTATATGTGGCCGATGCTCTGGTGCAATAAGTAGCAGCAATAATTAGGAAGTGTCCACAGGATACTAGCTCCTTCTATTGCTCAGATGGTTCTATAGAAATAGTGGACACTTTCCGTTACCTGGGTGACAAAATCAGCAGTGGTGGAGGGTGTTCTGAAAGTACAGTAGCCAGAGTCAGAATGGGATTGAAAAAGTTCAGAGAGCTTATACCATTGTTGGCCACAAAAGGTTCCTCTCTGAAAATGAAAGGCAGAGTGTATGATGCCTGTATACGAACAGCAATGCTACATGGCAGTGAGACACGGGCATTTAGTGCAGAGGACCTGCTCAGACTGAAAAGGAACGAAGCATGCATGCTCCGTTGGATGTGTAATAGTAATATACGTGAACGGCAAAGCATAAATGAACTAAGTGAGAAATTAGGAATAAGAAGGATCAGATGCTGTTTACTTGAGAGAAGACTACGTTGGTTTGGCCACGTGATGCGCATGAAAGACGACAGCTGTATAAAAAAGTGCAGTGTGATCAAAATTGATGGTAGTTACGGAGTAGGTAGATCCAGAAAAACCTGGGACGATCTGATAAATTCTGACCTTACACACTTGCACCTCTCTAAGACAATGTCATTGGACCGAGATCTTTGGCGTTACACAGTAATACAGAAGACCCGCCTTGCCTATGTACAAGGCGAAACCTACAGTCAGTAGGCACCGCTTAACCAAATATACACCCCAATCCACTACCCCTACCCTATCCTCCCACTTCCACCAACATCACTCTCTCTGTAAAGTTGGTACCACAACGTCCAGTCCAAATAAATAAGATGAGATCGAGATCATGTAGGTATCACGACAAAAAAACACAGTCCACGCTGTAATGTAGCCGTGTAGGTAACATGGCTCCCAGTTCCACACTGTAAATGTGGTTGGTGTTAGGAAGGGCATCCAGCCATAGAAAACCTGCCAGATAGTCCTATATGAGCGAGACACGGTCACCCGACCAACCTTTCCTCAAATGGAACAACTCCCGTTACCTGGGTGATGAATCAGCAGTGTAGAAGGGTGTTCTGAAAGTACAGAAGCCAGAGTAAGAACGGGATGGCAAAAGTTCAGAGAGCTAATACCGCTGTTAGCTACAAAAGGTTTTTCCCTAAAAATGAAAGGCAAATTGTACAATGTTTGTATCATCATCATCATCACCGTTTTACGTCCGTTCTTCCACGCTAGCATGGGTTAGACGGGTTGTCCTGTTGTGGGCACTGTCTAGTCGGCTGACCTTCTCTTGCTCATACGGGAACCGATTCTGGCTTGATTTCTACAGCTGGATGCCCAGCCTAACACCAATCTCATTTACAGTGAGTGCTGGCTGCTTGTTTTCTGTGGCGCCTACACGTCCACTTTACAGTGTGGGCTGGGTGCTTTTTTGCCATGGCTCTTCCACGACCACTTTACAGTGGGAGGGGATGGGGGCATGTTGTCTATATGCTTGAGCTTCGGCTTGTACCCGTGCGAAGTCGGGTCTTCTGTATTTCTGCGTGACGTCATGGTCGTCGGTCGTGTGTCATCGCCCTTGAGAGGTGCAATTGGGTAAGGTCGGCTTTTATCACATCCTAGGTCTTGGGTATCCCCACTCCACGGCTTCCATCGACTTCTACTGACCTGCACCTTTTTATGCAGCTGTCATCCTTCATACGCATCACATGTCCATACCAACGCAACCAACCTCTCCTGCACACAGCATTTGATTCCTCTTATGCTCAGTCTCTCTCAACTCGTTTATGCTTTGCCGTTCGCGTATATTACTATTACACATGCATAGGAGCATGCAAGCTTCGTTTCTTTCTAATCTACGCAAGTCTTCTGCAGATAGCGCCCAGGTCTCACCACCATATAACATTGCTGTTCGTATACACGCATCATACAGTCTGCCTTTTATTTTGAGGGAAAAGCCTTTTGCAGCTAGCAGTGGCAGTAGTTCCCTGAATTTCTTCCATTCCGTTCTTACCCTAGTTATTGTACTTGCTGAACACCCACCACCGCTGATAATTCGGTCACTTAGGTAGCAGAAGCTGTCTACTGTTTTTACAGAGCTCTCCTAGAGTTTGGTGGTGCTTGTTTCCTGTGGCCTTTAAGCTGTCTGCTGTCCCAGCGCAGCTGCTGCATATGAAACCTACATTCTTAGTTAAGCTTCCTGAGTCCCACTACATATCTTGTGTACCCATTGTTTGCATTTGGGGCAGAGGGTGGAGTTCCTACTTATACAAACAGCAATGTTACATGGTAGTGAGACCTAGGCACTGTGCACAGAGGACCTTTGAAGATTGGAAAGAAATGAAACATGCATGCTCTGATGGATGGGTAATAGTAATATACACGAATGGCAAAGCATAAATGAACTAAGTGTGAAATTAGGCATAAGAGGAAGTATACTAGAGAGAAGATTGTGTTGGTATGGTCATGTAATGCATATGAAGAACGACAATTGTATAAAAAGGTGCAGGGTAATTGAAATTGATGGAGTAGGTAGACGAGGTGATAAAAGACAATGACACAGGATTGAGATCTTTGGTGTTACGCACTAATACAGAAGACCCAACTTCTCTTGCGCATGGACTCGAACGTACTTCCAGTAGTCACCTCTTAACCACTTGTTCCACTATACACCCTTCCATACACCCCACCCCCTCCAACTTCTGTCCACACCACCCTTACACTGTAAAGTTTTGTTGTTATCACAAAAACATCTAGCCCACGCTGTAAAGTGGTCGTGCAGGTATCAACAAAAAGCACTCGGCCCACACTATAAAGTGGTCGTGTAGGTGTTACGACTAAAAGCAACCAGCCCATACTATAAAATGGTCATGTAGGAGATACGACAAAAAGCACCCAGCACACTGTAAATGTGGTTGGCATTAGGAAGGGCATCCGGTCGTAGAAATTTGGCCAGAAACAGTCATATGAGTAAGACATGGTTACCTGACCCAACATGCTTCTAATGTGATAACTCGTCTAACCCATGCTAGTGTGGAAAATCGATGTTGAAAGACAATCATATATAGCGGGCCTAGGTATAGAAGAGGACTCCTTTTACGAGCAACTTCTAGAGACAACCATAGAGACAGAGGACAGAGACCTAGTCATACTAGCAGGTGACTTCAGTGGTCACGTTGGACAGCTCCAGGATGGATACACTGGGGTACATAATGGTTATGGTTATGGCTTAAGAATCGAACGAGTGAGGCTTCTTGAATTTTATGAAGCAAGTGAACTAACCATTTGCAACATTAACTTCAGGAAAACTGCCAATCAGGCGAGCACATAAGCCAGTTTGACTTCCTACTAGTTAGGCAATGAGACAGACAGATGGTTATGAATATTAAGGCATACCCTGGGGTATGCCCCCCCCCCCCCCCATTAAGGAAATGAAAAATGGCAAGGCTGCTGGGCCGTCAGGCATAGTTGCTGAGCTGCTGAAGGCATCAGGAGAAGTAGGTACTAAACTGGTTGCACACATGGTCATACCCAAAGACTGGTGCAGCAGTATTTTCATAAATTGCTACAAAGGTAAAGGGGATGCTCTGGAGAGGAGCAATTATAGGGGTATAAAACTGATGGATCAGGTTATGAAAGTGGCAGAAAGGATATTAGCACAACTAATTAGAGAAAGGGTCAAGCGAGATGACATGCAGTTTGGTTTTGTGCCTGGGAAAAGTACAAAAGATGCCCCCTTCTTAGTCAGACAACTACAAGAGAGGTTCTTAGAGAAGGATAAGGCACTATACTTAGCTTTTGTTGATATAGAGAATGCCTATGGTACGGTACCCCAATCTGTCATCTGGTTGTGCCTAAGGAGACTAGGTGTTGAGGAATGGCTTGTGAGGACAGTGCAAGCTATGTAGAGAAGCTGTCAGTAAAGTGAGGGTAGGAATAGAGTTCGGTCCTCAGCCTGCTCTTGTTCATTATAGTCCTCCAAGCCATAACAGAGGAGTTTAAGACTGGCTGTCCATGGGAACTTCTCTATGCTGACGATCTGGTTCTTATAGCAGAATCAGTAGAGGAACTAGAGAATAAATTCTGGTTATGGAAACAGCAGTTCGAATTAAGAGGAGTGAGAGTGAACCTAGCTAAGACAAAAGTGTTGATGAGTAGAAAAGAGGACAAAACTCTGATTCCGTCAGGGAAATGGCCATGATTCGATATGCAGAAAAGGAACTGGCATAAATTCTATAAAATGCACACAATGCAGATCTTGGGTACACAAGAGATGTAGTGGGATAGCGGGCAAACTAACAGGTAGGGAAAAATACGTATGCAGTAGATGAACTTGGAAATTAGACAGTAGAAGTCGCATTGATAGACACATTTTTCAAATGATGGTAGGTTTTATAGAAGTGGTTGATAGCTTCCGGTACCTAGGTGATCAGATTAGCATGGGAGGGGGGGGGGGTGTTCCGTGCCTTAGTATCTAGAATAAGGACGGGTTGGAAGAAGTTTAGGAAGCTGCTTCCTCTGTTGACAAAGAAGGGTTTCTCCTTGCGGTTATATGATGCTTGTGTGAGGAGTGCGATGCTGCATGGTAGTGAGACATGGGCAGCAACTGCACAGGATATGCGGCGGCTGCAGAGAAATGAGGCAAACATGCTCCGTTGGGTGTGCAATGTCAATGTGCGTGAATGACAAAGCATGGGTGAGTTTTACAGTAGATTGGAAGCACTCTATGGAAAATAATTTTCCAGAGTCATTAATATTAAAATACAAATATTAATAAAATAGATGTTCTTTTTATCAATTACATTTTATTATACATATTTCAGATGTACAACAGTACATCCTCATCAGACAAAATATAATGATACATGACATACTCTGAGATGTTAAATGGTTAAGATTTAATCAAGGTAGTGATTAACCTAAGAGAAAGTTTAACATTTAGACCCTAATAATGAGAAAATGCGAAAACGTAATAAATTCAATAGAGAATGTGTGATTAAAAATTACTTGCTTAATGTAACTATTATAGAGATTTTAAAATGTATGATACTACAATTTATCAGGGAAAGCGGTCAATGAGAGCCAAAGAGATAATATATATAGAAAGAGGGAATATATGTAGGAGATTTTCAGAAAGTTAAACGGTTAAGTTTGAAAATATTTAATTTATGCTATTTTAGGGTGAAGAATCAAGAATTTAGGTTTTTTTTTTTTTTTTTTTTTTTTTTTTCCCTCTTAAATTTCAGGTTATTTATTAGTTTTGTAAATTCAATAAGTGTTTTAACATTTCTAAACTTCGGAATTTTATGAAGATAACTTTTAAAGGAATTAGCTGGCCAGCGGAAAATATAGTTTACACTGTCGAATGTTTGTCTAAATGTAAGCTTTACCGGAGATACTCATTGTCAACATATATAGTATGTAAATCTTATGAAGTATTTATTGTTAGAAATATACTATATATATATATATATTTTATATATATATATATATATATATTATATGTATATATATTATATAGGGTCATGTTGCCAATAAGAAACACACGCACCAGTTGCTTTCACTTCAATTTATTAAAATAAATTTATAAATTTAGGAATTTATGAATTTCCGGTTGGTTGGTTGGTTCCACAACCAGATGGTTGTTTATATATTGTCAAAGTTCTTTCGTCACACATTCCTTGACCTCTTCAGTGACTGGGGATTCTTTTTTTTGTTTTTGTGCCTCTCCTTTGTTCTGTCCTACGCCATTTTGTTTCTGTGTGTGTCGGACAGAACAAAGGAGAGGCACAAAAATATATAAATAAATATATATATATATGTATTATATATATTATATATATATATTATATATATATATATATATATATGTATTATATATATATATATATGTATTATATATATATATATATGTATTATATATATATATATGTATTATATATATATATATATGTATTATATATATATATATATTATATATATATGTATTATATATATATATATATTATATATATATATATATATATATATTATATATATATATATATATATATTATATATATATATATATATATATATATTATATATATATATATATATATATATATTATATATATATATATATATATTATATATTATATATATATATATATATATGTATTATATATATTATATATATATATATATATATATATATATAGTATTAAGGATACTATCTATGGTTATGTATATACTAAAACCTTTTATAGTTATATATATTTTATACCCTAAATAGTGAAAGACAGTAATTTATTACTATCTTATTACCAGTAAGATAAATAGCTCAATGTAACAACATCAGTTGTTTTACAGAGCAGTTATATAGAGATTACATGAAACAAAGTTCTGTTTAAATCATTTATTTGCTTACAATTATTTCTTCCAAACCGAGGTTTGGAGTCTTCGGAGCAATTATTCAGTGATTTTTAACATACTTGACCTCCTTTTCAACACAAGAGACATATAGAAACATATGTATATATTGACCCACAGTGGGTTGACATCCATTATAATAATATAGCATGGTAATTTACATACAAAGATTACAGTCATATTAAAGGATAAAATTAAAATTTTAAATTAAAATAAAACATTGGCAGACTACTAAGATAAAGCAGGAGGATAGTTTGGAGTAGCCAGTGTATGCAACAGTCACACGTGTGGCATGCACGCGTGTCCTATTTATACAAGATTATGGTGTGGCAGATTATTACAAGTAAAACAAGCAGTCAAAGCAGGCAATCAAGAGCATCATGGGGGCTGTACTTGTAAAGCATTATTCACACACCTGTACGATATAGAAGCCCGTGTGTGGAGAAACACCAAAAATATCAAAAATATTACAAATGAGAAGCAAAAGAGCACCACTGTCCTCGTACACTCTCACAATCCAGGAAACGCAATTTATAGACTACATGTCCATGTATATGCAAATTAGGCTGCTCAGCCATTAATATGCATAAAGAAAGTATATACTTTCAGACGTTCAATCATCTGGCAGGAAGGTATACGTTGCTGACGATAGCTAATAAGCTTGAAACTAGTACAGCGTTCCTTTGTCAGTGTTGAACAAACGAGCAACGATGGTTGCTAGACACTACGGCTTAAT
>OZ024740.1:249231216-249291216 GCA_964016885.1 Eledone cirrhosa | reverse complement strand
GAACTCTCAGCGTGGGCACACACCACCCCACAGGTACGGGCTGAGAAGCTAGCAAAACATATAGCGCCCAAAGGGGAAACAACAATGCGGGAACCGGTAGCAACCCAACAACTCCCCAACAGCCCACAACATGCTCAACCCACCCACATAGGAATAGACCAAGAAAAATTACGTGGTACAACTCACCCTACTCAGCGGGCCTAAAGACGCGCCTGGCCCAGTCATTCTTTAGGGCACTAGATAAATACTTCCCGAGGGACCACAGATAAGACAAGCTCTTCAACAGACACGGTGAAGCTCTTGTACTCTACCATGCGCAACATAGCCCAGCACATAGCTAGCATCAATAGGAGTAGACTTAGAAACTACACACAACAAGCAGCTGGCAATATAAGCCCCCATCAGAGCCATGTGGAGAGAAGGAATGGTGGACCCGGTACCCACCCTGGGAACCCAAACAGACCCAGGGGCAGATCACCCTATACTACGCAAAGGGAACCCCACTTAGGCACTCAGGGGTCGACCACCTGCGACTGCAGAACCCCCACATTATGCCCCCTTAGTAATGAATGCCTCCTGAAGAACCTAGTATACAGATGTAGAGTAAAAACCCCCAACTCTGAGCAACTTTACATAGGACCCACATCAACGGGCAAAAGGGAGAGCAAAAGGAAAAGTACGGCTCTTTCCAAACTGATCTGGAAGCTCAAGCTGGACAGGACCCGTACTCTCTGGCCTGGTCCAAAATCAGGAAAGTGCCACCTGATAGAGGGGGATCTGGCATCTGCAACCTATGTCTGAGTGAGACCCTCGAGATACTCAATGGTGAGAGCAGCCTAATCCAGTGGTCGCCAACCTTTCTAAAACCGAGGAACCCTCTAAATATTTTGAATTCTTCACGGAACCTATACAATACAAAACTTTTCCAAAAAAAAAAAAAAAAGTATTTATTTATTTTAGTGAACTTACGTTGTGAGAACAGCGAACTGACCCTATCTCTTGGCTGAGAGACCTCGCTGAACTGAAGTTTTCAGTTTAAAGTTATGCTGTCACCGACCAACATTTACTTATTCGTAATTGGTCAATTTCTAAGTTCAATTAGTGTATTATCAGTAGTAGTCAAATTCTCTGAATTCAGAAAACTATGTCTTTCCAAGAATTGATGTGAAATTGAAAGTATTCAATTTCCACGAATCTCAGAACAGTGTTTTTCTGCTAATTCAAGTGAGAAACTGAAAGTAGTGTTTTCCACGAATTGGAGTGGAGAACCTGTGTACACTACAATAGTACTCGTTCATTTATACATTGCACCTTTGGCATTTTCTTTGCACCTTTTTCAGAAAACCCAAAATATTAATGGTAATGTAAATATTTATTTTTTTAAGGAACCCAGAGTTTGTTTTACGGAACCCCAAGGTTTCGCGGAACCCATGTTGGCGACCGATTTCTTTGGTACATGTAGACACCTCAGGGCCGGAACCTTCCTCAAGCTATAGAGACAGCAGCCCCGTCACACCGAGCCCAAGTAAACCACCCCCTACACAATCCCTGCCTCGATCGACTCCTATAGCAACACACCTACCTAGCAGCTAAAACCATGCCTCACACCGCTTAACCAAAACTCAAGTTAGTTGACACTAGATGATATAAATATCTGTGCAAACAGGCACCCCAAGTTTCCGACCAGCGGCCCCCAACACCTAACCCCGGCTTGTGACCCGAATACCCGGAGTATATCCTGCCTCGAACACGACCCCCTTTGCACGCATGAGTCAGGGATAAATACCACAAGTAAATAGGACGCGCCTATTACAACCACTACCCCTCTCCTCACCTCCATAGGTGACTTTGACCCTGTGTCCATGTGGGTGTATCCACATGTGGACGTATATGGAATTGTGTGTATGCGTGTGTGTTAATGTGTAGACATAATATGGGAATGCACCTGAGCCTGTGTTTGTGCATGTGTGTTTGCAACGGTGTGCATTGACAAACATACACGCATATGTACTTTATGCTGAAATAAGATTATAGTCCTTTACACTTCTGGATTTTGACACACAGGCTTTTATGGTATTTTTCACTCCACTTTTACCTCATTTGTTTTTAAAATGCGCCCATTTTTTGTTAGACTGTGTGGACATAAATGGGTGAATGCATCGAGCCTGTGTTTATACGTGTACACACGCAACGGTGCATGCTGACGGACAATCACATGTACATACTCCATACTATATCCTAGAATAAGAATTGTAATTCTTTACACTTCTCGATTCTGACACACAGGTTTTTTATTTCAGTTTATATTATTCAAAATTTTTTGGCATCCCCCACCAAGTGAAATGGTAGCAGGATAGATGCCAGCCTACACACAAATTCTTCAGACCATAACAACAGCATACTAAAGTTGACCTGCTAACTAATCTCTTAACACCACTACCACTGCCAACACAGTGAAGGAGGTCAGCTGTACTTAAACATTCTGACAAAAACAATTATAACAGGCTGACCCGCCTCAGAGGAATTTCTTTTAACTGAGGAGTGGTCTCACAACTGACCAATGGAATACGAGCGTGTCCTATGTTCTAGCCCATATGATTCCAGTTCCTTGGAGGACTAACAACACACCCAGGAGCTGGACATATTGATGTATTGACAGAGTGAAACACACTTTAACAACATGTGTACCTGTCTTTTCCACACCAATTTGGACTGCCTGAAGAGGTCACAGCCAATAATGGCTGTCACCGAAATATATATAGTAGTAAATCTATAGTTTATAATAAATGAAGCCAAATTTTACATATTTGACTTATTTTATTTTACATTACTCCGGAGTAAACAAACCAACCTGCGTACTTCGTCGAGTGCTCCAATCTGTGTACTCAAAATATATATATATATATATATATATATATATAGTGGTAGAACACTGGAAGGTAATATCCGTAGTGGTAGAGCACTCAGTCCATGGGACGAGTTAGGTAGAAGTGGTTACACAACAGTTAGTTCACCATACCGAGAACAATTGTTTCACCTTAGCGGATCTTCAGCTCGTAATGGACATGGTTATATGGAACAGGAAGGACAACCGTACGAACGCGCATGCGCAGAAACCGGTCACTTCACACATGCAATACTAAAATACATGCGAGAGGTGTAAGGGAGATAACTGCGAAAGTCCAAAAAGTTTTTAGTTGATAAGAAAATTATGATGTTGTTGTAATGATTCAATCCAGAGCTTTGTAGTTATGCAAGAGGTGTTTCGAGACGTGTGGACAATGTGTGAAGAATTCATTTCTCGTGTTTAGGCAATCACTATTGCATAATCTCTTTAGAATATTTATTCGTTCATCAATACATAGTCCACACGACGGATTTCCCCTTGCGTATGGCTTGGACTAAGTGATGGCTTTCCATTGAATGGAGTAGTCTATACCTGAGTCCTTGAGGGACTATATGTGGCTTGCGAGTTTCGTGGATGAACGTCTGTCCGGGTACCTAAAGGTCGACTGGTGGTTCAGGAAACGTTCCTGGCCCTCCACCATGCCCACATACGATTTGACCTCCTGTGGTTGGTTTGGTCGGTTGGAAGTGACCACAGCTTCATAAATTACAGCCATGGCGGAGGGCCGATTTAAGGAACGTTTCCGCAAGGAATCAGGTATAGACTACTCCATTCAATGGAAAGCCATCACTAAGTCCAAGCCATTCGCAGGGGGAAATCCATCGTGCGGACTGTATTGTCGAACGAATAAATATTCTAAAGAGATTATGCAATAGTGATTGCCTAAACACAAGAAATGAATTTTTCACACGTTGTCCACACGTCTCGAAACACCTATTGCATAACTACAAAGCTCCAGATTGAATGAATTATTGTAACAACATCAATATTTTTTCTTATCAACTAAAAACTTTTCGGACTTTCGCAGTTATCTCCCTTACACCTCTCGCACGCATTTTAGTATTGCCTGTGTGAAGTGACGGGTTTCTGCGCGTTCGTGCGGTTGTCCTTCCTGTTCCGTATAACCATGCCCATTACGAGCTGAGGATCCGCTAAGGTGAAACAATTGTTCTTGGTATGGTGAACTAACTGTTGTGTAACCACTTCTATATATATATATTATATATATATATATATACATATTGTCATCATCATCATCATCATTTTATGTCCGCTTTTCCCTGCTTGCAAGGGTGGGACGGGAACTGATTCTGGCTTGATTTCTACAGCTGGATGCCCTTCCTAACACCAACCTCATTTACAGTGAGTGCTGGGTGCTTTTTTAGCATGGCACCTCCACGGCCACTTTGCAGTGGAATGATAGGAACCCTAGTCCAATCATCTCATTTCTACAGCTGAGTAAACTGCTGCAATGTAAAATAAAGTCTCTTGCTCAAGGAAACCACATCACCCGGTCTGAGAATTGAACTCACAACCTTTCGATTGCAAGCCCAATGCTCTAATATATATATATATATATATATATATATATATATATATAGTGTAGATAAATCTACCAAGAGTTTACGGTAGTGTCCAATCCGTATGAAGAACTCAATGTATTCCGGATATCATGGAAAGAAGAGATGTAATGAAAAATCACTTTCGGTGAAAGATAAACGGTATACAGAGTCAAGATAAAATATTAAACAAATAATGAATAAACAATTCCTTATATTAAACAAAAAAAGTTCATTATTTAACGATCGTTTCTAGGATATATATGTGTGTTAGAGTTGGCATGCATATTCAACAGATCTATGTACAAAATTATACAAAATTATACAAACTATCAAGATTAAATATACATACCAACACATATATACGCCGTCTTCAGAAATAATATATATATATATATATATATATATATATATATATATATATATATTGGTATATATATGTGCGTATGTTATGTTGGTACCACAAAACATCCAGCCCACACTGTAAAATGGTCGTGTAAAAGACTCGGTAAAAAGCATCCAGCACACACTGTAAATGTGGTTGGTGTAGAAAACCAGCCAGAAATAGTCCTATATGAACGAGACACGGTCACCTAACCCAGCTTGCCTCTAAATGGGACAAATCCGGCTGACCCATGATGATGATGCATATGTATATATATATATATACTGTATATATATAAATAAATAAAAGCCTTTGAAACACCTGTCCACAAATAATACAATGGTGTCTCATATTCTTGTTTCCGCTTTGGGTTTTCTTATTGTGAATGTTCAGATGTCGCTTCAATCCACCACCTGATTTGCAAATTTAGTATCATGTGTTTGTTGGTGTGACTTCAAGCCAACGTTCGAACAGCACACCTTAAGGCAAACAGGGCATTTGAAAACCAACGCTGTATAAGATTCATCATTTTTACTGTTGGTCTTATTCTTCTGCACTTTTCTTTTTAGTTCTGCATATTTTACCTTCTCCATTTGAATTGCTGTAACTCCATTCGAAATGGCATTTCTCCAGGCCACTCTATCTAGTGCAGATGATTAAAGATTAAAGATGTTAAGGCATTTTAAGTTCGCTTTTAGCGAGTCTCTGTATCTCCTTTGTCTTACTATTTAACCTTTTGCTCAGCTTGAGTTCACCATAAAACATTTTCTTGGGGATGCATTCGTCACCCATGCAAATCATGTGACCTGTTCATCTTAACTGATTCCTAATAAGCATAGCTTGTGTAGGTGTAACTTTTGCCCTAGCAAAAATCTCAGTGTTTGGAATGAATGTGTTCCAGCTTATTTTGAGTATATGCTGGAGGCATTTTTGGTGAAACTGTTCCATCATTTTAACATGCTGTCTGTACAATGTCCATGTCTTGATGTATACAATAATACAGAGTACAAATGAAACGTATACAGCAATCTTAGTCTCCAATTTAATGTGAGGTTGTGACTAGCTTTTGCTGCCTTTTGGAAACGAGATGTGATTTCAGTATCCAATTTGCCATCAGCTTCAATCCTACTGCCAAGATGACAGCAACATAAGTTACACTGAAGAGGGCTTGTGAAGCCCGATCAGTGGTTTTGATGCTGCTTGTGATGTCTTATAATTAATTTGTAAAAGACTGTTGTAATGCATCAACCTGCTGCTGGGGTGCAGACAACTGCACCACAAATCTTTGTTAAGGGCACAATGCTAAGGACGGTGACCTCCTTTGAATACCTTGATAGTGGGATGTATAATACATGTATATATTATATATGCCTTAGTTTAGATAGTGGCAATTCATGTCTGTTTTTCGTATGTTCAATAGTCAAGGGAAGCTGGTATTGTCTTTGCGGCAATCTCCAAAATTCAAAAGCAGGAATTTTGTGTTTGTGTGTAGTTAGTTTATTTGTTTCCTGCTACATCTGAATAACAACAAAAAAAATAATAATAATTATTACCATTACAGTCACCATCATAATGACAACTATAATAGTAATGATCCAATCAGCAAAATGAATAAGAATTGTATGTGTGTGTGTATGTGAGTGCATATGTTTGTTGGGTTGTGATGATTCAGTAAGTAGCTGGGTGCACAAATATATTGTCTTTATTTTGAATAAATATATTTTCTTTTATTTATTCCTATGTGGTGATTGTGTTTGTAAGTGTGTAGCAATGTCAATTTATTCCCTTCTCCACCTGGGTACAGAGGGTCATGTGATAAAATAATAATGGCAATAATAATAATAATGATGATAATTCTATTAACAAGGTGAAGAATGTTATGTGTGGTGTGTCGGTGGGTAGTTAGAGTTTATTCAGACTGGTTTGTATTTTTGAATAAATATATTTATTTTATTTATTTGTGTTTGATCTGTGGCATTAACTGGACAATGGTATAGTAGGAAAACCTTGAATTTAGAGGGCATGTTTGTTGCCTAATCACTTGATCATCCTCAGCCTATTAAATTATACTTTAAACATACACATTTGAGCCACCTTTCTGCATAAAACTGAAAGAACCATGACACTCCCGATGTATATATAAGATATGTGATTATTTTCTTTGCTAAGATGAAAGAAGCACATTATCGTCCTTAGTTTTAACTGATAATTTCCAGTTCTGCAAATGGATGTGATATTTTAGCCGTATTGAAACTTGCATAGAAATGAAAGAAAAAATAATTTCATATCCTTGATGTTTTTTGTGTGTGTGTGTATCTTATGTGTATATATATATATATATAAGTATGCATGTATACGTACATACATATATGTATACAGACGTACAGTAGCATGCACATATATATATATATATACATATATACATACATATGCATAGAGGTACACATACATATATGCACGTATCAGTTTAGCGGCGCTAACGTCGCTTTGTTCGTTTGTAAACAAACTGAACAGCCTGAATTTATGCCATACGGTGTTAAGGCAACCACGTCACCTTTTTGTTCAACACTGACACAGGAACGATGTACTAGTTTCAAGCTTGTTAGCTATCATCAGCACCGTTTACCCATCTGCCAGATAGTTGAACGTTCGAAAGTATATACTTTCCTTATGAAAATTAACGGCTGAGCAGCCTAATTTGCATATTGAGTGAGTAAAATCGGTCAGGCATACCGAAAACGATAAATTGAAACAAAATGAAAACGAAATTTCATTTCTCACTCTTAGTATGGCACTTACTTAAATGTAAGTATGCATGTATACGTACATACATATATGTATACAGACGTACAGTAGCATGCACATATATATATATATATACATATATACATACATATGCATAGAGGTACACATACATATATGCACGTATCAGTTTAGCGGCGCTAACGTCGCTTTGTTCGTTTGTAAACAAACTGAACAGCCTGAATTTATGCCATACGGTGTTAAGGCAACCACGTCACCTTTTTGTTCAACACTGACACAGGAACGATGTACTAGTTTCAAGCTTGTTAGCTATCATCAGCACCGTTTACCCATCTGCCAGATAGTTGAACGTTCGAAAGTATATACTTTCCTTATGAAAATTAACGGCTGAGCAGCCTAATTTGCATATTGAGTGAGTAAAATCGGTCAGGCATACCGAAAACGATAAATTGAAACAAAATGAAAACGAAATTTCATTTCTCACTCTTAGTATGGCACTTACTTAAATGTAAGTATGCATGTATACGTACATACATATATGTATACAGACGTACAGTAGCATGCACATATATATATATATATACATATATACATACATATGCATAGAGGTACACATACATATATGCACGTATCAGTTTAGCGGCGCTAACGTCGCTTTGTTCGTTTGTAAACAAACTGAACAGCCTGAATTTATGCCATACGGTGTTAAGGCAACCACGTCACCTTTTTGTTCAACACTGACACAGGAACGATGTACTAGTTTCAAGCTTGTTAGCTATCATCAGCACCGTTTACCCATCTGCCAGATAGTTGAACGTTCGAAAGTATATACTTTCCTTATGAAAATTAACGGCTGAGCAGCCTAATTTGCATATTGAGTGAGTAAAATCGGTCAGGCATACCGAAAACGATAAATTGAAACAAAATGAAAACGAAATTTCATTTCTCACTCTTAGTATGGCACTTACTTAAATGTAAGTATGCATGTATACGTACATACATATATGTATACAGACGTACAGTAGCATGCACATATATATATATATATACATATATACATACATATGCATAGAGGTACACATACATATATGCACGTATCAGTTTAGCGGCGCTAACGTCGCTTTGAAACTAGTACATCGTTCCTGTGTCAGTGTTGAACAAAAAGGTGACGTGGTTGCCTTAACACCGTATGGCATAAATTCAGGCTGTTCAGTTTGTTTACAAACGAACAAAGCGACGTTAGCGCCGCTAAACTGATACGTGCATATATGTATGTGTACCTCTATGCATATGTATGTATATATGTATATATATATATATATGTGCATGCTACTGTACGTCTGTATACATATATGTATGTACGTATACATGCATACTTACATTTAAGTAAGTGCCATACTAAGAGTGAGAAATGAAATTTCGTTTTCATTTTGTTTCAATTTATCGTTTTCGGTATGCCTGACCGATTTTACTCACTCAATATGCAAATTAGGCTGCTCAGCCGTTAATTTTCATAAGGAAAGTATATACTTTCGAACGTTCAACTATCTGGCAGATGGGTAAACGGTGCTGATGATAGCTAACAAGCTTGAAACTAGTACATCGTTCCTGTGTCAGTGTTGAACAAAAAGGTGACGTGGTTGCCTTAACACCGTATGGCATAAATTCAGGCTGTTCAGTTTGTTTACAAACGAACAAAGCGACGTTAGCGCCGCTAAACTGATACGTGCATATATGTATGTGTACCTCTATGCATATGTATGTATATATGTATATATATATATATATGTGCATGCTACTGTACGTCTGTATACATATATGTATGTACGTATACATGCATACTTACATTTAAGTAAGTGCCATACTAAGAGTGAGAAATGAAATTTCGTTTTCATTTTGTTTCAATTTATCGTTTTCGGTATGCCTGACCGATTTTACTCACTCAATATGCAAATTAGGCTGCTCAGCCGTTAATTTTCATAAGGAAAGTATATACTTTCGAACGTTCAACTATCTGGCAGATGGGTAAACGGTGCTGATGATAGCTAACAAGCTTGAAACTAGTACATCGTTCCTGTGTCAGTGTTGAACAAAAAGGTGACGTGGTTGCCTTAACACCGTATGGCATAAATTCAGGCTGTTCAGTTTGTTTACAAACGAACAAAGCGACGTTAGCGCCGCTAAACTGATACGTGCATATATGTATGTGTACCTCTATGCATATGTATGTATATATGTATATATATATATATATGTGCATGCTACTGTACGTCTGTATACATATATGTATGTACGTATACATGCATACTTACATTTAAGTAAGTGCCATACTAAGAGTGAGAAATGAAATTTCGTTTTCATTTTGTTTCAATTTATCGTTTTCGGTATGCCTGACCGATTTTACTCACTCAATATGCAAATTAGGCTGCTCAGCCGTTAATTTTCATAAGGAAAGTATATACTTTCGAACGTTCAACTATCTGGCAGATGGGTAAACGGTGCTGATGATAGCTAACAAGCTTGAAACTAGTACATCGTTCCTGTGTCAGTGTTGAACAAAAAGGTGACGTGGTTGCCTTAACACCGTATGGCATAAATTCAGGCTGTTCAGTTTGTTTACAAACGAACAAAGCGACGTTAGCGCCGCTAAACTGATACGTGCATATATGTATGTGTACCTCTATGCATATGTATGTATATATGTATATATATATATATATGTGCATGCTACTGTACGTCTGTATACATATATGTATGTACGTATACATGCATACTTACATTTAAGTAAGTGCCATACTAAGAGTGAGAAATGAAATTTCGTTTTCATTTTGTTTCAATTTATATATATATATATATATATATATATATATATATATGTGTGTGTATGTGTAGATATATATATATATATATATACTATAAAGTATGTCCATAGAATCATTTGATAATATATATACGCCATTTCTTCCCCCAATTAGCATAATTAACCACACAAAAAATCAATTAGACCAGGCTATAAGAATAAAAGGCACCTATGAAGAATCAGTAAATAAATAAACGATAGCAGCCTCTTCGCGGTCAACCGCCATAGAGTATTTATCTAACATTTCAACAGCACGTGGAAATTGATTAAATATACGGTCAACCATACACAATTAGGTATAAAATTAAAGTTAGAAATGCTTATATACATACCAGGATCAATTCCCTACCCTTGGGTTTCGTTCGCATTTTGATATCTTTATATATATAAAAGCGAGGATGTGTGTGTGTGTGTGTCTGTGTACAACTTGGCATGCATAAAGCTTTCACAATTACCAACTGAATTTGACAATTTTCTGTGCACGTTGCACAGGTCGCTAAGATTGTCACATCACAAACATTTTTCAAATCGACCCACGTTGAGCAATAAAAATTCGATATCAAAATTATCGGTAGAAAAATTGATGTAAGGGAGATAACAAACTTTATTGACAATCCTTATAAAAAAGGGAGATAACCTTTTCACTAAATATGCCCCGTAAAAGAAAGTATGCACATATTGGCTATCGGTCGAAGAAAACAATGCGTGTAAATGACGCTCCGCCGATAACCGAAAATAGACAATCACTAAATGCGGTGAGTACAGTTATTGCAACATCTTTGTCCGCCGCTGAGCGTCGGTTAGTGCGGCGAACCAATAATGCTAAAGCAACTGCTGCAGCACGAGCTGCAGAGACTACAGAGCAACGGGAAACACGCCTTGCTGTGGATGCTACAGATACTGCTGCAGCAAGATCTGCAGAGACAGTACAAAAATATGAAAGGCAGCAACTTTGCTCCCTGGTGGAAGGACGGCACATTCAGTTTTTAAATTGCCCCTTGATTTGGCAGAATTGGAAACTCCTACTTGTCATATCACCAAAGACTCCGAAAGGGCTCATCTGCTGCGAAGGTGTCACCTTATTGTTTCGGATGAGTGCACAATGGCGCACAAAAGTGCTCTTGAGACACTAGACAGGTCTTTGCAAGACATACGGAATTGCAGTGATGTTATGGAGGGTGTCACCCTTCTGCTTTCAGGAGACTTCAGACAGACTCTTCCGATAATACCGAAAGGAACAAGAGCAGATGCGGTAAATGCATGTCTTAAGTCTTCACCATTGTGGCGACAAGTGACATCATTAAGACTAACTACCAACATGCGTGCAAGGTTGCATGGGGACCCTCTGTCATCAACATTTTCTGGAGACATTCTTACAATAGGAGATGGTAACCTACCTCCGGATACAGATGGACACATAGCAATTGATCACATCTGCAATGTAGTTGAAACTGTCGATGATCTCAAGGCAAGTGTATTCCCGAACTTGCGTGATAACTATACAAATCTTGATTGGCTATGCGAAAGAGCCATTCTTGCACCCCAAAATATCACGGTTAGCTGTATTAACGATCAGCTTCTTCAGCTGCTTCCTGGATGTCCACGGATATATAGCACTATTGATACTGTATGTGATCCACAGGATGCGGTCAATTATCCAGTTGAATTTCTAAATTCTTTAAATCCTCCTGGTTTACCCCCTAATACATTGGTTCTGAAAGAGGGAACACCAGTTATTTTGCTGAGAAATATCACTCCTCCAAAACTATGCAATGGTACACGCCTTGAGGTTAAAAAACTGTCTCCACTTAGTATTGACGCTACCATTCTATCCGGATATGGAAAAGGCGAGGATGTGATAATAAAAAAAATTAGCCTGACTACATCAGGCGTGGATACTTCCTTCTCCTTTCACCGAACCCAATTTCCCCTTCGTGTTGCCTTTGCGATGTCCATACACAAGTCGCAAGGTCAAACTCTATCCATCGCTGGAATTCACTTGGATGAACCTTGCTTTTCGCACGGACAATTCTATGTTGCCTGCTCACGAGTTGGTAGTCGAGAAAATCTCTTTGCGTTTGTTCCGAAAAGAAAAACAAAGAATATCATCTATCCTGAAGTGCTTTAGTGTTAACAAAAAAATTTATTACAGCTCTGCCTTGACTTCACTTTACTCATTACAAAACATACCAATGAATATGTCATGCAGGATATTTTGGATTATAAGTTAAAAATTTAACCATACACAGCAAAGGATGCTCTCCAAGAATAGATTTTCTCTTATTCTACTCTCATTGTTTTTTGGTTTGTATACAGCTCTGCTTTCATTACAACTTTTTGTACTTTAGCAAAACTGCCTGTTTATTTTACAGATTTGCAACGTGTATTGTCTTTAATCATTTGTATAACTACATCCTGTTCAGTGTTTTCCTTCATTATCAGCATAGTTTTGTGTGTACAAAGATTGCACTAAATATTCGTTTGCATTAATTATTGAAGACTTCTGCTGATTTTGACAGGTTGGGGACAAATAATGTTCTTCTTTTACTTCCTAGCTGTATATTCTTAGCATAATTTCAAACCCCCAAACAACGCCGGGTAAATCTGCTAGTATCCTATAAAGGATAAAATCTTGAGCTTCGAACTCGTCAGGAGACAAACTCATTAGGACAGATTATTTTCCTAAGTAGTCCCCACCAAACACAAATTCAAAATGGCTAAGAATCGTGACGTGGCATTGGTCAAGTCAGAAAGAATGTGATTGGTTGCTTACGGCGAGTGGGTTGGTTGCTAGAAAGCGCAGCCCAATATTGCCCAAATTGCATCTCAACCTTATGGGAGATTATTAAATATAAAGATTTGCACATACAAACTAAACACAGTCACAGATATATATGTGTTTTGGCAACCATTCACGATGTGGCTCAATGAAGAATTAATAAATTAAATAATCAGAGCAATATGCTATAAAGTAATATATATATATAGTAATAATAATAAATTTGAAGACGAAAATCCAAAGAGGGCTCGATAAGGATAAATATATATCAAATATATAAGAACCGTAGAGCAAATATTTATTAAAATAACAGATTAAAGTTTAAGCAAAGAATCGCTGCTTTCACCCTTAACAGGATCTATATACTATGGGATCATAGGTGCAGTAAGTAGCAAGGACCCACTGGATGCTATATCCTTCAACTACTCAGATGGGTTCTATAGAAATAGTAGACACTTTTCGTTACCTAGGTGACAAAATCAGCTGTGGAGGAGGGTGCTCTGAAAGTATAGTAGCCAGAGATATAACAGGATGGAAAAAGTTCAGAGAGCTAATACTGCTGTTGGCCACAAGGGTTTTTTCTCTAAAAGTGAAAAGCAGATTGTATGATGCTTGTATATGAAGCATCAAAAGGCAGATTGTATGATGCTTGAATATGAAGCTCCGATGGATGTGTAATAGTAATGTGTGCGAACGGCAAAGCATCAAATGTTGTGTTTTAGAGAAGAGATTGCGTTGGTATGGCTATGTGGTACGTATGAAGGACGACAGCTGTATAAAAAAGTGCAGGGCAATGAAAATTGATGGAAGCTATGGAGCGGGTAGACCAAGAAAAACCTAGGACGAGGTGATAAAAACTGACCTTGCTCACTTATACCTCTCTAAGACAATGTCACTGGATGGAGATCTTTGGCGCCATGCAGTTGTACAGAAGACCTGCCTGCCCTTGCATACAAACTTACAGTCAGTAGGCACCTCTTAACCCAATATACCCCATCCTCCCATTTCCGTTCCGTCCACTGTGTCGATGACACAACAGCCCACACTGTAAAGTGGCCGTGTAGGAGACACGGTAAAAAGGCTTCCAGTCCACACTGTAAATGTGGTTGGTGTTAGGAAGGGCATCCAGCTGTAAAAAAATTTGCCCGAAACACTTCCGTACGAACTAGAAACGTTCTCCCAACCATTATCCGCATCAAATGGAACAAAACCGTCTTAACCCATGCTAGCGTGGAAGATGGATGTTAAACAATGATGATATATATACAAATATATATATATATATACTATAATTACAGCCCGGCGTTGCTCGGGGTCAGTAAGTTACCAAAGTTAGGTTGCACCACCCATTTTATGGCAGCACTTTTTTGTCTGCCAGGCACTGGGTGAATGAATTGCAGACCTGGACTGCCGAAGCAGGAGCTGCGCCAGCAGTGACAATTGTAGTTTCGCCTATGGATATTATCTCTGTGCAAAGAAGTGTTGAAATTTATTGTTTCACAGTACTTGCGCAACACACGCGTAGACGATGCCAGCCGAACAACAGAGCTGCAATGGAGTTGTTCTGCATGGTTATCTAATGTGTGTTTTCTAAATTTAAGACAGTAGGGAGGGGTGTGATATGGGGGAGAGTTAGCTGCTGTTTCTAGCAGGTTTAGTGACCTCATAGAGGATATTATTGTGTAAATGAACTGATACTTCTTTCTTCCACATTCGTTGATAGATGTTTTAAAAAAGATTTATTGCTATTTTTTTTGTTGTTGAATAAATTTATCTGTTGTTTTTGAATAATTGTTGTTTCGTATGAAATGTAATAAGTTCTCTTTGTCATTGAAGTAAATAAATGTTTGACCGTTCCACACTCAAAAACAAACGTTCTCTCTCTCTCCCTCTCTCTCTCTCTCTCTTAAAGTTTGTAAGTTTAATCGTATATCAGAGAAAGTTGCAGCATGTATGTAGTTTTATCAAATTTTAAGAGGAGTAGAGAGAGGTAAACTGATTGTATTAGAGGGGTAAAGCGTCATGTATTTAGTTTTATCGATTATTTCCGTAATTGTGGGTGAGTGTAAATGAAATAAATAGTCGTTGACCTAAGTTGGACCATTTACAACATTCTTACAGACTTTGGGTCGAATCGGTTTGAAATTGTGCAAATGTATAAAACATGGAACATGCACACACACACACACACAACAACAATCTGCCTTTTATAGATAATGATATATATATATAATCATCATCATCATCATCATAACCACCATTTAACGTCCATTTGTCCACACTACCATGGGTTAGACGAGTTGTCCTGTTGTAAGAGGCCAGGTCAGGTGACCATGTCTTGCTCATACAGAACTGATTTTGGCTTGGTTTCTACAGCTGGGTGCCCTTCCTAACGCCAACCACATTTACAGCAAGTATTGAGTGCTTTTTGTCGTGACACCTACACAACCACTTTACAGTGTGGGCTGGACATTTTTTTTGTGGATGATTGTGGATCACAATGAGAAAAATGTTTTAAAATCTCTGCAATCACATCTGTCAGATCTGCTGACGGTCAAATTCTCTTAACTAATGTATCCATTCAAAATCAGTAGCTGAAACACTTCTCTGAATTGTTCAATTGACCTTCTAATGTAGAGTTGTCTGTCATTGAGTCTCTTGAAAATCTCCCCGTGATTTATGATATGGCATTAGAACCATCTAGGAATTACACTGAGTTGGCTGTAAAAAAGTTGAACAATAATAAGACTCCTGGAATGGATGGTATAAGTGCGGAAGTTCTGAAGCATGGTGTGAGAAAATGGTGGATCTTTTGCAAATAGTAATAGATCATTGTTGTGAGAAAGAGATGTCACAAGACTGGATACATGTTGTTTTAGTAACGTTTTAAGCCTGGTGGTAAAGACCAATGTGGTAATTTCAGAGGAATCTCACTCTCATCGGTTGTTGGCCAAGTTCTGGCCCGTATACAAGAAATGTTTTTAATCTGACAAGATAGAAATTCAAATCCAAAGTTTTCACTTAATTGGTTAGAGACTTGCTGTATGCCAATATTTGTGACCTTGTTAGTCATACAGAGCATGGCTTGCAATCACTTATCTCTTCATTTGATGCAGCATATGATGTCTTTGGCCTTACAATTAACCTGAAGAAAACTGGTCAACCAGCACCTGGTCAAAATGTTCAGCAGTCGAAAATATATATCAAAGGAAAACTTCTTGAGGTTGTTGAATCTTTCATATACCTTGGTAGCTCTGCCAATAAAAACAGTTCATTGGACACAGAAGGACTGCAAAATCTTTTGGCAATTTAGAATCTCATATGAGGTCAGATATTAAAACCAAGACAAAAGTTTCTGTATACAAATCTTTTGTGCTATCTTCTTTTCTTTAATTTTTTGAGACCTAAACATGCTTTAAACGCCAAATAAAGCTAATTTCACCAAAAATGTTTGTGCAGAATCCTGAAAATCTTATGGACCTCATTCATTGCAGACACTAAATTGAAAAATACTAGCTGCTGGTATTTTTCAATTCAATCTTTAATCTTGAGAAACCAACTCAGATGGTCGGGACACCTTGTGTGCATGCATTATAAACATACTCCAAAATGGTTATTTTATAGTGAACTTGTTCAGGGTAAACGAAAACAGTGCAAACCCAGGAAAAGGTTTAAGGATGCACTGAAGAAAAGTTTGAAAAACATTGGAGTTGATGCAAGGCAGCTTGAAGTTTTGGCAGCAGATCATAATAATTGGTGCTCAAAAGTATGGGGTGGTATGAAATGTTTTAAGGAAATCTAAAACATAAAACCAGGAAAAACCAAATGGTTACAAGGCATGAGCATGGTGCTAAGGTTTCGTCTTGTGAAATTTGTGGCAAAATATGCCTATCTCTTTCCGACACAGCAATCAGTGTCATATTGACAATAGCAACTACTTGTCAGTACACAATCAATGCCACATCTGCCATAAAATTATATATATATATATATATATATGTACTAGCTGAATTACCTGCGTTTCACACATTTGTTTTGTAAGAAAATGATGATTGATTTTAAATCAATGATATAATTTATGGAGAAAAACTGTGCATGTCAATATTACTCAATGTAAAATGTAATGCATGAAAAATTGGAAAACATTTTTTGTAATATATCAAATCAAAATTACATTATTAAATCTTATTATTTTGTTTCTTGTAAATAATTTTTTTCAAAATATCAATTCCAAACTTTTGTGAATAGGCATCATATCTTGTCATTTACCTATTGTTTAAATTTCATATAAATCACAGGGAAAAAACTTTCAGCGGCGGTTTGTGCCCCCCGGGGAACCCTTTGATTAAAATGAAATATACTTATCCAAGTACCCTGGGCAATGTAGTTTCAGAATATATATGGTTATGGGGGTCTATCTCCAAAATCATAAGAGTAGTTCGTGAACAAACAAACAAACAAACAAACAGACAGGAATACAACTTTATATATATAGATGTATGTAAATGTGTATATATATGTATATATATATATATATATGTGTAGGAGGTGAGTTTTATTGTAGTACAATAAAGCAATGCAGATATCGGATAAGAAGCACTCTACAGTTTGTGGGACTGGAGTATGCATAATATAAGATCAAAAGATGGTTAAAGGAGTTCCGCATAATAAAATATATGGAACTCCTTTAACCATCTTTTGATCTTATATTATATATATATATATATATATATATATATATGTATGTATCTATGTATATATATATATATAATGTATATACATAATCATCATCATCATCATTTTATGTCCGCTTTTCCTTTCTTTCAAAGGTGGGACGGGTCCTCTTCAGCACAGCATCTCTACATTTATTATGGTTCTTCATTATCTCTGTTCGCTTCAGCGATCTGAGGACAACTCTAAACACCTTCACCCATGTTTTTTGCAGTGTTCCTCTACTGCTTCTTCTATCCACTGGGATTACTTGGCCATACCAACGCAGTCTTCTCTCCTGCACACTACATTTTATTCCTTTTATATACAGTTTCACTCTCAACTCGTCTATGCTTAGTCGTTCATGCACATTGATATTGCACATCCATTGGAGCATGCTTGCTTGTATATATATATATACATATATATCATCATCATCATCATTTTACGTCCGCTTTTCCCTGCTTGCTAGGGTGGGATGGGAACTGATTCTGGCTTGATTTCTACAGCTGGATGCCCTTCCTAATACCAACCTCATTTACAGTGAGTGCTGGGTACTTTTTTGCTGTGGCACCTCCATGACCACTTTGCAGTGGAATGATATCGACCCCAGTCCCTATCATCTCATTTCTACAGCTGAGTAAACTGGAGCAATGTGAAATAAAGTGTCTTGCTCAAGGAAACAACACATCACCCGGTCTGAGAATTGAACTCACAACCTTTCGATTGCAAGGCTAATGCTCTAACCACTAAGCCACGTGCTTCCACACACACACACACACACACGTATATACTAGCAGAGGTACCCGGCATTGTTCGGGTATTAAATAGCAGTCATGTATAGCATTCATGTCAAAACTTCAGTGCTTCTTTGAAAACTATACTTATACGAAATCATCGGCTTTTTCCAAAAATGGGTTCCTGCCCCCAGGGGTCCCCTACTCAATATGTGCCAATTCCGAGTGTTAAAATTCATCTGTAGAACATACGTAGCCCATGTGCCAAGTTTGGTGAAAATTGGTTGCGAACTCCAGAAGTTATGATGTTTTGTTGCTTCAGCCGACTCCAAGGAAGCGGTTAAAGGGGGTTATCTCTCTCGCCGTTTGTCAATCAATGGAGGATCTCTTCTTTGGAGGCGTTTACTCAAGACAAAATGAACTGATATTGGTTAAGAAATGAAAAAATTCCGTCAAATTTGTTCAAGAAAAGGAGCTTACTCCTTGTTGCGATTATAAGACCTCATTTGTAAACAATGTTCCTTGTTTTTCCTTGTCAAGCATATGCAAATAGATTTCTTTTGCTTCCCACTCCAGATAATGTCTGATCCTGGGATTTGTTAATGGACATAGCGAAGCTGACACGAATCGAAAATTGCAGTCTTCTAAAGGAAAATGGAATTTCTGCTCCTGATGGAATGATAGGAATTCTTGGAATGAATACATCATCACCTTTTCCACATCCAGAAAGAATGGTCGCCTCGATAACATGTGACATTGCATTCTTTGTCACCAGGCCTGTCCCATTGCAGAGTCTTGGCGGGTCCAGATTCCGAAGCAGTATTTCCGGAATTCCCTCTTTCAGTTCTAATATGTGGAGCGGTAGTCCTGGAAGCTCCAATGAATTGAGAAATTCTGGAGGATAATTTACTAATTCATTTTGATCTGGGATTGTATCAACTGACTTGTAAGTGTGAAGACTACCAGGAAGGGACTGCATCAGCTGTTTGTCAATTTGTTTTTTGGAGCCAGTATTGCTCTTTCACACAGCCTATTGTGGTTTTCCTAATTTTCCTTCAAATTTGGAAACACTTGGTCTTTGAGATCATTCACAGTATTAACAATGGTACAAACTGGACCGACTCATATCTCCACATCTACATGCACCTTGCCATTGCCAAGTGTTAAAATGTCCTTTGCAAATTTGGTTGACAGTTAGTTGCTTTGCATTTGAGCTCTCATGTTAGTGGTAAGAGTCAGTGTTGTAACTTGTTGCCACACTGGAGAGGACTTAACCCTTTAGTGTTCAAACCGCCCGAAACCGGCTGAAATTATTTCCCCTTCATTTGTTCAAACTGCCCGAAACCGGCCGATAACACCCACATTAAAATATCGTTCTAAAATTAAACAAATCATCATCAAAATCTCGTCAATTCGATAATTACTGCGAGATTAAGCCCTTACCACGAAAATTAATACTTAATATAGTGAAACAACTTAAAACATCATGTTTTTTTAACATTGAAAGTAGAACAGATTTTTTGTTTATCAACATGGCTTGTGAAAGTAGCGATACCGACTTTAAAGGTTTTACACACGACAACATTCAGAATGAACAAGAAACAAAAGATAATATTAGTGATTTATCTTCAAATCAATCAGATTTGTATATTTCTGAAATTTCATCCGACGATGATTGCTGTTTTGAAAGTGAAAACGAAGGAGATCTCCAAGACGCCATTGAAAAATACTACACCGATATATGTTCCTGATTTTATTCAAAATACTGGTCCACAACACACATTAGCTCCTGATGCTAAAGCACTGGATTATTTCTTTTTGTTTTTACCACAAACTTTCTTCGAAGTTGTGGCAGAAGAGATTAATCACTATGCCCAACAACAGATTTCAAATCGAGGAAAACCCGAACTGTTTGGTGACCGACATGCTGCGGAAATGCAAGCATTTTTTTACTGTAAATATTATGTTCGGTATAAAACAATTTCCAAGACTGTGGAATTACTGGAGCACTGATATAAGGTTTAGTGATCCTTATATATCAAGTATTATGCTGAAAACAACGTATTTAAAATTAAACCAGTATTTGCACCTGGTTGATACTTCAAATGCCCCTATTAATTAATTTCACCTGCCCATGAAAGTCAAATTTAACCAAAAAAAAATCAGGTAAAATTATATAATTGTAAATTATTGATATTTAAACATCTACTGACAAAATTTCAAGCCTGCACATAGAAAATTAAGAAAATTACAAACAAATAAAATTGATAACCCTCTTGAGTACGATTAGCTCAAAACAATGCGAACAGATAAGCATAACATTTGAAAATTAATGCGAATGCTAAAGGGTTAAGGCATGCTTTGACTTCATCTGCCCTGGTGCCTTTGGGAATGACGGGATGAGTTTGCCTGAAATCACCAGACAACAGAAGCGTTACACCTCCCATTGGATCCTGACAGTCTCTGATATCTTTTAGGGCTCTATCTACTGCTTCCAGAACTCCTTTGTGAAACCATGGTGCATTCATCCCATGCAATGAGATGACACTTTCTGAGGACTTCCCCCTGGTCTGAGTTCTTACTGATGTTGCATGTAGGCATGTCAGATGTTGCTAAATTCAGAAGGAGCTTAAAGTTTGAGTGTGCTGTCCTGCCACCGAGCAACAAAGTTGCAGCAATCCCAGATGAGGCCACAGCTACCGCCATATCAGAAATTTCTTTTTTTATCCCTGTCTTACCATATGTTTTAAAAGTTTATTCACTACCTCCGTAAAAACATTCATCTGGCTACTTATTCTACCATAGCGTATAACTTGGCTAGGAAACATAATAATATGTTGGTGCACAGCTAGATGCAAAGGGTATCCAAATCACCTTAAAGCTAAACTCCTTAGTCTTATTGTAGACCTTTGTAACTATCATCTCGCCACGTATTTCACCCTATGAACGAAAGGCCGGTTATATGATGCCTGTGTGAGATGCGTGATGCTGCATGGTAGTGAGGGATGGGCAGCAAATGTGGAGGATATGCGATGGCTGGAGAGAAATAAAGCGAGCATGCTTTGTTGGATGTGCAATGTCAATATGCGTGAACGACCAAGCATAGACGAGTTGAGAGTAAAACATTAGTGTCTGCAATTCTGTTTACATACCAACACAATAGCAAGAATGAGGGGCTCATTCTATTGACATGGTTTTAAAAAAAGAGGCTGTTTGCATAATTGCAAATGAATCGAATATTATTAATATTCGAAAAACTCAGATTACATTTATATATATATTCATATATATATATAGTTGGAACCATCAATGTAAGCACAATGAAAGGAAGAGCAGGAGAAATTGTAGAAATGCTAGAGCGAAAGGAAATTGATGTATACTGTGTGCAAGAGACTAGATGGAAAGGAGAGTCCGCTAGAGTCCTTGTAGGCAAAAGTCAATGCTACAAATTTTTCTAGGTGGAAAATGACAACGGGATGGGAGGGGTAGGTATACTATTAGATGACAAATGGGTTGATAAGGTAATCTCAGTGAATAGGGTGAATGCAAGAATCATCAAACTCAGACTAGTCCTGAATTACCACAATAATATCAGCTTACGCACCCTAATTGGGATTGCCAGACGAACTTAAGGATAGATTTTACAAGTCCCTAATGCACACTACTGCCCTAACAAGCGACAATGACTTCTTAATAGTTGCAGGAGATTTCAACAGACACGTTGGTAAACACCGTGACGGCTTCTATAGAGTCCATGGAGGCCACGGGTTTGGCACAAGAAATGAAGAAGGCTTCTTGAATTCTGCGACGCCAATGACATGTCAATATGTAACATAAACTTCAAAAAACCCGACGACCATCTGATCACCTATAGATCAAGGGAGCATTTTAGTGAGATAGATTTTATCCTCATCTGAGGGCGTGATAGATGGACGGTTGTAAACACAAAAGTCTTCCACAGGGAGGAGGAGAGTGACTTGGTGGTGGAACAATAAGGTAGATGAGCCAGTTAAGACTAAGAGACAGGCATGGAAAGAATGAAAGAACGGGGGAAGCAGGGTACATTACATAGAGACCAGGAGGGAAGCTAGGCGACAAGTATACTTAGCTAGAAGGGAAGCAGAGGATAGAAAATTCTTTGCAACGTGAGGACCAGAAACAGGAGGTGTTCAAGATTGCGAGGCAGTATGTCAGAGAGAATTGTGATGTCATTGGAGAGAAGTGTATCCGGAATGATAATGGTGAGCTTGCCTTCTCAAGTGCCAAGAAGAAAGCTGCGTGGACCTTACCCAATTGCACCTCTCAAGAGCAATGACACACGACGGTGACCTCTTGTGTCAAGCAGTAATACAGAAGACCCGACTGCCCACAGGAACAAGCCGAAGCTGAAGCATATAGACAATATGCCCCCACACCCTCCCACCGCAAAGCGGTCGTGGAGGTGAAACGGCAAAAACGCACCCAGCTCACACTGTAAAGTGGATGTGTAGGCGCCACGGATAAAAGCACCCAGCACTCACTGTAAATGAGGTTGGTGTTAGGAAGGGCATCCAACCATAGAAATCAAGCCAGAATCAGTTCCTGTATGAGCAAGACAAGGTCAGCCGACTGGCCACTGCTCACAACAGGACAACCCGTCTAACCCATGCTAGCGTGGAAGAATGGACGTAAAATGGTGATGATGATGATGATATATATTTATATATATATATATATATATATATATATATATATATATATATATATATTCATATATTTATTGTTATACTTGGGGAGGGTCATATTGTTGTAATATTGCCAGAAATATAACAGAACACACTCACTGTTTGGTTGGTTTTTGCTTCTGTATCTTTTATATCTCCATAGTTAATTAATTTACTTGGCAATCAATGTTTATCATTGATTGAGCAGTGGTTAAAAATACAGATATAAATATATATAGTCTATCAAAGTTCTTTCGTTGCACATCTGCAATATCATCAGTGGTACTATTACGTTTCCTCCTATTGTATTGTATGTCTCTGCCATTTTGAAAAAAGTGATGCTGGAAAAATAACGGGAAATATACATAGGAAAAAATATATATAAAAAAAGGAGTAAGAAAAATAATATATAAAAATATATTGCAATATATAAAAAAGCATATGTGTATATACACACACATACACACATTCACATATAAGTGGAAGATATGTATATCATCATCATCATCATCATCATCATTGTTTACCACGCTTGCATAGGTTTGGATGGGAATTTTCCCACTTGAGGCAAGATTGGTTGTCTTGCTCGTATAGGACTGTCTGGCGGGTTTTCTCGGCTGGATGCCCTTCCTAACACCAACAACGTTTACAGTGTGGACTGGGAGGTTTTTACCGTGTTACCTACACGGCCACATTACAGCGTGGACTGTGTTTTTTTTTGTCGTGACACCTACACGACCTCATTTGTTTCGGACTGGATGTTGTGGTACCAACATAACTTTACATCGAAAGGGGTGGTGTGGATGGGGTGAGGGTGGTGGGATGGGGGTGTATTTTTGTTAGAGGTGCCTACTGACTAAGTTTCGCTTTGTACTTAGGCAAGGCGGGCCTTCTGTATTACTGTGTAGCGCCAAAGATCTCGGTCTAGTGACATTGTCTTGGAGAGGTGTAAGTGTGTGAGGTCGGAATTTATCAAGTCGTCCCAGGTTTTTCTGTGTCTGCCTACTCCGTGGCTACCGTCTATCTTTATCGCCCTGCACATTTTTATACAGCTGTCGTCTTTCATGCACATCATGTGACCATACCAACGTAGTCTTCTCTCGAGTAAACAACATCTGATTCCTCTTATTCCTAATTTCTCCCTTACATTTACTACAGAGCATGCAAGCTTCGTTCCTCTCCAGTTTGCATATATCCTCTGCACACAATGCCCATGTCTCACTGCCATGTAACATCGCTGTTCGTATGCAGGCATCATACAGCCTGCCTTTCATTTTTAGAGAGAACCCTTTAGCGGTCAATAGTGGTATAAGCTCTCTGAACTTTTTCCATCCCGTTCTGACTCTAGCTACTGTACTTTCAGAGCACCCTCCACCACTGCTGATTTTGTCACCCAGGTAACGGAAGGTGTCCACTATTTCTATAGAACCATCTGTGCAATGGAATGAGCTAGTATTCTGTGGGCACTTGCTGCTACTTATTGCACCTGAGCACCGGCCACATATAAAATCTATATTCTTAGTTAGCTTACCTTTGATCCCACTACATCTTTTATGCACCCATACTTTGCATTTGGGACATAAAATGGAGTTTCTGCCTACTTCTTTCCTACACACTGAGCATGGCCACTTCCCAGATGGGACCAGTGCCCTATTTTCCTTGCTACAACCTAGAACTTTAGTCTTAGACAGGTTAATTTTAAGGCCTTGTGATTCTAGGCCATGCTTCCATGTTTGGAATTTCTCCTCTAGTTCAGGTCAGCCATTGATTCAGCTATGAACGTTAGATCATCTGCATATAGGAGTTCCCATGGGCACCCGGTCTTGAACTCCTCTGTTATAGCCTGAAGGGCAATACTAAATAGTAGGGGGCTAAGGATGGAGCCTTGATGGACACCAACTTTTACGCTAAACTCTTCACTATATTCGTTGTTAATTCTAACCTTGCTGACTGTTTCTTTATACATGGCTTGTATAGCTCTCACAAGCCAATCGTCAACACCTAGTTTTCTAAGAGCCCACCAGATAATGGAACGGGGGACTCTGTCGAAGGCTTTCTCCAAGTCAACAAAAGTTAAGTATAGGGGTTTATTTTTAGCTAGGTACTTCTCCTGTAGTTGTCGTACAATGAAAAGAGCGTCTGTTGTACTTTTACCTGAGACAAACCCGAACTGCATTCTATCTAGATCAATTCACTCTCTGATTAGTTGCGCTTTTACTTTTTCTGTGACCTTCATGACCTGGTCAATTAATTTAATGCCTCTATAGTTTCCCTTATCTAGGGCATCTCCTTTACCCTTATAGCAGTTAATGATGATGCTGCTACGCCAGTCGTTTGGAACGACCCCATTCTGTATTACTTGGTTTACTATCCGGGTGACCATAGTGTCTCCCACCGATCCAGATGCTTTCAGCATTTCAGCAACCATTTCCGAAGGCCCAGCCGCCTTGCCTGTCTTCATATCTTTGATCACCTTACTTATACTACCTTCAACTTGCACTGCTGGTCCCTATATTGGATCGATGTGGGGGAGACTGTCTTTCTCTCCTTTATTCTCCTCATTTAGTAGCCTTTCGTAGTAACACTTCCAAGCTACCATCTTATCAGCGTTTGTGATGGCAAGTATACCATCTTCATTAAGGATACACTTCTCCCCGACAATATCATGGTTTTCCTTGACATATTCTAGCAATCCTGAACACCTCACGTTTTTGGTCCTTGCGTTGTAGAACATGCTTGAACTTTCTTTCCTCTGCTTCCCTTCTTGCGAAGTACACTTGACTCCTAACTTCCCTCCTGACCACTTAATAGTCTTCTCTACTTCCCCCATCCTGCCATGCTTTCCAAGCCTGCTTTTTGGCCTTGACTCCTCCACCTTACTGTTCCACCACCATGTTACTCTCCTCCTGCCTATAGGTCTCCTCCAGCCACAGATTTCATCTGTCGCCTTCAGCAGGTTAGCTTTCAGGAATACCCACTGTTCCTCTATATTGTACGACTCTAATTGCTCTTCCTTACTATCAAACGCATCAAGTAATATGCTTTTAAATTTATTACTGGCTTTGGGGTCCTTTAGCTTCCATATTTTTCTCCTGAGGATAGTCCTCTTCCATTGTCGAGTACGTCTCGTCCTGACTATGAGGTCGCTAATTATGAGTCTATGTTGGGAGGTTCATTCTTCATGAGGGAGGGATTTAGTGTTTACAACAGACACTCTGTCATGTCTTCTGGTAAGGATATAATCTACCTGGCTGGTGTGTTCCCCTGAACTATAGGTGATCAAGTGATTGTCTCGGTTTTTGAAGTTAGTGTTACAGATAGTTAGGTTATTTGCGTCACAGAATTCCAGGATTCTGGAGCCTTCCTCATTTCTAGTACCAAACCCATGTAGCCACTGTCGGTTATTTGGGAGGTATAAAATCTGTATTTTATAACGCCAGGCAGTCCGGTTTGTGGTGCATATGCAGATATTATTGTCACAGTAGTTCTATTGAGGACAAGTCTTATTTTAATTATTCTGTCGTTCACTCTATTTACGCCTATTATCTTATCTGCCCACTTTTCTGCTACCATGATTCCTACTCCACCCAGCCCATTGTCATTTCCCACCCAGAAAAGCTTATAGCATCGTTCTTTACCCACGATGAATCTAACAGACCCTCCCTTCCACCTGGTCTCTTGAATACAACAAACATCGACCTCCTTACGTTCAAGCATTTCTACAACCTCGTTAGAGCGACCCTTTAAGGTGCCTACATTCATGGTACCAACTCTGAAGTTTTGGATTGCGTTTCGAGGGTGGGAACAGTAGGATGCAGGGGGGTGTGTGTGTGTGAGGGAGATGGGGTTATGTTAGCCATCTGCGGCCGAAATAAAGAGGAGGAGTCCTTGCATTCTTGTCCGGCAGCATGAAGTGAATTTGTCTTTATCTTTGGCATTGTCACTGAGTGTCCAGATATTTTCTTTTCAAACTCTCCAGAATTCCGTAGTCCATCCATCATATCGATAGGCAGCCAGGTCTAAACTTAAGTGATAGCATAGGCCGCAGACTTATGATTGGCCCACGTAATAATGGTGGTAAGTGGGGGCGGGTGGGAGGGATATGGAGTAGTTAGTGAGAAGGTTTAAATAAAATCCTCGAATTTTGGGCATAATTTAACAAGCATACATAACAGTAATAAGAGAAGAATTATGGGAATTTAAAAAATAAGTTATCGAATAGCATTGAAGAAGCAAAGATTGGATTCTGGGCGAAATGATACAGATAGATGAATGGACCAGGGAATAAAAAATGGAGAGAAGAGTGAAGAAATAGCATTAGTACATTACATTTCACCGAGCGAGCAGCCTAGCCTGAAAAGGGGTTGACGAATTCTGAGTTTCGTACTTGCAAAAGATTTATTTTATATTTGGAGAGAGAGGAAGGGATTGAGAGAGAACCAGCATGATATAGTGGGGGGTGAAGAATAGGAGGGAGCAGAGAAGGTTAAGGTTTAAATAAAATCCTCGAATTTTGGGCATAAATACATATATATATACACACACACACACACATATATCGTGAGGAGTGCGATGCTGCATGGTAGTGAGACATGGGCAGCAACTGCAGAGGATATGCCACGACTGGAGAGAAACGAGGCAAGCATGCTCCGCTGGATGTGCAATGTCAATGTGCGTGAACGACCTAGCATGAATGTGTTGAGTGAGAAACTGTCTGAGAGGGATAGATTGTAGTGTGCGAGAGAGGAGACTGAGGTGGTATGGACATGTGATGCGCATGGAGGATGACCGATGGATGTAGAAGTGCCAGAAAATGCCAGTTGAAGGAAGACGTTGTAGAGGTAGACCACAAAAAACATGGGCGGAGGTGGTGAGAACAGACCTCAGATCGCTGAAGCTCACGGTGGAGATTACGAAGGACCGTGACAAGTGGAGAGATGCTGTGCTGAATTAGACCCTACACACACACATCTACAGAGAGAGACAGAAAAACAGAGGGAGGAGAAAAGAGAGAGATAGGCCGTTAGACAGAGAGAGATACAATTAAAGTGTTAGTTATTCAGAGAGAGAGAGTTGGAAAGACAATGTGACACCGGAGGGGGTGTGGAGTGGTGGGGGCAGGTATACCTAGCCGGGCGCCAGCCGGACGGGCCAGCTAGTCTAATATATATTTTTGAAATGGGTGGTGGTCAAAATTCAGTTGTGCACGGTTAAATGGTAGTAGACGTGGTCGGACGGACATGAAAATTTACACACCTATGTAAAAAGTGCCAAGGAAGCAAATAGATGAGGTTTCAAATCTCTAACTTGAAAAATGTGGTCCCTGGGGCCCCAAAACGGTCTATCTACTATCGCTGGCAGGTTTTCTACAGCTGGATGCCCTTCCTAACACCAACCACATTTACAGTGTGGAACTGGGAACTTTTTACCATGTTACCTACACGGCTACATTACAGCGTGGACTGTTTGTTTTTTTGTCGTGACACCTACACGATCTCGATCTCATTATCTCATTTATTTGGACTGGATGTTGTGGTACCAACTTTACAGAGAGAGGGGGTGGCGTTGGTGGGAGTGGGAGGATAGGGTAGGGCTAGTGGTTGGGGTGTATATTTGGTTAAGAGGTGCCTACTGACTAGGTTTTGCTTTGTACATAGGCAAGGTGGGTCTTCTGTATTACTGCGTAGCGCCAAAGATCTCGGTCCAGTGACATTGTCTTAGAAAGGTGCAAGTGTGTAAGGTCGGAATTTATCAGATCGTCCCAGGTTTTTCTGGGTCTACCTACTCCGTAACTGCCATCAATTTTGATCGCACTGCACTTTTTTATACAGCTGTCGTCTTTCATGCGCATCATGTGGCCATACCAATGTAGTCTTCTCTCTAGTAAACAGCATCTGATCGCTCTTATTCCTAGTTTCTCACTTAGTTCATCTATGCTTTGCCGTTCACGTATATTACTATTACACATCCAACGGAGCATGCATGCTTCATTCCTTTCCAGTCTGCGCAGGTCCTCTGCACGTAATGCCTATGTCTCACTGCCATGTAGCATTGCTGTTTGTATACAGGCATCATACAATCTGCCTTTCATTTTTAGAGAGAAACCTTTTGTGGCCAAGAGCGGTATAAGCTCTCTGAACTTTTTGCATCCCGTTCTGACTCTGGCTACTGTACTTTCAGGACACCCTCCACCACTGCTGATTTCGTCACCCAGGTAACGGAAAGTATCCACTATTTCTATAGAACCATCTGGGCAATAGAAGGAGCTAGTATCCTGTGGACACTTCCTACTTATTGCACCTGAGCATTGGCCACATATAAAGTCTACGTTCTTAGATAGTTTACCTGTGATCCCACTATATCTTTTATGTACCCATACTTTGCATTTGGGACATAAAATGGAATTTCTGCCTACTCCTTTCCTACATATTGAGCATGGCCATTTCCCTGAGGGCACCTGTGCCTTATTTTCCTTTCTACAAACTAGAACTTTAGTCTTAGACCAGTTAACTTTAAGGCCTTTTGATTCTAGGCAATGCTTCCATCAGGCAAGGCTGATATAGAGAGAAGGCCCATTCAATGAGGCCATTTTCGCCACTTTCACCCACCTTTCATAAAACTTGCTGGAGTACAGCACCTTTCTCTCCATCCTGATTCTTCTTCCAAAGTGGTATTTGAAAAAAAGAATCAGTTGTTGGCCGGAGAGAAAAGTGTCTGACCTCAGCCCTTTTAACCTTGTCCACCATACAACCTCTTTTGCCATAGCTATCACACAAAGGAAAACCGCCTCTCCTTCGTTTTTGAAGGAGGGTGGCGGTTTGATCATGGCAATGGACTCGGTGGTCAACCGGATTGGTCCAACCCGCGACAATAGTTGTTCTACATAGCCCCACAGGTCGGTAACGCCCGGGCAGTGTATGAATGCGTGCGTGACGGTTTCTTCGTCTCGCACGCATCTTTTTCGAAGGGTCCCTGCCCGGGCACCCATGTCTGTAGAGCTTGTCTCGAACTGGTAGAGCTCCTCGGTAGCACTGCCAGGCCAGAGACTTCTGGAAGTTGTCCATCGGTCCCGGGCGGAAGGTCCTACCGAACAGACTGGCCAGTTCGTCTTCCTCAACGCCTAGAGTTTCTTCGAGCGCGTCGTCGCACTTGCTGCGGATCAACCCTCTATATAATGATGAAATGGAGTCTCCACTGATCGCCGGGTCCGCCTGCCAGAGGGCTGTGAGCGCCTGAGCATATTCGATGTGCCAGTCGCCCATTTTCCTCGGTCTTTGCTTGACCCAGGACTGCAGCTCGGTCAGCGAGACGAGTTGTGGGAAAACTCGCCTCACGAACGGGGCCCACACCGGTTGTCCGGTGAGGAATACGTAGAGATGCTGCAGCCTGAGTGCGTGTTTGCACATCGTCAGCCACGGTATCCCCAGCCCTCCCTTGGAAGGGTGTTGGCAGCAGATGGATCTTCGTACCAAAGGAGCTCTTTCTTCCAAAGGAATTGGTAGAATGCGCGCCCCATTTTGGTGAGCGTTTTGGCTGGACAAGGCACGACTGTCAAGTGGGAGTAGATGACGGACGCTATAAAAGTGTTCGCCACCTTCGCTCGACTTTTCAAGGATAGTTTGCACTCGGCCCACTTCTGGGTGAGTGCAAACACCTTGGCCGTCACCTCGTTCCAGTTTTTCTCCACCTGGAGGAAGTTTGTGTTACAGATAGTTAGGTTATTAGCATCACAGAATTCCAGGATTCTGAAGCTCTCCTCATTTCTATTTCCAACCCCATAGCCTCCATGGATTCCATCATAGACATCACTATGTTGTCCAACGTGACCGTTTAGATTGCTAGCAATAATTAAGTAGTCGCTGTCGGTTATTTGGGAGGTAGTGTGCATTAGCATCTCATAAAACCTGTTCTTTATAACGTTAGGTAGACCAGATTCGGGTGCATAAGCGGATATTATTGTCACAGTAGTTCTATTTAGAACTAGTCTTATTTTAATTATTCTGTCATTCACTCTATTTACGTCAATTACCTTATCTACCCATTTTTCAGCTAACATACTTCCTACACCACCCAGTCTGTTGTCATTTCCCACCCAGAAAAGTTTATAGCATCGTTTTTTACCCACGATGAATCTGGCAGACCCACCTCTCCACCTAGTCTCTTGAACAAACATCAACTTCTTTATGATCAAGCATCTCTACAACCTCATTTGAGCGACCTTTCAATGTGCCTACGTTCATGGTACCAACTCTGAAGTTGGGATGGATGGGTTGGAGGGGCAGGGATGGGTGTGGGAGACGGAATTATGTTGGTCATCCATGTCTAAAATAAAAAGGGGTCCTTGTATTCTCGTCCTGCAGCGGGAGGTGAATTTATCTTTATCTGTGACATTGTCATTGAGTGCTTAGACTTTCCAAATTCCGCAGTCCACCCATCAAACAGGTCTAAACTTAAGGAGTAGTAACCGAGGTGGTTGCTTTGCTATACTGATTTGTTAGAGAACTTAGTATAAGCCACTGAGTTATGATTGGACCATATAGCAATGGTGGTGTGTGGGGGTAGGAGGGCGAGAAATGGGTAACTTTAGGAGAAGATTAGTTTTAGGAAGGGTCCAACAGAATGAGACATTATTAAAAACATGTAAAATATTAATTGAAAATCCGAGCGAAAAACGGAGAATTTGAATTCTAGAGTGGCATAAATAGAAGTTTAATGTTCAAATCACCTGAAATTATTTCCCCTTCATTTGTTCAAACCGCCCGAAATCGCCCACACTAAAAAATTGTTCTAAAAATAAACAAACCATCATCAAAATCCCGTGAATTCGAGACTGCTGCGAGATTAGGCATTTACCACGAAAATCAACACTTAATATAGTGGAACAACTTAAAACAAGTGTTTTTTTTCAACTTTGAAAGTGCAACAGATTTTTTTTTTTGTTTTAACATGATTTGTGAAAGTAGCGATACCGACTTTGAAGTTTTTACACACGACGAGATTCAGAATAAACAAGAAACAAACGATAATATTAGTGATTTATCTTCAAATGAATCTGATGTTTATATTTCTGAAATTTCGTCCGACGATGTTTGTTGTTTTGAAAGTGAAAACGAAGTAGACTCCAGGGCATCATTGAAAATATTACAGCAACTTGGTTGAAAAATACCACATATGTTCCCGATTTTATTCAAATTACTGTTCCACAACAGTAAAGCACTGGATTATTTCCTTTTGTTTTTACCACAGACTTTCTTCAAAGTTATGGCAGAAGAGATATGCCCAACAACAAGAGGAAAATCCGATCTGTTTGGCGACTGACAGATGCTGCGGAAATGCAAGCATTTTTTACTGTAAATATTATGTTCGGTATAAAACAATTTCCAAGACTGTGAAATTACTGGAACATTGATATAAGGTTTAGTGATTCTTATATATCAAGTATTATGCTGAAAACAACGTATTTAAAATTAAACCAGTATTTGCACCTGGTTGATACTTCAAATGCCCCTATTAATTAATTTCACCTGCCCATAAAAGTCAAATTTGACCAAAAAAATTAGGTAAAATTATATAATTGTAAATTATTGATATTTAAACATCTACTGACAAAATTTCAAGTCTGCACATAGAAAATTAAGAAAATTACAAACAAATGAAATTGATAACCCTCTTGAGTATGATTAACTCAAAATAATGTGAACAGATAAGCATGACGTTTGAAAATTAAAGCGAATGTCAAAGGGTTAAAACTCTGCTTATTGAGTGGACGACGGGTAAAAGGAAAGACAAGTATTTTACTTACATTCTCAAAATCGACAGATCGTCCGTAAGATAGATTAGATAGATAGATAAATTCTGTCCTTGGGAACCCAGCAAGATTTATTTTATACTTGCGATCAGACGGGGGGGGGGGGGGGGGGATGAGAGAAGGAGCAAACTGTTTACAAAGTTAGCGAGCGAGATGAAGGAAGGTTCTAGAATAATTAATTAATAATAATAATACTAGAAGGGTCTAACAGAATGAGACATATTATTAAAAATGTGTAAAATATTAATTGAAAATCCGAGAGAAAAACAGAGAATTTGAATTCTAGACTGGCATAAATAGAAGTTTAAAACACTGCTTATTGGGTCAACTTCATGGGTAACTTTAGGAGAAGATTAGTTTTTAGGAAGGGTCCAACAGAATGAGACATATTATTAAAAACATGTAAAATATTACTTGAAAATCCGAGAGAACGCCGACGATAAGTGAAATCTCTGACACTATTTGAAAACTAAAAAACAACAAGGCGTCTGGAGAAGATGGTATTCCAGCTGAGATTTTTAAACACTCTACCGACATATTAGCCCTGCTCCTTCACAAAATCATTGTCCGTGTCTGGGAATCCGAAGGCCTTCCCCAAGACAGGAGCGGCGCCGTTCTGCTTCCGTTTTTCAAGAAAGGCGATAAACGCTGTTGCACCAACTACTGCGGTATAAGCCTAATCGACATTGCTGCTAAGATATTCGCTACCATATTGCTAAAACAATTTCAAAATCGAGATTCGCGCATAATGCGGTTTTCGTTCTGGTCGAGGGTGTACAGATCAGATTTTCACACTGCGTCGGGTGCTTGAGCATCGCTGGTGCTATCAGCAGAAGACTCTCGTCTGCTTCATAGATTTTGCCACTGCTTTTGATTCAGTCGATCGTGGAGCCCTTTGGAAGGTTATGCATGCAGATGGTATGCTACTGAAACTCCTTGACCTTCTGCTAAAATCCTACTATCTTTCTACCCGCACTAAGGTCTGTACTTATGGTCAAGAATCCCAGTTCTTTGACATCCGCTCTGGCGTTCGACAAGGCTGTGTTCTGTCGCCTACATTGTTCAATTATACTATTGATTGGATCACCACCCATGCGCTCATGAACTTTCTTGGTGTCACAGTGGGCCATAATTTCCCGCTGTTGGACCTGGACTTTGCTGCCAATATAGTGATTCTGGGAGAAAGCTTTACAGACATCCAGTTGGCAATCAATAAGCTGCAGTTCTTCATCTCCAAATTCGGCATGAAAGTGAATGCACAGAAGACCAAGCTGCTGACTGCAGGTTTCTTACCCTCTGAAAAAAAAACCGATTGTCCTCGACGGAGAAACCCTTGAAGAGGTTGATCGCTTTAAGTACCTAGGTTCTATAGTCACTGCAACAGGCCAAGGAGTTGAGGATATAAATGGTTGCATCGGTAACGCTCACCTCGCCTTCTGTCGTCTACACGCTCGGCTGTGGAGCAGACATGAAATTAAACTGACCACCAAAATTCGGATCTACCAAGCGCTTCTCCGAACAATCCTGCTATACGGGTTCGAAATCTGGCCACTGAGAGCAGAGGACATGCGCAAACTGAAAGTGCTCGACCATCATTGTCCTTCGTGTTCGCTGGCAACAATTCATCTCGAATTCTGCAATCCGTGCATGCTGTAAAATCTCCTCCCTCCAGCAAGCTCTTCTCACGAGGCGTCTTCGCTGGCTTGGTCATGCTTTCCGTCGAGAACCGGGGGACTTCATCCGCGAAGCCATTGATGCATCTCCTCTGTTGGGTTGGAGGAAACGTTGTGGAGGCCAACTGAAAACATGGCTTAGGACGGTGAGGCAAGACACTGAGATGATCTTAGGCCCACGCCTGTGTGGGGTTCGGCGATGGAACCGCGAATAGCTGACACTCATATCTTCGATAGCGTCGAACTGTCGTGCTTTGTCAGCCTTCATTCAGGATATGGTAAATTCGTTGGACGGAGCCGGCTCAACCGACCCAGGGTGAATGCCACCACACACACACAAACACACACACGCATATATACACATATACGTACATACATATACATATGTGTATATAAATAAACATTTTTTTACATATATACCTGCACACATACATATACATACATTTACACACATAAAGATACATATACATACATATATTAGCGCGTACTTACGGCCATACAATAGTATGCATACATACACATGGTCACCTACAAAAATACATATATGGGTGGGTTAAGGATTAAGAAGACTCAGTAAATGAGTGAAAAATAAAAATATAACTGGTATAAAATAAGTGTTGAATGTATGTGATAAAGGGAGAATGTTGAGGAAATGATAAAGCCAATAAGTGAATAATATAAGTGTAAAATAAAATAAAATAAAATAAAGTGTTGAATATGTAAAATAAAGTGTTGAATATTATAAAATAAAATAAAGTGTTGAATATGTAAAAAAGTGCAGGGTGTTTTAAATAAGAGATAGTGTTCAAGGTCAAAGTAAATGAAGAAATGGATAAAATAGGTGTAATATAAAATAAAATAAGTGTTGAAAGTATGTGGTAAAGGGCCAGGGTGGTTAAAATAAGAGAGAGTGTTCAGGAAAAGATGAAGTCAATAAGTGAATAATATAAGTGTAAAATAGAATAAAATAAAATAAGTGTTGAACGTGTAAAAATGGTGTTTAAAATAAGAGAAAGTGTTCGTGATAAAATAAGATAGTGTGTTCAAGGTAAAATAAAGGAAATGAATAAAATAGGTGTAATATAAAATAAGGGTGTAATATAAGATAAGTGTTGAATGTGTGATGAAGGTCCGGAGTGTTTAAAGTAAGAGAGGGTGTTCAAGGCATAATATAAGATAAGTGTTGAATGTGTGATAAAGGTCCAAGATATATAAAGTAAGAGTGTTCAAGGTGGATAAGTGTCCAAAATGGTATTTTGATACCAAGAAAGGAGATGTGTTCTTATCTGTGGGCAAATTTAAACCGGCCATAACCGGCCAGAATTTGTTCACCTCTTTCTGTTGAAACCAGTTGTAACTGGCCACTCATACTTATGTTAAGGTATTGTTCTCAAAATAAATAATATCAGAATCTCGTAGATTCGATATTATATGAGATAATTATGTTTACCATGAAAATACAATAATAAATATAGAGTAATGTAAATGTTAAATATTTCAGAATTAGAGTTAAGACAGGTGTTGGGAGATTTCAGATTTTGTAGAATTCTATAATTTTCTGTTACAAGGTACACCTTCTTGTGCCTTTAACATATTATTTTGATTGGTCTAAAATAGACCAATCAATTTTATATGAGATCCCATGCTCTTTCATCTCTCTCACTCTATTTGCCGGCGCTGTAGTTTTCTTTTTATCCTGGTGTCGAAAGGAAGCGACATGTGCATAGTATCTTTTTTTAAAGGTATCTTGAGTCATACCCACATAACCTTCTCCAGCAGAAGGTTGGTTGGTGTTAATAGGCTTTATAATTGCCTCATATACAATGGATTTGATGCTGCATTTGCTTTGAAAAGGACATTCTCCTGCATTTCTGCATGAACATCCTGGGATTCCTCTGTCAGTTTTTCCGGTGGTGATCTTAGATTTTATGGAAGCACTACAAGGATAGCTAATCTTGACACAGTTTCTGTTAAAAATTTTGTTATATTTATGGTGATGGGGGAAATGTTTATCTACTAATTCAAGGAACTTTCTACCTACATTAGTTTTGAGTGCTAAAGAGAAGGGTGGTGTGAACCAGATTATTTTTCTTTTCCTATTATTATGTTTAGAGGGGTTAGAAATATATTTAATTTGTTCAGTGAATCCGCTATTTTAAAGGGCCTTATTATAGTAAAGGGCTGCTTTATTAAATATTTCTTCAGAAGAAGAGAGTGTAGATATCCTACAACTAATATTAGGGATGAGGTTTTTAAATACTATGGCGGGGTGGCATGACTGCTTATTTATATATTTTAGATTCTCATTAGGTTTATGGTAAGGTTTAAATGAAGCAGTAAGTCAAGATTTATATCAAGGAAATTTACGTTGGTAAGATTAGTATCTATAGTAATTTTAAGATTTAGGTCAGAAAAATTTTTAGTTAAATCTTTAAGAAAAGTGTCGAGGTCATGGCCATTGGTGGTATGAGAGACTGCTAGTCCGTCGTCTTGATATAACTCAATAGTATGATTTGTGAATTTTTCTTTTATTGCGTGTAGAAGGAACAAGTTGACCAAATCACACACATCGGCACTGTCAAAGAAACCCATAGAGACATCAAAAGGGTTTTCTGGGTTTGATTTTTTTACCCAAGTTTCATTTTGGCAAAAACTAGAGTTTTCCGGGAATGTAAAATTACTTCCTTTTCTAAATTGGATATATTAGTGTAATTTTTAGTGAATTCTAATGCTTTGGCTAATAAGGATTGAGTTATAGAAGGGTAGAAGTCTACTAAATTGAATTGAGTGAATCTAGATTTATTTTTTTCAGGTATATTAAACCATGAAAGTACTGAAGATGTGTGTGACGCCTTTGTATCATACTGTCCGACCACTTATCTATGTTTTTATATTTTATTTTATTTTTACCTATGTATTTGCATATGTATATGTTTGCAGACTAGTGTGTTTATATGCTTGTGTATATATGTATGTGCACGCGTATTTGTTATATTTATTTACTTTTTTATTTATGAGTTCGCAGTCTTAACATACATATACGCACACACACACATATATATATATATATATATATATATATATATATATATATGTGTGTGTGTGTATATGTATATGTTTGTATATGTATTTATAAATGTGTGTGTATATGTGTATGTCTGTATATGTATGTTTGTGTATATATATGCGTATATATATATATATATATATATATATATATACAGTGATACCTTGAGATACGAGTGAACCGACATACAAGCTTTTTGAGATACGAGCCATCACTCAGCTAACTTTTTGCCTTGTGATACGAACTGAGTTTTGAGATACGAGCTACGAGCTAGCGGGTGCCTGAGAAGGGGTGCAGAATTAATTTCGCCCGGTCAACCCCAACCAAAGTTACTCCCGTCGTTTATATCCGTAAAGTGACTAAAGCTTAAAACAAATGTAATATATTTATGGTTAAGGTTAATTTAACCCTAACCCTAACCATAACCCTAAAAAATAACCCTAACCCTAACCGTAAATATATTACATTTGTTTTAGTCACTTTACGGATATAAACGAATGGAGTAACTTTCGTTGGTGTTCACCGGGCGAAATTAATTCAGTAACCCCCTGAGAGCGGTCAGTCCACATGGTAACCTCGGCGTGAAGCATCTCTGTTGTGTTACTGTTGTGATTTTAGTTGCTTTTGGTTTATTTCGAGAAAAATCTTAGTTTCAACCATGAGTCCTAAGAAAGTGAGTGCCAAGAACACTGGCGAGAAAAAGAAAAGGATGATGACTATGGATATTAAGCACGAAATCGTAGAAAAACATAAGCGTGATGTGCGTGTTATTGACTTGGCAAAGGAGTACGATCGTAGTACTTCTACAATATGTACTATTTTGAAAAGGATTCAATAAAGGCTATGACACCAGCCAAGGGTGTTAAGATAATTTCTAAGCTCCGGACCTCTGTCCATGAAGAGATGGAAAAGTTGGTGTTGGGGTGGTTGACCGAGAAGCAGCTCGCTGGAGATACCGTAACTGAGACCATCATCTGTGAGAAGGCACGAGTTATTTATGGAGATTTGGTGCGGCAGACGGCGGGATCATCCTCAGACGAGGCATCAGAAGAGTCATTCAAAGCCAGTCGGGGATGGTTTGATAATTTTAAAAAGAGGACTGGCATTCACTCCGTCATCAGGCATGGTGAGGCTGCAAGCTCAGATTTTAAGGCAGCTGAAGAATTTACTTCATTTTTTGGTGAACTGGTAGAAGCCGAAGGATACATCCCCCAGCAAGTCTTTAACTGTGACGAGACAGGGCTATTTTGGAAAAAAGATGCCAAGGAGAACGTACATAACAGCAGAGGAGAAGAGCTTACCAGGCCACAAACCTATGAAGGATAGGTTGACCCTTGCACTGTGTGCAAATGCGAGTGGTGATTTAAAGATTAAACCGCTGCTCGTATATCACTCGGAAAACCCCAGGGCCTTTAAGAGTCATAACCTGGTTTTTGGTCCTGCAGTCAAGAAGTATCTTTTAGATAATAACCTGCCCCTGAAAGCCTTACTCGTCCTTGACAATGCTCCTGCACACCCACCAAATCTCGAGGATGACATCTTAGAAGAATTCAAGTTTATTAAGGTCTTGTACCGTCCAACCAACACCACCCTATCCTTCAGCCCATGGACCAGCAGGTGATTTCGAATTTTAAAAAGCTCTTCACCAAGTATCTCTTCCGGCGCTGCTTTGAGGTTACGAAAAACAAACCTCACCCTTAGTATTCTGGAAAGAACATTACACTATCGTAGCCTGCCTCAAAATTATAGACATGGCCTGGCAGGGTGTTCCAGGCGCCACGGAAAAAAGGCACCCAGTACTCATTGTAAATGAGGTTGGTGTTAGGAAGGGCATCCCGCTGTAGAAATCTAGCCAGAATCAGTTCCAGTATGAGCAAGACAAGGTCAGCTGACTGGACACTGCCCACAACAGGACAACCCGTCTAACCCTTGCTAGCATGGAAGAACAGAAGAAAAACGGTGATGATGATGATGATGATATATTTGCTCTACGATTCTTATATTGATATATATTTATCCTTATCGAGCCCTCTTTGGATTTTAGTCTTCAAATTTATTATTATTACTATATATATATATATATATATAAATGAAACGTACAGAAAACATTGTAGCAAAAAGCCAATAGTATTCCATAATATATGTGACTATAGTGTCAAAATGGGAAAAATAGTTAACGTAAGATGTGGGAAAAATAATTCAAACTCAACTCAAAGAGAATCAGGATATAGATTCATCAACAGAATTTAGTGAAATCCAGGGAAAAAATCAATCGAGCCTTAACTCATGATAAAATAAAGTTTAAAATACTCATCCTTCAATTTGGAAAAAAAACTTCAAATGATCTGTATAGTCTTAAAGACTATTTCACGAAAACTTTCAGTGGAGATGGTCACGGTTGGAATTCGATCCTCAGCAGAGCTCAACCCGATAACCAAAATTTCTCACTGATTAATATGCCAAAAAGGGAATTAAAAACAGACTAGTTCACCATCATGCGTGATTATGAAAAATAAAACGCACATGTGGAAAGACAGGAAATTTACCCTTGTGTTCTATAGAACACAAGGGTAAATTAGAGAACATAGAAATAAAAATAGAATCTACACACAGAAAAGATGCAATGTTTAGACAAATTACAGAAGCAATAAACATAAAAGAATTACAACCAAAATTAAATAGAAAATATGAGTGGAACAGCAACATCACAACTTACAATTAAGGACAAAATGAAAACACACACACACATAGAACAAACAACCAACCAATAACATGTAAATAAATAAATAAATAAACAAATAGATAAATGAACATAAACACACACAGACACCCGGATGTGGCGCATGCGCAAACTGAGCACACAACACACACACAGAAACAAAATGGCGTAGGACAGAAGAAAGGAAAGGCACAGAAACAAAGAAAGGAATCCCCAGTCACTGAAGAGGTCACAGAATGTGTGACGAAAGGACTATGACTATATATAAACAACTATCTGGTTGTGGAACCAACCAACCAACCAGAAATTTATAGATTTGTAAATTTGTAAATTTATAAATATATAATAAATTGAAGTGAAAGCAACTGGTGCGTGTGTTTCTTATTGGCAACATGACCCTCCCAAAGTATAACAATATCGGTTTCAACACACGTTTTCAGATAAAGAATCTTGCTAAACAAATTCAGAACCGAAATATATATATATATATATATTCATATAGATATATTCATATTCATATAACTAGGGTAAGAACGGGATGGAAGAAGTTTAGGGAACTACTACCACTGCTAGCTGCAAAAGGCTTCTCCCTCAGAATGAAAGGCAGACTGTATGATGCGTGTATCCGAACAGCGATGTTGCATGGTAGTGAGACCTGGGCGCTGAAGGTGGAAGACTTACGTAGATTAGAGAGAAACGAAGCCTGCATGCTCCGATGGATGTGTAACAGTAATATACGTGAACGACAAAGCATAAATGAATTGAGAGAGAGACTGAGCATAAGAGGAATCAAATGCTGCGTGCAGGAGAGGCGGTTACGCTGGTATGGACATGTGATGCGTATGAAGGATGACAGCTGCATAAAAAGGTGCAGAGCACTAGAAGTTGATGGAAACCGCGGAGTGGGGAGACCCAAGATGACTTGGGATGAGGTGATAAAAGCCGACCTTACCCAACTACACCTCTCAAAGTCAATGACACACGACCGTGACTTCTGGCGTCACGCAGTAATACAGGGTACCCGACCTCCCATGGGTACATGCTGAAGCATATAAACAATATGCCCCCCCCCCCCCCCACCGCAAGGTGGTCGTGGAGGTGCCACGGCAAAAAAGCACCCAGCCCACACTGTAAAGTGGACGTGTAGGCGCCACGAAAAAGCACCCAGCACTCACTGTAAATGAGGTTGGTGTTAGGAAGGACATCCAGCTGTAGAAATCAAGCCAGATCAGTTCCTGTATGAGCAAGGCATGGTCAGCCGACCAGACACTGCCCACAACAGGACAACCCGTCTAACCCATGCTAGCGTGGAAGAACGGACGTAAAACGGTGATGATGATGATGATGATGATGATATATATATGTGAGGGTAGGAATTGAGTTTAGTGAGGAATTCCAGATACAAGTAGGGGTACATCAGGTCCTCAGCCCGCTCTTGTTCATTATAGTCCAAGCCATAACAGAGGCGTTTAAGACTGGCTGTCCATGGGAACTTCTCTATGCTGACGATCTGGTTCTTATAGCAGAATCAGTAGAGGAGCTGGAGAATAAATTCTGGCTTTGGAAACAGCAGTTGGAAGCAAGAGGACTGAGAGTGAACCTAGCTAAGACAAAAGTGTTGAGTAGAAAAGAGGACAAAACTCTGATTCCGTCAGGGAAATGGCCATGTTCAATATGCAGAAAAGGAACTGGCATAAATTCTATAAAATGCACACAATGCAGATCTTTGGTATACAAGAAATGTAGTGGGATAGCAGGCAAACTAACAGGTAGGGAGAAATACGTATACAGTAGATGTACAGGGAAATTAGACAGTAGAAGTCGCATTGATAGGCACATTTTTCAAATGCAGGTGGGTGCTATAGAAGTGGTTGATAGCTTCTGGTACCTAGGAGATCAGATTAGCATGGGAGGGGGCTGTTCTGAGGCCATACTATCTAGAATAAGGACAGGTTGGAAGAAGTTTAGGGAGCTGCTTCCTCTGCTGACGAAGAAGGGTTTCTCCCTGCGTACGAAAAGCCGGTTATATGATGCCTGTGTGAGGAGTGATATTCATATATATATATTTATATATATATTCATAGTAGTGAAAGTGTGAAGAATAACATGGTCGGCTGTACAAAAAGGGTTTTATTTACAGTATTAATTGTTTCATTGATCAGGTGAGTCTAAAGGCCGCTAATCACTCGAAGTTGCGTCACTCGACTCTAAATACACTGTGTCTCTGATCAAATCATTGGAATATTGGAGGGTGTAACACATGGCATCGGTATTTATAGATACATGGGAGAATCAAGTGAATGAAAACAATAAGATAATAAAGGATAATAATAAAGAAATTAGAATGAAAATGATAAAGATGTAAAAATTAAGCAAAAAAATAAGTACAGAATAAGATTGCTGGTAGTAGTAGTGGTGGTGGTGGTAGTTGAAGTTATAGTGGTGAGTAAGTAGATGTGTAAAATAGTGATGACAATAACATGAAAAGAAATACGAAATATATGATATGTAGTATATATGCAAGAGGTATAATCAAATCTCAGAGAATTAAAATAAAAAAGATTAAAAAATAACAGATAAAAGATAAATAATAAGTAAGAGAGGAAGAGATAAGGGACAGTAGACAGAGAGTGAGGGTAAGGATTGGAGGCTGAGACAAAGGGTAGGGTTAAGGATGGGGAAGGAGTAGATAGATAGAGAATAAAAAGTGAAAGGGGCAGTGATGATATATATATAATCTCTGGATATAGAGAGAGAGTGAAAGAAAGGTTGGGAGATTTATGATGTTGATTTAATGACCAGTTGGTCAGTTGACAGCTAATAACAGTGGGGTGGTGTGGAGCTAGTACATTAACCCCCCCCCCCCCCCCCCCCCGGTCCTGCTTGAATTCTGAGATTGCTGGGTTGAATCATGCTGGTTTGAGGTTGCAGAACTTGGTAGCTGCTTTGTGCCTACAGAAAATTGATCGCAATGGAGAACCAGCACACAGGAAGGCCTCCAAGTATAACTGCCACCTGCCGGATAAATGCCCACTTCAAAATAGATGCCTGGAATCAAGTATAGTGTACCTGTGTACTATCAAATCAGGCAACTTAGCATGGCACTACATAGATATACAAAACGACAAACATAGATATACAAAAACAATGTTATTAGGTTCACACTTTGGATGAAAGAGAGAATAGAAGTTCAACGTATCATTTCATAACAGAGTATGTAGATAGATAAGAAAATATATAATAGAAAAAGGGGGATATGTGAGTGTGTTTCATTTCATTCATCATTTCATTTTACGTCCACTTTTCCCTGCTTGCAAGGGTGGGGCGGAACTAATTCTGGCTTGATTTCTACAGCTGGATGCCCTTCCTAACACCAACCTCATTTACAGTGAGTGCTGGGTGCTTTTTTGCCGTGGCACCTCTACGACCACTTTGCAGTGGAATGATAGGGACCCCAGTTCCTATCATCTCATGGAGCAATGTGAAATAAAGTGTCTTGCTCAAGGAAACAACACATCACCCGGTCTGAGAATTGAACTCACAACCTTTCGATTGCAAGGCTAATGCTCTAACCACTAAGCCATGTGCCTCCATGTGTTTGTGTTACTTTAAATTTTTTGTATGTATCACCATATATATTCATGGGAAGGTCTATATATTTATTATGGTTGTTTTTTAAGTGTCTTGTATTAACATTGTGTATGATTGTAGCTTCTCAGTGTATATATCAAATATAAAAGAAATTATTAGTGACAAACATGTATCTGTTCCTTATGGATCCGTTTATTTAAAAAAAAAGAAACTCAACTTCAAGCTCATCATCATCATCATCATTTTACGTCCGCTCTTCCCTGCTTGCAACGGTGTGACGGGTCTTATTCAGCACAGCATCTCTCCACTTGTCAGGGTCCTTTGTCATCTCCACCATGAGCTTGAGTGATCTAAGGTCTGTTCTCACCACCTCTGCCCATGTTTTTCGTGGTCTACCTCTACCACGTCTTCCTTCAACTGGAATTTCCTGGCACTTCTTCACCCATCGGTCATCCTCCATGCACATCACATGTCCATACCATCTCAGTCTCCTCTCTCGCACACTACATTCTATCCCTCTCAGACACAGTTTCTCTCTCAACACATTCATGCTGGGTCGTTCACGCACATTGACACTGCACATCCAACGGGCATGCTTGCCTCATTTCTCTCCAGCCGTCGCATATCCTCTGCAGTTGCTGCCCATGTCTCACTACCATGCAGCATTGTGCTCCTCACACAGGCATCATATAACTGGCCTTTCGTACGCAGGGAGAAACCCTTCTTCGTCAGCAGAGGAAGCAGCTCCCGAAACTTCTTCCAACCTGTCCTTTTTCTAGATACTATGGCCTCGGAACCCCCCCCCCTCCCATGCTAATCTGATCTCCTAGGTACCGGGAGCTATCCACCACTTCTATAGCACCCGCCTGCATTTGAAAAATATGTCTATCAATGCGACTTCTACTGTCTAATTTCCCTGTACATCTACTGCATACATATTTCTTCCGACCTGTTAGTTTGCCTGCTATCCCGCTACATCTCTTGTGTACCCAGGATCTGCACTGTGTGCATTTTATAGAATTTATGTCAGTTCATTTTCTGCATATCGAACATGGCCTGACGGAATCAGAGTTTTGTCCTCTTTTCTACTCATGAACACTTTTGTCTTAGCTAGGTTCACTCTCAGTCCTCTTGCTTCCAACTGCTGTTTCCATAGCCAGAATTTCTCTAGCTCCTCTACTGATTCTGCTATCAAATGGTCAGCAAAGAGAAGTTCCCATGGACAGCCAGTCTTAAACTCCTCTGTTATGGCTTGGAGGACTATAATGAACAAGAGCGGGCTGAAGACCGAACCTTGATGTACTCCTACTTGTATCTGGAATTCCTCACTAAACTCCATTGCTACCCTGACTTTACTGACAGTACCTCTGTACAAAGTTTGCAATGTCCTCACAAGCCATTTCTCAACACCTAGTTTCCTTAGGAACCACCAGATGACAGATCGGGGTACCCTATCAAAGGCCTTCTCTAGGTCAACAAAGGCTAAGTATAGTGGCTTATTTTTCTGTAAGAACCTCTCTTGTAATTGTCTCACCAAGAAGAGAGCATCTGTTGTACTCTTCTTCCCGTCGCAGAACATTGGCAAACCTTCTACTCTCAGCCTCCCTGCGTACTAAGTACACCTGACGTCTAGCTTCTCTCTTAGCGGCTCTATATCCTTCCCTACTCCCACCCTTTTTCCAAGCCTTCCATGCTAGTCTTTTGTCTCTAATGGCCTTATCTACTGTGCTGTTCCACCACCAGGTCACTCTCTGTCTGGTTGGAGCTCGGCTCCAGCCACAAGTTTCATCAGTAGCATGCAGTAAGTTGCCACGTAAGAAATTCCAGTTATTATCTATGTCATATGTCTCTAAATCGTCTTCTTTTTCGTCATACACATCTTGAAGGGCTTTCCTAAATTTGTATTTTAGTGAAAGGTCTTTTAGCTTCCAGACCTTTCTTCTCCTCACCTTCCGGTATGTCTCATTCCATCTCTTGCTTACTGAGATATCACTAACGACTAACCTATGCTGTGGGGTACATTCTTCCCCAGGGTATGCCCTGGTATTAGACACTATCTGCCTGTCTCGCTGCCTAACTAGTAAGAAGTCAATCTGGCTTATGTGCTCGTCAGATTTGTAGGTTATTAGGTGGTTGGCATGTGTCTGGAAGTTAGTATTGCAAATAGTGTACTTGCATCACAAAATTCAAGAAGTCTCACTCCTTCTTCATTTCTTGAGCCGTAACCGTGCCCACCATGTACCCCAGTGTAACCATCCTGGAGCTGTCCAACATGATCATTGAAGTCCCCTGCTAGCATAATGATGTCTCCGTCTTCTGTCATTGCAGTTGTTTGTAAAAGTTGCTCGTAAAAGCAGTCTTTCTCTTCTTTGCCTAGGCCTGCTTGGGGAGCATAGGCAGAGATGATTGTCAGTAGTCTCCTGCCTACAACAAATCTAAGCTTAATTATTCGATTACTAACTCGAACTACCTCTATTGTCTTATTGATCCATCTCTCAGCCAGGAAAATGGCTACTCCCCTTAACCCATCATCCTTACCTACCCAGAAAAGCTTATAGCTAAGATGTTTGCCTACGACTAGTTTCGCAGAGGCACCTCTCCATCTGACCTCTTGCACGCAGCACACATCCACATGCCTTCTCTCCAGCATCTCCACTATTTCAGCAGATCTACCTCTGAGAGTGCCAACATTAAGTGTTGCAACTCTGAGATGCGACGCCTTCATATTTTGTTGTTCCTATCTATTTGTTGCTGTGCTGATAAGCTTTTTGGCATTGATACACTGGTTGGATGCCCTTCCTAACACCAGTGCCACTTTACAGCATGGACTGGGTGCTTTTATTTGTGCCACAAGCCCTATAGAGGATGTCTTACTAGACTCAAGGGCCCTCTCTACCACTCCATTTTACAGCATGGTCATAAAAAAAATCCACTTATTGATACGACATGCACACACACACCAACACTCATGCATACAAACTTACAAACACACACGTCACTCACACACCAACATTCATGCATACAAACACACACACCACTCACACAGACACACATACATATATATATATATATACATATATATATATATATATATATATATATATATATATATATATATATATACATATATATATATATATATATATATATATATATATATATATATATATATTACCGTCAGTACTGATACAAAATCAAAATCATAATCATATCAACTGTTGACCTTTTCCCAGTCCAGTTCAGTTTTTATATAATAATAATTGTTTGCTTTACACTGGTGATTGTGGTGGTGGTGGTGGTGGTGATGGTGGTGGATGGTGCCAGTGATGGTGGTGGATGGTGTCAGTGATGGTGATGGTGTCAGTGATGGTGGTGATGTTAGTGGTGGTGACGGTGGTGGATGGTGTCAGTGATGGTGCTGGTGGATGATGCCAGTGATGGTGATGGTGGATGGTGCCAGTGATGGTGGCGGTGGTAGTAGTGGTGGTGGTGAAGGTGGTGGATGGTGGTGAATGGTGCCAGTGATATTGGTGAAGATGGTGGATGGTGGTAGTGGATGGTGTCAGTGATGGTGGTAGCAGTTGTTGTTGTTGCTGTTGTTGCTTTTGCTGCTGCTGCTGCTCTTCATTTCACTGATGCTGCTGCTGCAGACAATATATATATACATATTTATAACCTTACCATCTCGTATTTTCCAAACCTTAATTCTGTCGTATTTTCAAAACATAACAAATCCTTCTTATATATTCTTTTAAATATATTTTATGTTGGCTAAGTTTTACGCCAAACCTCGAGTGCTTTATTTAAACTCTTCGCTGCCCCATCCTATCTTCTCCCTAACCCATACATCATGCTGGTTTCGAGGTCACCCCCCCCCCCTCTCTATACATATAAGATAAACCCTACCAAATACGAAAAAATCAGAATCGCTACATCCCTATTCCGGTATGGCTGTTTCATTGGTATAATATAACGTCGACAAATATTTTCTCCATTCTCTCTCCATTTTTAACCCGTTAGTTCCATTCATTCACCATTCTCTATATTTTCCCTATCGTATTTTCCAAAACAATTCTTGTGCTTGTTAAATTATGCCCAAAATACGGGGATCTTATTTATAACCTTACCTTCTCGCTAACTACCCAACATCCCTCCCGCCCCCATGCACCACCATTATTACGTGGACCAATCATAAGTCAGAGGCCTATACTATCTCTTACCTGGTTGCCTTCCGATATGATGGATGGGCTACGGAATTCTGGAGAGTTGAAGAGAAAAATCTGGACGCTCAGCGACAATGCCAAAGATAAAGACAAATTCACCTCGTGGACGAGAACGCAAGCACTCCTCCTTGTTTCGGCCGCGGATGGCTAACATAACCCCAACTCCGCTATCCCCCCCGCTCCCCACCGCTCCCACCCTCCAAACGCAATCCAAAACTTCAGAGTTGGTACCATGAATGTAGGCAACGAGGTTGTAGAAATGCTCGAACGTAAGGAGGTCGATGTTTGTTGTATTCAAGAGACCAGGTGGAGGGGAGGGTCTGTTAGATTCATCGTGGGTAAAGAACGATGCTATAAGATTTTCTGGGTGGGAAATGACAATGGGCTGGGTGGAGTAGGAATCATGGTAGCAGAAAAGTGGGCAGATAAGATAATAGACGTAAATAGAGTGAACGACAGAATAATGAAAATAAGACTTGTCCTCAATAGAACTACGGTGACAGTAATATCTGCGTACGCACCCCGATCCGGACTGCCAGGCGCTATAAAAGACCGATTCTATGAGACACTGATGCTCGCTACCTCCCAAATAACCGACAGTGACTATATAATTATTGCAGGCGACCTAAACGGTCACGTTGGACAACATTGTGACGGCTATGACGGAATCCATGGAGGCTATGGGTTCGGTACTAGAAATGAGGAAGGCTCCAGAATCCTGGAATTCTGTGACGCAAATAACCTAACTATCTGTAACACTAACTTCAAAAAACGAGACAATCACTTGATCACCTATAGATCGGGGGAACATACAAGCCAGGTAGATTATATCCTTACCAGAAGACGTGACAGAGTGTCTGTTGTTAACACTAAATCCCTCCCCCATGAAGAATGCACCTCCCAACATAGACTGATAATTAGCGACCTCATATATGGAAGCTAAAGGACCCCACAGCCAGAAATAAATTTCAAAGCATATTACTTGATGCTTTCGACAGTAAGGAAGAGCAATTAGAGTCGTATAATATAGAGGAACAGTGAACATTCCTGAAGGCAAACCTGCTGACGGCGGCAGACGAAGTCTGTGGCTGGAGCAGGCCTGTAGGTAGGAGGAGAGTAACATGGTGGTGGAACAGTAAGGTGGAGGAGTCAATTAAGGCCCAAAAGCAGGCTTGGAAAGTATGGCGGGATGGGGGAAGTAGAGAAGACTATCAAGTGGCTAGGAGACAAGTGTACTTCGCAAGAAGGGAAGCAGAGGAAAGAAAGTTCAAGCATGTTCTACAACGCGAGGACCAAAAACGTGAGGTGTTCAGGATTGCTAGGCAATGTGTCAAGGAAAACCGTGATATTGTCGGGGAGAAGTGTGTACTTAATGATGAAGGCGTACTTGCCATCACTGACGCCGATAAGAAGGTAGCTTGGAAGAGTCACTACGAAAGGCTTCTAAATGAAGAGAATAAATGGGAGAAAGACAATCTCCCCCACATCGATCCAATAGAGGGACCAGCAGTGTTAGTCGAAGGTAGTATAATAAGTAAGGCAATCAAAGATATGAAGGCGGGTAAGGCGGCTGGGCCTTCGGAAATAGTTGCTGAGATGCTGAAAGCCTCTGGAACGGTGGGACACACGATGGTCTCCCGGATAGTAAACCAAGTCATACAGAATGGGGTTGTTCCGAAGGACTGGCGTAGCAGCATCATCATTAACTGTTACAAGGGTAAAGGAGACGCCCTAGATAGGTATAACTATAGAGGCATTAAATTAATCGACCAGGTCATGAATGTCACGGAAAAAGTAATAGCGCAACTAATCAGAGAGAGAATTGATCTAGATGAAATGCAGTCCGGGTTTGTGTCAGGCAAAAGTACCACAGACGCTCTTTTCATTGTACGACAACTACAGGAGAAGTACCTAGCGAATATAGCTGTTATTGTCATTCTGGTGGCCGGGGGGGGGGGGGGGGGAAGTGAGATGTTCAAGTTCATAGTTCACTTGTCCCTTTTCCTCTCTTTTCAAAATTTGAATATGGCCTTTTGCAATGGCGGACAAGTAAGAGTAAAATGTATATTTTTAAATCGAGAGATTGCTCTGGAAGAATATATGGATATTTCTATAGTTTCCACAGCTTTTGTCAGAACATTCCCGGCTTCCAATGAGCAAAAATTTTTGTTGTATTTTGGTCTTTCAGAATACGAAAATTAGTAAAAACTTACCCCCACGAAAAACCGTGTATTGTCCTATCTATGAGCTCCCTATATATATATGTTGAAATAAATAAAAAACAAAAACACACTATTATACCCTAAGTAAGAAACGCATGTGTATATGTGCTGATGTGTGTCTTTCTACATGTTTGTTTATTTATAGGTGTGTTAAATTTGTTGTTGTTGTATGTGTAAAGTATCTAAGTGTGTGTGAATAGGTCTGTGTGGGCTTGTGGATGAGGAATGGTACTGGATGCAATGGGAAGAGTAGATTAGAGGAAAAGGGGTGGTTTATTAAGGCTATAGGATGTATTTAGAAATAAAATAAACCCTGTTCCTACTGGAGGCTTGTGTCTGGGGTTCAGTAAGTTGATCTGTGGAATGACTGGCAGTATGGAAATGGTTGTCTCGTAGATGTTCAGCCTCTCTAACCAGTGTGTTTGGCCTTGCATATCATGCACTACAGTCCATAGACAAGACGTGTGGAAGTGCAACATAAAAAGTCCCTAACATAAAAGATATGGCTGTTAGGTTCAATGGGGGTAGTGGTGTGGGGGATAGGCTATTTTTATAATTTCTGTTTGCCATGTTCACTCCAAGGCTAAAGTAGTTTTTAACAACACAGTCATGTCTGCTCTTTAGAATAATAATAATAATTATTATTTCTACTTTAGGCACAAGGCCAGCAATTACCCAGTGCATTACTGGTACTTTATTTTATCGACCTCGTAAGGATGAAAGGCAAAGTGAACCTCGGCGAGATTTGAACTCAGATCGTAAAAGGACGTAACTATGCTGGAAAGCATAATAATAATAATAATAATAATAATAAAATCCTTGAAGTGATATATTCAATCAAGGAAGAATTACTGCCAATATAATTATCTGAAGCTCCCTTATGGTAATAAATAAATATATATATGTTTTCCAAATGTATGTATACACACACACATGCACACTCACTCACAACTATAAGCAAGCTAATATGTAATACTTTGTTATATGTATTGACTACCCAGTTGGTTCTATAACTCTTCATATCTTGTCTGACAAGTTGATGCGTGTTTATGCAGTTGAATCCAATTTTTGCGCGACTGTTGGTTAATGCATCAACTGTGAAACTAGATAGTCGAGGAGATAGTTTAATTATAGCAGTTAGCAGTTTTTCTGTATTATTGCCCCCCCCCCCCTCTCTCTCTCTCTCTCTTCTGTTGACACTATTTCAAGTGATTAGATAGTTTTTGCAGCAACGTGATAGTAAATTGTAATGTATAGTTGGTAATATAAGACCTAAGTATATGGTTGAAATGATTTTAGTTTGCCAAAATTTGCATTTATGCTGGGATTTCTGTTGAAACAACATTCAGCTGAATATTGAGACTTAGTATGTTTTCTTACTTTGGAATTGATAGAGTGTCGGATATGTTGTGTTATTTGTTCTGACTCTTTGAGTTCTGAGTTCCAATTCTGCTGTGGCTACCTTTAGTAGAGTCCATTCTGTTCTAAGCATTCAGGGCTAGATCTCTGGTTGGAAGATACCCTCCTCCCTCGCACCAGTTCCAGAGGCTATGACCATATTTTTAATGAAATGCAGTTTATGACTTTAAATTAATTTTTAAAATAATCAAGAATGAAATAAGGCTGTCTCAGGCTTTCCATACATTTTCAGACATGGCTATATTGTGATCCATTATCTGTAGGGGGCTCAGTTTTGATACACTGGTACAGGGTATAAAACTGAATCCTCTCCGTATGTTTGGAGTTTTACAATATATTTAATAGGTATCCCTGTAGAGTTCTGTGGAAGGGGCGATACACACAGTTTGCTTGAACATTTTCACGTCAAATACATTTTTTCTGTGGACAATTATATATCATTAGAAAATTGTGGATGTGAACTTCCTTCTTATATACTTTTGATGAAAATCTGACACTTGGTCATGAATTCAATACAGCATTTGTTGAGGCTTAAAAGTTAACCAAAGTGTTATTAACAGTCTTGTTACAAAGTGTTAGTGATATTTATCAATAAAATTATTCAATTTTATTCAATTACTAGACATATCCAGTTCAATCTCCTTTGGAGAATGCTTTCTGTATTCTGTAGTTGGTGATAGATAGATAGGAATACATAAAGATAAAAAGAGTAATACATATACAGGTATAAATCAATGTGTGTGTGTGTGTTGTAGAAACTAGTGTTTTATTTTGCTGTCATTTCTAGCCAAATCAATTATCACAACGTTGATAGAAAGATAGGAATACATAGAGACAGAAAGAGTAATACATAAATAGATACAACTCAATCTGTGTGTGGGTGTGGTAGAAGCTAAGGTTTTATTTTGCTGTCATTTCTAACTAGACAGGTTACCAAAACAAAGCTCTTTGCGCTGTGTACGACAGACAGGCACACATACAAATAGATAAAGGGCCAACCGCAGGCCCTCTAACAGGGGCACTCAGCATTGCTCAGAAATGAAAGTGTTCCTTATATATTAGAAGAAAGCAAAACATGTTGTTTAGAAATTTGTTATTCTAAATTCTATTTATTCTTCAATTGAAGAACATGATGAAATCAATTCTGAATTCATAATACAAAAATTAATAAAAAATTTATCACTTTTATGAGAGGAGATAAATTCTATCACATGTTGAAGGAAATTACTTAAGAGCTTCTGGGTAAACAACAGCCTTTGTTTTCTGGTTCGGAGCATAGACAAATAAGTCTTGTAAACTACCCACCCTGGAGCATCCAAAGTAAAGTTGGCCATGAGAAAAGCAAGGTTAACTTAAGTGCAAGCAAGTAAATTTCAAAGTCTGACCTTCAGCTTTATTGATAGACATTGCAAAGCAAAGTCACACTGGGAATTGTGTTCGTTGGCATGTCCGTTGGTTTGATTGGAATTCTTGAAAGGAAAATATTTTCCCTAGAGGCACACCAAGTGATGGTGGTAGCTTCAATCACATTAGGTGTTAATGTCTTCACAATCAACCTTGTCCCATTGCATAATTTAGGAGGATCTAAATTTCTTGGAAGCATTATTGGGACTCCAAACTTCAGGAAAAGTTTATGTGGAGGAGTTCCAGGTGGCCCAAGAGAATTAAGAAACTCTGTAGGGTAGTGGACAGCTTGATTTTCATCAAGGACTGAATCAACTGATTTGTACGCCTTAATGACTGTTGGAATCTTATTCATTAGCTCATGGTTAATCCTTACCATTGTCTAATTTTTTTTTAGCAATAATTGCCCTTTCACACAACCATTTGTGTGAATTATAAGGATTATTTAAGTCTGGAAATACCCTGTTCTTCAATTCAGCTGGTGAATCCACTATGATAGCAATATGAGCCAAGTTGATACAACCATTCCTATCAAACTGGTACTGTTCCATTTTCTAATTGAAGGAGTCAGGTTGAGAACTGTTCTGTACATTGGTCCCTGTGTAATAAAGCTTGCATGTTAGTATTGAAGGAGAAATTCTGTACTTTATTCTATATCTGTGAAGACTTAATGCATGCTTTTATTTTACCAGGTCTTGTTCCTGTCAGAATGACTGGTAATGTCTGTCTGAAGTGTCCTGATAAAGCTAATGTAACTCCTCCCATAGATGTATTGTTTCCTCTTATGTCCTGTAAAGTCTTATCAAGAGATTCCATTGCTCCTCTATGTCACATTTGTGGTGCATTCATCTCAAATGATCAGGTGACATTGGCACAACACTTCTGCTGAACCTGAGCCTTTGCTTATGTTACAAATTAGAGTGTCATTTGTGACTAGGTTTAGCAGTAATTTAAAAGCAGAATGAGCTGTTCGTCCTCTTGGGAGAAGGGTGGCAGCAATATAGACGATGCTACAGCAAGTGCAATTCTTTTTTGCTGCCTTATCTTGGAGGGAAGCAGTGTTGTTACAAATACTTAACCTGTGCCACCTGGAGTATCAAGAAAGAAAATTCTTCTGACTGACAAAATTATTTCAACATATGCCCAGCGTTGTTCTGGAAAACGTTTAGGCTCATGTTCATTCACAAAAGTAGCCAACTATGTGATGTCATAATTTGTTTCTCTTGAAGTTAAACTACTAATATGATGGTTTGTTTTTGGCAATCCAGAATCAGACGCTTGCAAATTATTGCCCCCCCCCCCCCCCTCAATGGTTGATTGAAAATTTCTTTACAGAACTGAAATTGATACCTAGGTTTGCCTGTTGAACTGCATACTTTAAGTCTCCAGCCATGTCCTCTTGATGTTTCATCGAAAGTTGTAGGGGACTACCAATTTAGCACATGTTCAGCATATTGGCATAAGGGTTAAAGTTTGCTTGGAGAATCTGACACTGATGCTTCATTCAGTGCAAGGTCCCAATGATCATTTTCTAACAAACCTTTTTGGTAGCATGCTTCTCTTTTAGTTTAACGCACGAGCATTTACACATCTCAAATCTTGGAATGATTTGGGACCACGTATTTCATGCAAAAGGATTAGTTGAATGATGGCTGGGTGCCTCTCATGAACAGGAAAATTGAAGATGTGCCAAAAAGCCTCATTGTACAACTTTGTCATTTTTGTTTATCTGCTGACTGACGTTCTGCAAAAGAGTGTATTTTGTAGCATCTAAACCCTTTGTTTACATATTTGCAAACATACTTAATAGACTTAACAGAGTTGCAGAAATCAACATTTATATGGGCTTTGAAAGTGTTTGTAAGAAGATTGTCAGTGATGAATTCTTGCCCATTTCTCATTTTATTTTCGAAGTGAATCCACCCAGCCCAGATTTTCTTGTTCTGTAAATGGGGTAGCCATCTTTTCCAGTTTTCATTTATTGTACAGGGGGACGAGGGTAGTTCTTGGTACACCTTTTATCTTTCATGCATGGAGAGGATGGATTAATTGAACCACAGGGCTCATGAATCATCTGTGACTTGACAAATTTCATGCAGCAAAGGATATTATGTAACCAAATCAAAATGTAAGCATATAGTGATCCTTGTTTTTGCCATTCAACTGTGTGTCACATTTGACTGGTCCAAAGATTTCACCTTTTTTTAGAGACCCATCAGCTTTATGACTTTAAGTCTGAACACCCTAGCAATAATATCATGGTGATCTTTGGGTTTTTTATGATGATAAAGTTCACTCTTTAATTCATGCCATGTTGGCTTACATGTGAATGTATAAAAAAGGTTTGGACGACCATAGTGTCTGACATATGTAAGTGCATCTTGGGTACGCTCATGGATATACTGTGGATTCCTTCATTTTAATTCATTCATCTCATGAGTGGACTGACACACGGACGGACACTATTTGAATTTTATTTATATAGATTAATGAAACTTTCTCAGAATTGCATGTAGACATAGATTAAAAATAAATCAAAATCTGAAAACTAATTCCTGTAAGCAAACTCATTAGGGGCTGAGAGAGAAAACGAATTGGCACTACTTGTGAAAATATAAACATTCTGGGGTGCAGTCAAGTTTATCAAGTAATCCATCAGACTGTGCAACCTCTGGAAGCAGGGATATGGGCAGAGTGCTGCAGCACACTTTCAGCACACAAACTAGGCCTGGTGGCGCTTCTTCTCACTGTTGGAACACACAACACAGTTTGAGTGAGGAGGCCTTCCGGAATTTAGGCGCCTGGGGTTGATGACGAGCTAGTGGGCCATCAATATCATCCTTTCTGGGGATCTCCTCTCCTCCTCCCTCTCCTGTGAGACACATCTGACTGGTAACCCTTTCAGTAAAGAATGCACAATTTTCAGCCTGAATTCTTCAGTAAGGTTCCGGCGAGTTGATTTGGCTTTACAGAAACATACTTTGAAGAGGTAGAAGAAAACTTTCTTCCACCCCTTGGTACATCTGTACTGCACCATGTAATAAGTCATCTGTTTGTCCACTCTGTCTACTCCCCCCATATACTGAGAGTAGGACTGTATAGCACAAGTTTTGTACATAATTCGAATATGGCCCTCATGTAGTTTTGAACGAACTCAGTTTGGAAGGTCTCAGCAGAGTGGGCAGTTGTTAAAAGGTTCACTTGCCTTCTATCTATCACACCATGAAATGTACAGAATGTGGTCATCTCTCTGTGTGATGGGGGGGATTGCCTGCTCGGAGTCTCGCTGCCTTGATTTCACTGGGCACACACTGGCAGTTTACAAGTAGTGTACTGCACGCTCCTGTCCTGTTTGGCCAAGGTGTGGAAAAAAATTGTCCATGTAGATTACATGTCCCTTATGGTATATTTTTTCCGAGAGGGAAGTGATCACTTGATGTGCAACTCCAATTGTCCTTGATGTCTGGCTTGTTTCTCGGCCCAAGTATAGCTGCCAGTTATACATGTACTCGCTTTTTGCATCAGCCAGGCCCCAGGCTTTGAGACCCCACTTGGTTGGTTTTGCTGGCATCAGCAGGCTTGTCTTTCCTTTAAAAGGAATCATACTTTCATCCACCGACAGCTCCTTTCCAGGATAAAAATATTTTTGCCAAAGTGGCACAAGTTTTTCAAACAGCGGCCAGATGGTCTAAGCTCTATCATGCTCAGGGTGATTTCTTGATTTTGATGTTGTGTTGTCCGAAATATGCAAAAAGGATAGAATTTTAAAGAATCTTTCCCTTGCCATGATGTTACGGAAGCCTACCATCTGAATAAGGTGATCTGTAGTCCAGTACAGATCAAATGATAAGCGTTTTGCTTATCCCAATCAAAAGAATAATTGCTGCAAAAGCCTTAATCTCCTCGAAAGTAACCTTTCTCCACATGTTGATATACGAATGAGTACCAGCATGTGCACCTCATTTCTTTCACCTGGCTGGCATATTTATTTGTTTCATTAACAAGAAATGAAATTATTTCATCTGTAAAAAACAGACAAAAGAGTTGGTCTTCGGAAATGCCATCAGGCACGTCTTTGGACCCAGTTCTCTCCGAAAAATCTATCAACTAAAGATGAGCATATCCACAAGTTACACTGTTTTCCAGAGCATCTACTACTTTACCATCAATTATCAGCTTGTGTAAATCATAAAAATTCATTACCCGAATAGAATCCATAAAGATTACTCTATGGTGCATCATCATCATCATCATCATCATCATTTTACGTTCGCTTTTCCCTGCTTGCAAGGGTGGGACGGGAACTGATTCTGGCTTGATTTCTACAGCTGGATGCCCTTCCTAACACCAACCTCATTTATAGTGAGTGCTGGGTGCTAATTTGCCGTGGCACCTCCACGACCACTTTGCAATGGAATGATATCGACCCCAGTCCCTATCATCTCATTTCTACAGCTGAGTAAACTGGAGCAATGTGAAATAAAGTGTCTTGCTCAAGGAAACAACACATCACCCGGTCTGAGAATTGAACTCACAACTTTTCGATTGCAAGGCCAATGCTCTAACCACTAAGCCATGTGCCTCCATGTGCCTGCATGAAGTCGTCAATAGTGTGCTAAAAGTTAAAGTCCGATGTGATATTTTTTTTCTGATTTTGAATACTGTAGGATAATTTCTGTGTTTACATTTTCACAAGTAGTGTCGATTGGTTTTTTTTCCCTAACGAGTTACAGGAATTAGTTTTCACATTTTGTTTGTTTTTAATCTAGGTCTACATGCAATTCTGAGAAAGTTTCATTAATAATTAAATAAAATTGAATAATTTTATTGATAAATATCATAACACTTTATAACAGGATTGTTTAGTAATAAATAAGTGTTATTAATGCTAATGTTGGGCTCTAGAAGACTTGTGTAACAATTAGCTTATTCATTTCTTGAAATTCTGGTTCAAACTTGATATTTGAAGCCTTGGAATCCTGTTCTGTCTTAGCTCTCATGGCATTTTGACAGGTAGCCTCAATATGCGTTATAAGATCTGTAGTATTCCCCTTTTTATTGACTTTGTGCTTTTGCGTCATCTCATGGTTAGAATCGGCAATGGCTGTAATGAATTTGTGAGAAATTTTATAAAAATCTTGAAAATATGTTTTTTTTAAGTGAAAATTAAAATTTTCACTTTTATATTTCATAACGATTATCTCTTCAATTTCTATGTCAAAATAAAGCAAAACAAGTCCTCTTCATGACTATTGTTTTCAAAAATGAGACAAACGTAAATGTGTGGAAATACAAAAACTTTCAAATGATATGGCAAAAATGTATTTTGATACCTGTCCAACTCATGCAAGCATTTTCACAACAATTTGTCCATTAATAAAGATACTATAAACATTTCAATTAACAGACCAGTTTCTTGATATTTTCTGCTAAACCATTACAGGCTGTTAAGAGTTAACATGTTCTATTGTTTTTCGCTGTATAGCTAAAAAGGCCTAAGTACTAAAAGGATAAACGGAAGAAACATAGAAACAGGCAGTTTTGGTTGGGTTAGTATCAAATGGATCTTAAGCAACAATTAACAAGAAATGGACATTTTTTAATGGATTTTGCATATTAATTCTTTTGGTGCCAATCTACTTCAGATCATGATACAAAACAGTTCATTTTAAAGTTTTTATATTTTTACAAAAAGTCTGGCAAGAGCCATTCTTTGCGAAATGTCGTAAACATAAGCGTATTAATGAAAAACATTTATTTTATTAAGTACCTTTAAATTTTTGATTATTTTCAAATTAATTTAAACATGTGGAAATATAGAAACAAAAAAGTTAAAATATTGAGGATGATACAATTGGACTTGACAGTAAGAATCTAGGTCAAATGCTTTATCGTCATCACCGTTTAACGTCCATTTTTCCATGCTAGCATGGGTTAGATGAACCATTCCATTGTGAGATAAGCCAGGTCAGATGACCACATCTTGCTCACTCAGAACTGTTTCTAGCTTGGTTTGTACTGTTGGCTGCTCTTCATAATGCTAACCACATTTACAGTATGCACTGGGTGCTTTTTATCATGACACCTACATGACCACTTTACAGTGAGGCTGGGCACTTTTTGTTGTGTTGCCACCATGATCACTTTACAGTATCAAATTTGAGGCCTTGTCCAGAGTTCAAATTTTGGCAAAGCTGGCTTTACTTTTTATGAAATTGAAGATCAGAGGTTGCTTGTATAATGTTTCCAAGTAATGAGAGATAATAATAATGTGCCATTCCTGGTATTATTTCAATAGTAGGATATACAGTATGGTCGATTTTAATTTAACTTTGAAAGAAGCTGTTTAAATTAATTTGTTGTTCATTAATTTATAAAAAACTACAAAGATAGCTATAAAAAACATGTATTTATATGGCACTACAATCATTGGTTGCTACTTGGTCCCCATAAAAATAGGTAATATCATT
>OZ024740.1:249217949-249225449 GCA_964016885.1 Eledone cirrhosa | reverse complement strand
AATTCAGAAACGAAATATATATATATATATATATATATATATATATATATATATATATATATATATATATATATATATGTATATATATATATATATATATATATATATATATATATATATGTATATATATATATATATGTATGCATATATATATATATATATATATATATATATATGTATATATATATATATATATATATATATATATATATATATATATATATATATATATATATATATATATATATATATATATGTATATATATATATATGTATATATATATATATATATATATACATATATATATATATATATATATATATATATATATACATATATATATATATATATATATATATATATATATATATATATATATATATATATATATATATATATATATATATATATATATATATATATATATATATACATATATATATATATATATATATATATATATATATATATATATATATATATATATATATATATATATGCATACATATATATATATATATACATATATATATATATATATATACATATATATATATATATATATATATATATATATATTTCGTTTCTGAATTTGTTTAGCAAGATTATTTATCTGAAATCGTGTGTTGAAACCGATATTGTTATACTTTGGGAGGGTCATGTTGCCAATAAGAAACACACGCACCAGTAGCTTTCACTTCAATTTATTATATATTTATAAATTTCTGGTTGGTTGGTTGGTTGCACAACCAGATAGTTGTTTATATATAGTCATAGTTCTTTCGTCACTCACTCTGTGACCTCTTCAGTGACTGGGGATAAATGAACACTGGCGAGACCTTCAAGATAATAAAGAATCATCTGTACTCTACCAATCGGAAGGCTAGGGGTGGGAAAGTGTAACAACAATGGTATGCTCCTGCTAAAGATGTGTGAGAAGCTGGGTCTGTGTGTTACCAACACCATGTTCCAAAAAAAGAGCAAATTCAAGACCACATGGATGCATCCTGCATCTAAGGAATGGTATCTTTTGGACTACGTCCTAGTCAGGATGCGTGACAGACAGGATGTGCAGTGTGTTCGTGCTCTTCGTGGAGCTGAGTGCTGGACGGACCACCGCCTGGTACGCGCAAAAGTGAAACTAATCACTAAACGTAAAATCCGGGCACCTGGTGTTGCCCTGCCCAAAAGATTGAATGCTGCTCGTCTTAAGGATAAAAATATGAAGAGGACATTGGAAGAAGAGATGCAGGCTGCAGATCTTGGTGAGGATTGGCCGACCCTTAAAAAGTCGGTTTATGATGTAGGCAGACGTGTTCTGGGATTGGTGCAGAGAAAACATCAGGACTGGTTTAACGAGAATGATGTACATATAGAAGACTTGTTGGCTGATAAAAGGCGTGCTCTGTCACGCTACTTGACGGCAAAACCACAGGAGAGGAATACGTTGCATGAGGAACTCAAGGATATAGAATCACGTGTTAGGCGGAGTCTTTCTCAGATGAAGGATCAGTGGTGGAGTGAGAAAGCTGGTGAGATACAAACTGCGTCAGATTCCAATAACACAAAGCTGTTGTACAGTCTCTTACGTGAGGTTTATGGACCGTCTTCTCTGGTGACACCGCTTCGCAGCAATGATGGCAAAGAACTTCTTCGTGACTCACAAGGAATTCTACGAAGGTAGCGAGAGCACTTTGATGATCTTTTGAATCAGCCGTCTGTCGTCAGTGAAGATTTCCTCAATCTCATTCCAGAAAGTCCTATGAAAATAGCTCTCGCAGAACCTCCGACGCTTGTGGAGGTTGCAGTGGCTATCTCGAAGCTGAACAGTAGAAAGGTCTCCAGGTATGGGTGGCATACATGCTGAGCTCCTACAATATGGTGGTGAGAGACTCCTGCAACATCTTCACTCTTTGTTTGGCAGGATATGGGCTAATGAATCCGTACCTGAGGACTGGAGAGATGCAGTAATGGTGGTTTTGTACAAGAGAAAGGGTAACAGGAATGATTGTGGGAACTACAGAGGTATATCATTGCTTTCTGTCGTAGGGAAAGTTTTATGTAGGGTGCTTCTGGACCGTCTGCTGACACACATTGCAGATTGTGTTCTTCCTGAAAGTCAATCTGGTTTTCGTGCTGGACGCGGCACCACTGATATGATCTTCTCAGCTAGACAGCTCCAGGAGAAGTGCATAGGACAAGATTTGGATCTGTATCAAGTTTTTGTCGATCTGACAAAAACTTTCGATACTGTTAACAGAAATGCATTATGGAAGGTTCTCCAGAAACTTGGTTGCCCTGATAAGTTCCTTGCTTTAGTTAGGTCTTTCCATGACGACATGAAGGCTTGGGTTAATGTCGGAGGTAACATGTCGGAGCCTATCTCAGTAAAAAATGGAGTGAAACAGGGGGATATTCCAGCACCGACACTGTTTGCCATATACCTTGCAATGGTTTTCTGTATTGCATTCAGGAATTGCGAGCATGGTGTTTACATCCGATATCGAACCTCAGGCAGCAGTGATGCTTTCGGAAAGCTAGAAAGTCGACTCTGGGGTCGGCGAGACATATGCAGGAGGACAAAGGTTAAGGTGTACAAGGCATGTGTGCTCTCTTGTCTTCTTTATGCCTGCGAGACCTGGGTCACATATCGACACCACCTTAAGCAATTGGAGCGTTTCGATCAGATGTGTCTCAGACGGATCCATGGCGTTCACTGGAGGGACCACATCAGTGATGTCGAGATTTGGAAAGCTCTTTGTGTGACAGTATAGAAGCTCTTGTGCTTAAGCAACGACTCCGTTGCAGTGGTCACCTTGCCAGGATGAAGGATTCTAGAATACCAAAACCACTCTTTTATGGAGAGTTGGTTAAAGGAATACGACCGCCACATGAACTAAAAAAGAGGTATAAGTATTCCTTGAAAGCCTCTTTGAAAGACTCTAACATCTCTGCTGATACATGGGAAAATATTGCTGCTGATCGTAATAAATGGATAAAGACTGTATATGAGGGAAAAGCTGCGGCTTCTCGAAGTTGAGGCATCTCGAATCGCATACGAGAAAGTAAAGCGGGATGTGAGGAAGGGCATTGCTGTTGCACTTCCGGACGGCGAGGGTCCTCCTATGGTGCTGACATGCAGCGTATGTGCGAGAATCTGCCTAAGCAAAGCTGGACTCGAAAGTCATCTTCGCAGTCATAAAGTAAGACCAGTGGTTGACTACCAGGCTGCTGTTGGAGATGCTACTCATCATGCTTGCCAAACATGTGGTAGAGAATGTAAATCAGCAGGAGGGCTCAAGCAACATGCAAAAGTACATGAACTCCAACCACAGCCGACTATTCCCAGTGAATGTTTTGGTTGCCAACTCTGTGCAAGACATTTTAGATGATTGGCTGGACCACATTCGATCGCAGCGCTGTTAGTTGCTATCGTGTGTGTGTGTGTATAGATATGTTTATCTGTGCGCGTGTGTGTGTATATATATATGTATATGTATATTATTATTGTTGTTATTATTATTATTATTATTATTATTATTATTATTATTATTATTATTGGTGGATTGGCAGTATCAATATAGGGTCGGACGCCATGCTTTCCAGCATAGTTACGTCCCTTTACGATCTGAGTTCAAATCCCGCCGAGGTTGACTTTGCCTTTCATCCTTACGAGGTCGATAAAATAAAGCACCAGTAATGCACTGGTTAATTGCTGGCCTTGTGCCTAAAGTAGAAACATTATTATTGTTATTAATGTATATGTGTGTATGTATATATATATATATGTGTGTATATATGTATATGTATATGTGTATATATATATATATATATATATTTCTTTTTTTTTATTTTATTTTATTTTTTATTTATCTATTAATATTTTTTTTCTCCTCGTGCAATGGCCATACTCGATAACGAGGGGGCAGCCATCATCATGTATATACATATATGTATATATATATATATATATATATATATATATATATATATATATATATATATATATATATATATATATATATATATATACATACATATATATATATGTATATATATATATACATACATATATATATATATATATATATATATATATATATATATATGTATGTATATATATATATATATGTATGTATATATATATATGTATGTATATATGTATGTATATATATTTATGTATGTATGTATATATATATACATGTATATATATATATACGCATATATATATATATATATATATATATATATATATATATGTATGTATATATATATGTATGTATATATATATATGTATGTATATATATATATATATATATATGTATGTATATATATATATATATGTAAATATATATATGTATATAATATTAAGGATACTATTTATGGTTATGTATATACTAAAACTTTTTATAGTTATATATATTTTAAACCCTAAACAATGAAGGTCAGTAATTTATTACTACCTTATTACCAGTAAGATAAATAGCTCAATGTAATAACATCAGTTGTTCTACAGATATAATATAATATATGTCACTCCACTGTACATCTATATATACATATGTATCTGTATGTCTCTTGCGTTGAAAAGGAGGTCAATCATGTGTACAAACATTGAAAAATGCTCCGAAGAGACCAAGCCTAGGTGTGGATGAAACAATTGTAAGTGAATAAATGCTTTCAACATAGCTTTGATTCTTGTGAATTCTATATATGTATATATATATATATATATATATATATATATATATATATATATATATATATATATATATATATATATATATATATATATATATATGTAACCCATTTGCAACAACGCCGCAGCTCCATTATTATCATATTTACACATATTTTTTCCTCTGCTGCCACCCGTCTGTTTCTCTCTTTGTATCTTTACCCTTTCTAGCACTCTCTCTCTCTGTTAGCCTCTTCCTCAACTTTCACTCACTCATACCCTGTCACTACCTCTCCTCCACTCCTCTTTCTTCCCGCTTGACCTGTCCGATTTCTTTTCTCGCGCACTCTTGGCCAAGCCGGTATGAATTTTTTTTCTCTCTCTCTCTCGTCTGCGTCTTCACAGAACTTATGTTTACCGAATTCGCAGACCAGACTCCTTCTTCTTCCTCCCGTTAGACCTGTGCGAAATTCCTTCCTTGCTCACATTTCAACCAGGTCTGATGGTCTTTATTCTCTAGTTCACGATTTTATCGAGTTTATATTCATAGAAATCTGGGACTTGTCTCTTTCCTCTCACTTTCTGTTGCTTAAACCATTTTGTTTGTTCACCCTAACGTTCTCTTTATTTACGTGTCCCAACGACTTTTTTTAGCCGTTGTTCGCACCAACCTGAGGTATATGGCCCTTAAAGCGATGAAATGCCTAGGACGGTTGGAGGGTCACTGATGAAGGACTCACTTTTTTATATGTAACCCATTTGCAACGCCGCAGCTCCATTATTATCATATATATATATATATATATATATATATATATATATATATATATATATATATATATATAAAATATTAAACAAATAATGAATAAACAATTCCTTATATTAAACAAAAAAAGTTCATTATTTAACGATCGTTTCTAGGATATATATGTGTTATAGTTGGCATGCATATTCAACAGATCTATGTACAAAATTATACAAAATTATACAAACTATCAAGATTAAATATACATACCAACACATATATACGCCGTCTTCAGAAATAATGAAATATATTTATTGATAATAACAACAATTCAAACTTTCAGGTCCGTTTGGGAACAAAATTGACCAATGAAAATACAAAAGGTTTAATGCCGTTCGGTGTGTGTATATACATGTAATAACCCTTACACATATTTTACAAAAATATATGCACAACCTGTATACTCATACAAAAAGGATGGATGCAAATACAAAATTTCAAGGTTAATGTCTCTGTAAGTTTATAATGCACAGATAAGATGCGTATAGATACATAAATATGAAAAAAGTGTATACACATATTTTCATACTAACACATATCCGTACAATCACACATACACGTGCGTATATGCATAAACATACACATAAACTACAAACATACAAACACACACACACCACCACTCACATATATATATGTGGATATAAAATCCTAAGCACATGGATATTAATTCACTCACATAAACACTGGCACACACATTTAGATAAAGATACAGAAATTAGGTGGGAGGGGGGGGGGAGAGGTCAGTATTCAACGGTTTGGGCTGCCTGCTTAATATAGATGTATCTATAAACTAAGAAAATAAAAAATAAAAAATAATAATAAATAATAAATAAACATTAAAAAGGAAAGAAAAGAAAAAGAAAAAAGAAAAAAGAAAAAAGAAATATATCAAGAAAATATATATATATATATATATATATATATATCCATATATATATATCTATATATATATATACATACACATATACATACATACACATACATACACACACACACAGACATATACATATATACATACACATATACAAACACATACATACATATACACACATCCACACTTAGAACATAACATACACACACATATATAAACATATACATATACACACATATATACAAATACACACATACATATAAATACACATATATATATACATATATATATATATATATATATATATATATATATATATATATATATATATACATATATATATATACATACACTCATACATAGGCATATAATCACACATACTATATAGACACACATATATATACACACATACATACACATATACCTACACTTACATACATATATACATACAGATATACACATACATACCTATATATACACACAAATACATACAGACATATATACATACATACAGACAAATACTTACGCATCTATATATCGGTATATACATACAAACACCACTACACTCTCACACAACTCAGACATACAAAGAAAAAGGTATATACCCATACACATATACATATACAAATAGAGAAACATATACATGTGCTTAGGATTTTATATCCACATATATATATGTGAGTGGTGGTGTGTGTGTGTTTGTATGTTTGTAGTTTATGTGTATGTTTATGCATATACGCGCGTGTATGTGTGATTGTACGGATATGTGTTAGTATGAAAATATGTGTATACACTTTTTTCATATTTATGTATCTATACGCATCTTATCTGTGCATTATAAACTTACAGAGACATTAACCTTGAAATTTTGTATTTGCATCCATCCTTTTTGTATGAGTATACAGGTTGTGCATATATTTTTGTAAAATATGTGTAAGGGTTATTACATGTATATACACACACCGAACGGCATTAAACCTTTTGTATTTTCATTGGTCAATTTTGTTCCCAAACGGACCTGAAAGTTTGAATTGTTGTTATTATCAATAAATATATTTCATTATTTCTGAAGACGGCGTATATATGTGTTGGTATGTATATTTAATCTTGATAGTTTGTATAATTTTGTATAATTTTGTACATAG
>OZ024740.1:249172949-249212949 GCA_964016885.1 Eledone cirrhosa | reverse complement strand
AAAATATTCGAATATTTCTAAGCTCATGGAATTTATGAAAGTTTGCCGAAGAATAATCACTTATATGTAATAGCAGTAGAGCGTAAGGAAATTGCTAACGATCAATAATAATTATTAAGATAGCTCTAAGGATTAAATGTTATAAAGTTAAATGTTATAAAGTTAAGATGTTAAAAGAAATGTTATAAAGTTAAGATGTTAAACATTTTTAATTATCCATTAGTGTAATTATAGCATGAATTTTATGTTATGTTATATCAAGTTATAAAATCATAACTCAACCTGTCATACAGTTATGACTGTTAAAACCTAATTTTTTTTTCTATAACGTGTTAGCATTTAAAAAATTCAAAAAATTCAAAAATTTCATTCATTGGAATATATCCAAAGCATAAACCACAAAAAAATACATCTGTAGAACATATTTAAATATATACATATACACACCTACACATATACACACACACACACATATATATATATATATATACAGTAGTATGTATATATATATATACATACTACTGTACGTCTGTATACATATGTGTATGTACGTATATATACTTATATTTAAGTAACAGCCGTACTAAGAGTGAGAAATGAAATTTCGTTTCATTTTTTCCGTTTATCGTTTTCGGTACCCCGGCCGATTAACTCACTCGATATGCAAATTAGGCTGCTCAGCCGTTAATATGCATAAGGAAAGTATATACTTTCAGACGTTCAATCATCTGGCAGGAAGGTATACGTTGCTGACGATAGCTAATAAGCTTGAAACTAGTACAGCGTTCCTTTGTCAGGGTTGAACAAATGAGCAACGATGTTTGCTAGACACTGTACGGCTTAATTCGGGATGTTTGTTTACAAACACACCGAGCATTATAATAAATGTTCGGTGAATCCATACGTACATATATATATATGTGTGCATGTATGTATATATATACATACTACTATACGTCTGTATACATATATGTATGTACGTATACATACTTATATTTAAGTAATAGCCCTACTAAGAGTGAGAAATGAAATTTCGTTTCATTTTTTCCGTTTATATATATATATATATATATATATATATATATATATATATATATATATATATATATATATATATATATATATATATATATATATATATATATATATATATATATAAATTAGACAATTATCAAATTTGTGTTCAAATCATTTAATAGCTGACAATCGTTTCTTCCAAACTCTCATTTGTAGTCATCGGAGCATTATCAATGTTTTGGTCATGTAATTAACCTCCTATTCAACTGAACAATAATATAGATACATATATATTGATGTTGTGAGCAACAGTTTCGTATTTAAAGGGTGGAATGGATGTGACATATAATTTACGAGAATTGTACAAACATTCAAATTCAAATTAAAAGCAGAGTGGAATACATGCAACAGATAATACAAGAGAATAGTCTAATAATTAAAGAGGCATTGAGAAAGGAGCTTTGAGAAAGAAAGAGTACATTAGCAATACATATGCAGGTGTGTAGAAAGTGTACATGCGTTAGTCATATATTTGAGAAGGAAATAAGCAAAGTTATTATGCATATATAGATAAATAAATACTGTATTTTAAGCAAACATGTAGTGTATTAAAATCTATGGTGGACGTAGTATGTTGATAGTTTTTGAATTTGTGTGTGTTGAGGAGAATAAAGTTATTGCAGTCTCTTCCATTACATATGTTGAATTATATTTTAGTTAATGTTTATATTGAATGTTTATGTTAGTTAAAGCAATGGATTGTAAATTAGTCTTATTGTATTCTTATTCATGGACTATAGTTGTTCAACAGATAGGTTTTCCAACGGTTAAATCTCCGGAAGTGAGTAAGGGGAGCTAATGCGTAAGGGGAGGTAACTAGCTAATTAAATTCAGTTATTCAAAATCTTTGCTCTAATACACATTATAATGTGATACAATTGAATCTCTATTACATAATTGTTTCTACTTTAGGCACAAGGCCAGCAATTAGCCAGTGCATTACTGGTACTTTATTTTATCGACCCCCGTAAGGATGAAAGGTAAAGTCAACCTCGGCGGGATTTGAACTCTATTACATAATGCTAAACATTTATACTTGATTTTAAATACAGTGTATTTTATTTTAATACATTAAAGGTCCCTTAAGATTGTTATCTATTCATTACTGGACAAGATATATGTTATGGAAAATTGTATAGCTGTTTATATGTCCAAATAGATATATCATTTGTGTAATAATATACATTATTGTTTAAAAATTAATCCCTTATATACAATGCTATTACATTATATATTTAATTATAAATGTATATATACTTTATTATTATTACATTGTGTTAAAGGTAGATCCCTTATATACATGTTATTAATTTAAGTATTTAATTATATAAATGTATATATAGTTTATTATTATATATTACATTAAATGTCTTTACATATTAAATATTCATTACTGTATATAATAGAATTAAGCTATATTAGTTATACCAAAAGGTGGCAACTTTATGTTTAATTCTAACAGTTATTGCAGAGTATAATGTTAGAGATACCAAAGTGTTGTGTGGAGGAAAGAGCTGATCAAAGAGTGTGTAGCTGTGGAGGCTGATAAGTCCTAGATGTGAAGTGTTAATGGTGGTGGGGAATTCAAATCTGACATTGATATATACTAACAGCTAGGTCTAAAGTTATGGAACGAGTGACGGTATCGGTGTTGGCACGAGGAAAATGTCTCTGACTTTCTATTAAGGAGGTCTAGTTTCGAAAAGATTATAGTATAGGTCTCTAAAAGACAGAGATTACACAATTTATTCTGTGGTTTATACGATGAGGCCCTACCTACTACTTCCCATTGCAGTGTAAATGGTCTATTCCTAGTTTTCAGAGAGTATTATTATTATATATTCTATTCTATTATAAGGCGGGTAAAATTCCCGAGATCCATGGACGAGTTCTCTCCAGCGGTCTCTGTCCCTCATCATCGCTGCCGTGTCCTGCGTCTCCATATATACCAAGATAATAATAAATGGAAACTATATTTATAAAACCATATTTATTTTATTATATATATTTCAAGGGCGACCAAGCCAAACTTGGTGCGCTTTCATCAGATAAAATACAACATTTTTTTTATAAATAATGACATACCCATGGAAATCACACCTTAACGGTCCGAAATTCGCTAGATAGTGGAAACTTATTTGGGGTAATTCAAAGTTATGTGTGAGTATGCAAATGAATGTATGCAAAATTGAAAAAACAACCGTTTATTTAAATTACGCTGGGGGAGTATAAAGAAAATTTCATCAACACACAATTTGCAAAATCTAGATAAAGCTGTGTTTCTATAGGCAGGTGCTTTTGAAATTACATCCCAAGATAAATAATAGTCTGTACTTTTAGATTTTAAGTTCCATATCAGGTTTGATAGAGAAGTTGAAGATTTTTTACCAATATTATTAAACGAGCATTTGTCATTATTGAAACGAGATTTGAAGTCTGTAGAAGTAGAACCTATATAGTTAAATATATGGTCATTAGTTTTGACAGAGCATTTATAGACGACATCTTTATCTAAGCATTTATTTTTTAAAGGACAGTTTGATTTAATTCTACAGTTACATTTAGCAGAGTTGATGTTATTCGGAACGGTATTATTAAGTTGGATATTGCTAGAGGTATTAGTGCTATTTTGGTTATGGTTTAGATTTCTATTATTGATTCTATTTATATTTTGTGCTAAGTTCATAGTAGTAGAGTAAGATAGTTTTATTGTATGTCTGTTAAAGATTGAATGGTATCTATGGGTTTTGGGAAAACATTTATCTAGAGCTTTAAAAAATAGTTTAGCTAAAGGTGTTTTAATACTTAGTGAGAATGGAGGTGCATACCAAATTATATTTCTAGTTCTATTCCTTCTATTAGTATTAGAGTTTATGTTAGGTTTCTTATTATAATTATAATTAATATTATGGTTATTTATCTTATCATTGTTTTCGATGTATTTAATTTTATTTATATAGCTTGCTCTACTTAAAGCTTCATTATTATATTCTGCCGTATCGTCAAATATGTTTTTATTCGCAGAGATTCGAGAAATACGTTGTTGTACAGAATTTACAATAGTGTTTTTAATAGATCTAGGATGATTAGAGTTGAAGCTTATATAGTTTAAGTTCTCATTAATTTTATGAAATGGATAGTAGAGCCCTGTATTAAGGTTTAATGTTACATCTAAAAAGTTAACAATTTTGTAGTTATTCTCTATTTCTAACTTAAGATTGTAGCTATTAAAAAATTGTATTTTTGATTTTCTTTTTCTATTTATTTCACAATTACTATTATTTTCATTTAACAGCAGCATATCATCACGATATAAACCACCGGTCATCTCCGGTAGTTTTCTATGTAGTATATTATTAATAAATAGCCCCACAAGATGCGTTATCTGCGCCGAGCCCGATGACCCTATGGTGATGTCGAAATTATTTATTCTATCCGCTCTAGTCCAGAGATGGTTGTTAAATTTAATTAAGGTTTTTCGTGCAGTTAAAATCATATGCATTTCTTCACTAGATAAATCAGTATATTTGGATGCATAGATAAGGGCTTTATTAAGTAAATTAGGAGTGATAGATGAGTAGTAATTTGCAATATCCAAGTGAATGAATTTTTTGTTATGTTTAAATTTTATGTTATTGAACCAATCTATAACTTCGTTAGTACCTTTCCATAGTTTTAAGTAAGATATTTCTTTAAGTTGCGGTATGATTCTATCTAATATATGTTTACTAACTATGCCTAAGTCTGATTTAGATGGTGCTATAAGTCTAACTGGTAGTTCTATTTCAAAATTTCTTTTGTGGTCTTTCAGGTTAATTTTTGGTTTTCTATGTTCGGTCCTATTTTCGATGCCTAATTTATGAATTATTTCAGAATCTTTTCTATTTAGCATTTCGAGGTCTTCATTGGTTGTTGTTTTTCCTTAGTTCTTTCAATATAAGGTTACTATATTCGTCCTTTTGCATTCCGTATAGATTGTTAGTTTTGTCAGATTTTACGAGGATATTTTACGAGGATTTAACGAGGATATTAGTTTTTTCAAGATTTTCTATATTATTCTTAAGGCCTTTAAGATATTCCTGGCCTGCGAAATGGTTTTTCTTGAATTTGATGTTTTGTATAATTGATATTATTTCATTTTCAAATTCCATTAATAGTTTGTTGTTAGGTGGATTTTTCTTGAATTTGAAGATCATATCGAAGTTGGAATTATGTTTTTTCATCTGATTTTCTATCGAAATGGAAGGCACGCTATCTAAGTCTTCTTATAAAGGAGTCAGATTTCTCAATGAGTTGTTTGAGATAGTCCTTATTCTTAGGTAGATGTATGTCTTTTAGAGAAGAAGAGATCCTAAAGAATTCCATTCGATAGAAAATCAGATGAAAAAACAGATAATTCCAACTTCGAATATGAACTCAGGCCTTTATTATCCTGAACTCAGAAATATATATATATGAATATATATATATATATAAATATTAAAATTTAAGGGTGAAAGCAGCGATTCTTTGCTTAAACTATAATCTGTTATTTGCTCTACGGTTCTTATATATCTGATATATATTTATCCTTATCTAGCCCTCTTTGGATTTTAGTCTTCAAATGTGTTATTATTACTATATATATATATATATATATATATATATATATATATATATATATATATACATATATATATATATATATATACATATATATATATATATATATATATATATATATATATATATATATATATATATATATATATACATATATATATATATAGAGGTAATTCAGGGTGGTCAAGTATATTCATATATATATATATATATATATATATATATATATATATATATGTATATATATATATATATGTATATATATATATATATATATATGTATATATATATATATATATATATATATATATATATATATATATATATATATATATATACATATATATATATATATATATATATATATATATATATATACATATATATATATATATACATATATATATATATATACATATATATATATATATACATATATATATATATATATATATATATATATATATATATATATATATATATATATATATATATATATATATGAATATACTTGACCACCCTGAATTACCTCCCCCTGCATATTAACTCTCTAAAAAGAGAAATCAGACTACCATTTGCCTCCATCATGGATCAACTAAGCACTTTTGCCATAATAACACATTTCGAACTGCTTATCTTCAAGAACTATGCCTGTAAATAATATTATTTTTTATTTCCCATTACCTTATTAGGCTCCACATTACCCCCCCCCCCCCCACCCCCTTTTTTTTTCTTTTTTCTTTTCACTTCAAAAACCTTGTTTGTAAATAACATTATTCTTTCTTCACCATTTCCTTAACATGTTCAACATCACCAACATTTTACACCAATACATATTCCCCCCTTTTGATAAAGCATAAAATGCTGAAACCGGTAATAGACAATTATTAAATATATAAATAAGTAAATAAATTAACTAATACTCAACACTTCACACAAAGTAAAATATTTTGTTTTAAACATTCTCTAACCCAGAAAAAAGCGAAAAAAATAAAAAGGAAAAAAAATATATTTTTCTTCCTAATAATCGTCTTTTTCTCCCTATTTTCATATATATATATATCCCAACTCGTGTGCCCCTTCTCCACATTTTATTATTATTATTCACGAGATACAGAAAATGCCTACTAAAACAAAAACAGACTCCACTCTCATTAGCATCAATCAAGAGACACTCCAAGAACTAAAAAAAATAAACTCTAATTTGTCAATACTCACCAATAAACTTAACTCTACAAGTGAAGAAACAATCCCCAAATACACATCCTATGAAATCAACGAGAATATCAACAACTTATGTGAAACAATGAAAACACACCTGAATAACAACACAAATGCTATGCAAGCGAACGAAAAAACATATGACACTAATACACTTACAACTTAACAAATAAAAAACAAATTAATACCACAATCGTACACATCTCTAAAAACAGGAAATTCTCCTTTTGGAAGATGATAAAAAACAATAACAAAGCGGAGATCTATGAAAAATGGATTAACTCATCCCCATTAATCATCCCCCGCAAACTACAAACTAAATCCATCCCAAACGAACCCGAGACACAAAGACGCCCCAGGGAAAGAATGGCACTTGATAACATAAAAACCGAAATTGAACTCCTTAAATTGAGAGCCCAAGCAAATGAAAATAGGATCAAATCAATCGACCATGAGATTAATCAAGCAATTATCAATAAAACCAAAGACACCACCCTAGAAAACATTTCAAAATTATGGTTAGACGACTGTAATAAGGAAGAATTAAAATCCCTTCAACGTTGAAACACTTTTCCAAAAAGAACACACATCTAAGAACCCCTTCATTAAAACCACAATAACAAGAAAACCCAATAACCACCCAAACACCTCACAACAACCAACAACAACAAAAAAACAATACCTCCCCACATACCAAAAAAGAAGGCATCACCTCGCCCCTACCTCCTACACCCACCACATAGCTATCACACGGATTCCCCTGCAACAAATATAGTAATAGAGAAACATCAGCTACAAGGTAAACACTACAACTTCTCTCCCACCAGGAGAAACCATAGAATCCCCCACCCTTAACCCCCCCCCCTAACATCCCCACACAACAAACCCACAACCATCATTACTTTCAACATAGAACCCAAAATACACAACCACCACACATGCCACATAGGGTCTCACAACCACACACCAACTATAAGGAAACCCTAATCTACCCTCCTCCACTAACCACATCCTACTACAACAACACCAGCAGGGGACAATACACGAAACACCCTAACCACTAAAACCACCATAACTACACACCATACAACAACAACAACAACAACAACAGGACTAAATATAACCACACAAGACAACCCAACTACAATTACCACCAAGTCTACACACCCTACAACAACAGCAGGGCTCAACACAACCATACGATACAGCCAACTTCAACAACCACCATAACTTCACACCCTATAACCAGGTCCATCAAATCTACACACCCTACAACAACAACAGCAGGGCTCAATACAACCACACAATACAACCTAACTTCAACAACAACTCCAGCTACACACACTCTAACAACAACAGCTGGGGCCAATACAACCATAAGAGACATCCAAACTTCAACAACCACCACAACTTCCGTAGTCATTTTATAGACACAGCACACAGACACAGGGTAACAAGATAACACAAAACACACAGGAGACACAAAATGTAATAAAAATCGTTAATTTAACCTCTAAAGAATTAACAACAGACCAAATCAACATATTCTCCAAAGGTCTGAAATTTACACCAACTCCCCAGCGACCAAACTACCCCGAAATGAAGGAAGATATTGCAGAATTCTGTAGAAAACTAAGACTCAGCGAACAACTATACTCAATAGCCAGAAATAGAAGCAACTACACCCAACCAAAAGGCAAGAACAAATTCCTCGATCAATTCTGCGAACACATTACTAATTACCCATACCACCACCTACACAGACATAAACAAAAACCAAACCTAAGCAAAAGAGAATGGAATGGTCTTAACAGTCTAAAGAACGACAAAACCCTAACAATCAAAGAGGCAGATAAAGGGAGTGCAGTAGTCCTTATGCGCACAGATTACTACACAACTCTAGTACTCTCAACTCTAGAAAACCATACATATTACGAAAAGGCCCAGCACTACACACAACAGAAAATAATGAGAAACCTAAAATCCCTAACAACCCTTTACAAAGAAGGCCTTACCGACAAGGAATACAACTACATCACCAATTTCAAAAGCAGAACCAGCCTCTTCTACGGTATCCCAAAGACACACAAAAGCGAAGTAATAGGCAGGGCCTGCAAGCAAGCCACAGACATTTACATCAATATACCCCCTCCTGATGACCTTAAATTAAGACCCATAATAGCAGGTACCACATGTGAAACCCACCGCCTAAGCAACTTCCTAGATATTCTGCTTAAACCTTTCCTAAAACATATAAAAAGCTTCATAAGGGACGACCTTGACATGCTCAACCACCTCCCAGCAACACTTAATAATGAACATATCCTACTAGTAACCTTTGATGTCATCAATTTATATTCCAATATCCCACACAACCTAGGTATAGAGGCAATACCATTCTGGCTTGAACATTTCCCTAGTGATATTCCACAGCGCATCCCTAAAGAGTTTGTGTTGGAGGGATTCAAATTTATCATGGAAAACGACTTCTTCGAATTCGATGCCAAATACTACAGACAGAAATCTGGGACTGCCATGGGCAGGAAAGTAGCCTCCTCATACGCCAACTTGTCATGGGATATTTGGAAACCACTCTCTACCGCAAAGTTCTAGACAAATACGGCAACCACTTCTACCTACACATAGAAATAAACTGGAAGAGATATCTGGACGACTGCTTCATCCTCTTGCATAAAAGTATAGATAGACTGATTGAGTTTAAAACCCTTCTAAATGGACTCAACACAAACTTACAATTCACAATGGATTACAGCCATGACCAACTCCCTTTCCTCGGCATCCTCATCAAGAAAACAAACAACAAAATAGAAACATACATATACTACAAACTCACAGACTCCAAACAATATCTTCCATTCAACTCGTGCCACCCTCGCCATACCAAAATGGCAATTCCTTATAACCTAGCCAGAAGGATCTGCACAATATTTTCAGATAAATACACTTGCTACACACGACTAGAAGAATTAAGGAACACACTTATCAGCAGAAACTACCCACCATCCCTAATCAACAATGGATTCCAACGTGCCCTAAAACTCAACATCCAGGAACTCAGACACCCCAAACCCAGGAATGAACCGCAACAGAAAACTCTAACATACATCTCCACACACAACCCCCTCAACAATGAAGCATTCGACACCATCCTCCAGAACATTCCTTTACTAAAAAGAGACCCAAGAATAAACAAAATACTCCAAACACACAACATCATAAAGAGCAAAAGACAACCTAAATCCATAAAAAACATCCTCACACAAGCCAAATTCCAACCAACCTTACATTAAAAAAAATGCGGAAGGCCCAACTGTGGCATATGCATAAATCTAATAGAAGGTTCAACATTCCATTTTAAACAAAGAGAACATTTCACAGTTAAACACAACTTTACATGTGCATCTGAAAACCTAATCTATGTTTTGACCTGTTCAGGTTGTCAAGAGAACTAGATAGGACAGACAAAAAACAGCCTCCGACAACGTATGACCGTCCATAGATCACAAATCAAAATACGGAATACAGAAAGATTGCGTTTAGTGAACATGTCGCCAATTGTGCACCTAACCAACATCCAAACTTAAAAATTTTCTCCATTTACAAATTCATAGACAACGCATCTTTTATCCATCGTACCAATAAGGAAACGTACTTCATTAACAAATTCCAACCCCTACTTAATGGACTAAACTTCGGACTAAACTAAAACTTGAATGAACAATGAACCAAAACCAAATCCCTATATTTCTCTAAAGAGTTTCCTCCTTCACATCCTACCTAATCCTTTTTCTTATATAAATTGTATACCCTCTCTCACCTACTTGACCACCCTGAATTACCTCCCCCTGCATATTAACTCTCTAAAATGGAAATCATATCAACCCCAGACTACCATTTGCCTCCATCATGGATCAACTAAGCACTCTTGCGATATTACCACATTTTGATCTGCTTATCTTCAAGAACTATGCCAGTAAATAATATTATTTTTTATTTCCCATTACCCTATTATGTTCCACATTACCCCCATTTTTTTTCATTTTTTTCTTTTCACTTCAAAAACCTTGTTTGTAAATAACATTATTCTTTCTTCACCATTTCCTTAACATGTTCAACATCACCATTTTACACCAATACATATTCCCCCCTTTTGATAATGCATAAAATGCTAAAACTGGTAATAGACAATTATTAAATATATAAATAAATAAATAAATAAATAAATGCCATTGTTAATTAATAAATAAATTAATTAATACCTCAACACTTCTCACAAAGTAAAATATTTTGTTTTAAACATTTTCTAACACAGAAAAAAGAGAAAAAAGAGAAAAAAAATATATTTTTCTTCCTAATGATCGTCTTTTTCTCCCTATTTTCCGTCTCTATGCACCACCTAAGAGAACATTAGTCTACGACCTCTTTTATACCATAAACGTGGCTTTGTCTTTGCGCGTAATTGTTTTTCACCGCTCCTATTAATGACGTATTATATTCGTTTTTTCCCGTTCTTTGCCAGGGAACGTTACCACGAACCAAAGTATCGTCTTCCTGTCTTCCTCCGGTTGCAACGTTTTTTGAAATATCCAGTTCTGCGTTTACAGATTGACTTTGTTAGTTTCAGAAGATCCCGTTAAGGGTGAAAGCAGCGATTCTTTGCTTAAACTTTAATCTGTTATTTTAATAAATATATATATATATATATACATGGAAAGTTATATTTAAAATTGTTAGGTTACAACTAGTAAATATTTATAACTGATATAAAAGCACTCGACAAATATTTGGAGTATATTTACAATATTAAATAAAAGGAAACTATATTTATAAAACCATATTTATTTCATTATATATATTTCGGGGATATCATATTAACAATATGCTATGCCTTCCTCAGACAAAATACAATATAAACAGTTTTATAGATAAATAGATTCGACATACCGTAACAACACCGACTTGCATTTGAAGAGGTTGAGCTGCCAGCTCAACCTCTTCAAATGCAAGTCGGTGTTGTTACGGTATGTCGAATCTATTTATCTATAAAACTGTTTATATTGTATTTTGTCTGAGGAAGGCATAGCATATTGTTAATATGATATCCCCGAAATATATATAATGAAATAAATATGGTTTTATAAATATAGTTTCCATTTATTTAATATTGTATATATATATATATATATATGGAAAAGAATGAAACGAAATTTCAGTTCTCACTCTTAGTCCGGCTGGTACTTAAATGTAAGTATGTATGTATACGTACATACATATATGTATACAGACGTACAGTAGTATGTATATATATATACATACATGCACACATATATATATATGTACGTATGGGTTTACCGAACACTTATTATAATGTTCGGTTTGTTTGTAAACAAAGAGCCCGAATTACGCCGTACAGTGTTCAGGCAACCATCGTCACCTTTTTGTTCAACACTGACACAGGAACGATGTACTAGTTTCAAGTTTATTAGCTATCGTCAGCATCGTATACCTTTCTGTCAGATGGTTGAAAGTCTGAAAGTATATACTTTCCTTATGCATATTAACGGCTGAGAAGCCTAATTTGCATATCGAATGAGTTAGTCGGCCGGGCGCACCTAAAACGATGAATGGAAAAAGAATGAAACGAAATTTCATTTCTCACTCTTAGTACGGCTGGTACTTAAATGTAAGTATGTATGTATACGTACATACATATATGTATACAGACGTAGATGCACACATATATATATGTACGTATGGGTTTACCGAACACTTATAATGTTCGGTTTGTTTGTTTGTTTGCCCCTTCTCCACATTTTATTAATATTATATGAATATATATATATATATATATATATATAACGAAGGAAATGTGGTACGGAACCAGATGGACCATAACGCACCAAAGTACTCAATACTTAGGGTAGTAGAGTGGGTAATAGGAACGAGTAGGACCCCGACGGCTGAGCTCAAGCCGTTTCGACGGCTAATTCTGGACTAAATGAAAATGTTTATCCTGGTAAATGAATAGGGGGTAATATTCCATATATGGTAAAAGTGATTGTCACAAGGATTGGTCAAAAGATTGTTGATGAGACACATAATTCTATCATGGCATTTTGTGGAAGGAAGGGGTAGCTGAACTTGCCAGTAGAAGAAAGAGGGAGAGGGAGTGGAGGAAACCCAGTCGTGCGTTGAAAGTGACGACTACAGCAGAATCCTAAGTCCAGAATCCTATTCCAGAATTAGCCGTCGAGACGGCTTGAGCTCAGCCGTCGGGGTCCTACTCGTTCCTATATATATATATATATATATATATATATGTATATGTATATATATATATGAATATATATATGAATATATATATATATATATATATATATATATATATATATATATAATATATATATATATATATATGAGGATAAAAGATGAAACAAAAGAAGAAAAAGAAGAACATTTTCGCTCTACATGGCTGAATACAATAAATGTAATCTAAGTTTTTCGAATATTAATAATTGTTTCTACTTTTGCCAAAAGGCCAGCAATTATCCCAGTGTATTACTGGTACTTTATTTTATCGACCCCGTAGAGGATGAAAGGCAAAGTTAACCTCAGCACAATATGAACTTAGACCATAAAGGGCCATAACTCTTTGCTGCAAAGTATGGCGTCCGACCCTCTACCGATACTGCCAATCCACCGTTCCAATTATGCATACACAAAAGCAAGAATGAAGGGTTCATTCTACTGACATGGCTATAAAATTGAGGCTTGTTTGCATAATTGCAAACGAATCGAATGTTATTTGGCAGTATCGGTAGAGGGTCGGACGCCATGCTTTCCAGCATAGTTACGTCCCTTTACGATCTGAGTTCAAATCCCGCCGAGGTTGACTTTGCCTTTCATCCTTACGGGGTTGATAAAATAAAGTACCAGTAATGCACTGGGTAATTGCTGGTCTTGTGCCTAAAGTAGAAACAATTATTAATATTCGAAAAGGGCGGTGAATTGGCAGTATCGGTAGAGGGTCGGACGCCATGCTTTCCAGCATAGTTACGTCCCTTTACGGTCTGAGTTCAAATCCCGTCGAGGTTAACCTTGCCTTTCATCCTTACCGGGTCGATAAAATAAAGTACCAGTAATACAGTGGTAATTGCTCGCCTTGTGCCAAAAGTATAAACAATTATTAATATTCGAAAATCTCAGATTACATTTATTATATATATATATATGTATATATATATATATATATATATGAATTTATATATATATATATGTGTGAATATATATAGTAACAATATTAAATGTGAATAATAAAATCCGAAGAGGATATAGGGATAAATATATATCAAATAAATAAGAACACTAGAGCAAGTATTTATTAAAATAACAGATTAATGTTTAAGCAAAGAATTGCTGCTTTCACCCTTAATGGGATCTTCTGAAGCTAAAAAAATTCAATCAGTGAACGCATAAATAAATATTTCGGAAAACGTTGCAACCGAAGGAAAACAGGAAGACGATACTTTGGTTCGTGAAGACATTCCCTGGCAATGAACGGAAAAAGGCGAAGATAATACGTCATTATGTGGAACGAAGAGAACAATTACCCGCAAAGACAAAACCATGTTTATGGTATAAATGGAGTCATTAGACTAATATTCTATTTAGGAAACCGAATGATTCTCGGTTTAGGAGTTAAGAATATTGTAAATAAATTAGTTGAACGAAAATGACAGAGGTTATTAAAATCATAAAAGTAATAATTGTTTCTATTATAGGCACAAGGCCAGCAATTACCCAGTACATTACTGATACTTTATTTTATCGACCCCGTAATGATGAAAGGCAAAGGTAACCTCGGCGTGATATGAACTTAGATCATAAAGGGACGTAACTCTATGCTTCAAAGCATGGTGTCCGACTCTCTACCGATACTGCCAATCCACCAATAATAATTAAATATATACATACACACATCTACATACGTACATACACGTGCATACGCGAAAGCACTCGGCCGTAAACTACCTCGACGTTACCCTCAATTTGTCGAATGGCTTGCACTACACGTATAGAAGCCGAATGACACGCTTAATTACATCAGTAAGCATGCTAACTATCCTGCCAGCATAAAGAAGAACCCGGTAAGACACGTTTCTTTGAGGCTTTCTCCTCTATCTACAAACGAGCATATTTTCACCGACTATTCCACATATGACAATGAAGCTCTTGCTCGGAGTGGATTTGTCGATAAGGTAGCATATACTAAGTATGAGCACAAACCTAGGAAAAATAGATCCCGACGCATTACATGGTATAACCCAACATATAATATGTAGGTGGCCACACCATTAGCTAAAATCTTTCTCTCCCTTATTAAGAAGCATTTCCCCTCAGCACATAAATATGATAACATTTTTAATAGAAATACCGTTAAAATATCTTACTCCACAACTCCTAACTTTGCACATAACATCACTGCTTCAAATTTAGCTTAATTACCTAGCCGTAGGAACACGTGCAACCCTGTAGTTAGTACTAACTGTAATTGTAGCAATCGGATTGCCTGCCCTCTATCCGGGAAATGCCTCTCCAGTAACATTGTCTACAAATGTAAGGTCGATACATCCACGTCCAGTAGGGTCTACATAGAGTTTACCGCCAATAGATTCAAGCAGCGTCTTTACATGCACACCCATTCTTTTCTTAACCCTTTAAGAAGGAATATATATATGTGTGTGTGTGAGTGTGTATGTGTGTGTGCGTGTGTGTGTGTGTGTGGATGTATGGGTATGCAAGTATGTGTATGTGTATGTACGTGTATTATATTTGTTTATTTGCGTATCTGTTTTTATATAGATATTTATATATATGTGGGTGTTTACGTATATGTATGCGTGTACGTATGTATGTATATATGCATATTTATATATGTATATTGTATATGTGTGTATATGTGTATGTATATGTGTGTGTATATATATATATATATATATATATATATATATATATATATATATATATATGGATTACCGTTGGTTATGTGTATGATTTGCCGTATGTTTGTATATGCAGGTGAGTGTATATGTATATATGTATATGTATGTCGGTATTTAAAAACAAAATGTTTAAACACACATATATGTATGTATATGTGTATATATGGGTATGTATGCGTGTATAAGCGTGTTTGCACGTATGTATGGTGTATGTGTGTACATAGGGTTCTGGTATATGTACCTTTGGTAAATATATGTGTATTTACCTGTAGGTATGTGTGTGTGTTATATACGCATTTATGCGTGCATATTTATATATGTATATATAATTATATGTATACACACACGCACACGCACATATTTATATGTGTATTTGGTGTATACGTTCGTATGTGTTCGGGTATATGTGTCGCGCCGGTTTACGTAGTGTGCGCGACTTTACGTGTACTTGCATGTATATGCATGGCGGGTGTTTTTGCGTATGCACGTGTATGTACGTATATAGATGTGTGTATTCTTAACTCTGAAGCCGAGAATCATTCGGTTTCCTAAATAGAATATGAGTCTAATGACTCCATTTATACCATAAACGTGGATTTGTCTTTGCATGTATTTGTTCTCGCCGCTCCACATAACGACATATTATGTTCGCTTTGTTCTGTTCATTGCCAGGAAACGTCTTCACGAACCAAAGTATCGTGTTCCTGTTTTCCTTCGGGTGCAACGTTTTACGAAATATTTATTTCTGTGTTCACAGATAGATTTTTTTTCTTTTTAGTTTCAGAAGATCCCGTTAAGGATGAAAGCAGCGATTCTTTGATTAAACTTTAATCTGTTATTTTAATATATATACACACACACACACACACACACACACACACACACACACACACACACACACACAAATATATATATATAACTCTGCTGTTTATGATCAAACTTTTCGGAGAAAAATATCTCACGTTGATGCGCAGTCTGCAACTGGCGGAGTTTAGGAAAATGATAATAAAAAAGGGCGTTCGAAAAGCGCACCTGGTATATATAAAAAATGATCTTCATAACACGTACAAAAAATTGATGTCTAGCAAAGCTTTCTTTCTCCGTTTTCAGATTTTCATAAACTTTTTTGTGTTCGGATAAATGGTGCTAAATCGAAAGTCAGACTCCGCCAAGGGTGCGTAGTGTCACCTCTGCTGCACATTACTTACATGAACAGGTTTGACATGCGGAGCTGGCGGGTGCAAAATCAGTCTTTGCAGATATGGTGTTACTGAACTCCACAGAAGATGATCTCCGACTTGCAATTGATAGGTTTGATGTCGTGTGCTGCATGGCTGGAATAAAAATCAGTGCAGCGAAAACCGAGACACTCGTCCTCTCAAGGAAGCCTGCTCACTGCAGTCTAAATGTGAGTGGAGTTTTACTGAAGCAAGTGGAGAAGTTCAAGAATCTCAGGCCGTGATCACGAGTGATGGATAACAGGAGGATGAATTATGTGCAAGAATTGCAGGAGTTGATAAAATAATTGTTTCTACTTTAGGCACAAGGCCAGCAATTACCAGTGCATTACTGGTACTTTATTTTATCGACCCCGTAAGGATGAAAGGCAAAGTCAACCTCGGCGGGATTTGAACTCAGATGGTAAAGGGACGTAACTATGCTGGAAAGCATGGCGTCCGACCCTCTACCGATACTGCCAATCCACCGCCCTTTGATAAAATAATGCGCCAGCTTCAGCATTCAGTAATCAGAAGAATGGAGGTAGGTTTAAAAGCCAAACTCACTATCTTCAATTCGGTTTTCGTGTCAACTCTTACCTATGGTCATGAATCTTGGGCAATGACCGAAAGAATACGATCAGGAATACAAGCGATCGAAATGGAGTTCCTCCGAAGGGTCTTTGGAGTGACGTTACTTGATAGAGTACATAGCTCGGTGGTCAGAGAGTCACTACAGGTAAAGTCACTACTTCTCCGAATTGAGAGATCACAGCTCCGATACTATGGGCATGTGGTTGAAATGTCTCAATAAAGAATCGCTGAACAGATTTTGCGGGCAAAATAAACAGGTGGTAGACTCAGAGCAAGATGGTTGGATGACATCCTTGAGCTTGGTTAGTCCCGCTTGAGGATCCAGCAGGATCGGTTGGAGACGGTTGCTTCTGACAGGACCCGTTGGAGGGAGTGTTTGAGGACTCTGCCGCTACGAACCTCTCAGGAATAAGTGGGCGAAGAAAAAAAAAAGAAGTTTTCAAAATTTCTTGGTTATATCGGATTCACATTGAAAATATGAACATTATCTAACGTACTGACTTTTTTCTATTTTTTTTTTGTAGAATTACTGTATACACATGTTAACGCCTATACCCCCCCCCCCCCCCCCAACACATGTATAAGCACAAGGCACATACTGCTATTACCATACATTGAAACATAAATTCAGCGACATAATCATTAAGATACGTCACAAATATTTCCAGCTCTATGGAGTCTGTCAGTATTCGTTAGTTCTTATCTCTGATGTTGAATCATTCACACGTTTCGTTTTCAATGACATGTTGTTGTTTTTGATGTTGTTGTTGTTGTTTTTCTTCTTTTTATTTTTATTTTTCGTTTTCTTCTTCTTCTTCTTCTTCTTCTTCTTCTTCTTCTTCTTCTTCTTCTTCTTTATCGCCATATCCTATTTATTGCTAAGAGAAACGATGCAATAAACCCAACGTAAATTAGATCGTGAAATCTATGTATATTCTGTGACATTAAATATTCAGCAGCAATAACACGAACAAAGACAAGAACAATAACAATAAACAATAAATAACAATCCCGGAAACATCATGGCTGTGTGTTTCATCTCTTGAGCATAACATCTCACAGTCCTTACTCAGTCTCTTCATCTCCAAAGTCTCTCATCTCCCCCACCACACCGTCACCTCATGTCTAAAGTCTCTCATCTCCCCACCACACCGTCATTTCTTGTCTAAAAGTTCTCATCTCACAAACCCTGCTCAGTCTCCTCATCTTTAAAGTATATCATTTCACAATCCCTACACTATCTCCTCATCTCTGAAGTCTCTCATCTCACAACGCCTACACTGTCTCCTCATCTCTAAAGTCTCTCATTTCTCAATCACTGCGTCTCACCATCTCTAGAGTGTTTCATCTCTTCATCACATCATTTACACAGTCCCATGCCTCGCATCATTTCTATATCTCTGCTGACTTTCATCTCGTAATTCTGTCTGTCCGGGTGTTTTCTTAGAAAATTCAAAGTAGATCCGTCTCGGAATGCATTTAATATTCATGAGCTCCAAAACAAAGCCCCAAAAAACCAAAAAACCAAAAAGTCAAAAACGAAAAACCAACCAAACAAACAAATAACAAACCCCTCATCCAATCCAAAACAAATCAATAACACCAGCAATTTAGATGCAAACTATTAGCGTTGAGTGAAGAAAGAAACATGGTTTTCATATACTGTATGTAGAGGAAGTCAAGTCAATCTAGTCAAAAATCGAAAATTGATTATAAATTACTGTTAGTGTGTCAGATAATTTACTGTGAGTGTGTCAGATGCCTTGCGATATTTGTTATTACCCTTCTTTCTGATTTCAAATCTTAACATGGCCCACTTGAGTTGCCGACGCAATCCACTTCTCAGTTAATACCGCCATTTCATCCTTGTGTATCTTCAACGAAGTCCACACTATTGCAAGCATTCAGGTCAGGTCTCCAGTTTAAGGCTACCTTCCTTCTTCCTAACCGTTAGTCTCGGGGGCCATAAAAGGTATAATAGCCACTGCGTTTCACTCTCATAAGGTACTATCTGAAGGTAGCTAGTTGGCGGAATTGTTAGAGCGTCCGATAAGATGTTACAGTATGTTTTCCGGATCGTTGCGCTCTGAGTTCAAATCCCACTGTTACGTGGTGGTGGTCTTAGTTCGTTGCATGAACTAATGCCACCATCTCGCACTTGAGGGCCAAGTCAGTCTACCCTGTTGCAAGTATTCAGGCCAGTTCTCAGGTTTTGTTTGAGGATAGCTTTCTCCATCAGTCTTACCCTGAAAAGGGCCACGAGCACTATCCCCATCCCTCCAAAAAAAATAGTAAAAAGAAGAAAAAAAAGAAAAAAGAAAAAAATCCACTCATATAAAATGTATTCACATGTGTTATATAATTATTTCGTATCTCTCACCAGCTTGTAATGTTTTTAATTGAGGTTACAGAAAAAGATCTCTTAACATTTTGCAGTAAAAATAATAACGACACCATTGATAATGATGGTGGTGACGATGATACCACCAACAACTGCAATAACAAATAATAATGATGATAATAATAAGGGGTCTAATGATTACATATCGCAAATCCCAGGAAACCCGCGTATAGGAGAAATACAAAAGATAGTATTAATGGGAACTGCCCATATACTAAGGAAGATTCTGTCAATATAAGTACATCACAAGTCTAAACACTAAAGATGCATGTGTGAATATGTATATTTTTTCTTGAACATGGCGGAGCTTGTTGTCTCTTGAGGTCACTGGTTGTGACTTGGTGATAACTCGTATGAACATAAAGCAAGACAAATGCAACTGTAATAATAATAATAATAATAATGTTTTCTTTATTAACCACAAGGGTTTACATAAAGTAGACATTAAGGACAGTACAGGACAATACAGGACGGTACAAATGGGCATTTCTGCGTGTAAAAAACAGAGGATGAAATAAAATAACAAAGAAAAATTCCCCAATAGGGGGGAGACTTCCGAGGGACATTTGTGGAGAAAGCCCATTAAAAGACCACAGTGACCCTGACCACCAGGGCAAGTGCCCTCTCCCAGTTTTCCACCCTTAATTTACTTACAGACACATACTCAGAGAAGGCCCAGTCATTCGGGCCATACTTGCTTCTCTCACCCATCTTTCAACAAAATGCTGGGAAGAGAGCATTTCCTTCTCTACCCTGATTTTCCTTTTCAAATGAAATTTGAAAAAGTTAATCAGGGCATCACCGAAGGGGTAAGTGCTCGTCTTCAGCCCTTTCAAACGTGTCCACCATACTATCTCTTTCGCCATGGCCACCAGACAGATAAAAACTGCCTGCCCTTCCCGGCTAAAGGAAGAGGGCGGGGCAATCCTCACGATGGACTCAGCTGATAGCTGGATCCGTCCTACACGTGACAGCAGGTGTTCGACATAAACCCACAAGTCAGCAATGCTCGGACACTGGACGAGTGCGTGCAGGACGGTTTCGTCGCCCTGCGCGCATCTCGGACATGCCCGGCTGACGGCACCTCCATGCCTGTAGAGTTTATCCCGAACTGGCAAAGCTCCCCGATAGCACTGCCAGGCCAGGGATTTCTGGAAGTTGTCCATAGGCCCCGGCCCGAAAGTCCTTCCGAAGAGATTGGCTAGTTGATTTTCGTCGACGCCTAGAGTTTCTCCAAGTACGTCGTCGCTCTTCCCCTCCACTAATCCCCTATAGAACGCCAAGGTGGAGTTTCCACCGATCACATTGCCCGATTGGTCGAGGGCTGTGAGCGCCTGAAGACATTCCAGTCTCCAAGCGCTCCCTCTCGGTCTTCGCTTGACCCAGGACTGCAGCTCCGTCAAGGAGACGAGCTGGGGAAAAACGTGTCTAGCAAACGGCGACCACACCTGATCACCGTCGAGGAAGAGGTGGAGATGTGGTAGCCTGAGCGCGTGTCTGCGCATCATCAACCACGGCATGCCCAGCCCTCCACGTAGCGGGTGTTGACAGCATATGGACCACCTGACCATCGGAGCGCGTCCCTTCCACAAGAAGCGAAAGAGCAAACGCTCCAGCGCAGTCAGGCGGGGCTTAGGACAAGGTACGACGGTCAGGCGGTAGTAGATGACGGATGCGATGTACGCATTCTCCACCTCCGCTCGACCTTTCAGGGTTAGCTTCCTCTCGGCCCATTTCTGGGTGAGAGAAGCCACCCTGCTCGTTACCTCGTCCCAGTTTTTGTCCGTCTGGAGGTCTGGACGGAACCAGACCCCTAGCAATTTAACCGGTCCGTCCGTCCAGCGCCCGACGACGCTGTTGGACGGCATGGACCTGCCTCTCCAGGTGCCGAGCTGCAGGCCCACTGACTTTTCCTGGTTGATCATTGCTCCTGTCACCGCTTCGTATTCTCTTAGTGTAGTGCCGATCGCCTCGATGTGTTTGGCGTTCGACACCACTACGGTGACATCGTCGGCATATGCTGACACGGATCTTCCGCATCCTAGTTCGCGCGGGACCCCCCTCAACGTCTCCAGTTTGTGCAGTAATGGCTCGAGAGTCAATACGTACAATAGGGACGAGAGGGGACATCCTTGGCGGACTGAGCGCATGATGTTGAACGGTTCCGAAAGGTGACCGTTCACTCTCACGTCAGAGCAGATGTCGCTGTGCATGGCAGCGATCCAGCCTCTGAAGACGGGCCCAAAGCCAGCCGCCCTCAGGACTGCCGCTAGGTAACGATGGTCGACCCTATCGAAAGCTTTCGACTGATCTAAATTGATCAAGGACCCACCCGTGCCAGGTTCCCTAGCTACCCTCTCTACGATGTATCGCATGAGGTGGAGGTTGTCGTGGATGGATCTGTCGGGAATGGCACATGTCTGCACCTCTCCCACCAGACCACCAACGACAAGCGCCAACCTCTTTGCTAGCACGTTGGCCAAAATCTTGAACCCTGTGTTTAGCAGAGTTATGGGCCGGAAATTATCTATGTTATCCCCATTGTTCGTATCCTTTCTCAGCAGTGCCACCGCTCCTCGGCTCACAGAACTGGGAATTCTCCCGTTCTGTTGCCAGTTGCAGTAGACGACCGCCAAGAGGCCTCCGAACAAGTCTGGCATCTGTACGTAAAGTTCATAGGGCAGACCATCCAAACCAGGCGATTTACCCCTTGTGCAGCCAGTCATTGCCTCCCGTACTTCAGCGGTTGTTATCGGCTTTTCGCAACACTCCGCCTCAGTGGCCGAAAGCCGCGGCAGTCCGTCGAGGTAGACACTAAAGTCCATCCCTCGATCCGGCCCGCCACTGCCCCCGAACAGTTGAACGAAGTGTCGCTGAAAAGCTTCACACATTTGCCCGGGATCGAGTAGCATGCGCCCGTCGTGGTCCACCAAAGACCGGATCGTGGCTTTGTTGCCACGACGCGCCTCCGCCACTCGGGCCCATTGAACGGCTTTCGTCCCCTCGTGTCTGAGAGCACGCACCCTAGCTCTGACAACGCAGCCTTCGTGCTTTGCATTGAAGAATTGGTCAAGGGCCAATTTCGCCGCAAGTACGTCGATCGCGATGCCTTTGCTAAGCGCCTCATCTAATTTTCTAACTAATTCTCCCTCTGCTCTATTTTTCTCTATTGCTAAAGTCTTACTAAACCTAATGGACTCTATTCTAATTGCTCTTTTCAGAGCAAACCACCACTTGTTGTTGACGATGGCCCCCGTCAACGACCGCTTAACTAGTTCGCTAATTCGGATCCGTAGGCCTTGCGCGCTGGTAAGAACGCGTTTAGCTTCCAGTAGCCGGGTCCTCGTCCATGAAGCCTATCTAAGTCAAGCACACAGATCACGAATTTGTGGTCCGTGTAGCTGACTATCTTGAATTGTGGACAGCCTATGCTAGACCTATCTATTTCCCTACAAAATACTCTATCTAGATATGATCTGGATGACCCTATGCGATTTGTCCAAGTCCACATTGGTACATTCGGGAAATCCATTCGGTACCTGTCAGACAGTTCAAAACGTCTGAGCAGGTTGGTGAGACTCTTGTACCCTCCTTCCCTATCCACTAATCCCACACAATCCCAGCGTGCATCTAAGATCCCGTTCCAGTCGCCCACTAACACTAAAGAGCGGATGTTCCAAGAAAGGTCTCCAGACGCCGGAAGAAATCAGGCCGCCCTGCTCCTGTCGGGGCATAGACGGCCACTAACCTGAAAGCTTGCCCGTCTCCGCTGGTCACGTCCAGCACCACCAACTTACCTTCTGGGTCCAGGAAGATGGCCCGTATGGCAAGATCCAAACCTCTCCGAAAAAGCACAGCAACTCCTCCCCCCGATCCCGGACGGCTGGGAGATGCGTACACATCGTAGCCGCCGAAGATCGGTGCGAAGGCCCGTGCTTCGGATATTCTGGTCTCGCTGATGGCCACTACATCTATGTTTAGTGACCTGAGGTCGTTGAGCAGGTGGCCCTGCTTCCATAACGACCCCAAACCACGCGCATTTATGCTGCCTATTCTGAGTGAGGTCATGTTGAAATGGAGTGGAAAAGATGGGAAAGACCACTTACCTTACTTCTCGTAGGGGAAGGATGGTTTCTCCATCCTTTTCACTGCTTCTGGCCTCCTCCGGAAGGATGTCTTTATAAATCCTCCTGGAGAGTGCTTGTCGGAAGTCTCCGATGTCTTTGGGGAATTTTTGTTTTAGTGTCGTGTACGTTTTCTGTGTGATGCGAGTGATTTGTATGTGTGGAGGAGGTGTGAACTTTTGGGTTGTTGTGTAGTCTTTTTCTGTGATGCTGGTGTTGTGTTGGATGTAGTGTAATAATTGGTTGTTGTATTGATGTGTAGTGTGTATCGTTTTGGTTGTTTTGTTTTGTTTGCGTTTGTTGTGGGTTTATTTCTGTTTCGCTTTTTGGTGAGTTTTGTGGTGTTAGTAATGGTGGTGTTGGGGTTAATGATGGTGATGGTGTTGGTGTTTGTGGTGATGGGGTTGGTGATGCTGGTGTGGATGGTGGCATAGCTGTCCTAACTTTTTTGTTTGATAGTTTATTTGTTTCCCTCTGTATTTTGTTTTTGAAGGGGGGAGGAGGGGGATTTTTTCTTTTTTGGTTTCTTTTTCTTTTTTTCTTTTTTTCTGATACCGTTTCCCACTCCTCGTCGTCACAATCTGTCTCCAGTTGTGATAGGTCGGGGAGTGGAAAATCCTCCACAGGCGTTGGTTTTGGTTGTGGCGTGGTGAAAGGTGTAGGCGCTGGTGCTAGTTCTGGCGCGTTGGGTGGTGGTGGTGTTGGTTTTGCTACTGTTGCTGGGGTTGTTGCTGTTACAGTTGCTTCTGTTGTTGCTGCCATTTCTGCTGCTGGTGGTGTTGATGGTTGAGTCACTGGGGTGGGTAAGAGAGGTGGCCTCAACCTTTTAGCCTGAGGGCAGAAAGCCCTTAGGTGGGTTCCTTCACCACAAACGACACACCTAGGCCTTCTGCCCTCGACGATTACGGTGAGGTGGCTGCCGTCAGTGAGGTCTATTACCTCTGGGATCTCCTCAATGCTTTTTTGGTCCGCTTGGATCAGGAGCTCCATCCCAGATCCGGACCAGTTCTGCTGCTTTTCTTTCGCTATTTCGATTATCTTGTTGTTGGCTTCGATGCTGGCGAGGACGGAAGCTATTAGCCAGGGAATTTCGATGGCCGGTGGAACGTGGGTCACCCTGAACTTCACGACTCTCTGGCCACAATAGCTTGGGACGAGTGTGAAGTCGTCACTTCTTAATGGGGCCATGGAGTGTTCTCTGGCTTCCTGTGGTGTTTCAAAGAACACGTCCACGGTTCCATATTTCTGCCCACGTCTGATGTGGGGTTTTTTTGCCCACACATGTCCCAAAGCTTTTTGGATTTGGGACTCGGATGCCCGTTCCACTCGGCGCGATTTTATGTTAATCGACACGGTGCATAGGCGCCGATGCTCCATTTTATTAGGTGTGTGTATGGGGGGGGCCAACTCTGTACCCATCTTTCTTTACCATTTTTTTGGCTTCTTCTAATTCCTCCTGAGTTACCTGGAATGCTTCGCACTTTTTTGCTACTCTGGCAAAACTCAGGGTGCTTTTCTTAATTTCATTGTTGCTGTTGTTGTTATCGTTATTTTTGTTATTATTAATTTTAGTTTCAGTTGTGGTGGTGGTGGTGGCGTCAGTGGTGTTCAGTGTGGAAGCGTTCATTTTGGTTGAATTCATTTCGATATCACGAGTTAATTTATTTTTTGTTTTGTTTCTGTTGTCGCGGTGGTGGTGGGGTGGTGGTTGTCGCGGTGGTGGTGGGGTGGTGGTTGTCGCGGTGGTGGTGGTGGTGGTGGTGGCGGCTTTAACACCTGCAGTCATTGGTAATGGCGGGAAATGAATGTCTGCATGAGACAAATTTAAAATATTGCTACTGCTTATATTTTTAGTGTTGGCAAACGTAGTAATATTTACAATGGTGGTGTCGGTGTGAGATGTTAGTTTGTGAGGAAGGCTCTCAGTTACTGGGTTCAGCTGTGAGTCGGCCATGATTTTTCAAAGAAATTTTTTTTTGTTTGATAATTATAAAAAGTTTAAATTTTGGGCTCAAGGCCCCAATCTTTTTGAGTGTCCTTTTCATAAATCAATGTATGTGCACTTATATACAGTTAACAATAATAATTTTCCATAAATGGCAATTTTAAACAACTGAAAATAACAAACCTTTGCGGAGCTCACGATAATACGATTTACTACGGGAATGATACTGGGAATGATACCTAAGGGGTCTAACGACTACTTATCGCAAATCCCAGGAAACCCGCGTATAGGAGAAATACAAAAGATAGTACTAATGGGAACTGCCCATATACTAAGGAAGATCCTGTCAATATAAGTACATCACAAGTCTAAACACTAAGGATGCATGTGTGAATATGTATGTTCTTTCTTGAACATGGCGGACCTTGTTGTCTCTTGAGGTCACTGGTTGTGACTTGGTGATAACTCGTATGAACATAAAGCAAGATAAATGCAAATAATAATAATAATAATAAAGAATAAGGGAAGAAGACGCACGTGGTGGTAGAAGGTCATGAAATCGCTCCCGTAAGTTTTTGATTTTTAACATATTTAAATCAATTGTGAAATAACAATTCTTAGTACAAATGATGCATAAACCACCGAATCAAGTCCCATAAAATTTCGGATCCATATTATATTGTTATATCGCTCAAATATTCAATTTTGTATTATATATTTTGTATTCAAAAAAGAAAATGGTTATAAATGGAAGAAAACACCCTCTGTCTACACTATATAGAACAGCCAAATAACAGCAATTTCACCAACACCAGAAACTTGATACACCACCTACCCCATCCCATCACACTAAATATAACAGCCAGATAACGGCAATTTCACCACCACCACCACCACCACCACCAATCCCAGCATCATAATAATAATTACTATTATTATTGTCTCAAGTTTTAACAAAATGTTTAATTCCAATTTTACGGGAATATGTCAACACAATATATATTAAACATACGCGACACAAACTCATAGATACTACATATCACAAAACTCAGTAACGACAACGCCACCGCCGCCACCACTCCATCCATCATTGCTACCACTATCCCAACACCGCCGCCACCACTCCTTCATTGCTACCACCACTATTCCCCTGTTAACTTAAGAAAGGGGAAGGTGGCGGGGCGGTATCACTAGACAAGGGAGAGGCTAGCAAAAGATATAAATAGATTGACTTAGTGACCTGGCCACCGGCCAAACGTCAACAATCATCAACAACTATGGCACTGCTGGCTCCCCCCTTCCTCACCAACAATATAAAAAGCCCCAGCACCACCACCGACATAGCTAACAACAATAACAGGCAACTTCAGCAAAAAGTATATTATATTATTGTAATACACTGGGTGGAGACAATTATTAATAATTTCATTCTTAAGCCACGCAATGCTCACATTAAGGAACCACTCATGATAATAACAATTTAAAAAAAACAACAAAAAGAAAACCCCGGGACCAAGAAATACCGGGATGGCAGCCGGCGGGGAATAGCCGTGTCTCTAGGGGAGAACGACCCCTCTAGTCTTGGTTGACACTCGTTCTAGAAGTGGTAACACGAAATGATTACCCCTTGGCGGATAAGGATAAAACGCGACAAAATAAAGTAAATGTCTAATGATAAAATCTCATACCGGATCGGCCGTCACCCGGGTAAAAAAGGGCCGCGTCCCTCAGAGAGGAACCAGACTGGGGTCGAAAAATCAGCTAATGGTTCAAACCTTCCCATCACTTCGGAGCTGGAGACCTCCCATAACCGGAATACTCCTACTGTTGGCCCTCCATGCTCACCACCAAGAAATCCAAAGAAAAAGAGAGAAAAATGGTCAAGGGAAGATAATAAAGAAGTCCTTGAGGCTTTCTACACTGCCATGTACTACCCATCAAATACATCGAATACAGAACAGACATATATCAACTGGAAAAAGAAACATCCCGAAAACAGAGGCTATATTGACAGTAACAAACTAGCCAATATACGAAGAAATATTGTAAGAAAAAAGTTACTAACTGATATAGAAATTGATCAGATCAAGCTATTAGCACAAAGTCAGCGAAGGGAAAATGAAACATGTGTCAGTGAAAACGAGGTAAATTGTAACACTTCGAATCCCAGGGTTGGGGCGGAATCACTGGCAACAGAACAAATTAAAGAAAGGATCGAAAAAGTGGAGGGAGTGCATGCTCAAGATGAAACTCCAAATGAAAATAATGAGATCGTAAATGATAAAGAAATGAATGAGAATGAACTTGCCAACTTGAAGGATGAAATTATGATCGAATGGATGAAAATGAAAGAATCTGACATGGGGCAACGAGACACCCTCCCTGAGATCTAGAACTCCAAACAGAACCAAAAGATAATACACAAGACTAACATAATTCTCAAAAACATTATCATCACAAACAAACTAAACATTACTGATTTAAATCATCTCTATTATGCATCGGCTAAAGTCACCACTCACTTATATGGAGTGAAGATGAAAAATCAAAGGAATTCCCACAAGAAATCTACTTGGCAAGAGAACATCAATCGCCAAATAAACCTTCTCCGATCTGACATAGAAATTTTAACAAACTATAAAGTAGGTGCACATGTTAAACAAACTAAACTTAGAAAATTGAAAAGAAAGTACAGTATAAAATCAACAAGTGATATAGACATGCTGATAGAAATAATCAAGCAAAAAGTGTCGGCCAAAGCTGCTCGGCCAAAGCTGCTCGCTTTGAAAAACGATCTAGATTCTATAAGGACAATAATATGTTCAAAAACAACCAAAGAAACTTCTACAGAAAAATTGGTAAGTCAACAATAACTGCTAAATCAATACCACCCAAGGAGGAAGTGCAAGAATTCTGGGAAAAGATCTGGGCCGAAGAAAAAGTTCATAACATACATGCCCCATGGATAGACAGACAAATGAAAGATACAGCTCACCTTGAGGAACAAATATGGGAAAATATAACAGTTGAACAGTTGCGCTTGAAGTTGCTAAGAAAAACCAACAAATGGAAATCCCCAGGAAAAGACAAAATACAAAACTTTTGGATAAATGCCTTCACAGAGTCTCATGAGCTGTTAGCCCAACTTTACAATGAAATAGTTAAGGAGCCAGAAAAGATACCATCATGGCTAGTTAACGGCATTACATTCCTGCTTCCGAAGAATGATGAGACAAACAATCCCAAAAATTACAGACCGATAACTTGCTTGACCACAATGTATAAAATGTTAACATCAGTCCTAACTGAATACACATATGACCACCTGATAACAAATGACCTATTTCCCATTGAGCAGAAAGGGTGTAAACGAGGCTCATATGGCTGTTAGGATCAGCTTTTGGTTAACAAAATGATACTGGAAGATTGTCATAATAGAGACAAAAATCTATCTATTGCTTGGATAGATTATAAAAAAGCATTCGATAGTTTGCCACACAGTTGGATTGAAAAATGTTTAGAGATTTTCAAAATATCCCCCGTTGTCAGGAGGTTTTTGTCATTCAGTATGAAGACATGGAAAACGACACTCCTTTTGAATAGTGAAACAAAATCACTGGAAGCTGGAGAATTTAATATTAATTGTGGAATTTTTCAGGGTGACTCTTTATCACCGCTTTTATTCTGCATCGCGCTTATACCATTAAGTAAAATGCTCAATGAAACAAAACATGGATATAAAGTCTATGACAAAACCATTAATCACTTGTTCTACATGGATGACCTGAAACTATTTGCAAAAAATGATGAACAATTGCAAGGTCTATTATCCACTGTGGAGCAGTTCAATGATGACATTAAAATGGAGTTTGGACTAGATAAATGCGCCAAAGCAACGTTCACCAGAGGAAAGCTGCTGAAGAGTTCAGACATTAATCTTGATCGGGGGAACGTGATAAGAGAACTTGATCAAGAAAAAACTTACAAATATCTAGGTGTTTGTGAAGGAGACGGAATCAAGCACTCGACAATGAGGGAAAGGATAAGGAAGGAATGTTACCGCAGAGTAAGAGCAATCTTAAGAACGGAATTGAATGCAAGGAATAGGATCGATGCCATAAACACGCTTGCCATACCAGTAGTAACCTACAGTTACAATGCCATCAACTGGTCAAGCACAGAGATCCGTAGGCTCGATACAAAAATTCGAAAATTCTTAACCATGCACAGAATGCATCACCCTAAGACAGATATAGATAGAATATATCTCCCTAGGAAAGAAGGAGGACGTGGGTTAATCCAGTTAGACATTGCGTTGAAAACTGCAACAATTGGATTATCTACATATCTAAGGGAATCACATGATTGGATGATCAAACTCGTTTTAAAACACGAAAGCATCAAAAGATCATATTCCATTACAAAAGATGCACAAAGATACAGTAATGGACTACAAATTTCAGAAGTCCCATTTACTGCTGAAATGGAAAACACAGAAAAAGCAAAGCAGGTAAAAGTAACTGCAAAGAAAGAACTGCTACAGAAACTGGCTAAGAAATGGCAAGAAAAGCCTCTGTATGGAAAATACCCAGAGCGAGCTAATAATCCTGATGTTGACAAAACTTTAACCCATCAGTGGTTGGCATCCTCTGGACTGAAATCGGAGACTGAAGGACTGATTATATCAGCACAAGATTAGTGTCTGCCAACAAAAAATTACCAAGCCAACATAATAAAAAAATGGATGCAGCCCATTATGCCGTGTATGCAAAAAACAACCAGAGACCATTGACCATATAATTTCAATGTGCAGTCCTATAGCTCCAACAGAATACCTAAACAGGCATGACAGAGCTGCACAATACATACATTGGATAATGTGTAAGCATTTTGACCTGCCCCATCAAAAGAATTGGTGGGAGCATCAACCACCTCCCATACTTGAAAAAGATACATCTCAATCTTGTGGAACTTTAGCATCCAAACAGACCGAAAAATAGATGCAAATAGACCTGATATAATATTGAAGGACTTTAAAAAAGGGTATGCCTGCTAATTGATATGTCTGTTCCAATAGACAAGAATGTATCTATAAAAACATTTGAAAAATTGAGCAAGTATAAAGACCTGGAGATAGAAATTGGAAAAATGTGGAAATTGAGAACTAAAACAATACCAGTGGTTGTAGGCGCTCTGGGAATGATACCTAAGGGGTCTAATGATTACTTATCGCAAATCCCAGGAAACCCGCGTATAGGAGAAATACAAAAGATAGTACTAATGGGAACTGCCCATATACTAAGGAAGATTCTGTCAATATAAGTACATCACAAGTCTAAACACTAAAGATGCATGTGTGAGTATGTATGTTCTTTCTTGAACATGGCGGACCTTGTTGTCTCTTGAGGTCACTGGTTGTGACTTGGTGATAACTCGTATGAACATAAAGCAAGATAAATGCAACTGTAATAATAATAATAATAATGATTTCTTTATTGGCCACAAGGGCTGACATCAAGAAAAACATTACAGACAGCACAGGGCGGTACAGGACGGTACGATGTGGGTTTTGTGCGTGTAAATATTTTTATTATTTATATAAGAAAAGAAAAAAATAGACATAGAAACATATATATATAAGACAATAAAAAGGAAAATTGAAACAATGAAAAATTCCCCAATAGGGGGGAAACCTCCGAGGGTTACTTGTGGCGAAAACCACACAAAAGACCACGGCCACCCTGACCACCAGGGCAAGCGCCCTCTATCAATTTTTCCATCTCTCAAACTACAGACGTATATTCAGAGTGGTCCCGTTCACTTGGACCATTCTCGCTACATTCACCCACCTTTCAACAAACTTGCTAGAAGGGAGCACATGGCTCTCCACCCTGATTTTCCTCTTCAAGTGAAACTTGAAAAAGTTAATTAGGGATTCGCCGAAGAGGAAAGTGTCTGTCTTTAACCCTTTTAACCTTGTCCACCACACAATCTCTTTCGCCATGGCCACCAGGCAGATGAAAACCGCCTGCCCTTCCTCCTCGAAGGAAGACAGCGAGACCATCTGCACAATGGACTCAGTCGACAACCTGATCAGTCCTATACGCGACAGCAACTGTTCGACATAGCTCCACAAGTCAGCAATGCTCGGGCACTGAACGAGTGCGTGCACGACGGTTTCTTCGCTCTGCGCGCATCTCGGACAGGCTCGGCTGACGGCACTTCCGTGCCTGTAGAGCTTATCTCGAACCGGCAGCGCTCCCCGGTAGTACTGCCAGGCCAGGGATTTTTGGAAGTTATCCATAGGCCCCGGGCTGAAAGTTCTCCGGAAGAGAGCAAACAGCTGATCTTCTTCGACGCCCAGGATCTCTCCGAGAATGTCATCGCTCTTCCCCTCCACTAGTCCTCTATAGAACGCCGAGGTGGATGTTCCACCGATACCGGTGCCCAGCTGGCAGAGGGCAGTGAGCGCCTGGAGACATTCCAGTTTCCAAGCGCTATCCCTCGGTCTTTTTCTGACACAGGACTGCAGCTCCGTCAAGGAGACTAGCTGTGGGAAAACGTTCCTGGCGAACGGCGACCACACCTGTTCACCATCAAGGAAGCACCAGAGATGTCGCAGCCTCAGCGCATGTTTGCGCATCATCAGCCATGGCATGCCCAGTCCTCCACGCAACTGGTGTTGACAGCAGATGGATCGTCTGACCATGGAAGCGCGTCCCTTCCACAAAAAGCGGAAGAGGAGGCTCTCCATTTTGGTGAGAGTTGGGCTGGAGCAAGGGACGACGGTGAGGCGGTAGCAGATGACGGATGCGATGTATGCATTCGCCACCTCCGCCCTGCCTTTCAGGGACAGCTTCCTCTCGGCCCATTTCTGGGTGAGGGAGGCCACCCTGCTCGTCACCTCGTTCCAGTTTTTCTCCATCTGGAGGTCCGGTCCGAATCAGACCCCGAGCAATTTAACCGGTCCGTCCGTTCAACGCCCCACGACGCTGTCGGTGGGCATGGACTTGCCTCTCCAGGTGCCGAGCTGCAAGCCCACCGACTTTTCCTGGTTTATCTTTGCTCCTGTCATCGCTTCGTATTCCTTGAGAGGGGTGTCGAGCATCTGGACGTGTCTGGTGCTCGACACCACCACGGTGACGTCGTCAGCGTAAGCCGACTCGGATTTCCCGCACCCTAGTTCGCGTGGGACGTCCATCATCGCCCCCAGTTTGTGCAGTAACGGCTCGAGAGCCAATACGTACAAGAGGGACGAGAGGGGACAACCCTGGCGGACTGAGCGCATGATGCTGAACGGGTGCGACAGGTGACCGTTCATCCTTACAACTGAGCAGATGTCGCTGTACATTGCTGCGATCCAACCCCTGAAAACGGGCCCGAAACCGGCTGCCTCGAGGACCGCCGCCAGGTACCGATGGTCGACCCTATCGAATGCATTGGATTTATCCAGGTTCCTTAAACACCCTCTCTATGATGTATCGCATGAGTTGGGGGTTGTTGTGTATGGATCTGTCCGGAATGGCGCATGTCTACGCCTCTCCCACCAGACCCTTGACGACAAGCGCCAACCTCGTTGCTAACACCTTGGCCAAAATCTTGAACTCTGCGTTTAGCAGTGTTATGGGCCTGAAATTATCGATAACATCCCCCTTGTTCGGGTCTTTTCTCAGCAGCGCCACTGCTCTCCGGCTCACAAAACTGTGAATGCTCCCGTTCTGCTGCCAGTTGCAGTAGACGTCTGCCAAGAGATCACGGAACAAGTCTGGCATAAATGCATAAAGCTCGTAGGGCAGACCATCCAAACCTGGCAATTTACACCTTGTGCAGTTAGCCATCGCTTCCCGTATGTCACCGGCTGTTATTGGCTTTTCGAAACACTGTGCTGCGGTCGTTGAGAGCCGAGACAGTCCGTCGAGGTATGCACTGAAGTCCATGCCCCGATCCAGGCCGCCGTCGCTCCCGAACAGTTCAGCAAAGTGCTGCTGAAAAGCTTCACACATCCGCTCGGGTTCGAGCATCACGCACCCGTTTTGGTCAGACAAAGACCGAATTGTGGCTTTGTTGCCACGTCGCGCCTCTGCCACTCGAGCCCATAGGACGGCTTTTGTCCCCAGAGCACGCGCTCTAGCTCTGACAACGCAGCCTTCGTGTTTTGCGTTGAAGAATTGGTCGAGTGCCAATCTCGCCGCAAGCACGTCGGTTGCGATGCCTGTCCTAAACGCCTCTTTTAGCTTTCTGACTAGCTCTCCCTCTACTCTATTTTTATTAATAATAATCTTTTGAATAGTGAAAATAAATCACTGGAAGCTGGAGAATTTAATATTAATTGTGGCTCTTTATCACCACTTTTATTCTGCATCGCACTTATACCATTAAGTAAAATGCTCAATAAAACAAAACATGAATATAAAGTCTATGACAAAACCATTAATCACTTGTTCTACAGGGATGACCTGTAACTATTTCCAAAAGGTGATGAGCAATTGCAAGGACTATTATCCACTGTGAAGCAGTTCAGTGATGATATTAAAATGGAGTTTGGACTAGACAAATGCGCCAAAGCCTCGTTCACCAGACGAAAGCTGCTGAAGGGTTCAGACATTAATCTTGATCGGGGGAATATGATAAGAGAACTTGATCAAGAGGAAACTTACAAATATCTAGGTGTTTGTGAAGGAGACGGAATCAAGCATTCGACAATGAGGGAAAGGATAAGGAAGGAATGTTACCGCAGAGTAAGAGCAATCTTAAGAACGGAATTGAATGCAAGGAATAGGATCGATGCCATAAACACGCTTGCCATACAAGTAGTAACCTACAGTTACAATGTCATCAACTGGTCAAGCACAGAGATCCGTAGGCTCGATACAAAAATTATAAAATTCTTAACCATGCACAGAATGCATCACCCTAAGGCAGATACAGATAGAATATATCTCCCTAGGAAAGATTAGTTAATCCAGTTAGATATTGCGTTGAAAACTGCAACAATTGGATTATCTACATATCTAAGGGAATCATATGATTGGACGATCAAACTCGTTTTGAAACACGAAAGCATCAAAAGATCATATTCCATTACAAAAGATGCACAAAGATACAGTAATTGACTACAAATTTAAGAAATTCCATTTAATGCTAAAATGAAAATCACAGAAAAAGCAAAGCAGATAAAAGTAACTGCAAAGAAAGAACTGCTACGGAAACTGGCTCTGGCAAATGCTATGGAAAAAGCCCAGAAAAAGCTAACAATCCTGATGTTGACAAAACTTTAACCCATCAGTGGTTGGCATCCTCTGGACTGAAATTGGAGACTGAAGGACTGATTATATCAGCACAAGATCAGTGTCTGTCAACAAAAAATTACCAAGCCAACATAATATAAAATGGATGGAACACATTATCCCGTGTATGTAAAAAACAACCAGTGACCATTGATCATATAATTTCAATGTGCAGTCCTATAGCTCCAACAGAATACCTAAACAGGCACGACAGAGCTGCACAATACATACATTGGATAATGTGTATGCATTTTGACCTGCGCCATCAAAAGAATTGGTGGGAGCATCAACCACCTCCCATACTTGAAAAAGATCACATCTCAATCTTGTGGAACTTTAGCACCCAAACAGACCGAAAAATAGATGCAAATAGACCTGATATAATACTGAAAGACTTTAAAAAGAGGGTATGCCTGCTTATTCATATGCCCGTTCCAATAGACAAGAATGTATCTATAAAAACATTTGAAAAATTGAGCAAGTATAAAGACCTGGAGATAGAAATTGGAAAAATGTGGAAGTTGATAACTAAAACAATAGCAGTGGTATTGGGCGCTCTAGGAACGATACCTAAGGGGTCTAATGATTACTTATCGCAAATCCCAGGAAACCCGCGTATAGAAGAAATACAAAAGATAGTACTAATGGGAACTGCCCATATACTAAGGAAGATTCTGTCAATATAAGTACATCACAAGTCTAAACAACTAAAGATACATGTGTGTGTATGTGTGTTCTTTCTTGAACATGGCGGACCTTGTTGTCTCTTGAGGTCACTGGTTGTGACTTGGTGATAACTCGTATGAACATAAAGCAAGATAAATACAACTGTAATAATAATAATAATAAAAAATGAATAAATAAATAAGGAATCTTACCACTTATATATATATTGTTTCTACGTTTGGCACAAGGCCAGCACTTAACCAGTGCATTACTGGTACTTTATTTTATCGACCCCGTAAGGATGAAAGGCAAAGTTAACCTCGACGGGATTTGAACTCAGAATGGCAAGGGCCGTAACTCTATACGTCAAAGCATGGCGTCCGACCCTCTACCGATACTTAATTATATATTTAATTATCTATGTGCTGCCTCCTTCATTACCGTACATAAGATTAATGATTTCTCATTTGAGAACAAACAAATACTTAAAGATCTCACGTTATCTTTTAAGAATGCCTGCCACCTAACATTCATTTCTTCACCGACACAACACATGAATTTCTTTCTTTCTTTCTTGTTATAGAGGGATAAACTGAGAAATGCGTTACCGTAATGAAACGATAAGAGAATCGTTTATAATATCCTTGTTGTCTACTTTTGGTAGAAACACAATTTACCCGCTACTGCACAACATTCGTATTTTTCAATAGTGTGAGGAAAAGCTGACAAAGTTCTTTGATCATCTAACTTTATATTATAAAAGAGAATCATCTTTATGCCAGTATATGTAACTAAAGCCGTCAGTTACCTAACTTGACCGTAAACAATCTACACCTACCCAATGCTATCTACAAATTGAAGCAAACGTATTCCACAAACCTATATTTAACCCACAGGATATGAAGTAAAAATCTGACACGTCCTTCAAAACCACACTCTTGAGCCTCCCAACAAAACAACAAACATCCTGCACCAATTACTGGTATAAGGGTGCAGCCGTCATTATCTAAGATGAAAATGTGAGTCTTTCGTCAAACACCCTGAAGCAAAGCCTCAATTCGAAATAACTCTTCAGTTTCAAACTTAATCGCTATTTCAAATTCAAGTCTCACACCCAGAAAACAAAAGCTAAAGTTGTGAATACTTGCAACAGTATCGCCAGCAAGCTCATATATACAAAACGAGGTGAAAGGCCTCCGACCCTATGTCTAACTGTTATTGTTTTCTGCCACACAACGGCTGATTCTGTAAGCCTTGATATGAGAAATGTTTATCCATGCTTAGTTAGATCCTGCCCTTAACGCTCTCGAATCTAAATATAGCCCTTAATGCATCCTGTCGAATTATGACAAACTGTCTTAGAACAAAAATACTGATATTCCATCAGCCATTAGGAAAACAATAGTCACCATGAAAGAACGTCAGCAATATCAAATTGATGGACGGCATATTATGTTCAACTAAACACCAGTTCAGAGTTGTCTGATGTCAACGAAAGCCTTGAAGATGACACCGCAATAAGTGATATAAAACAACTTTGTGAAAAGAAAACAGTAGTTGTCCACCCGCCCAAACAATGGAAATGACTGCAAATGAATCGTTAGTATCTGGTGTGGATGTAAACTGAACAAATTGGAAATATCATAATTGACTAAAAACAAAGAATTTACTGAGTCAAAGTGGCACTCCAAAATTAGGGATACAACTCCTTCCACTATGCATTGCATGGCTATAAATAGTGTCACAAACTATGAAACTTATGTCGAGATGCTCTCTAATACAAGAATCATGGCCACAGTATGTTTGAATGGTTAAGTTAACAACGTATTCATTAGGTCCCGGGTTCGATTTTACTGCGTGGCATGGGGGGCCAGTGTCATTTATCATAGACTCGGGTTGACCTATAACTTGACAGTGAAATTTGGTAAACGGAAACTATTTGGAAGCCCAGCCTATCGACTGTACCAGTAATTCAAAGGGTTAGCTTTGATACACGCTGAATATCCCTCAGAATTACGTCAGGGTACACATGTCTGAGGAATGTTCGGCAACTTACACGTTAATTTCATGAGCAGTAAGATCCATTGATCAAACACTATAACACATATCGTCGAAATCGATGGAACTCCATTCCATTCCACTACAAGAATCAAACACTCCTGGGAGGGAGGTGTAAAAGCCAAACTCGCTATCTTCAATTAGGTATTCGTGCCAACTCTTACCTATGGTCATGAATCTTGGGTAACGACTGAAAGAATACGATCGCATATACAAGCAGCCGAAATGGGGTTCCTCTGAAGGGTTTTGGAATAACATTACTCGATAGAGCAAGGTAGTTGGATAACATCCATGGGTTCGGCTGAAAGAAGAAGAAGAAGAAGAAGAAGAAGAAGAAGAAGAAGAAGAAGGGAATCACATGATTGGATGATCAAACTCGTTTTGAAACACGAAAGCACCAAAAGATCATATTCCATTACAAAAGATGCACAAAGATACAGTAATGGACTACAAATTTCAGAAGTCCCATTTACTGCTGAAATGGAAAACACAGAAAAAGCAAAGCAGGTAAAAGTAACTGCAAAGAAAGAACTGCTACAGAAACTGGCTAAGAAATGGCAAGAAAAGCCTCTGTATGGAAAATACCCAGAGCGAGCTAACAATCCTGATGTTGACAAAACTTTAACCCATCAGTGGTTGGCATCCTCTGGACTGAAATCGGAGACTGAAGGACTGATTATATCCGCACAAGATCAGTGTCTGCCAACAAAAAATTACCAAGCCAACATAATAAAAAATGGGTGCAGCCCATTATGCCGTGTATGCAAAAAAACAACCAGAGACCATTAACCATATAATTTCAATGTGCAGTCCTATAGCTCCAACCGAATACCTAAACAGGCATGACAGAGCTGCACAATACATACATTGGATAATGTGTAAGCATTTTGACCTGCCCCATCAAAAGAATTGGTGGGAGCATCAACCACCTCCCATACTTGAAAAAGATCACATCTCAATCTTGTGGAACTTTAGCATCCAAACAGACCGAAAAATAGATGCAAATAGACCTGATATAATATTGAAGGACTTTCAAAGGAGGGTATGCCTGCTAATTGATATGTCTGTTCCAATAGACAAGAATGTATCTATAAAAACATTTGAAAAATTGAGCAAGTATAAAGACCTGGAGATAGAAATTGGAAAAATGTGGAAATTGAGAACTAAAACAATACCAGTGGTTGTAGGCGCTCTGGGAATGATACATAAGGGGTCTAACGACTACTTATCGCAAATCCCAGGAAACCCGCGTATAGGAGAAATACAAAAGATAGTACTAATGGGAACTGCCCATATACTAAGGAAGATCCTGTCAATATAAGTACATCACAAGTCTAAACACTAAGGATGCATGTGTGAATATGTATGTTCTTTCTTGAACATGGCGGACCTTGTTGTCTCTTGAGGTCACTGGTTGTGACTTGGTGATAACTCGTATAAACATAAAGCAAGATAAATGCAAATAATAATAATAATAATAATGCAACAGCACTGAATATGAATGTAAGTTTTTATGTGAATGTGTATGTGAAATGGTTAAGAAGTTTCTTCGTAATCATAAGGCACCACGTTCGATCACAATGCTTGGTAACTTGGGTAAATGTCATTTATGAGTGAACTTGGGTAGATGTAAACTGCTTGGAAGCTCATCGAATGAACTGTACCATTAATTCACTGTTACACCGAATCTTCCTGAGGATTAGTTTAATTGTATATGTTTGTTAATTTCATGAGCAGGCTGTTCCAGTGATCAAATATCTGGAACACGTATCATCGAAACCGGCG
>OZ024740.1:249072949-249167949 GCA_964016885.1 Eledone cirrhosa | reverse complement strand
TTATACATTGGGTTTAAAGTTTTGGAAGGAGTGCCGGAAGCGGTGCTGGCACGACGCAAACACTTCCGATTTTTTATTAAGGAGATTATGGTTTGAGAAGATTATAGTATCGGTCTCCAGTAGACAGAGGTTACAGAATTTATTAGGTGGTTTGTACGATGCCACCTTACCTACCACTTCCCATTTAAGTGTATAAGTTCTATTTCTAGTTTTTAGATAGTGTATGTAGCTAGATAGTGAAGTGGAGTTGGCTAGACTGTGTTTTTTGAAAGAATTGAGGTGTGAATTGTATCTGGTTTTGATGCAGTTCGAAGTAAAGCCTATATAGGTTTCAGAAGAGTTGCTAGTTATAACGGTGCATGAGTATATATATATATTTATTTATATATATATATATATATATATATATATATATATATATATATATATATATATATATATATATATATATATATATACATATTAGGTATAGGATTATCCAAGATGTAGTGATGGTTAATTACTACACTGGATATGGTTGACGTACGGTAAGAGGTTACTCTACGAGTTATGGAAGAATTGTTCAAGAAACTTAGTTCCTGATCCTTCAGTGTTCCGGAGTGTATATAAAGAATGAATAATAACAGGTAGACATCATAAAAAGGTAGTTTATTTCGTGTGCTTACAAGTGTTTCCACGGTGGTGCTGCAGCCTAGTTCCGCTACGTGCAAATTCACAAGTATTTGCAGAACTCGAATATCCAATGCTGTGACCACTGTTTCCTCAGAGCAGAATGGTAAATATACAATGTAAAAACCCTTAAGTGGGGTTGTTGGGGAAGATAGAGTGGAACAGGAAGAGAGAAAAGTAGGGAAGAAGGAGAGAGAAAGAAAGATATGCAGGGGTTGGAGAAGTAGGAGAGAGTGGCTTGTAGATGTCTTAATCAAAATGTTATGGCAGGGGTTTTATTAGTTACTTTTGGAGAGATGCGTAGATAGTTGAGGTCGGAATTATTTATTGCCCCAGAGGGCAGGTTCATAAATGTTGAGAGGGAGGTAGGTCAAAGGTGAGAGAGAGAGAGTGTAATGGATGTAGAGAGAGATATATAGGTAGAGAGGGGACAGATAAATATGTGTGGTGAGTGAACTTTTGGTTTTGTAGTAGTATTCTAGGAGTTGTACTGAGTTACCATGTATAGTGATAAGCAGTGTATTGTCTTGTAGTGTGGGGGGAAGAGAAGGTTGTTAGCTAGAAAGTGGTGTTGTAGTTACGGGTTCGAATGTTAAGTTATTTTATAGTGAGAGAATTTAGCTTTTAGTTTGTGGTTGCAGTATAATGATCGTTCAATTCTATCGTTAAGTAGTTTGTTTTTGGATTTTAGTATGTAAAATAGCTCAAGGTTACATAACCTGCAGTACTTCAAACCACTCCGATATGCATTTGCGCTGGAAAGTATATCCCATTTTAAGGTGAACTGTTGGTTGTGTTCACGGAGTTGCCAGGTCTTGTTGGCGAGCGTGGTCACAAAGCGGTGATTCTGATGTTTGATTGAGAATCGATGACGGTACCAGCGAGATTTAAACGATGTGGTGGTAGATCCAATATAATACCATTTCTGGTCGTCCGATTCAACCGTGCATTGGTAAACAATGTTGGACTTTAGGCATTCATTCTGCAATGGACATCTTTCAGGTAGATGGCAGTTACTTAACTTAAGGCAATTAAATAACTCTACAAAACAAAACATTTTAGTAACAGATAGGCAGAACGCAATATCTGCCTCCCAACCACTAAATGGGAGACGGGTATTGCACAACCCACCTGTACCGCTATCACAACCTATCCATGGTGTACCCGCTACCCACAACAAAGCATGTAACACCCCACCCCCGGCTGACAGAGAGATGCGTAGATCTCAAAGTCATCGAAGATGGGGGTCAGCTGTCGCTCGCTATGGATCCTGGCCTCGCAAATGGATACTACATCCATACTGTGCGACCTGAGTTCGTTTAAGAGTTTGCCCTGTTTCCAGGGCATCCCCAGGCCGCGTACATTCACACATCCAACTCTTATATTGGCCATGTTGGTTCTGAAAAGTTAAAAGAAGAGAAGAAAACACTCACCTCCTCGTCTCCCGGGGATCAGGCCGCACGATTTCCATGGGGTGTTAGAGGGGTTGTCTGGGTGGGTGGTGGTTTCCGGTGGGGTGGGACAGAGATGTTTGGTGGGGAGGGGGAACCTGATGGGGTGGGGTGTATGGGGTGATGGTGGGGAAACTTTTTAAAAGGACGCGGTTAATGGGTTTAACACAAGGATTACCCACGTCCTTAGGAAAGTTTTCCTTTAAAGACTTATAGGTGTCCGTAGGGGCGCTAATCGTCTTTAAATTAGGTTTGTCTAAGTTTTCCCTTCGTCGATGACCTCCATTAAAGTTTTGTTATTACTGTTTATGTATGTGTAATGTTCTTGTTGTGTTGCGGTGGTTTTTATCTTTTGTTCTTGTGGGAGATTTCGTTTTGTTGTAGGTGTTTGTGTTTGGAGTGACGTCGTGGTTTTGTTTTCGGGACGGGGGGGGGGTTGTAATGTTTGTGTTATTTGTGTTGGAGGTTGTATGTTTATAGGATAGATAGATAGGAATACATAAAAATAAAAAGAGTAATACATATACAGATATACAGGTACAAATCAATGTGTGTGTGTGTTGTAGAAGCTAGTGTTTTATTTCGCTGTCATTTCTAGCAAAACCAGTTAGAAAGACAGATAGATATATAGATATATTTCTTTATTAGCCACAAGGGCGCACAAGAAAAGGGGACAATACAAAGACATGCCGGGGATTTTACATACAGTCGTGTAAAAAATATAAAACCAAACAATTGCAACAATCGAAAACCCCAATAGGGGGAGGCGCCACAAATGGGTTGTTTAATACCCCGTCGATAGAACAACCCTCAACTTCAGGAGCGTGTTGTGCAAGTGCTCCTTTCTTCCTTTTGCTCACTTCTTCAACCTACAGGCTTATAAACAGAGAAGGCCCAATCACTCGGGCTATTTTCGCTTCATTCACCCACCTTTCAGTAAATTTACTGGGGTGCAGTGCCTCTCTCTCTACTCTGATTCTCCTTCTAAAGTGATACTTAAAGAAGGGAATCAATTGTTGTCCGGAGAGAAAGGCATCTGTCCTCAGTCCTCTCAATCTCGTCCACCATATAACTTCTTTCACCATAGCCGCCGTACAGAGGAAAACCGCCTCTCTTTCGTTTTTGAAAGAGGCTGACGGTTTGATCTTTACTATGGACTAGGCAGTCAACTGGATTTGTCCCATACGTGACAGCAGTTGTTCTGCATAGTTCCACAGATCGGTTACGCCCAGGCAGTGTACAATTGGGTGCAGGACGGTTTCAATGTTCTGCGCGCATCTTGGACACGTCCTCTTGGAAGGATCCCTGCCGGGGCGTCCGTGCCTGTAGTTCTTGTCACGAACCGGTAGAGCTCCTCGGTAGCACTGCCAGGCCAGGGACTTCTGGAAGTTGCCCATGGGTCCCGGGCAGAAAGTCCTACCAAACAGACTGGTGATCTCATCGTCTTCGACGCCCAGAGTCTCTCCGAGCACGTCGTCGCCCTTGTAACGTACAATCCCTCTATAGAATGTCGAAGTGGAGTCTCCACTGATTGCTGCGCCCGCTTGCCAGAGGACTGTGAGCGCATGAGCGCTTCAATGTGCCAGGCGCCCATCGTTTTCGGTCTTTTCTTGACCCAGGACTGCAGCTCCGTCAGCGAGACGAGCTGTAGAAAAGCCTGTCTCACAAACGGTACCCACACCGGTTGGGGGTCAGTGAGGAATACCTGGAGATGCCGCAGCCTCAGCGCATGTTTGCGCATCATCAGCCACGGCATTCCCAGCCCTCCGTTGGAAGGGTGCTAACAGCAGACGGATCTCCTCACCAACGGAACCTTCTTCTTCCACAGAAACTGGAAGAGCATGCGTTCCATCTTGGCGAGGTGTTCACGGGGACAAAGCACGACAATCAAGCGGTAGTAGATGACGGACGCTATGAAAGTGTTCGCCACCTCCACTCGACCTTTCAAGGGCAGTTTGCACTCTGCCCACTTCTGGGTGAGTGCAAACACCTTGGCCGTGACCTCGTTCCAGTTTTTCTCCACCAGGAGGTCTGGACCAAACCAGGCCCGAAGAAATTTCACCGCTCCGTCCGTCCAGTGTCCAACGACGCTGTCGGATGTCATCGGTTTGCCTCTCCACGTACCGAGTTGCAAACCGACAGACTTGTCCGGGTTTAGTTTTGCTCCCGTCAGCGTTTCGTATTCTTTCAGTAAGTTGCCGATCACCCCGATTTCCGAGGTGCTCGACACCATTACCGTCAGGTCGTCGGCATAAGCCGACCCCGCTTTGCGCAGTCCCAGTTCTAGAGGGATGCCCTGCAACAGCTCCAATTTCCGCAGTAGTGGCTCTAGAGTCAATACATACATAATGGAGGAGAGAGGGCACCCCTGTCGAATGGAACGCGTGAAGGCGAACGGCTCCAATAGGCAGCCGTTCACCTTGACCCTTGAGCAGATGCTGGTGTGCATCGCCTCCATCCAGCCTCTGAAAACGGGACCGAAACCGGCCGCCTTGAGAACCGCTTCTAAGTATCGATGGTCGACCCTATCGAATGCCTTAGACTGATCCAAATTGATCAGAGCCCCACCGAAGCCGGGTTTACTACCCACCCTCTATATGATGTATCGCATGAGGTGGAGTTTCTCGTATATGGACCTGGTCGGGATTGCACACGTTTGCGCTTTCCCTACCAGGTTCTCGACGACAAGTGCCAACCTCGTCGCTAGCACCTTGGCCAAAATCTTTCTCTTTGTGTTGGGCAGAGTTATGGGCCTGAAGTTGTTAATTTCGTCCCCGCTGTTCTCGTCTTTCCTGATCAGCGTTACTACTCCCTTGACTGCAGAACTGGGAATTCTCCCGTTCTGCTGCCAATTGCAGTAGACGGCTTCGAGGACGCCAGAGTCCGGCATGCCTATGTAAAACTCATAGAGTAGACCATCTAGACCGGGTGACCTGCGTTTCCCGCAGCGGCCCAGAGCGTCCCGTATCTCAGTGTCCGTGATCGGTCTTTCGCAGAACTCTGCGTCCGTGTTCGAGAGACGCGGCAGGCCGTCGAGGTATGAACCTCCATTGCCCCGTTCGGCTCACCGTCGTTCTGCTCAAACAGTCGCGCAAAGTGCTGCTGAAAGGCCGCGCACATTTGCTTGGGGTCAAGTAGCACGCATCCGTTTTGGTCTTTCAAATACTGAATCGTGGATTTGTTGCCACTTTTCGCCTCCGCCACTCGGGCCCAGCTCACAGCTTTCACTCCTTCGTTTCCTAGAGCACGTGTTTTGCTTCTGACCACGCAGCCTTCGTGTGTTTCGCATCGAAGAACTGGTCCAATGCCGTTCTCGACGCTAACACTCTAGCCGCGTTACCACTTCTAAGTGCCTCTTCTACCTTGGCTACTAGTTCTCTTTCTATTTTGTTTTTCTCTAAGGCTAACTCTCTGCTAAACACTATCGATTCTATTCTAATTGCTTTCTTGAGAGAGTACCACCATTTATTGTTGACGATGGCTCCCGTTAACTGTTGCTTGACTAGTCTACTTATCCGCTCACTGTAAGCTTTACGTGCCGGCAACGACACGTTCAGCTTCCAGTATCCGGGTCCTTGTATCCGGGTCCAGTATCCGGGTCCTGTGTTCTATCACGGTTGACTAAGCAGACGACTAATTTGTGATCTGAATAGGCAACCATGTGCATTCGTGGACAGTTTAACACCTCCTTGTCCCTTTCTCTAATGAAGAACCTATCTAAATACGATCTAGATGTCCCGCTGCAGTTTGCCCACGTCCACTGTGGTGCAGTCGGGAAACCCAGTCGATACCTATCGGCCAGTTGGAATTGGCCGATTAAAGTTTTGAGGCTGTTGCACCCCCCTCTACTGGGACATGCTCCCACATAGTCCCATCGTGCATCTAGGATACCATTCCAGTCCCCCACTAAAAGTAAGGAGCGAGACGTTCCCAGAAAAGACTCTAGACGCTTAAAGAAGTCTGGCCGTGTTTGCGATTGCCCGGTCAGGGCATAAACGGCCACCAGTCTAAAGGCTCCACCTCCTATACTGTTCACGTCTAGGACTACCAGTCTACCCTCCGGGTCCAAGTGTACTTGCTGTACTTCGACGTCCAGGTTCTTCCGAAACATGACAGCCACTCCTCCTCCACCACCTGGATGACAGAGAGGTGCGTAGATCTCAAAGTCGTCGAAGATGGGGGTTAGTTGCTGCCTGTTGTGGATCCTGGACTCGATGATAGTTATCATACACTTACCGTGCCACCTACGGTCGTTTAAAAGTTAGCCCTGTTTCCAGAGCATCCCTAGGCCACGCACATTCACGCTTCCAACTCGTAAACTAGCCATGTTGGTGAAGAAAAGTTGGAGAAAAAGGACGAAAGGTGCACTTACCTTTTCGTTTCCTCGAGATCGGGTTGTTCAATCTCCATTTGGGTGCTGGATGGGGTGTTGGGTGGGGTGGGGAAACATTTTAACAGGACTCGGTAGATGGGTTTCTGGCAGGGGTTGCCCACGTCCTGTGAAAATTTATTTTTCAAGTCATTATAGGTTTCCATAGAAACCCTTATAAGTTTAAGGTGTGGAGACGATTCTGCCTTGACGAAAGTTTTGCCCTCCGTCTCCACCTTGGGGTTTTGGGAGATGACCTCCATCAAACTCTTGTTGTTTGTGTTGATGTATGTGTATTGTTGTTTGTGTTTTTGTTGTGTTCTTTTAGTTTGTTGTTCGTCCGGGAGTTTTCTTTTTATGGTGGGTGCTTGTATTTGGGATGGTGTTGGTGTTGGTTTTGTGGTAGGGGGATGTTTGACTGTGGTGTTGTTTGTGTTGTTGTTTGTGTCTGTGGTTGTGTGTTGGTGTTGGCGATTGGAGTTTTGTGGGTTTTGTGGTGTCTCTTTTTTTTGTTTTTTTTTAGATTTCCGCGGCTCTCCCTCTTCTTCACTTAAAGAAGAAGCAGCTTCATCCGTCGATGAATAATCATCGTCAGGAGTGTGGGGTAGGGGTATGTTGTGTGGTGGTGGTGTTTCGGTGTGTGTGTTTGATGGAGTGGGATGAGGTGGGGCTGTGTTCTTCAGGGGTGCTGTCTCTGTTTTTTCTGTTGTTGTTGGTTGAGTGGCTGTTTGTTTTGGTATGGTTGCTCGTTTCGTCTGTCGTTGTACTTGTGGTGGTGGTGATTGTTTTGGTGTGGGTGTTGGTAATAGTGTTTCTTTAATGATGTTGTTGTGGTGTGTTTGTGAAGGACAGAAGGCTTTTAGGTGTGCTGTGCTACCACAGCGAAAGCAATGAATGTTTCGTCCTTCTACCGAAATGTTTATTTTGTTGTTGTCGTCGATCACGACTCTTTCGGGTATTTTGGAGATTCTCTCCGGCCTCATTTGCAACAGAATCTCCAAATCAGTACCCGCCCACCTTTGTCGAATAGACTTTCGTATCTAAAGAATCATATCAGTTTCTGGCTCTACGAAGCCAGCCAAGATCCACCAGATGTTAATGTTTGTGGGTATATTTTCTATTTTTATTTTCTGTGTCCTTTTTCCCATGTATGTAGGGAAAAAGGTGAATGCTTTTGACACTATTGGTGTCAGTACGGCAACACTTCCGTACTGTTTTCCTCATTGGAGAAAGTCGATATTTGCTATAATTTCCTTGAAAGTAGCTTCTATATCTGTTTGACTAACAAATATCGGCTTTCTCGTGGTATTGGATACAGTCCTAAAGGTCACTGTCCTTCTAACTGTGTCTTCTTTTATTTCAAGGGGTGAGTTAATTCTAAACCCACCCTTCTCTTCGAAAGTTATAAATTTTCTCCCTTGCTGGAGCATATCTCTTGCATTCGAGATGTCAAGATTTATAAAATCTTGTTTTTTGTTCACTGTTTCAGCGAAAGACTTTTTTTTTGTGTAGTGATGCTGTTGTTGTTGTTGTTGTTGTTGTTGTTGTTGTTGTTGTTGTTGTTGTTGTTGTCGTTGTTAGCCTCGGTGTTGGAAATCTCAGTTCCTTGACGAGGTGAAACGTTATGTGTAGATGTATCTGTGGAGTTGTTGATGTCTTTTTCATGTGTATGTATGTTAATGTGTCTAATTCCTGAGTTTTCATTTCTCTCCGCTTCGACGGTAGAAATTGTACAATCTTCAGGTGGCAATATTTTCTTCCCTTTGTTGACAGTCGTATCTATGGTGACGTCCATAGTAGCAGAAGCAGATATAACGTTAAAATCTACCTCTTTCTTTCTCTTTTCTCTGTCGACCTTCTCGAGCGTTCTTTCCGTCTTATTCATGTTTTATAGTTGGCAAAATTTTATATTTTAAAGCAATTTTTAAATAAAAATTTCGCCCCTAAATGGGCGAAAAATGGGATTACCACCCAGCTGACAATTCAGCTTGGGGGTTAATCTACAAAATAATATATTTTTTCAAACAATTTGTTCTGTTTTTCGTATATAAATTAACAAAAAATCTTATCGGTGATGTTCCACGCGTCAGGCAGAGGGGAAGATAGATAGATAGATAGATAGATAGATAGATAGATAGATAGATAGATAGATAGATAGATAGATAGATAGACGAGTACCAAACACACACGCACATCTTTTACTCTGTCTGTCTCTCCCTCTTTCTCTCTTAATTTCTATATGTATATGTGTGTGTGTGAGTGTGTGGGTGTGTGTGTGAGACGTTGAAAAGTTGGTCACTTTGTACCCAGAGCTCTGGCCTTTGACATGGCAAGAAAAAGTGGAGATAAAATTCTTTCTGTTCCAAAAACAGGGCGCACACACACACACACACACACACACACACACACACACACACACACACACAGGTTTGTGTGTGTGTATGTGTGTGTGTGTGCGTGCGTGTATGTGTGTATCTGTCTATGTATATATATAAGGGATACAGATATTGTTTGCTCACTGTCACCAAGCATCTCAATTCATTCGTTGCAACTAAGTTTGTGATCGAGGTATTTTATTTTGCAAGGTACTATTTTTCCCCTGAGTTTGTGATTCCAGAGAAAGGTAGGAAATTCTTCATATTTTGCATCTTTGGTATTTTGACTTTACAGTTTGAATTGTAGAATTGTCCATCCAATTAAAATATTGCAACAGCTAACAGTGAAATATAGATTTTTTTAAAAAGTTTTTTCCGACTGAGAACATTCACGTCTATTTTTCAAAAATATATAATTTTAAATAGTTTGCTTTTATTTTGGACTGAAAATCTCTTGTATTTAATTCGTACGAGTATTTTTTTATTTTTTTTTTAAGATTCTAACATAACTTGATTTGAAATGGATATTCGTGGATATTTTAAACGTAGTCGTAAAAATGATACTGTTCTTTCTCAGGAAAGCTCAAAAGGAAGGCATACAGAAAAATCAAACCAAGATCTTGTGCTTCCCTCAACTTCCATCATTTCTTATGAACCTGCTGAACGTAATGAAAGCTTCCCTATATCAATTGATCATGAAAATGATAATGTTCTTTCTCAGGAAAGCTAAAAAAAAAAGTGCTAAAACAAATCAAGTCAAGATATTGTATCTCCCTCAACTTCCACCGTAATTGAACCTGCTGAACGTTATGAAAGCTGCCTTATACTGACGGAACCTTATCATCCAGATGTGACTGTGATACCTGTTCAAAAACTGCCAAACAAGACACTGAAGTTTCAATCAAAATGGTTCTAGACTTATAATTGGCTTCATTATGATGCTAGATTAAAAGGAGTTGTTTGTTACACTTGTTCATATGCACATTAAAACAAACTAATAAACTTGGCTAAATGCTCTGATAATGCTTTCATTTTAAGAGGCTTCAAAAACAGGAAAAGGGCTCACGAAAAATTTGTTTCTCATGAAAAGTCAAACACTCATAAACTTGCGACATCTAACATCCTTTTCAAAAAGAAAGAAGAAAGTATACGGTCAAACTTGAACCAAGCCCACCGTGATAATCAAAATAAAGCAAGACACGCTTTGCTTATGATAATATTTTCTTTGAAGTATTTAGCCGAGCAAGGGTCGGCAATTCAAGGAAAACATAGTGATGGGGGTAACTTCCTGGAGCTGTTAAATCTTCTATGTGAAAATGTACATGAGCTAAGAGTTTGGTTGAACAGAAAACACAGCTACACCAGTGCTGAAATCCAAAATATGTTAAAAACAATGAGCCATATGGTTTTGAACGGCATAATAAAGAAAATTAACAAAGAATCTAAGCAATTTGGAATAATTATTGATGGTACACCAGATATTCAGGGTAAGGAACAGGAGGTGATTTGTGTTCGTTATGTGAATGATTATTTTGAAATTAAAGAAGATGTTTTAGGAATCTTCAATATAGATAGTACAACTGGTAAATCTCTTTGTCAAATGATTCTTGATGAACTTCTACGCCTTCAATTACCAATTCAAAATCTTCGATGCCAGACATGAAGGTGCAGCCAATATGGCAGGTAAACATCTTGGTTGTCAAGCAGAAATAAAGAAGATTCAGCCTCTGGCCCATTACGTGCACTGTGGCGCTCATATTTCTCAACTTATTATAGCTAAGTCCGTTCAACAAGCTTCATTTATCAAAAATGCTCTCGATTACGTGAATGAATTAGGGAAACTATATAGTACACCAGGGAAATTTAAGCACACGTATTTATCACATGATGAAGAAAATGAAGTATCGTCACCACGCTCCTTAAAACCTGTGTGCCCTACTCGATGGCTAACACGACTTTCTGCAGTCAAAGCCCTTCTTGAAAATTATTCAGATGTCCTCATTTCCTTACAAGAGGCAACAAATGAGTTTGGCACCAACATTGCATCCAGAGCTAATGTTATTCTTACGTGTCTCTCTACAGGCCAATGTGTTCTTGGATTGCATGTTGTAGTTCCATTGCTTCAACTCCTTGAAAGATTGAACAAATCCTTTCAAAGTACCACTTTCAATCTAGGTGACATGTTGCATAGTGTCAAACTGGTGCAAGAGAAGCTAAAAATTCTACGCAGTGAAGAAAAATTTCAGGAGCAGAAAAAACGATTTATCAACTCGATATTTCTCCTTTGAAGCTACCCAGGCAACGAAAAGTTCCTAAAAGATACCAGGAAGGAAATGAGTTAAAATATCAACACTGCACTGCTTTGGATCATTACAGAGTACAGTATTTGCAGGTAGTGGATACCGCAATATCAAATTTGAAAGATTTTTTTTTTTCACAGGATTTAGCAGAATATGAAAAACTGAGCAATATTTTATTCAATGGAAATGTTTGTGCTGAAGTGATCATGCACTATCCAGAGCTTGATGAATTTTCTTTAAGGAACGAAATACTTTTTTATAGAAATCATCATAGTGGATCATCTCTCGATGATCATCGTAAAATATTCGGTGAAATGCAACCAGAAGTCCGTCGCATGTTTCCAAATGTTGAGCGATTGCTTAGGCTACTTTAAGTGTTTCCAACCAGTTCTTGTGAAGCTGAAAGATCTTTTAGCGCTCTGCTGAGACTCAAAACTTGGTTGCGATGGACCATGACTCAGCAAAGGTTGAATCATATTCTAATATGCCATGTTCATAGAGATGTTTTGAAAAAGGTTAGTTGTGAAGAAGTTGTTAAATTATTTATTGACAGCTATGATGCGAGATATGATACATTTGGAAAGTTCGAAAAGACAATAAATTTACTTTATGTTTTTTTATTCAAACGTCTGTTTTATTTTTTGTTTATTTTATATAATAGAGTCTTTTTAAGCTTATTTTTATTTTATATAATAGATTCTTTTTAAGCTTATTTTTATATCTGAACTTCATTTGAATATATAAAATTTAATTATATAAAATTTTACTAATGTGATAGGGTCCGGCAAAGGCACCATAAGCAATACTAACATGCTCCAACAAATTTTGGTTTGACCCCTCACATTTTAAAGGCAAACGAGGCCCCTGCACAGAGGCAAGGGAACGCCGTAATCTCTATATATAAATAGACTATCTGTGTGTGTGTGTGTCTGTCTGTTTCCGTGTAACTTCTACAGCTTGCAACCGTTTTTCTTCAAATTTGGCACAAACATGCGTTATGCTCCTGACCTTCGTACGAACTCATTAGATTTTCAAATTTGTGTCTACTGCGCCCTCTATAAGAGATAAGAAAAAAAACGACTAAAAAAAATCATTTTTTAAACACAGAGAGGGAGAGCCAGAAAGAGAGAGATAGAATTAAAGTGTTAGATATTCAGAGAGAGAGAGAGAGACGTCCCACATCGGCTAAAATATAGATCAAAGTATATCAGTTGAAGATTCAACAATAAGTCGTTTTACAAACTTTGATTTTACAGAATAAAGAAAAATTGATAATATTTGAAATTATTGTTGCAAACATGTGAATTGTGTAATCCTTTGTATTTGTGGTTCAAGTACAGAGATGATCTTTCTGAGGATTTTAAACGTCTGGAAGGTACCAGCGATGAGGTCTACAACAGAGCACTGATTGACATAGAAGACAGGATTGTTTCACTCGGTGGAAATGATTTGCCCACATATGGCCTGCCCCAAACATTCCGAACAGGGTCAAATGTACTTCCTACAGCCATCCTACGACATTGATGCTCTTTCCCAATATGTTATCGACACTGAACCACAACTGCTTCCGAACCAACAACAGGTTTACAGCACTATTGTCGACCATGTGCGCCACCGAAAAGGAGGTATCTTCTTCCTGGATGCACCTGGAGGAACAGGAAACACTGTAGTAACAAAGCTCCTCCTTGCAAAATTTAGGCAGCATAGGGATATCGCGGTAGCTGTTGCCTCCTCTGGGATTGCTGCTACTTTGCTACCCGGTGGCAGGACAGCGTACTCGATTTTTAAACACAAAAAAAAACGTGCATCATGCTTCAAATCAGTCACGTGATCCATTGTTCGTTTATCCTCGCTTTCTTTTGTAGATCTGGGGAGCAGTGTTTCGAATTCGAGTGATACATTTGTAGCTGATGATTCACTTTACAGTCTCCTTCGTAACAGTATGTAGAAAATGTTCTGATACATTATCTTTGTTTACAACTTTAAAATATTTATGAGCGAATAATTGACAGCAATAAAAGTTGATGTTGATAAGGTAAGTGCCTTTAAATTGTTATAAGTTATTCTGACGAGGCCAAGCCAAAAGAATTATTAACTGCTAGCAACAGTCAAGTAAAAGAGCAGAATAACAGCTTGCGCATTGTTGCTGCCAGGATGAAAATCGGAAGTCACGAAAAACGGTCCTGTGTTCTGTTTGAAAAGCCAAAACAGGCTCACATACTACTAGTTTTTGATTTGGTAAAATAACACATTACAATGAAACTAGAATAGACATGCGTGCTGGTTCATATATTACTAGTCTCTGGTTAGTCAAAGCCACAAACGTGACAAAAAGAAAACAAAAAAAACTGAAACCATGTCAGCAGTCGAATGTAATTGCAACATATATTTTGTAAGAGTCAAATATATCGATACCAGTGCTTGAGTAATACTTTATGTTATTGATTCTTGGAGGATTAAAGACAATGTTAAGTTTGACAGATTGTGAACGCAGAAGGCACATCCCTATCAATCATATAAATTAAAGTATTTTGTTTTGTTTTATTAAATGTATTTACTAACATCAGCCTCGTTAGGAACACGTGTTTCTGTGCGTCGAGCTTACATTGTTCAATCGGTAATCCAGTCGTAACCTTCTTTTTTGTATATATCAAGACAATTTTATCCAGTATGTTCGTCCATTTTTAAGATGGTATGGTAAAATTTGTGGGCTATTTTACTGTTAATTCTAACTGGTTGAGCGGCCATAAAGAAGTTTCTTCGGAGGACCATGTTCGTCGTTTGGCCGAGTACATGAATGCTGAAAATCTGCTCAACTTGATCTAATCTGGGACTGCACAGCAACAACAGCGTTGCTGGGTGGATAATCAGAAAGGAGGTTCCAAAATGCCAATAAAATAAATATACACATATATATGTAACCGCACGTGGACATAAGCTTATCCCTTTAACAGTGCTCATCCACGGAGCAAGAAGACTATATCAAAATGTCTCGTGCTTATATACATCTTAGACACAAAGGCTAAGGGAATCAAGTAAAAAAGGTCGGGAGAGAACTATTCGGGACCCAGAGAAACTATTCATTCCGAAGAGAGCATGAAGACACAATCAATGGTTAAAAAGGTTGTGGTTGTATCTAACGCCATTGACCCTCAAACAAGAAAATGGGATTATTCATTGTCGTAAATTGGAACCGAAGTTGAAACTAGAACAAGCCGGAAAGCCGTAGTTTCGAAAACTGTCCGTTTATGGGCATAGACCTTAAGATAAGGATGTCTGTGTAAAAAACAATTTAAGCTCAAATCTAGTCTAGGCGTTCTCTATTTACAACTTGACCTAGTAATGCCGACCTATCTAATCTCAATCTTTTCCAGCCGCACCTTGGCGCGGTCCTCCGCAAGACAGAAGCACCAGACGTGTCCAAGAACTAGAGTCAGATCTGGTCGATCAGATCAACGAAGACCTCGCCGACCCCAGTATACAGATGCCCTATGCAACTGGGAAGACATCAAGTGCATGACAACCTTCAGAAGGATCTAGTCTTCCTTGGACCAATACCACTCACCTGCCTCCGTTCTGCCTCGCAGCCAAACAGCAGTACGAGGCTCAATTCTATGCCCTCCTCATCAATCGGCACGCTTCTTAATGATGTGTGCCCCGGCCTTCGCGTATATGAACCACACAAATGCTGTTTTGTAGCCGTTGTTGATGAGTTCGATCTGCACCCGCTATCCTGCCGCCATAACGCAGGTCGGTTCCCTCGACACGCCATCCTGAATGACATAAACGGAAGGCACTTCGACGCGGCCGGCTTCCCGTCACAACTAGAGCCAGCTGACCTCGACCGGGATAATGGTAAGGGTCCATTCGTGAAAACTCTCTTCCCATTCGAAGGAGGTCAATTCCTAATCTGTTCTCCGCCAACCAGCCTTGTCGCTTCAGCCGCAAGCCTGGGCACAATCAACCGCGATGCAGAAGAAGTGAAGATAACCAAATACCGGCTTGGCCAGCCGCTTCCATTTCCCACTGGTCACCGTCGAGACTTTTAGTGCTCTCGGTTCATGAACTGCTGTTCGTCGACCACAAAATCGGAAAGGCGGCAGCCCGCCTGTGGAAAGAGTCCAGTGTGGCGTGGTGTGGTGGCTGTTGCAGCAGGTGTTACTGACCATTCCCCGCGGTAATGTCTTCGCTATTTTGTCTGCGAGGCGCAGCTGAAATATACCACTCAAGCTGGGGTGTCGCTCCCCTTTTTCCCTTTCTTTCGTTTCTTTCGTTGCTTAATTACTTTTTTTTTTTCTTTACTTTTATATTATTTTCCTTATTGCCATTTATATTTTATAGTTTTTATCCCATTGTCACTTTAATTTAGTAAAAAATCTGATTATTCGACTACTATACATAGATAAAGAAATAAACAAATCCTGCTTAACTACTCATAAATCATATTACTCTTCCAGCATCCTATTATTTTGCGGTGGCGCAATGAGAATTGTTTATCGTCTGTTGCAGAAAATCAGGTTGGCTTCAAGACTATCAACTTACATCAATTATAACTTAACAAAATCCGAAACAAGCTGACAGTGGTTATGGTAATGAAACAAAAAAAGTGGGTAAAACAACATGAAGAAAACGAACGACATCACGTTATGGTGGTAACGGCGCGGCATTTAGTATGTCTAGCGTTTTAAATAACAAGTGTTTCGTTGCAGCGTAAACTGCATGCATATTTAACGCCAAACAATAAAGTGTTTCACTATTTATTGAAGCAAGTGAGTTTTTTTCGGGGTTTTCTTTTCTATTTTAGAAATAAAATATGCTGTTTTTGTCATACATTTCTCATGTCTTAATCCTGGTTTTTATGGGCATGTGGTTTAATCCTGGTTTCTATGGGCATGTGGTTTAATCCTGGTTTCTATGGGCATGTGGTTAGAATGTCTCAAGAAAGAATCGCTGGACAGATTTTACGGGCAAAACCTACCAGCAGGAGACCCAGGATTCGTGGAGGCAACGAATTGGCAGAATTGTGAGAACGTCGGATAGAATGCTTTGCAGTATTCGTTTCCCTTTCATCCATTCCGCCAGGTTTTAAAATGTGCTAGAAACACAGTATGTCAATACGGCGTTCCTGCGACTCACTCAAGAGTTATGGGACCATGAATGAATGTATAAGTGGGCGGGTATCGGAGGGCGAGGGATTAAAATGAGAGAAGAAAGGTTGGAAAAACGTAGTTTAGAATGAAGATAAAATGTAAAGATGAGAAGGTGACAATTACAGTGGAAAAGACCGCTGTAGTAACGATTGGGATTTTCTAGTTTGCAAGGAGAAACTCCCCAAAATGTGAGCAACTTGTAAATGTTTCTATCTTGGAGCTGAAGCAGAAATTTTCAATCGATGTAGGATTAGGGCTTTTTCAATGGTGCAACTCCTGCGTTGTGGGGAGGCGTTAATATAGGTCTTAGGTTTTATAAGCACTCCCCGTTTAATTTTAAAGCCTATCAAAAGTTCTTGATGATCCGTAAATTTTACCATAGAACTCAAAAATACTCTACAGATTAACTTTAGATGATTTGTATCGAGTATTTATTTAGATTTGTTTTTTTTTAACTAAGAATGTGTATGTGTGTACGTATGGGTCTGTGTGCGTACGTGTGTCTTTGTGTGTACATGTGTGTGTGTGTGTGTGTGTGTGTGCGTCTGTGTGCATGTGTAGTCAATACTAACTTTCAATATCATCGAACGTCACACGACAAAAGTGTCTTACTATAGAACTCACCGGATATATGATCATAGTCCTAACAATGAAAGTGTTTCATCGTTTGTGCTACGGTCATTTCGGTCATCCATTTGGTAAGTGCTATATATAGCTTCACATTTAATATCTTTGGAGTGAATTTATTGAGCACTTTCTTAAACTATTACTCTAAAATATATCTTGGTGTGTTTTAAGAAATATTTATTATTCAAAATAGCTCCTATCATAGTTCAGGACAATTAAAAAACGCTATTCTTCATTAGATTAGAATGTGTATTTAAAATATCATAGTATTTAAAACATTCAAATATTAGCTGACTGAGCACGTAATACTGGTAGAGTGAAAATTTTATTTTCTAAGTAGAAACGTGGCAGTGATTTCGAAGTTTCAGCTTGCACACTCCATCTAGCAGTCATATAAAGCGACCAAGCAGAAACTTCAATGGCACTGCTACTTTACTAATCTTCACTAAATGATAAATAAAATACCGTTCATAAAATGAAACTGGGATGGTCGCAGCTAGAACAATTTTGAACATTGATTATCTTAATTAGGACAGACCTGTAACTAAACACCACCACTACGAACACGACGACCACCACCAACAACAGCAACAATAACAACAACGACCAGCTACATATCATCAATGGTAAATGTCTCACGAAATGAATCATTTTGTTCATCACCAACTTTACTGAATCACTAACTGTGCAAAATTCTTGTTTGCAATTATAGCTAAAATAGACATCACATTAAGGACAAGGAATGTTATCAATCAGAAAACGATTCAACTAATACACTTCGTTTTCTTTATTGCTATGTTCTGTGTTTGCATGTCAGGCCTATTTTGAAGCATACAAACGAAGAAAAAAAACGAAAATTAAATAGGAAGTTGTGAAGATGGAATGAAAGGGTATAACAACTAAGATAAGGTGGTGTCTGATAAGATAACAAGAGTAAATTATCTGCAGTAAATAACTTTCAACGAATTGAATTAGCTTCCTACACTGCGTTTCATGTAACTGTGAGGCTTACTTTGTTCTCTTTTTTTATTTTATTGCTCTTTTTTTTTTTTTTTTTTAACGACAAAGATTCATGTGTGCGTGTGTGTACGTGCGTGCGGTGTGTGTGTATACATACATACATGCACACATATATACACACATACATACATAATCAACGCGACCAGTCATACATATTGGCGTGGAAGACTTCATTAAATGTAAGATGAATACTATCCCCGGGTATAGCCACTGAAGACTTATCACTGTAGAGATATCCGACTAAATACTAAATTCATATTACAAGGATTTGCTACGACTGAACACAACATCAACAACATTAATTTACCGAAGATAAACAACATCGAGAAAGGTAAAGAACATTTCTTTAGTTGTAGCTACAGAAGGAATCGAAATTATAAATCACATTTTTCTTGGAGTTACGAACTTATCGATTTATTTAATTGTTATAAAATGACAGAAGATATCTCTCTGTTGGCTATATGAACAGGGTCGAAATATATCTAGAGCTAAATCACTTCACAGCCAAACAATTATGCCAAACAACGTTTGTTGAATGTAAAAATAACATGAATATTATTCATTGTAAGTCCCTCAGATCGAACATGCAATCAACAACACGAGCTACAGAGATGTTAATGAGAATAAAACACCACAAAAAATACCATCATATATTATGTAAAAAAAAAAAATACATACCTAACCAACAAAGAGTGAAAAATAAAATAGAAGCGATGTTTGGTAACAGTACAACCACAACTCTTCAATATAAGCTAATAACTCTCAAACAAGAATTGAGAGCTTTCGGTGAGAAACGCCGATATCTGAAGAGGGTAGATTAAAGAAAAGTACTTAATAAAAGGATTCAGACGAAACCAAGCATCAGTCTATAGAGATATGAAGGTAAAAGTAATAAATGTCACTGAGGTCCCATTCCAGAAAGATATAGATTCCTTCTGTAGAAGAATATGGGTGGAGAGAAGAATTTCAACCAAGTTGCAGTGTGGCTAAAAGAAATCCAAAAGAACTACTTCCCCAACACGACAACAAAACATACAGAATAAACTATGATAACCTGGAATGTGATAGGAAAACACAAGGGAGAGACTTGATTGTCGGCTACTGGTACCAAATACCAGGGTGGTTGACATTAGCACAAACAATATTGGTCCCCAAGAACAAAGACACCCACTTGGCAAAAAACTACCGACCCATTGCATGCCAGAACCTGATGTGTAAGATATATACAGCCTACCTGAACCTATTTCTCCAAGATCACTGTGGCAATAATAACATCATCACAGAGGAATAAGCAGCTGGGAAGAAAGGTGTTTGGGGGTGTGCTGAACAACTCCGAATTAACAATACTGCGATGTCGGAGGTGCGACAACTTAGGAGGAATATGGCTACAGCCTGGCTGGACTACAGGAAAGCATTTCATTCTGTTCCCCACTTGGATCATAGAGACCTTCCAACTTGCTAAAGTTCCAGACATTATTATCAGAGCCATCGATAACCTATCTTCTTCTTGGGCTACTATCCTAAAGTTAAAAACAGAGGAGGACTCTATTTTCAATAATAAAATAGAATATCACAGCGGGTATATTTCAGGGAGACAGTCTTTCTGTGCTGCTATTTATCCTGTCATTAAACCCCTTGTCCTTTCTGATCAAGAAATGTGAAGGATACATAATTGGCTCAGAGGAGGACAGGAATACGAACCAAACCCATAATCTCTTTGTGGATGACTTGATACTCTATGCCAAGATCATAAATGGGATGAAAACAAATCTTGACCTGGTTATGACGTTCTCAAAAGATATAGGAATGTAGTTTGGCCAGGATAAATGTTCATATATGATTGTAAAGTGGGAAAAAATTAGAAGCCAATCTAACAACATTTCTATCAATGGCCTCACTGTTTCACTGATATCTGACGAGGACGGCTACAGATACCTGGGGATAGATGAGAATATATCCTATAATGGTATGTGTAATGGGGAACGCGTAACCATATTACACCCAATTAAGAAAAATATGGTCATCTGAAATCTCTGCGCACAATAAAACAGTGGCTCACAATGTGTTTGCTGTGCCTGTCCTAACAACAACATTTGGAATACTCGATTGGACAATAGATGAAATCCGAGTTATCAATGTTAAAGCCCGAAAAATCCTAAACAAAGCCGGAAACTTCTACATCAACAGTGACATAGACCGCCCAACTTTAAACGAAAGTAGGGAGGCAGAGATCTAACATCAGTCCAGACAACATTTGAATGTCGCATCATCTGCGAACCACCAAGTATAGGAGCCCACCTATTGAACAAGTCTGTCTACATGAGACAGATAAGATCATAAGAGTTGGGAAGGAACACCTTGAAAGATACTCCCGGCATGATAATCAAAAACTCACACCCAGGTAAATTACCCATCGATACCACAGTGAATCCATGGATGAAAAACTGTATGCTCATCAGCAGCAAATCATGCATGAATATGTTGCCAGCAAACTCCAGAGTGAGAGTAATACAGATAAGCAAAGTAGTCTATCTTGGACCAACAACTGCTATATTGGCTCCCACTTTGAAGGATATGCTTTTGCAATCCAAGAACAGGAAATCAATATAAAATACCTGATTCACAAAAGAGGTAGAGATGCAAGAAAAACACCTATGTGTAACAAATGCAGATTCTGCAAAATTAACATCGAAGATGTCACCCATACCGTAAGCAGCTGTCCAAAAATGTCATCGTGGTACTATTTACCTATGAGGCATGATGTAGTGGCCAAGACACAATACGATGCAATCTGTTGAAAATATAGCCCCCGACAATAAACACATAAAAAGCTACAGCAATGTGGAAGATATACATATACATAATATGAAAGAGTACTGGTGGAATGTTCCAGTCAAAACCCCAATAAAATGCAAGCATAACAGACCAGATATAATGATATGGGACAGGGAAAAGAAGGCATGCACGATAGTGGAAGTTAGCTGCTCAGCAGATGCCAATATAATATCAGAGATCAACAAAAAATGAAGAATATCTATGCAGAGCTAATAAGGAATCTGCTGGTACTCCACCCTGACTATACCTTCAGATTGATATCTGTGATTATTGGGGCACTGGGATATGTTAGTAACTGCCTCAGTACAACTCTGGAGAAGCTGGGCTTCACGGAAACAGAAAAAAATACAACTAGTTAGGAAATTACAAGTACTATCCATCAATGGAACAGTAAAAATATGTAAAACATTCCAAAAATTCTGCATCTAATAATTGCATGTACACATGTACAGATACAAAGCATAAGCATATTCACACATATAACTGAAAACATCCACATCCATACCTGCACACATACGCATGCATGCAGACACTTCCGTGCCTACCTAGTTGATGTTGTGTAAATTTCAATGAGACAGTCTTGTGTCTATGTTAGAAACCGACTCTCTCTCTCTCTATTGGTAAAGAATGATAAAATTATAAAACTAGAACATACATACGATTGCTGCTGCCTCGTTATCGAGTATGGCCATTGCATGATATAGCATTATTAATAATTGTTAATTAATGCTATCGTGCAATGCTTGTGCATGAAGATTTTTTTTAAAGTGAGGAAAGACTGTGCACTGAGCCAATCCCACTCTCTGAGCAACAGCAGCTATAACCCGAAAAGAAGAATAGATCAACATCATCGGCAAATAATGAGCCACGGGTTTTATGTCGAAGTTATCCAAGTTTCCTGAGTTGCCTTCTCCTAGAAGAATACCCCGAAAAAGGCTAGGGGTCCTTCACTCCCAGTGGTTTAACCGCGCGATCGGGTATCCAACCTGACTATTTCTATGTCCCCACGCATATACATACACATGCATACATGTATATACATATACATATATACACATGCATGCATGTATATACATATTTACACATTTGTGGATGGCTGTTGACTCTTACATACAGGCATACATACATGATGGCTGCCTCCTCGTTTTTGAGTATGGCCATTGCACAAAAAAAAACATAATAATGACAATAATAATTGTTTCTACTTTTGGCACAAGGCCAGCAATTATCCCAGTGTATTACTGGTACTTTATTTTATTGACCCCATAAGGATGAAAGGCAAAGTTAACCTCGGCGGGATTTGAACTCAGACCATAAAGGGACGTAATTCTATGCTGCAAAGCATGGCGTCCGACCCTCTAGCGATACTGCCAATCCATCGCCCTTAATAATGACAATAATAATAACAATAATTGTTTCTACTTTTGGCACAAGGCCAGCAATTACCCAGTGCATTACTGGTACTTTATTTTATCGACCCCGTAAGGATGAAAGGCAAAGTTAACCTCGGCGGGATTTGAACTCAGAATGACAAGAGCCGTAACTGTATGCTGCAAAGCATGGCGTCCGACTCTCTACCGATACTGCCAACCCACTCGCAGGCATAAAGAATAGAAGAGAGCACACATGCCTTGTACACCTTTACCTTTGTCTTCTTGCATATGTCTCGCCGACCCCAGAGTCGCCTTCTAGCTTTCCGAAAGCATTCACTTGCTTTCCTAATCCTGAGTGGAATTTCATAATAATAACAATAATAATAATAATAAAAAATAATAAAAATATATATATATATATATACACACATATGTATATCTATATATATATGTGTATATACATATATATATACACACACACATATGTATATCTATATATATGTGTGTATATACATATACACATGCACACACACGCAATAACAATTAACGGTACTGCGATCGAATGTGGCTTTTTAGCCCAGCCAATGATCTAAAATGTACAGAGTTGGCAACCAAAACATTCACTGGGAATAGCTGGCTGTGGCTGGAGTTCATGTACTTTTGCATGTCGTTTGAGCTCTCCTGCTGATTTACTTTCTCTACCACATACTTGGCAGCCATGATGAGTAGCATCTCCAACAGCAGCCTAGTAGTCAACCACTGGTCTCACTTAATGACTGCGAAGATAACTTTCGAGTCCAGCTTTGCTGAGGCAGAGTCTCGCACAGACGCTGCATGTCAGCGCCATAGGAAGACATCTGATGTCTGGAAATGCAACAGCAATGCTCTTCCTCACATCCCGCTTTACTTTCTCGTGTGCGATTCGAGATGCCTCAAAGGCAACTTTCCCTTCATATACAGTCTTTCTCCATTTATTACAATCAGCAGCTACATTTTCCCATGTATCAGCAGAGATGTTAGCGTCTTTCAAAGAGGCTTTCAAAGAATCCGTATACCTCTTTTTTGGTTTATGTGGAGGTCGTTTTCATTTAACTAACTCTCTATTAAGAGTTGTTTTGGTATTCTAGAATCCTTCATCCTGGCAAGGTGACCACTCCATCGGAGTTTTGCTTAAGTACAAGAGCTTCAATACTGTCACACAAGGAGATTTCCAAAATCTCAACATCACTGATGTGGTCCCTCTAGTGAACGCCATGGATCCGTCTAAGACACATCTGATGGAAATGCTCCAAGTCTGTGACCCAGGTCTCGCAGGCATAAAGAAGAGAAGAGAGCACACATGCCTTGTACACCTTTACCTTTGTCTTCTTGCATATGTCTCGCCGACCCCAGAGTCGCCTTTCTAGCTTTCCGAAAGCATTCACTTGCTTTCCTAATCCTGAGTGGAATTTCATTATCAAGATTTCTGTATCGATTGACAGTGTTTCCCAGCTAGACAAACTGATCAACCACTCCAAGTCGTTTACCATACACATAGATATTTGGCTCACTGTGCTGCTTACCAGGGGCAGGTTGGTACATGACAATGATTTTCTTGAGATTGACAGTCAATGACGGGCAGTGCAAGCATCACAAACTGCATTCAAAATGTGCTACATATCGCAATCATCTGTGTGCGCTACAAGATCGCAATCATCTGCATACAAGAGGTCTCTTATGATTGATGTAAATACTTTTGTTTTTGCAGCAAAGCGCCTGATGTTAAATATGCTGCCAGAGGTTGATATTGGATGTAAACACCATATGACAAAGAGGGCTGGTGCTGGAATATCCCCTGTTTCACTCCATTTTTTACTGAGATAGGCTCCGACATGTTACCTTTGACATTAACCCAAGCCTTCATGTCGTGATGGAAATACCTAACCAAAGCAAGGAACTTATCAGGACAACCAAGTTTCTGGAGAACCTTCGACAATGCATTTCTGTTAACAGTATCAAAAGCTTTTGTCAGATCGACAAAAACCTGATACAGATCCAAACTTTGTTCTGGAGCTGTCTAGCTGAGAAGATCATATCAGTGGTGCGCGTGCAGTATGAAAACCAGATTGACTTTCAGGAAGAACACAATCTGCAATGTGTGTCAGCAGACGGTCCAGAAGCACCCTACATAAAACTTTTTCCTACGACAGAAAGCAATGATATACCTCTGTAGTTTCCATAATCATTCTTGTTACTCTTTCCCTTGTACAAGACCACCATTACTGCATCCCTCCAGTCCTCAGGTACGGATTCACTAGCCCATATCTTGCCAAACAAAGAGTGAAGATGTTGCAGGAGTCTCTCACCACCATATTGTAAGAGCTCTGCATGTATGCCATCCATACCTGGAGCCCTTCCACTGTTCAACTTCGAGATAGCTACTGCAACCTCCACAAGCGTCGGAGGTTCTGCGAGAGCTACTTTCACAGGATTTTCAGGAATGAGATTGAGAAAATCTTTATTGACGACAGACGGCTGATTCAAAAGTTCATCAAAGTGCTCTCGCCACCTTCGCAGAATTCCCTGTGAATCACGAAGAAGTTCCTTTCCATCCTTGCTGTGAAGCGGTGTCACCGGAGAAGAAGACGGTCCATAAACTTCACGCAAGAGACTGTACAACAGCTTTGTGTTATTGGAATCTGATGCAGCTTATATCTCATCAGCCTTCTCACTCCACCACTTATCCTTCATCTGAGAAAGCCTCCGTGTCATACGTGTTTCACATCCTTGAGTTCCTTATGTAACATAATCTTCGCCTGTGATTTTGCTGTCAAGTAGCGTGACAGAGCACGCCTCTTATCAGCCAACAAGTCATCTATATGTTCATCATTTTCATTAAACCAGTCTTGCTGTTTTCTCTGCACCAATCCCAGAACACGCCTGCCTACATCATAAACCAACTTTTTAAGGGTCGGCCAATCCTCACCAATATCTGCAACCTGCATCTCTTCTCTCAATGTCCTCTTCACATTATTATCTCTAAGACGAGCAACATTCAATCTCCTAGGCAGGGTAACACCAGGAGCCCGGATTTTACGTTTAGTGATTAGTTTCACTTTTGCGCGTACCAGGCGGTGGTCCGTCCAGCACTCAGTCAGCTCCACGACGAGCACGGACACACTGCACATCCCGTCTGTCACGCATCCTGACTAAGACATAGTCCAAAAGGTGCCATTCCTTAGATGCAGGATGTATCCATGTGGTCTAAAATCTGTTCTTTTGCTGGAACATGGTGTTGGTAACACACAGATCCAGCTCCTCACACAGCTGCAGCAGGAGCATACCATTGTTGTTACACTTCCGATTACATTCCATGTGTTAAAATCCCTACCCACTCTAGCGTTAAAGTCACCAAGTACTATGACCTTGTCTGCCTGAGGGATATTTCTTAAAACACCTTTCAAGGCATGGTAGAAAGACACTTTTTCTTCATCAACAGAATTCATAGTTGGAGCAGGGTCGCATATCTTCCTTTGTCCAGCGGAATTCTCATGGATATAAGACGTTCACTAATCCCCACTGGGAATTCTTTAAATTTATCAACAGGAGCAGTCTTAATAGCAAATGCTACCCCAGCCTCTCTTCTGGTTCCTTCATCTCTTCCTTTCTAGAAGAATGTATATTCTCCACAAAATTCTAATATTGGATAAAGCTACGATGTCAAGATCGTAACGTCGAAGCTCCTTTGTAACAAGAGCGGTCCTTCGTTCAGGACGTTCAGAGGAATCCCTGTCAAGCAGCGTCCAAACGTTCCAGCAGCCAATATTAAATGCCTTGTTTGGCTCTATTACAGTGGCATGATGACGAGTGGGCCCATGCCCTTATTGCCAATTATGACTTTCGTTCCAGAACCCTTATTGCCAATTATCTCTTTTATATTGTTTTGGAACATCATGAAAAAAAAAAACCTGACTTAGTGACACTTATACATACAACACACACACACACACACTCACGCACGCACGCACATACATACATGCCACTTGCCTGAGTCCCGATACGGGCAAACAACAATTCACAAGCTGAGTTTCAGCCAAATACCAAAGTCATTCCAGTTAGTAATATATATATATACATATATACAAAAAAATCCATATTAGTAGCATGACAAAGTCCGTTCATTATATTAGGCTTGTTATTGTATCATTTCTTCCTTTTCTTGTTATCCTGCTTCCCTTGGTTTTCAATATCGATGCTTTCATCATGGATTAGCTTCTGCCATATTGGTCTGTCATCGACATAATGCCCCCAGCAGTTAAGAATGTTACCTTTTTTTCAAAAGATCCTTGATCATGTCCTTATATCTGAAGAGAGAGCGTCCTATACGTTAACACCATCCTCAAGCTCACCAAAATGAAGTTTCTTTATAGGTCTACAATCATCTATGCAGATGACATGGCCGACCCATCTGAGTCTATTCCTTATGAGGATAGTTTCAATGTCAGGAGTCTTTGCACATTTCAGTACCTCATCGTTTGTGACAAAGTGATCCCATTTGATATCAAGAATGAACCTAAGGTGCCGTTGCTTAACTGTTCTTAAGTGTCTTATGTGGTAACGACAAGAGAGGAGTCACACATTGGTTATAAACTTTACGTTTAGTCTCAGAGGTCAGTTCCCTGGATTCAAAGACTCTCACTCCTACAGCAGCTTGAATACATGCACTAAGCTCTTCATCTTTGGTGACATAGCTGCCAAGATATTTGAAGCGTTCCAATCTGGCAAGTTTTTGCCCATCAATGAAAAAAATCAACTTGCTCTCCGACACTCATTGTTTCAGTCTTATTAATGTTGATATGAAGGGCTGTTTTCAATGAAACTGTGTTATATGTAGATAACAGCTGCTGTAGAGCAATGGGATCATTGCAGAAAACAGCAATGTCGTCAGCATATTGGGCCTCCCTTATGAAATCATGAAGTATCATTGTCTTGGACTTGAGGCAATGAAGATCAAAAATATCACCATCATATCTAAAGCATACTTGGATGCTGTGGGAAGAGCTGACTTCTTTGAAGGCTATAAAAAGCAGTACAGCAGCGTAGAGCCCAAATAGTGTAGGGGCAAGTTTACAGCCTTGCTTCGCCCCACTATTGTAGTTGATAGAGCTCAACAGTTTGCCATCTATAATAAGCCTAGCATTCATATTTGAAGATAGAGTCCTAATGATGTTAACAAATTTTGCTGGACAGCCAAGCTTTCTCGGGATTTCGAAGAGTAGTTCTCAACTGACGCAGTCAGAAGCCTTGGGGAAGTCTATATGCGTGCAAAGCTAATGAGAAATCTGCAGATACTCCACCCTGACTATACCTTCAGATTTATGCCTGTGATTATTGGGGCACTGGGATATGTTAGTAACTGCCTCAGTAAAAGAAAAGAATTATTCAGAATTGTTTCCCATTATGGCACATCCAAATTGAAGTCACCAGAACTCTCTCCAAAAATGAAATCAATTTCAATTATAGTCATGAAATGTAAGGGGGATAACTCTGAATTTCACATTAACTAAGAATTGTTGGGTGCCCTTCCCATCTCCAACCACTCCAAAATGGGACATCAGCTAAGACCATGTGTTGGGAGGAGGTATGAGGTGTGCGCAGTGAGGGTTGTAGTGGTGTTGTGGATAGCTGTTAGTGAGCTGTGGTGAAAGAGGGGGGTGCCAAATTGCATGTTGTAGATCAGGTCTTCTTCAGCACCACATAGCACCAGTCCCCACGCCCTTTAGTCATTTCTGTTGTGAGGTTTAGTTTTTTTAAGATCAGCCTTCACAACCTCATCCAATGTCTTCCTAGGTCTACCTCTTTCATGGGTCTCAGTAACTGGGATTTCTCTGCATTTTTTTATGCAGCTGTTATCTTCCATGTGCATCACATGTCCATACCAAAGCTATTTTCTTTTTTGCACACTACATCCAATTCCTTTTTTGACAAGTTTTTCTCTCAGTTTGCTTATGCTATGTTGCTCATGTACACCATCAGAGCATACTTGACTCATTTCTTACTAGTCTCCACAGTTCTTCTGCAGTCAAGGCCCATGTTTTTCTGCCATGTAACATTGCAGTTCACATACAGGCATCCTTCACTCTGAGAGAAAATCATTTTGTTGTTAACAATTGTAATAGATCTTCCAGCTTGTTTTTATCCAAGCTATCACACTTTCAGCGCATCCTCCGCCACTGCTAATTTGATCACTTATGTAACGAAAGCTGTTACCAACTTCTATAGGGCCTCCCTGGCAGCTGAGGGAATCTATTTCATGTGTGTTCTTTGTGCTCACTCCCCCATTACATCTGCCGCATGTAAAGTCTATATTTTCCATTAGCCTGCCTGCAATCCCACTACATCTCTTGTGTATCCCTAGTTTACATTGAGTGCACCTTATCGAATTTCTGCCCTCCCCTTTCTGACATATTGAACAAGGCCATTTCCCCTATGGTATAACCTTCCTGACTTCTTTTCTGCTTATGAGGACTTTTGTCTTAGTTAAATTTTGTCTAGGTTCTTCTTCAATGCTTGAAATTTTGCCTCTAATTCTCCTACGGATCCAGCTATGAGGACTAGGTCATCAGCCTATAGGAGCTACCATACGATGCCAGTTTTAAACTCCTCAATGATGGCCTGAAGGACGATGATAAATGGGAGTGGGCTGAAGACTGATCCCACCTGCACTTCAAATTCATCCCTATATTGATGGCCAACTCTTACTCTGCTGGTTGCTTCTCTACACATGACCTTCATGGCCCTCACAAGCCATTCATCTACACACAGATTCCTGAGTGCCCACCAGATTATAGATCTTGGGACTCTGTCGAAGGCATTCTCTAGATCCACAAATGCTAGATACAATGTCTTATTCTTAGCTAAATACTTCTCCTGTAATTGACTGACCAGAAAGAGGGCATCAGTGATACCTCTACCTGGCATAAATCCAAACTGCATCTCATCTAACTTGATTCTTCCCCTAATTAGCTGCATTATAACCCTTTTAGCAACTTTCATGACCTGGTCCATCAGCTTGATGTCTCTATAGTTACTTCACTCTCGAGTGTCTCATTTTCCCTTGTAGCAATTTACGGGAATATTGCTGCACCATCATCATCATCATCATCATTTTACGTCAGCTTTTCCCTGCTTGCAAGGGTATGTGTGTGTATATATAAAACATTAAATAGAAAGGTTTGAAGCGATGTGTGTATATGAATATTCGTAAAATTTGAGTGTTCTCAACACAGAAGGTAGCCGTTACCAGCTGTATACTATTTGCATAGTAAAATTTTTGGGGTTAATATATAACCAACATATATATAATGTGTGTGTGTATAGTGGAAGCCAACTCATGTCTGTGTACAGCCACTTCTTATGAATAAAAAATGTGTTATTGATGTTGTTGTCACTAATGTCAACAAACCAGGAAGTGACTTGTCATACCACACAGAGTGAAAGTAAATTTCCCACCTGCTTGAGGTTGATTGGCAAGGCATGCATTGTGGTGCTGTATTATCCAAGTGACAGACTTTGGCACAGATGTCACAAGCAAAATCAAGGTGTATGGGGTCCTCATGAGTATGACGTCTGCTATGGCTTAGTAGCCGAGCCTTTGACATGCATACACGTCTGCTTCCCTCATAGGTTTCTTTTGAACCCCATTTTGAGAGTGGACAAATATCCCCCATACATTTAGCTGCTCGTTTCACTTCATCTTCTTTTCAAATTCCTTAACACTGACAGCAATGAGATTTTGCCACTGGGTTCTGTCTGTTGCAAGATTTTCCCTTGTTTCAGCGTTGATCTTAACTTCCTTCAGGGTATCTTTCAGGCAGTCTTTAAAGCACTTGTGTGTCTTGCATTGCAGTCATTTGCCTTACAATAACTTACAATGACTTTCTGGGTGTCTGTTAGTACATTACCACTGTCTTTTTCAGGCTGATTGTCAGCCTAAACTCATCACATGTTGAGAAACAGTAGTCTGCATGAAGAAAATCATATATCAGTGCAATACACGTTTTTGTTGCAGCAAGGAATCATTGGATGTTAAAAAGCATCCTGTTGTTTGATAACATATATATATGCCATTAAGAAGATGGCATACAAATGTATATATATAATTAGTTACAACAGTGACATATACAGGTACTTAAGTTTCGTTGGGTTATACACTCGTGACGTTATTTTTGAGGTTCCACACATGGTTCACGAGCTGAGTGGTATGTTTTTTGTCAGGACATCCTGACAAAAACATGCGACTCAGCACGCAAACCATGTGTAGAAAATAATTGCACAGCATTTTCCATTAAATGGAGTATATTAGAAAAATCCACCCCCTAGGTTAATGGGACAAAATTTTTCTGGTTGTGTAACTCGGAAAAGTGAAATATACTCTCACAACTGGTTTCAGAGAAACACTGCTTTAATCGCTGTCCATACAAAGCAAAATTTAATTTCTTTGAATTACTAACTTTGCATATGTAGTTTTTCTATAGTTACCTCCCTTTACATAGCTAAAGGTTTTATTTATTTATAGTTAAATTCGAGATTACCTGCCCTTATAAAACTCAAGTATTTTCTAAAAACTCCAAGATAATCTGTGGAGGTAGCCATTTATATAACAGGCTGAAAGAGTTTGGGTGTATAACCAAACAAAACTTAAGTACCTGTATATGTCACTGTTGTAACTAATTATATTTAGCTTGTCCTCTGGACTGAGTGCTCTTACACTTTAATATTTCAACCAAACTCATATATATGTGTGTATGTGAGTGAGTCCCAGGTTCAATCAGGAGTAAACACAGTAAGCAAGGTATTCAATACATTAGTAAAGAGTAAACAAAATTTAATATAGAAATGGCTGCTACAGGACTAGAACTGTTTCATTCTGATGATTTTTTTCAAACGAAACAGTTCTAGTCCTGTAGGAGCCATTTCTATATTAATTTCATATATATATATATATCGACTTCCATCAAATCGAACCGAGGAAACAATGCTTCCATTGGTCTTTCCAATTGATAATACTATCTATTGGCTGCAACTCCAGGTAGAAGGAGCAATGTGAAATAAAGGACATAACGCATCGCCTGGTCCAGGAATCGAACTCACAACTTCACGATTACAAATCCAATTCGCTAACCACTCAGCCACATGCCTCCTATATATATATACTCACATATATTTAAAAAAATGTAGTGAGATCACAGGTAAGCTATCTAAGAATGTAGATTTTATATGTGGCCGATGCTCAGGTGCAGTAAGTAGCGAGTGCCCACTGGATACTAATTCCTTCAAATGGCCAGATAGTTCTATAGAAATGGTAGACACCTTCTGTTACCTGGGTGACAAAATAAGCAGTAGAGGAGGGTGTTCTGAAAGTACAGTAACCAGAGTTAGAACGGGATAAAAAAAGTTCAGAGAGCTAATACTGCTGTTGGCCACAAAGGGTTTTTCTCTAAAAATGAAAGGCAAATTGTATGATGCTTGTATATGAATGGTAATGTTACATGGTAGTGAGACCTGGGTGTTGTGTGGAGAAGACTTGCATAGATTAGAAAGAAATGAAGCTTGCATGCTTTGATGGATGTCTAATGTATGCAAACGGCAAAGTATAAATGAATTGGGAGAGAGATTAAGCATAAAAGGTATCAAATGTTGAGTGCAGGAGAAGAGATTGCATTGGTATGGACATGTGATGCGTATGAAGGACAATAGCTGTATAAAAAAATTGATGGAAGCTACAGAGTGGGTAGACTAAGAAAAACCTGACGAGATGATAAAAACTGACCTTGTTCACTTACACCTCTCTAAGACAATGTCACTGGATCGAGATCTTTGGTGCTATGCAGTTATACAGAAGACCCGCCTTCCCTTGCGTACAAACTTAAACTTACAGTCAGTAGGCACCTCTTAACCCAATATAAACCCCACCTCACCCCTACTCCATCCTCCCACTTCTGTCCACTGGAAAGTGGTCGTGTAGTGGCATGACAAAAAGCACCCAGTCCACACTGTAAAGTGGTTGTGTAGGAGACACGGTAAAAAGACTCCCAGTCAACACTGTAAATGTGGTTGGTGTTAGGAAGGGCATCCAGCTATAGAAAACCTGCCAGAAAGTTCTGTAGGAGTGAGACACGGTCACCCAACCAATCTTGCCTCAAGTAGGACATACCATCTTCCACACTAGCATGGATTGGACGTTAAACAATGACGATGATGTATATATATATATACATACACATACATTCATTCATACATTCATATGTACACATGAACACACACACACACACAGTATAATTTGCAGCATATGTATATATACACTTGAAAAGAAAAACTGAACTCAAAATAGATAAAAATTGGAATTTATTGGATAAAATCTTTTTTTATATATATATATATATTTAATTGAACATAATTAAAACAATTCTTTTTAACAGATTTTATACAAAAACAAATTTTTTTATGTTAATGACACCAATAATTCTTTTAAGTTTTTTTTTTCTTTTTACCTTAACCACACAGAACAGTAAACTTTGAGTAACCTACCAATGAATGTCATAAATTTTACCAATACACATTAAGCAACTTAGTTTTCAGAGTGTTGGTCTCATGAATGTAAGCTCATAGATTTGAACCCTGAGCCAGGAGGCACGTTGTGTCCTTGAGCATGACACTTCATTTCCTGTTGCTCCAATCCACTCAGCTGAAAAAAACAAGTGCCAACAACAACTTGAGGATTAACCTTGCAATGGACTAGCATCCCATCCAAGTATAAGTCTTGTAGTCTCAGTCACTTAACACAGCTTCTGGTCTTCAGAATGAATTTATCGTTTTTCAAACAATACACATCAAACAGTCCACCATTACACATTAGGCAGCCTGTCAATACATATCAAATAATCTACCAATATGTATGAAACAGTCTACCAATATATGAGCGTAGGCTGGAAATTTCATAGGCTGACTATGAAGGAGTGATGTGAGAGAACTGTGAAATCTTGCATGTATTAATTTCAACTCTTCTTATTAATAACTGTATTGCTTTTTCCAAGGACTATGTTAAAAAAATAAACCTTATTTGGTCATTCCATGAGAATATCTTGATCAGCCTAAGAACTTTTCAGCCCTGTATATCAAACAGTCTACCAATGTACATCAAACAGTCTACCAACACATATCAAACAGTCTGCCAATGTACATCAAACATGCTACCAATGACATACAGTCTACCGATACACATTGGACAGTTTGCCAGTACATCTCTGTCTACCAATCCACAAACATCAGACTAGAATTATACACTCAAAAATCTAATCAACTTGAACTAGTGTAGCAGGAATTCATCAATGCAGTAGCAGCTGATAAGAGGCATCAACAGTAAATTGTTTTAATTAAGAGAACTACATTTAGAATTAGGTGTTACATGGGGTAGGATTAGTGTATAGAGGCACAACCACCTAGATAACTTTACACCAAAATTTTCCCAACTGCATGTCACAACACTTTAGTGTGGCACTAATAATCTCTCAGTGTTTCCAAATTAAGTCAAATCAAGTTTTCAATCAGCCGTGAAGTATATTTGAGATCTAACAACTCTAGATGTAGTTAGACACGTAACTGGTGACATGTGATATATTTAATTGTTTATTAGTTTTGTTAATTACAAGAAATTAACAAAACTTTTGTTAATTTCTTGTAACTAACAAAACTTAATCAATGTGTCAAAAAAGTTATATTTTTTTAAATGTGTTGTCAATGTTTGAACACTAGAAATCTCTGCTTTACATTAATAGCTATCAACAGAAACTGCTGGGAAACAGACTAACCATGCTTACCATATTACTCAGCATTTCCTAAAATAAATCTCATAAATTTACCATGCACCTTAGAGGAAAATGATTAAGTTAAAGTACCTGAAAGTACTGAGACCTTGTTTTATTTTTCTATTTTACATTCACATGAACGAACAGTAGCAATGCTCATTGTTGTTATTATTGTTGTTGGTGTTTAGCCCCAAATCAGTCTTTATATATTGTGATATATATTTTATCAAGACTTCAAAGAATACTGCAGAAAGATGTGAAAACATTTCTAAATACATATGAAATACAGTAATCACCCGCTATATCACGGTTCACTTTCCGCGCTCCCGCTACATCACGGATTTTTCTTTGGAATGTATCTAATTTCCTATCGCAGTAATCCTCGCTACATCGTGGATTTTTCGTTAGAACATATATATTTTTTATCGCGGTACGTACATCTGAATAGAAAGTGTTTAAATTTTAAACTTATTAAATAAATTTTGATGTGATAACTATAAAAAAATGTTTTTATTTTTCCTTCCATTACTGTTTTATCGATTGCGTTTTTCTCTAATCAACTACAAACCCTTCATAGATTGACAGGAGATGTGCAGTGTATTACCAAGTGGCTAATGTGGCTGGTAATAGTCGTCGTTGGTAACTAGTGGTACAATGGTTGGTGTTAGTTTCTATACAATCGTTACTGATTATTTTTGGTGTTTATATACAAAAGTGTGTTTTAATGTGTTTATATGTACTTAAAGCATGTAAGAGAGGTATTTTAAGACTTAAACTATGAAAACAATGGTTGTCTTTATGGTCTCTCTATATCGCAGATTTTCATTTATCGCGGTTGGTTCTGGAACATATCCTCCGTGATAAACAGAGGATTACTGTATATCTATTAACTTATTTTATAGCATGTAACATTTGAACTTGGCTATTTTTGTAGACATCTTAATGGAGGGGAAGGGTTAGATGTTTAATTTGAAATTACAGAAAGTTCACTTTGGAACTAATCTAATTTTTCATTTGTTTTTACACAACAAAATTGATTTCTAATTTAGGCACAAGCCAGCAAATTTGGGTAAGGTGAAGGCTGACTAAATCAACCCAAGTACTTGACTAGTACTTCATTTTATCAACTCCAAAAGGATGAAAGGTAAAGGTGGCCTCAGAATGTGAAGAATCAGAACACATTTTATCCAGAAATCTACTAATTCTTCCAATCCACAACAATATTATTAACCATTGTGTCAATTGCTTTAAAACAATGAAAGATTGGTGAACTGCTAATGCCAAGTAATAGTTTTGGAAATACATTTCTTAATTCCAAAATAAAACAAAATGTTTAACTTTTACACATCCATATTGTAAATAAAATGGAAATTTGAAACAAACAGACATCAAGTTATTTGCACACAGACTTAATACTGTATCAAGGTAATTCACACACATGCAGGATGAGATAGCCCAGTTGTGCGAACAATGGAACTTTACCTCTCCATTGAATTACAGTCCATGTTTTGTAGTAGTTGTTGTGTTCAATCTCCATAATTTCTTCCAAGGAGCCTTCCAGTTTGAGCAATATGCTCATGAAATTTACATGCAAGTGGCTGAGCTTTGCACACATGTGTACCCTTAACGTTGTTCTTAGGAAAATTTAAGATGCTGTAGTGTGCAACAAGACTGACCCTTTGAATTACAGGTACAACTCATTTTTACCAGTTGAATAGACAGGAGCAATATAAAACAAACTGTCTTGCTCAAGGACATCATGTGCTTTGGGGAAACTTACAATCTTATAACTGTGAGCCAAACACCCTAACAACTAAACCACGCACATTCACAGTTTGTATAATGAGCTTCTACCTAGTCTCTGTTCAAGTTTTATTGGTAAAGTGTAGTCCTGGACTAGGCAGAGACAAGATGTAAGTGGATCGTTAACAAGGCAGAAGCAACATGTAACTGGGTTTTCAGCTATAGATTCAATGTGACTGAAAAATCAGATTTATGAACCACACCTAGTTATTTAGATGACTATCTGTGAGCCATAGAACTGGTCAATCAGAGCTGACCTTGGGATATTCAACAACAATCCAAATTTTATACACATGGTTTGGATCAACCTAAGGCTATAGTAGAAGGCACATCCCTCTCTCCCCAAGGTACCTCATAAATGAAAAGTGAGCTTCTTGTGCCATACACTCTCTCCCTCTATATCTCTCTCTCTAGGCTTCAGTTCAATATATTGTTTGTAGATATTAAAAATAAAAATCATACAATCTTTCTTTCTTTCATTCAAAAACGACATTTCATTTATACTTTTCTTTGTTAAACTGGATTTTCAATTTTCTTACATCTTATACAAAAAAAAAACACATGTAAAATGTTTTATTTAACATTATATCTAACAAAAAGGAATGATTACAGGAAAGTGGATTTCATCTTTCACCCGCTCTCCTCTCTCTCTCCCGCCGTCTTCCCTTTTCACACTATGTCCCACATGCCGGACATTATCAAAACTTCCAGCTGTCATATGTGGCTGTCCATGAAACAGAAGTGACCCACTTGGGTAGTTGCTTCTCCAATGCAGACATTTCTGGGGTTTCCTTCAGCCCACCGTGCATGTAGTGACCAGCAAATGCTATATCTGTGACTGTTGCAGAAATAGGCCAATTTTCTGGAACCTACAAAAAAAAAAAAAAAAAAAAAAAAAAAACACAGAAAATGAGAGACAATTTACTATATAAAAGAAAACAAACAATTTCAAAAAGATGTTTTAATCTATCCTTAGTATTGAGTGGCACAATGAGAAATGCCCTAGTCTATGTTGTAAAATGGTTTGTGTTAAGAAAGGCATCCAACTCTAAAAAGTACAGCGTTTAACGGGGACTCTTAAGTCTTGTTGAGGACAACCTCTCTAATGGTAGTAAATTAGCTGCATTGTTAGAACTTCGAGATTAAATGCCTCTTGGTATTTGTTCTGGTTCCTTGCACTCTCAGTTCAAATCCTGTTGCAGTCAACTTTGTCGTTCATCCTATCAAGGTCAATAAAATAAATTATCAAAGCAGGGTGGAGAATTGGCAAAAATGTTACAGCAGTGGCCTGTTTGATTTTGTTCCGAGTTTGCCTGTGATATCACTACTGTCAAACTATATGAATACTTGCCTTTTGCTTGGACAACATAAGTGACATGAGGTGAGGGGAGACTTACATGCATAGGTGACATCTGATCTTCACTGCTCAGGCCTGCACCTTGAAAAGTAACTTTCCATGTTCAGATCCATGGTCACACAAGATATTTGAAGGCCTCAGAAAAAGTTGTTAAAAACTCTTCCTCAAGCCTAGAGACTCAGTAACCCAGTGTTTATCTCTGTCTCATTAGTATTAAGCACTAGTCCATTGAAAGGTTAACCACCACCAGCTGCTGGCACACATTTCCAGCTGAGTTGATTGGAGAAACATGAAATGAAGTGATTCGCCCCACATTACACCACCTTATCCCGAAATCAATCCCATAAAATTTATTATCACTGGCGCCAACACCTTAACCACTAGGTCATGTGCCTTCACTATTGTGAGACCCATGGTCTCATAAGACATGAAGGCCTCAAATAAAAATGGGTGGCACAATAAGTTACCAGGTCCAAGCTCTAATGTAGCTTGTGTTTGGAAGAGCAACTAGCTGTAAAAGCAATACCAAAAAGGAAGGAATATTCAGAAAACTTTTGATAAGTGACCAACAAATGCTATATCTGTGACTCTTGCATTGTCATGCTAATCTGGTTTTATTGTGGACAACCACTTTAGTGTCAGTAGTATAATTATAATGAAATGCACCTTAATCCATGCTGTAACGTAGTTGATACTGGAAGGGGCATCCAACTGTGAAAGCCATGTCAAAATAACCATACACAGCAACAGAGTTCACCAATATTTCTGTTGCCTGCTGCCTACTCAGGGTATTTACCAACAGAACATTCTTGACACATATACACATACATATATATCATCATTTCACATTCATTGTTCCATGCTTGCATGGTTGGACAGGTCCTTCTCAGTACAGCATCTCTCCACTTATCGTGATCCTTTGTCATCTCCTCAGTGAACTTCAGCAATCTGAGATCAGCTCTCACCACTTCCATCTAGTTCTTCCTTGGTCTACCTCAACTCCAGCTTCCTTCCACTAAGATTACTTGACACTTCTTCACTAGCAATCAGCATCCATGCACATCACATTCCCATACAAGTGCAGTCTCCTTTTCTGCACACTACTTATGATTCCTCTTAAACCCAGTTTCTCCCTCAGTTCATCCATCTCACACATTAACATTGCACATCCATCGAAACATACTTGCCATCTTTCTCTCAAGCCTTTGCATGTCCTCTACATTCACTGGCCATATCTCACATGCAGCATCGCAACCAACCTTTTATTGTTAGCAAGGGTAGAAGTTCCCTAAACTTCTTCCATCCTGTCCTTATTCTAGTTTCTATGCCCTCCGAGCACCCCCTCCACTGTTAATTATATCACCTAGGTAGTAGAAGTTATCAACCACTTCTATGGATCCTTCTTGGGATTGGAAAACGTTTATATTATTTATTTTATTATAAGCACTTTTACGATCAATTGACGCTATCTATGACATATGAAGTCTTCCTTTCCTATTAGTCTACTTGTTAGCCAACTACAACTCTTGTGTACCCAAGATTTGCATTGTGTACCATATAGAGTTTATACCTACTGCTTTTCTACATATCAAGCAAGGCAATTTCCCTTATGAAATCGGTGCCCTATCTTCTTTCCTACTTATTAACACTTTGGTTATTGCTAAATTCACTTTTAGGCCTTTTGATTCTAAGTTCTGTTTCTCAGCCAGAATTTATTCTCTAGTTCTTCCACAGATTCAGCTACGAGGACCAAATAATCAGAGAATTTCCCACTAAACTCACTTCCTATTCACACTTTACTTACAGCTCCTCTGTCAAAGTTTTTCTCTAGATAAAAAAAAAGGTAGATATAGAGGCTTACTCTTAGCTAAGACCCTCTCTTGTAGTTGTCTCACTAAAAAGAGGACATTTGTGGTGCTCCTTCTTGGTATGAAACTGGATTGCATCTCATCTAATTTGACTCTTTCTCCAATTAGTTAAACTAGAATTCTTTCAGTCACTTTCATAACTTGATCCATTAGTTTTATTCCCATGTAGTTGTTCCTTTCTACAGCATCACCTTTTACCTTTTAGCAATTAATGATTGTACTGCTGCACCAGTCATTGGGTATGGCCCTGTCCTGTATTATCTGATTGACTGTGCAGGTGACTAGTTTAACTCCTATGTCCCCAGATGTTTTCAGCATCCCAGCAACTATCTCAGATGGTCCCATGGCTTTACCATTTTTCATCTCCTTGATTTATTCTTTGACCCTATATCTGTCAATTTAAATAATTGGTCACTTTGTTGGTTAAGTTGGGGGTAGTCTTCCTTCCTCTCATTCATTCTTCACATTCATTAAGCTCTGATAGTAGCATTTCCAGGCATCTTTCTTTTGAATATCAGTGATGTTAATTACACCAACGTCATTTTGAACACACTTTTCCAACAGTATCTCGATTCACACTAACACACTGTCATGCAATGTTGAACACCTCACACCTCTAAACCTCACATTGCATGAGATTAGCAAACCTCCTACTTTTAGGTTCTTATCGTGCTATGTATACCTGTTGTCTAGCCTCACTTTTAGCTACCAGGTACCAGTCTTTCCATGCCAGTCTCTTGGCTTTAATGACAGGAATGGAATTAAATATTTCAAAGACAACAGAAGGCCAGATTCCAAATATTCTTTTAATGTTGCAAAATCACAAAATTTATTTCTATGGCTTGGTTACATCATCAGATTATGATGTAAGACTTCGGCAACATCATGAGTAAATTGCAAATAGTAGGTAATCACTTACAGGTACAGGATTACAGCAAACATAAACAGAATAAATTTGAATTTGGTGGCAGTTCATCACAGCAATAACACCAAATGGTGGGCCATTTCTGAAACAAGTCTATTCTCTGTTTAGGTTGGCTGTAATCCTGTAATTAATTACCAAATTTTGGCAATTTACACCTGATGACATAACCAGGTCATAGAAATACATACTCTGATTTTGCAACATTAAAAGAATATTTGGAATCCAGCCTTCTGTTGTCTTTTAAACATACACACACACCTAGAGTGAGCATAAAGTCTTTTCCTGATTATAAACCACAAAACTAACCCATGCTAGCGTGGAAGATGGACGTTAAACAAAGATGATGATGATGAAAACACACTGAGCTTTTTGTTTCATAGATGCCATTTTGTTACTGAAAATTACAACTACTTCCTATAGAAAAGAAAATGTAAAACATGATCAGAAAAACTTTCAGCTTGAAATTGTTGTTAGTGTATATTGGTTTGTTTTGTGTGTGGATTATTGGTATAGCTATTATTTCAGTCACTTCTAGTTAAATGTTTATTATTTTTTCTTTTATTGTTGTTCTATAATTTATAGAGTTATTGGACATATAAGCTGTCATATGATTAGCGTTACTTATTATCAGAAAAATAAAAAGAACAAACAAAAAATGAGCAAATTAAAATACTGCCAACAGCAACCCACACATTCAACAGCTATCACACTGCTCAAATCAAAAATATATAACCTCCAATAATGCATAAAGACCATCATCAATAACCAAAGAACAGCTGAGGAGAAATGGGCTATTGAGAAAATCAAACTCAATCCAAAAGTGTTTTTTTCATTTGTGAAAAAACACAAGGTCACTGTCACCACTGTTGGCCCTCTAATTGATGAAAATGGCACTCTCCAAGATAATGCTAAAACCATGGAGGAGATACTGCAGAAACAATACTGCTCTGTTCTCAGCAATCCTGATATGGCCGATCTGGGCTGTATCAGTGATGTTAATCCCTAGCACACTAAGTTGGACATAACGTTTGGCACCCCTGATGTCTTAGCAGCAATAAAAGAAACTAAACACAATTCTGCAGTAGGCCCTGATAGGTTCCCTGCTTGTGTCCTGAAGGTATATCGACATCAACTTGCATCTCCTCTTGCTAATCTGTGGAGGAACTCACTGGAAGTTGGTTATATACCTGAAAACTTTCTGTCCCAGTTTTCAAAAAGGGAAACAAGTCGCTTACAATGAATTACTGTCCAATCTCACTCACCTCTCATATCATTAAGGTATTTGAGAGGGTGGTGAGATCATGAATAATTCATTTTCTTGAAAGCAAAAATCTGCTGGACTCCAACCAATATGGGTTCCGAAATGGAAGGGACTGCCTAATGCAGCTCCTGCATAAATATGATGACATTTTAAGAGATTTGGGAGAGGGCTCCAACACTGATGTCATCTACCTTGATTTCAGCAAGGCCTTTGACAGAGTTAATCACAACATTCTACTGGAAAAAAACCTATCAAACATTGGTGTCACTGGAAATTTACTGCAATAGATCAAGTGTTTCCTGACAAACAGACCCCAACATGTAGTGGAAGAAGTAAAATGCAGCCCAGCCAAAGTCAGTAGTAGTGTTCCACAAGGCGCTGTGTAGGGCCCACTTCTTTTCATATCTATATAAATGACATTACTGTCGTCATCAAGTACAGCAACATAAGAATCTTTGTAGAGGATTCTAAGCTCCAGAAGATCATCAATAAAGTGGGTGATTGGACATGCCTTCAATCAGAGCTACTTGCTGTTATCCAATGGGCAGAAAAGAACAATATACTGCTGAATCAGGATATATTTGAATTGATTCATTTTGGAAAAGAAGCTGCAGTGAAACTCCCATATTCCCTTTCTTCAGGTGAAACTCTCGCGGCATACAACTACATCAGAAACTTGGGAATAATTGTCGATAATAACATAAGTTGACATGGCCAGCAGAATGTGTTCCTGGATTCTCAGAACTTTCCAGTTGAGAGATATCTACACCTTTATCCTTCTCTTCTCTACTTTTGCCCGACCCCACCTTGAATACTGTTGTCCACTGTGGTCCCCCCACATGAAGCAAAGTATCATGAAAATTGAAGCACCTCAAAGGTCAATCACAAAAAAGCTAGATGGCATGACAGGCCTTGACTAGAAAAGCTCAAACTCTATTCTTTTTTACTTTTTACAAAATAATTGATTTCCTGTATCATAATCCAATGAACTTTTGTTCAAAAATAATGAAGAAAGGTTTAATTTTGTTTACTTTTCTTAAAATGTCACCCCCAACACAAAATTTCTAAAATCGTATATAGGTATAGTAGTACCATCACTTTCTGGAGCCTTCTAGGATTTTCTGGAACCTTCTAGAACTTTTTGGAACCTTCTAGAACTTTTTGGAGCCTTCTAGAACTTTCTGAAAATTAATGACATGCACAGTGAATAGCTGTGTAGTGAGAACAGACGGTTATATCATCTTCAGATTGAAAGCAAAGGACATGTTGGATATTCAACTGAAAAGACTGCGAGTTCCAAATCTATTAATTCATCCAAAAGACAGTAACAGTAACAACAATAACAACTTCATTTTCCGAATGAAAGACCGAATCAAAGAGTGAATAGTCCGAAAGTTTTGCAAAACCAAATTAGTAACATCTTCAAACTTATCAACCAGCAAAATAGCAAATGTTTGTCAGCAGTTATCTTAAGGGATTGATGTTGAGACACTGCCCCAATCTGGTATTTACAGATTTACTATTAAAGAAGCTGTTAAACTTAAAGAAGAAATGAAGAAAACACTGCACTTAGAAAATTGGTCAATGTGTTTTAATGCTAAGTGAATTGATGGCGAAGCATATCAAGTGCTCATTTAGAAGAATGAAAGAAGATAAGTTAAGTTAGAAGCATTAGGTCTACCAAATGGAAAAGTTTATACTGTTATCATAGGCATAACAGATGTTCTGGATGAATACAATTTGTGGAAGAGCATAAAAATAATTGTTGCAGACACTGCAAATGTGAACACTGGGAGCAGGAATGGGATTTTCGTTCAGTTACAAAGACTATTTGCTCAAAATAAACTGGAAAAGCTAAAATTCATTGGCTGTCAACATCATGTTCTTGACCGAGTGCTTTGCATAGTAATGGATGACGAACTTGGAGGAAAGAACACATCGCCCAATATAGAATATCTGTTTATCTGTGAACTTGTAAATAACTGTGAACAACTCAAGAAGAATTTCAAGAATAGTAAAGAAGAGATTACTGAAACAGCAGGATGGCATGGTGATATGAAATTTCTATTCCATTTAACTTGAGTTTACTGCTTTTTTTTGAAGAAACTGGAAGTGAAGTTTCAAAAAATACCTAACTTGAACAATGCAAGATGGAATTGTAGAGCAATACTAGCTCTTTTGGATGTTACTCTTCTACCAGAGAAAAGAGACTTGTTATTGAAATTTGTAGGTTCATCTCTTACAGATGGGCAAACCATTTGTTTACTGACCAATTCCACAATGCAGATGATTATCAGAAGGTATGTAACACCTTAAAGGCTCACAAAAAGACATTAAACTCTGTGAGAATGTTGTGGAATCCAGAACCATCGATACTCAAAATTCGCAGAACAAATGAGTTTGCAGAATGGGCACTAATGTTTCTGGGTATTACCCTTCATCAGTGTAGTTCACTGTTCACCTACCAACTGTCAGAGCTAGTGAAAATATATGATATTTTCTAAAATATACAGTGACTGATCAGCCTGATTTGCATATTAGCAGACTGGCTGATCAGTCAGATCTGCATATTAGCAGGGGCCCATTCTACTGACATGGTTTAAAAGAGGCTGTTTGCATAATTGCAAACAAATCAAATATTATTATTAATATTCAAAAAACTCAGATTACATTTATTGTATTCAGCCATGTAGAATGATAATTTTTTAAATTATTTATTTGAATGTGACAAAGCTGGCCATTGATCGCTCGTATACAGTAAACTGACTGGCCAGTCTGCTGATATGCAAATCTGGCTGATCAGTGGATGTGCTAATATGCAGATCTGACTGATCAGCCAGTCTGCTAATATGCAAATCTCCTATACTCCTCACGAGTAAGAATTGCTGCTACTCCATTTGCGGCCTCTTCAGCAACAGGCTTTTTGTCTGCATCAATAACTATTTCATATTCATTGGGTGGTGCAGATTCTAATGCATACTTGAAACTTATGATGTAGCTATTGTTTGCATTCAACATACCTTGCAGATCAAAGATTAACTCTTCTTTCAGATTTGAAATGTTTACCTTGTAATTTGCCACAAAATATAACTGCAAAAACTGTCGATTTTTGCCTTCAGTTGGCAACAAAGATCAAATACAATGGTATACTTCACCTTGAACCTTAAAGTTTGGCTTGAAGTTCCTTTCTCTTATGATATTGCTACTAAAGGAGGTCATTTGGAAAGCAGAATTATAATTCCTAATATTTTTCAAGAAGTCAATGCTCCTTGATGTTTTTCCCAAAAGCAACACCTTCAAATTATCTGGGGGTGTACCAAACGTCGGTAGAACAACCGTTCCTCCACCACAACACATAGTAATGGTTTCTCTTTCCCATTTCTTTCCTTTACAAAAATTGTATTCTTGTAACATTGCTCCAATATCAATCAATTTCTCTGTACAATAATCATGCTTTGGATCATATTTGAAACTGATCTTTTCCAAGTCCCCTTGAAAGGTGCTCTCTTTTGTTTTACAGCAACTGTTTGCTCCTGGCTTTTTCTTTGTCTAGCCTATTGCTGACCTATTGTCTCATTGGCAACTCAGTTAGTCTTTGTCTTGCAACGTTTAAACGTTTTTCTATTTCCTCTTTTGTTTCTTGGCTTCTGCTGGTTGCATTTTGTTAACATAATTGTTAACCGTTTTTCTCTTTCCTCTTGAAACTCATTGGCGCTGCGTGCAGCAGCCCTCCTCTGGTCGTTTTCATGTCTTTGCTGTCATTGTGCAGGGGACTCTAGTACTCTTGCTCTGGCTACCTGTACTTGCCTTTGTTGCACTGTAGAATACTGTTCTTCTATATTTTCCCTCCTCTCTTCTTGCCTTTTTAGCAACATCTAAAGAGCTTGTGGAGAGTAGGACATTTTTCTCCTTGGCATCTTTTTTGAAAGCTAAAGTGGGCATTAAATGAGGAATGAGTGAAATTTTTGTGAATATCTTCGCCAGAGAGATCTAAGTCAATGGTGAAGCTTACCTCATTTAAGATATCCTTGTAGACAGAAGACTAGAATCATTGGAGCTCAGTGTGTTGTTGTGCATCACCTCATTTTGATAACAGCAAATAGCTCTGTGTCTTTTTGTGGTAAAATGTGTTTGTGTTGTAATTACTATCACCTAACTTTGCTTAACTTTCTAAGAGTGGTGTAAAACCACTTTATAAAAGCTAATGCAATGTGGATAAGCTCAAATGACATTTCGATCTTAATATTGTGCTTTTATATTTGGAACACCAAAGAAGTATCACAGTAACACACACACATGCACACAGAAGCAAACATCTTCAAACAAATGTCTCCGTGAAAAAATTAGAAGTATAAATTCATGTTCGTTTGTTTTGGAATTACAAAGCGTAATTTTTCATAAGAGAGAGAAGAGAGAACACGCTCTCTTTCTTTTTTTATGCTAATACTTATTTACTTTCCTTCCCCATCTCTTCCCTCACTTCCATGATCACTGCTTCAATAGCGTAGTATTATCTCATACAGTTATACATGCACACACATACTCACACACAAGCACACATATCTTCACAGACGCACATATACATGCATACAGAAGCAAACATACAGCGTCTCTCTCATGCTATACCCTCACTCTTTGTGCGGGTTCTCTTTCAATTTCTTCTCCTCTGATACACACTTGTTCTCTATCTGTGTGTCTTTCTCTATTTTCTCTGTCTCTTTCAGTGTTTCTCTCTCTCACACACACACACACATTTTCTCTCACCCTCTGTAATTCTTTTTTTTAGTCTCAATGTCTATTTCTCTCTCACATTCACTTATACTTTACATTTTCTTCCCTTTTCAAAATGCTTCAATGAGACGGCGAAGTTTTGATGTAAACAGCCACATCACACTTTGCCTTTCCATTATTTTCTCTTTATTCCCCCCTCTCACACATTCATTGGCATTGTGGAACAGTCACATAAATACACAGATATCTGCAAATATCATATATATATATATAAATTCCGACCTCACACACACCTCTCCAAGACAATGTCACTGGACCGAGAGCTTTGGCGCTACATAGTAATAGAGAAGACCTGCCTTACCTAAGTGCAAAGTGAAACCTACTACAGTCAGTAGGCACCTCTAACAAAATACACCCCCGTCCCACTACCCTCACCCCATCCACACCACACCTTTCAATGTAAAGTTATGTTGGTACCACAACATCCAGCCCGAAACAAATGATGTCGTGTAGGTGTCACGACAAAAAAACACACAGTCCATGCTGTAATGTGGCCGTGTAGGCAACACGGTAAAAACCTCCCAGACCCACACTGTAAATGTGGTTGGTGTTAGGAAGGGCATCCAGCCGTAGAAAACCCGCCAGACAGTCCTATGCGAGCAAGACAACCACTCTTGCCTCAAGTGTGAAAACTCCCGTCCAAACCCATGCAAGCGTGGAATATGGACATTAAACGATGATGATGATGATGATGATATATATATATGTGTGTGTGTGTATTTATATATGAAGGTGCATGGCTTAGTGGTTAGAGCATCGGGCTTATAATCGTGAGGTTGTGAGTTCGATTCTCAGACTGGACTTTGCATTGTGTTCTTGAGCAAGACACTGTATTTCACATTGCTCCAGTTTAATCAGATGTAGAAATGAGTTACGACTTCACTGGTGCCAAGATGTATCGGCTTTTGCCTTTCCCTTGGACAACATCGGTGGCATGAAGAGGGGAGACTGGTATGCATGGGCGACTGCTGGTCTTCCACAAACAGCCTTGCCCGGACTTGTGCCTTTGAGGGGAACTTTCTAGGTGCAAATCTCATGGTCATTCGTGACTTTACCCTTTTTTAATGTATTTATAAGTTTTATATCGAATAATAATAATAATCAATTTGTTTGCAAGCAAACAGCCTCATTACACTAAGTTTTTTGATGACCATCAGCCATCCACGGTTAATGTGGTTTGCAGTAGGAAGGGCATCCAGCAGTTGTAAAAACCGAGCCGAAACCCAGACCCACTATCAGCAAGGCATAGTGCAGCCAACTGGCGAGATCTCCCTCATAATGTCTGAGAGCGAGAAATCAAATTATAATTTTGTTATTAATATTTAGCAAAGCCAGCTGTAAAATCGCTCAGTATGCAAATGAGGCTAATCAGCCAATGTATACTTTTGAAAATATTAAATATATATTTTCAACAGTTTAAGGCAGTGGCAGAGAGGTACACAGTCTTGACAAATGGCAATAACCCAGAATTATGTTGGCTGTTCTTCGGTGCCATTGTTAGAATGAACGGATAATGGTGGTCATCAAAACCATAGTGTAATGAGGCGGTTTGCTTGCAAAAAAATCAAATATTATTATTATTCAATATAAAACACATAAATGCATTCATGTAACCCACTATGTGAGGGCAAGAAATCAAATTCTAATTTTTTTTTTTTAAATATATATACGTATATATACAAATATAAATACACATATATATATATATATATATATATATATATATATATATATATATGTTGTTTACTCGAGAGAAGACTACGTTGGTATGGTCACGTGATGCGCATGAAAGACGACAGCTGTATAAAAAAGTGCAGGGCAATAAAAATAGACGGTAGCCACGGAGTAGGCAGACCCAGAAAAACCTGGGACGACTTGATAAATTCCAACCTCACACACTTACACCTCTCCAAGACAATGTCACTGGACCGAGACCTTTGTACAAAGTGAAACCTACTACAGTCAGTAGGCACCTCTAACAAAATACACCCCCGTCCCACTACCCCCACCCCATCCACACCACCCCTTTCAATGTAAAGTTATGTTGGTGTCACAACATCCAGCCCGAAACAAATGAGGTCGTGTAGGTGTCACGACAAAAAAACACACAGTTCACGCTGTAATGTGGCCGTGTAAGTAACACGGTAACAACCTCCTAGTTCCACACTGTAAATGTGGTTGGTGTTAGGAAGGGCATCCAGCTGTAGAAAACCCGCCAGACAGTCCTATGCGAGCAAGACAACCACTCTTGCCTCAAGTGGGAAAACTCCCGTCCAAACCCATGCAAGCGTGGAATATGGACGTTAAACAATGATGATGATGATATATATATACACAGGGTTCCATCCTTTGTTCCCTCCTCTTCATTATTGTCCTACAGGCTATAACAGATGAATTTAAGACTGGTTGACAGAATTAGAGAAGAAATTTCAGACATGGAGGCACAATATTGGAAATAAAAAGCCTTAAAGTCAACCTGGGAAAACCAAAATCCTAGTGAGCAGAAAAGAAAACATAGCTCTGATTCCCTCAGGTAAAATAGCCCTGCTCTGTATGCAGGAAAAGAGTAGGTAGAAACTCAATCTGGTGTCCTAAATTCAAACTGTGGGTACACAAGAGGTGTAGCAGGAAATCAGGCAGGCTAGTAAAACACGGACTTCATATGTTGACGTTGCACAGAGACAGTAAGCAAAGACCCTCAGGGAACAGTAAGCTCCTTTAAATGCACAAAGAACCCTAGAGAAATAGTTAATAACTTCTGCTACCTGGATAACCAAATCAGCAGCAAAGGTAGATGCACAGAAAGTACAGTTCAGGATGGAAAGATCAGGATGGAAAAAGTTCAGAGAGCTACTGCTGTTGCTAGCTACAAAAGGTCTCTCACTCATGATAAAAGGCAAGCTGAACAATGCCTGTGTGCACACACCAATTCTGCATGGAAGCGAAACATGGGCACTGCGTGCCAAGGATCTACAGAGATGGGAAAGAAATGAATCCGGCATTCTCCAATGGATGTTAACAGTAGTGTGCATGAATGGCAAAATGTAAATGAATAGAGACCGAAACTGGGCATAAGAGGGATCAAATGGTGTGTGCAGGAGAGAAGACAACAGTGGTTTGAACATGTGATGCGCATGAAGGATGACAGATATATAAAAAAGTGCAGGTCACTGGAGGTTGTAGAATGCCCCGAAACAGGAAGACCTAGGAAAGGAAAATGTGGGATGTAACGATAAAAGCCAACCTGGCTCAGCTAAACCTCTCAACAGAGATAACACAGGAGTGAGACCTCTGACATTACAACATATGACAAAAGACCCAAGCAGACAACCCAGCCCAACCTACACCATAAATGTGGCCTGTACGCACAAGGCATGATGCGGCCAAATGGGTAGACCTCCCCCATAACATGACCACTCAACACCCAAATTACAGTCCCGCTATAAGCAGGATATGGCGAAGCCATCTGGCCAGACTTGTCACATAACAAGACCACCCAGTTCCACACTGTAAACGTCATTGGTAATAGAAGGACATCAAGCTGTAAAAATCCCAACCAAAATACAGTCCTGTGTGAGCAAGCTATGATGTGGTTAACAGGACCACCCAGTTCCACACTGTAAACATGGTTGGTGTTAGGAAGGGCATCCAGCTATAAAAATCCCAGTCAAAATACAGTCCCGTATGAACAAGGCTTGGCGCAGCCAACTGGCCTGACCTCCCTCATAGTGGCACCATCCAGCTCCCAAATTATAGTTCCATTCTGAACAGGGTTCCGTGTGGCCAACTAGCCAGGCCCTCTCATAACGGTGCCACCCAAGGCTCCACAATGAGTAAAGCTTGGTGCACCCAACAGACTAGACCTCCCTTATAGTGGGACCACCCAGCTCTCAAATAATGGTTCTGATGTGAGCAGCATACTGTGCGGTCAACTAGCCAGGTCCTCCTCATAATGGTGCTACCCAGTTCCACCCTGTAACCATGGTTGGTGTTAGGAAGGGCATCCAGTTGTAAAAATCCCAGCCAAATTACTGTTCCATCTGAGCGAGGTGAGGTGCGGCCAGCTGGCCAGACTTGTCACATGATGTGAGCAACCCGTCTAACCTATGGAAGCATGGAAAAATGGACATTAATCAGTAATGATGTGTGTGTGTGTCCAATACATGTGTATGCACACATATATTGGACACCATTGGTTCCAATGATCAGAATTCTAGTTGATGTGATCAACGGAACAGCCAGCTTGTGAAATTAATGTACAAGTGGTTGAGCATTCCAATGACAATGTGTACCCTTAATGTAATTCTCAGGGAAATTCAGTATGACACAGTGTCTGGCCCTTTGAATTTATAGTTACAACTCATTTTTGCCAGCTGAGTGAACTGGAGCAATGTGAAATAAAGTGTTTTGCTCAATTGTGAGCCAAATATCCAAATCACTAAGCTACATGTATATGTATAACGAAATACTCCTATATTTTACCAGCGAAGATTCGAAACCGAATCTGAGGTTTCTCGCCTCTGGGACCACCCATTATTGGAAAGTTCCCACAATTGTCCTGTCAAGTCAACGATGATAAACATACATAACACTTGACCTCTGATCACAGCTTCCTGGGAGACGATATCCACATGGCTGATCATAAATCAACCTCATATGCACATCCTACTAACTATAGCACTATTATAAATACAAGGAGTTAAGGAATCTAAAGACCAGAGATACCGAAGCAAGCAGCCCGTGTTAAGGTTCACGATGTAGCAGACCTTTCACGCTATCTCCCTCTCCTGGCCTCTCTGGTTATCACCTTCTCGGCCACAGACACAGACAGACTCGAAGCAGCAGTCAGTGAGAGATAATCATGTAGGCATCAGCAGACCTTTTACACTAACTCGTAAAAGTTAGTCAACTGAATAATGTAGGGATAATTCATGTCATAGATATTACTCGATGTTCAAGATGAATATTGTTGTTATAAAATAAACATTGTTAACAACACAATCATAGCATTATTCATTTCAACAAACACCCATCAAAAGAATACCGATTTTCCGCTACATATGCATACACTCACACTCAGTAGATAATCGAGATAGATCAATAGCAAAAAAAAAAAAAAAATGAAAAAAAAACACCATTGTCCAAAACATTATATAGCCAATACTTGTTTATATAGATTGTGGCTTGCTTTCCCTATATTACACACTTGTATAAACCACACCTATATTTTACATACATTTACAATGTACCATATATTTTAGACAAAGGTTTTGTAGTTCCAGTAGATAAGACACATGCTGGGTTTTCTCACCATATTTTCATGGAAAAATATACATGAGTATATATGGTTGTATATAAGTGGTAAGTACTAAGAGTACTAACAATACTCAGTGACAAACCAAATAATATATATATATAACCATAACAATATATACACCATCATCATCATCATCATTTTAATTTATGCTTCTCCATGCTTACTTGGGTTAGATGTGTCATCTCCATTACATCATCCCACTCTTTGATTCTTTCCTTTGTCATCTTTTTTCAGATTCAGCATCATGATATTGCTGTCACCATTTCTAACCAAGTCTTCTTTGACCTAACTGTACCACATCTTCCTTTCCCTCTCATTTCTTGGCCCTTCTTTACTCAACTATCATCATCCATATGCATTACATCTGATTATTCTTATACATAGTTTTTCTTTAAACACATCTGTGCCTCACCATTCATGCATACTAACATTACACACTAACATTAAAACAATAACAACAACAATAGACAAAAATAACAATGTGCAACACCAGCAACAATAAAAACACTAAAAACAATAACACCAAAAACAATACACAACAATACATAAGACAGAAACATTTTCTGTTAACCATTAAACATTGTATATGGATGACATCATTTTCTTTTTGTCTCTATTAAGTACTGTTTGTTATTGTTGATGGTTCTTATTGTTTTTATATTTGTTGTTGTTCTTCTTCTTCTTGTGTTATATTTGTTGTTATTGTTATTGTTGTTGTCATAATGATATATTTATTGTGTTTTGAGTGGGGCTTTGATTTTGTTGTTATTATTCCATCTGGGCATACAGCAAAGTTAAGTGAAAAATGTCATAAATTCCAAGAACCCTTTAAAATAACAGAGATAATGTCTTGGTGCTGATGGGTGGCTTGGTAGGGGTGTGCTTCATTGACATCCAACGATAACAATAATAATTGTTTCTACTTTTGGCACAAGGCCAGCAATTATACCAGTGTATTACTGGTACTTTATTTTATCGACCCCGTAAGGATGAAAGGCAATAATAATAATTGTTTCTACTTTAGGCACAAGGCCAGCAATTACCCAGTGCAATACTGGTACTTTATTTTATCGACCCCGTAAGGATGAAAGGCAAAGTCAACCTCGGCAGGATTTGAACTCAGATCGTAAAGGGACGTAACTATGCTGGAAAGCATGGTGTCCGACCCTCTACCGATACTGCCAATCCACCACCCTGGTAGATTGGAATGATAACAGTAATAATGATGTTGATGGTGATAGTAGTGGGAGATAGTGGAGGGTAAGAGTGGTGGTGAGGATGGTGATAATAATAATTGTAAAGTGGTTGGTGTTAGGAAGGGCTATTAATCATTAAAAAAAAAACATCAGTCATTGAAGTTGTCACTGATGTTTTGTTGCTGCTGTTGTTATTCTTGTTGCTGTTTTTGTTGTTTACAAAATTCTCAATTTTAAAGTGCATTTGATACACAACATTTTCTTTTTATTGGAAAGGAATGATAGTGGTGATGGCAATGGTATTGACAATGAAAATGATGGTGGTGGTGGTGGTGCTGGTGGTGATAATGATGATTAAGATGGGAGGAAGAGGAGGGCTAATAAAGGTAAATCTAAAATAATAACAACATATGAAGTATATTTCCTCAAGAAATACTATTTCTATCCTGAGCACTTCAAGTAAATCACACATCCACACACACACATACATACATACAGGCATTCACATGCAGAGCCACACAAATACTCATACATATGTGTACACAAATGCAACCACATTTATGCATGTACACATACATACATGCATACACAGACACATGCACTGTCTCACACACACATACACATGAACAATCACATACACTCATACACATATGTACATTCAAACATGAACACATTCACAAAAATTACACATGCACATTTACACACATACACACACATCATACATGCATATATTCACATGTACTCACACAAGGGCACACTCATACACATTCATGTGTTCTTACACACACACACACACACACACACACACACACGCATACACATACACAATATGCCTTTTTACCTTTATTTGATCACAAGGTAATAAAGTGGCCCAGGATGTCATGGGAAAGATGAAATTGAAACAAGAAAGACTTGCGCAGAAAGCACAAGATACTATGAAAACTGAATGAACATATACCAACCTTGAAGCCACTAAGTACTCTACTACTTTAACCCCTGTGAGAAGCTTAGCAGGATGTCAGTGGTTTCCATTGGGCCTTCCAAAATTCTTTATTTGATGTGGAAGAAGATTTGGGATAAGATACACCAGCTGATAAGGAAGCTTCATAAGCTATAACCATTAGGCTGAGTCCTTGTTTTAACTGGCAGTAAGTATCTGTTAGGAAATGTTTTCCAACTGTGCCCTCTGACAAACAGCATCACTATATACCATTCATCATAATTGTACATATGTTTTCCATTCTGGCATGAGTTAGATGAGTTGTTATGGTCCGAGTCAGTTTGTATTTGGAGTTACAGGGAATTATGTCATGCTCCTACTTCCATTTTTGACATGGTTCCTACAACTGGATGTCTTTCCTAACACCATTCAATTTACAGAGTGATCCTGGTGCATTTTATCATGCCGCCATCATTAAAGAAGTTTTCATATCTTTGGTAAGACTAAAGAGTTCTCTCTAGCCTACACTGTCACTGTTTAATCTTACAGGGTATACTAGGTGCATTTTATCATGGTACCAACACTAGAAAGGTTGTCATATCCTTGACAAGACTAAAACATTCTTTCTACCCTACATTGTCACCATTTGATTATCAACCATTATACAAAGTGTATTTAGTTCATTTTATCATGGCACCAGCAATAGAGAGGTTGCCATGCACTTGATAAGACTAAAGGGTCCTTACTGTTCTTGTTTCATCATCAGACTGTAGAAACAGATAAAGAATCAGAATGGAAAACAATAACACATGGTTAGAATTAACGTTTTACATCCATTTTTTCATGCTTGCATGTGTTGGCTGAAGCACAAACCTTACCCTGGTTTGGTGTGACATTAAGTGACTTAGAGTATAATGGATAACAGCCTGTCATTGAGCTAACCCCCAGCTACTGCTGCTGCTGGTACTCATTTTTAGCAGAATGAATTGGAAGAATGTGAAGTGCACTGTTTTACACAAAGGCACGTCGCTTGATATAGGAATCAAACTTACGACTTTATGATTGTGAGCCCAACACATTAACCACTACACCACATGCTTTCACGACTACACAGAATGTGATCCAAATAAAAAGATACTTACAGAGAAAACCATACTGAAAGACCAAGGATCAGTAGGTTTTTCTGCATGTGAGTAATATATGAAGTAAACTCTCTGGTCAGCATATTCAGGAACTTTAGCCAGTAAAGGGGCTTTTTCACTGAAAGACCATGATGTTAGGTCTATTTGTCGGTGAGGCATCACAAATATGGTCATGTGATCTGGACCTAGAATGGCAAAAAAATAATGTTTCAGTAAATATGTATGTAATATACACTCACATATGCTATTATACATAGATACAAATGTCCTTAATAAAGCCTTCAACTAATCAATGCCTTGTGAGTGAAATTTAATAAACAGAAACTGTGTGATAGTCTGTCATGTGTATGCATATATGTGTATGTGTGTAAATCCATAACCATGAGTAGGGCCCAATTCCAGGTACTATCAACCAAAGCCAGCTGAGCCCATGACTTGTGTAAAGTTAAGGTTGTCACACCCTGTAGTAATAACTATTGGGGCAAGAGAAACTCAGACGAAAATTACTATAATATAATTATCCTGTAATGATGGATCCTCTGTCATTTTTTTACTGATATTCCAATTGTTTGATCCACTGAACATCTATCTCATTAAATTATCATGTGGTTGAGTATTCCACAAACACATGAACCGAAAATGTAATTCCCAAGCTGAATTAGCCTGCCACTGTGTATTACAAGTACAATCCACAGTTTCAATCTACCCAATTACACTCATACGACTAAGGTCAAAGATAATTGCCTAATATACCATGCAGTAGGATCGAACACAGGACGATATCTATTGCAATTATCTTATATACAATGTACTTATTTTTAGATGTTTCTAATGACGTAGCAAAATAGTTTTGAAGCCTGAAGTTTTTCAATGGAAGTTGAAAAAAAAAATGTTGAATAAAAAAATTAATATTCAAGTGCAATAACTGTGAATGATTTATCTCCCTTTAGATGATTACTGTTTCTTTACGTCCTGTAAATTGAGAATTCGACAAAGGGAGATGATAAAATAAGTACCAGACTAGAAAATATTAATGCTTGTATGCAGGCATTATATAATCTACCATTCACTCAGAATGAGAATCTATTCATTGCCAGCACACATATGGGGTGGTGATCATTAACACCTACCTATAACTGAGAATGTTAGTTCCATCTCTGTAGCAGAAAGTCTCTGCCGACTTTCCAGTTTAACTTCAACTGAAGGGGAACGTAATTCTGTGTCTAGTAAGATGTAGGCAGATTTCCTATATGGAAAAAAGAAACAGTAAGAAATGACAATGAGAGTGACATATAACTATGAAGTTTAGCTTTTCAGATGCAATTGGAATAAGAATAGAAGATGAGAAAATGTATATCTGGATAGAGAGCCAATGATGAGAAAAGTAAAAATATATATGGTGTATCCTGTTTATGAGCACAAATCTTTGTGTGCAGGAATGGCTGTGTGGTTAAGAAGCTTGCTTCACAATGATACAGTTCTAGGTTTTAACTCATGAACAACACCTTGGACAAAGGTCTTCCACAATAACCTCAGGTTAAACAATATCTTAAGAGAAAAGATTTGGTAGCTAGAAATAAAATGGTAATGTGTTGTGCATACATGTGTGCATGTGTGTTTGTGCGTGTATGCATGCACGCGCATGTGTATATTGATGTATATAGGCAAACGATGTACAAATTGGGAAAAAATAATAAACCATCAAGATATTTATTCCACCTGAGTTACACAGTAACTTCCTTGTTACTCTCACCATTTTAAATACAAAAAAAAAGGAAAAAAAAACCATGATTAGCCCATTTGTAGCACAATACTATTGTTCACAACATGCATGGCATAAAATAGAAATAAATATAATAAATAAATATGTCCTGCTAAAGTCAGTTTTAATATTCCTTCCAGGATCAGTGAAATAAATACCAATAATATACTGATATATAGTCAATCACTGACAGTCCTACCTCCCTTGCATCTAAATTGTCATCATTATCATCATCATTTAACACTCGTTTTCTCTGCCAGAAAGGATGGGACAGGTTTTCACAGACAGTCAGTACTCAAGTAGGGAAATTAAATGGGGAAATTAATTGTATGTGCACTGATTGATTACCTGATATCAATAATCCATAGCATGGGATAATAATACGGCCATCCACAGTAGGGTCCTTCACATTTCATCTCTACATTGTTTTTGAAAGTTTCTGGTTGTGCTTTCTGGATCCCTTTTAGACCATTGTGATCTAGGGACATAAACCAAATGCCGGAATCTGTATGGATTACATTTCCTTGCTCATTATGAAATCGTCTTCGAATATGCTGTGAAGGAAGAAAACAGACAGAGAATAAAATATAATTCATAAACAACTACTGATTTAAAAAGCATTGGGAAAAAACAAACACAGACACTGCCTTTCTCTGATTTTTCCATTTCCAGTGGAACTTTACATGATTTTCTCAACTACTGTTTATAGTAATCCACTATTATTGTAGTCAATTTTTGCATTGAGATGACTACCTTTCAAATAATTCATAAAGAAGAACATGAAATTATGACAATACCTGCCTTTACTATTTATTATTTTTTTAATAGCTTATTTAAAGAAGGAAGGGCAGGACCCATGACTCTTCTAAGGAGACTCCATGACTGATGGAAGGTAATTACCCTCACATTGGAAATTAGTCCTAAATGCTAAAGATACCATGAGACTGTTGGTGGTGCTATATAATCTTTTTACATCATCATCTTTGCCTTTTTAGTAGTTTATTGTCAACATGGATTTGTTATGAAGTAGAAATGGCAACAATTGATCTGTAGCAAAATTATCCTTGGGTTAAATTTGCTGTGGAACAAAAATGTGGCATGTCAGCATATTTTTCTATCATAAGCTATATTCATCAATTCAAATGAAAATAACTATGACAGCACCTAAAGATATATAAGCCACATATTCTTGCCTCTTTTCTCTCAGATTGGACAAACAGGCATTGGATGTAGCAATTGGCAGTAATGGCTGGCACTGCTACAGCCATGCCATGCCATGCCACAAGGTTAGTAAAGACAGACATCAAGATAAACTTTTTTCCACAGTGTATGTCTCTCTGTAATACATCCACTACATCTAAATGCATGTACGTCAACAAAAATACTCTTCTTCTATGAACGCTATATTGTACTGATATGTTAAGGAAAACACACTTATTCTTATTTTGAACTTTTGCATATTTCTGTTGTGTTATTGTTTGTCACAGGGTTGCATCAAATTCCAAGTCAAGAAATCTATCTATCTATCTATATACTACTAAAACTCTGTGATTGCTTGCTTGCTTGTCTGTAATGTAATGCAGCCAAAAGGGCGCATAATGGGAAAATACTTTGAAAGGAAGTTGACCCTGAAATGGAAATACAAATGGAATACAAGTTTCGCGTAAATTGGAGCACGGGTTCCCAAGATATGGGGCTTTTCCGGATACCTCCATAAACAGAGAGAGAAAGAGAAAGATAGAGAGAAAGAGATAGTGGTTGTGAGAGAGTAGATTGAAAGAGAGACATAGAGAGAGGGACAGGAGACAGAGAAGGAGAATGGAAGAGAGAGTTGATGGTGTTGTTGTGTGTATATATGTGAGAGTGTGTGTATATATATATGTATTCCGTCTCCTGCACCCCTATCATATCAGATATGGAAGCCCAAGTCCAACATAATTCCGTCCCCCACACCCCTTGTTGTGACAAAGTATCTGTCTAATAGAAGGACTGGCTGTGCAAGTTAATGGTAGTGTAGTAAGTAAGGCAATCAAAAATATGAAGACAGGCAAGGCAGCTGGGCCTTCGGAGATAGTTGCTGAAATGTTGAAGATATCTGGAATTGTGGGACATACTATGGTTACCCGGATAGTAAACCAAGTAATACAGAATGGGGTCATCCAAATGACTGGCGTAGCAGCAGCATCATCAACTGTTACAAGGGCAAAGGAGACGCCCTGGAAAGAGGAAACTATAGGGGTATTAAATTAGTTGGCCAAGTCATGAAAGTCACAGAAAGAGTTATTACTGAACTGATTAGAGACCAAATTGATCTAGATGAAATGCAGTTTGGGTTTGTGCCAGGTAAAAGTACCACGGATGCTCTTTTCCTTGTATGACAATTACAGGAGAAGTACCTTGCTAACAGTAAACCCCTCTACTTAGCTTTTGTTGACCTGGAGAAGGCCTTTGACAGAACCCACGCACCTTAATCTGGTGGGCTCTTAGAAAACTATGAGTAGAAGAATGGCTTGTGAGAGCTATACAAGCCATGTATAGAGGAACAGTTTGCAAGGTTAGAATTAACGATGAATATAGTGATGAATTTAGCGTAATAGTAGGGGTTCAGCAGGGCTCTGTTCTTATCCCCCCCCCCCTGTTTATTATTGTCCCACAGGCTATATCAGAGGGGTTTAAGACTGGCTGCCCATGGGAACTTCTATATGCAGATGATCTAACTCTCATAGCTGAATCCAGGGCTGAACTAGAGAGGAAGTTCCAAACATGGAAGCATGGCCTTAGAGTCAACTTGTCTAAGAGTAACGTTCTAGTATGTAGAAAGGAGAATAGGGCACAGGTACCCTCTGGGAAATGGCCATGCTCAGTGTGTAAGAAAGGAGTGGGAAGAAGCTCTATTCTATGCTCCAAATGCAAACTATGGATACATAAAAGATGTAGTGGGATCAGAGGTAAGCTATCTAAGAATGTAGATTTTATATGTGGCCGATGCTCAGGTGCAGTAAGTAGCAAGGACCCACTGGATGATATCTCCTTCAACTGTCCAGATGGTTCTTTAGAAATAATAGATACCTTCTGTTACCTGGGTAATAAAATCAGCAGTGGAGGAGTGTGCTCTGAAAGTGTAGTAACCAGAGTTAAAACGGGATGGAAAAAGTTCAGAGAGCTAATACTGCTGTTGGCTACAAGGGGTTGTTCTCTAAAAATGAAAGGCAGATTGTATGATGCATGTATACAAACAGCGATATTACATGGTAGTGAGACTTGGGCATTGTGTGCTGAAAACCTGCGTAGATTAGAAAGAAGTGAAGCTTGCATGCTCTGATGGATGTGTAATAGTAATGTGCGCGAAAGGCAAAGCATAAACAAATTAAGAAGGAGACTAAGCATAAGAGGTATAAAATGTTGTGTTCTGGAGAGGAGACTGTGTTGGTATGGACATGTGATGCGTATGAAAGAAGACAGCTCTATAAAAAAGTGCAGGCCAATGAAAATTGATGAAAGTTACGGAGTGGGTAGACCAAGAAAAACCTAGGACGAGGTGATAAAAACTGACCTTGCTCACCTATACCTCTCTAAGACAATGTCACTGGAGACCTTTGGCGCCATACAGTTGTACAGAAGACCCGACTGCCATTGCATATAAACATAGTCACTAGGCACCTCTTAACCTAATGTACACCCCACCCCAATACCTCTACCCCATCCTCCTTCTCCCGTTCCGTCCACTGTGTTGATGACACAACAGTCCACACTGTAAGATGACCGTGTAGAAAACACGGTGAAAAGGCTCCCAGTCCACACGGTAAATGTGGTTGGTGTTAGAAAGGGCATCCAGCTGTAAAAAACCTGCCAGAGGCACTTCCGTGCGAGCAAGACGCACTCTCCCGATCATTCCCGCATCAAATGGAACAAAACCGTCTAACCCATGCTAACGTGGAAGATGGACATTAAATGATGATGATGATGATGATATATAGATATGTATGTGTGTGTGTAAGTGTGTGTTTGTCTGTGACCAGTGTATATAGGTCACAGACACACACGCATATATATATATATATGTATACACACACACATATACATATATATATGGGCCTTCCAATTTCATTTTACATTATATACATGTCTGTGTATATTTTAATTATTTAAAAATTATTTTTAAGGGAACATGACCCAACAGGTCACGGGTGGTCTAGAATATTACTAAAACTCTGTGATTGCTTGCTTGCTTGTCTGTAATGTAATACAGCCAAAAGGGTGCATAATGGGAAAATACTTTGAAAGGAAGTTGACCCTGAAATGGAATAAAACAAGTTTCGCGTAAATCGGAGCTTAGGTTACCAAGATATGAGGTTTTTACAGGTACCTTCATAAACAGAGAGAGAAAGAGAAAGATAGAGAGAAAGAGATAGTGGTTGTGAGAGAGTAGATTGAAAGAGAGACACAGAGAGAGGGAGAGGAGACAGAGAAGGAGGATAGAAAAGAGAGAGAGTTGGTGGTGTTGCTGTGTGTATATATATATATATATATATGTGTGAGTGTGTCATCATCATCATCATCTTCGTTTGCAATGTACCCAGAAAACAATAGGCTGGATCATGTCTGGAATGGCTCTGATCATACGTCAAATCAATCATGACTGATCCGGGGCTAAACAGTAACAACAAAAAAAAATGAAGTCTTACCTTCATCATGAGACGTTGATAAGCTGGTTTCTTGTCATCAAGGCTGTAAGGGAATCCATAATCAGTGAAAAACACCACTGAGACACCAATAAGAGAGATTACAGATAAAATGCCAACAATTTTTTTCAGATCACTGCTGACTATCCATATATTAGCCTGAAAAAAAAAGAAATAATTATTCAGTAGTAACAACAGCAACAATGTATGTATGCATGGACACATACTCCTGGTGGAGTCATAGAGGCACTGCACTAACATACAACATTTCTTGTGCACTTTAACCTGGAAGAGCCCATCCCCCTCCAGGTTTGAAAACACCCAATTTTTCCAGAGAGAGGGGTGGGGGAATTGACCCAGTATTGGACTGGTATTTTTTTGTATCAACCTTGACCGGATGAAAGGCAAAGTTAACTTCAGCAAAATTTGAACTCAGAATGCAGAGCTGGAATGAATACCGCAAAGCATTCTATCTGACATTCTAACAACACAACAACAACAATAATGATGATGATAATAACGATGATAATAATAATAATAATAATAATGCTTTCTTTATTAACCACAAGGGTTTACATAAAGTAGACATTAAGGACAGTACAGGACAATACAGGACGGTACAAATGGGCATTTCTGCGTGTAAAAAAAACAGAGGATGTAATAAAAATAACAATGAAAAATTCCACAATAGGAGGAAGACTTCCGAGGGACATTTGTGGAGAAAGCCCATTAAAAGGCCACAGTGACCCTGACCACCAGGGCAAGTGCCCTCTCCCAGTTTTCCACCTTTAATTTACAGACACATACTCAGAGTAGGCCCATTCACTCGGGCCATTCTTGCCTCTCTCACCCATCTTTCAACAAAATGCTGGGAAGAGAGCAGTTCCCTCTCTACCCTGATTTTCCTTTTCAAATGAAATTTGAAAAAGTTAATCAGAAGAGGTAAGTGCTCGTCTTCAGCCCTTTCAAACGTGTCCACCATACTATCTCTTTCGCCATGGCTACCAGAGAGATAAAAACTGCCTGCCCTTCCCGGCTAAAGGAAGAGGGCGGGGCAATCCTCACGATGGACTCAGCAGATGGCCGGATCCGTCCTACACGCGACAGCAGGTGTTCGACATAAACCGGTTTTGTCGCCCTGCACGCATCTAAGACATGCCCGGCTGACAGCACATCCATGCCTGTATAGTTTATCCCGAACTGTCAAAGCTCCTCGGTAGCACAGCCAGGCCAGGGATTTCTGGATGTTGTCCATAGGCCCCCGGCCCGAAAGTTCTTCCGAAGAGATTGGCTAGTTGATTTTCATCTAGAGTTTCCCCAAGTACGTCATCGTTCTTCCCCTCCACTAATCCTCTATAGAAAGCCAAGGTGGGGTTTCCACCGATCACATTGCCCGACTGGTTGAGGGCCGTGAGCGCCTGAAGACATTCCAGTCTCCAAGCGCTCCCTCTCGGTCTTCGCTTGACCCAGGACTGCAGCTCCGTCAAGGAGACGAGCTGGGAAAAGACGCGTCTAGCAAACGGCAACCACACCTGATCACCGTCGAGGAAGAGGTGGAGATGTCGTAGCCTGAGCACGTGTCTGCGCGTCACCAGCCACGGCATGCCCAGCCCTCCAAGTAGTGGGTGTTGACAGCAGATGGACACCCTGATCATCGTCACCTCGTCCCAGTTTTTGTCCGTCTGGAGGTCCGGACCAAACAAGACCCCTAGCAATTTAACCGGTCCGTCCGTCCAGTGCCTGACGACGCTGTTGAACGGCATGGACCTGCCTCTCCAGGTGCCGAGCTGCAGGCCCACTAACCTTTTCTGGTTGATCATTGCTCCTGTCACCGCTTCGTATTCTCTTAGTGTAGTGCCGATCACCTCGATGTGTTTGCCGTTCGACACCACTACGGTGACATCGTCCACATATGCTGACACGGATCTTCCGCATCCTAGTTCACGCGGGACCCCGCCTCAACAGCTCCAGTTTTTGCAGTAATGGCTCGAGAGTCAATACGTACAAGAGGGACATCCTTAGCGGACAGAGCGCATGATGTTGAACGGTTCCGAAAGGTGACCGTTCACTCTCACCACAGAGCAGATGTCGCTGTGCATGGCAGCAATCGAGCCTCTGAAGACGGGCCCAAAGCCAGCCGCCCTCAGGACTGTTGCAAGATAGCGATGGTCGACCCTATTGAAGGCTTTCGACTGATCTAAATTGATCAAGGACCCACCCGTGCCAGGTTCCCTAACTACCCTCTCCACGATGCATCGCATGAGGTGGAGGTTGTCATCGATGGATCTGTTTGGAATGGCGCATGTCTGCGCCTCTCCCACCAGACCACCACCGACAAGCGCCAACCTCTTTGCTAGCACCTTCGTCAAAATCTTGAACTCTGTGTTTAGCACAGTTATGGGCCTGAAATTATCTATGTTATCCCCCTTGTTCGGATCCTTTCTCAGCAGCGTCACCGCTCCTCGGCTCACAGAGCTGGGTATTCTCCTGTTCTGCTGCCAGTTGCAGTAGACGTCCGCCAAGAGGCTTCCGAACAAGTCTGGCATCTGTACGTAAAGTTCATAGGGCAGATCATCCAAACCAGGCGATTTACCCCTTGTGCAGCCAGTCATTGCCTCCCGTACTTCAGCTGCTGTTATCAGCTTTTCGTAACACTCCGCCTCCGAGAGCCACAGCAGTCCGTCGAGGTAGGCACTAAAGTCCATCCCTCGATCCAGCCCGCCGCTGCCTCTGAACAGCTGAGCGAAGTGTCACTGAAAGGCTTCACACATTTGCCTGGGATCAAGTAGCATGCGCCTGTCGTGGTCCACCAAAGACCGGATCGTGGCTTTGTTGCCACGTCGCGCCTCCGCCACTTGGGCCCATTGAACGGCTTTCGTCCCCTCGTGTCTGAGAGCACGCCCCCTAGCTCTGACAATGCAGCCTTCGTGCTTTGCATTGAAGAATTGGTCAAGGGCCAATTTCGCGGCAAGTATGTCGGTCGCGATGCCTTTACTAAGCGCTTCGTCTAATTTTCTAACTAATTCTCCCTCTGCTCTACTTTTCCCTATTGCTAAAGCCTTACTAAACCTAATGGACTCTATTCTAATCGCCTTTTTCAGAGCAAACCACCATTTGTTGTTGACGATGGCCCCTGTCAACGCCCGCTTAACTAGTTCGCTAATCCGGTCTCTGTAGGCCTTGCGTGCTGTCTATGAAGCCGATCTAAGTCAACCACACAGATCATGAATTTGTGGTCCGTGTAGCTGACTATCTTGAATTGTGGGCAGCCTATGCTAGACCTATCTATTTCCCTACAAAATACTCTATCTAGATATGATCTGGATGACCCGATGCAGTTTGTCCAAGTCCACATTGGCACATTCAGGAAATCCAATCGGTACCTGTCCAACAGTTGAAAAGCCTGAGTAGGTTTGTGAGGCTTTTACACCCTCCTTCCCTATCCGCTAATCCCACACAATCCCAGTGTGCATCTAAGATCCCGTTCCAGTCTCCCACTAACACTAGAGAGCGGGACGTCCCAAGAAAGGTCTCCAAAAGCTGGAAGAATTCAGGCAATGCTGCTCCCATTGGGGCATAGGCGGCCACTAGCCTGAAAGCTTGTCCTTCTCCGCTGGTCACGTCCAGTATCACCAGCTTACCCTCTGTAGGAAGGGGGTGGGTGATCCATGCCTACGACCATTGGTGGGTTTCTCCACGAGAATATCCGTGAATATTCTTTTGGTGATGTTCCCTCGGTAGTCTCCAATTGATGTGGGGAACATTTTTTTTAAATGTTATGTAATTTTTTTGTGTAATTTCTATTATTTTTATGTGTGTAGGGGTGCAATTTTGGTGGTTTGTACGTAGTTTGTTTCTATGATGTTGGTGTGGTGTTGAATGTAATTTAAAAACTTTGTGTTGTCTGTGTCTATGGCTGTGTATTGTGTCTGCTGATTGGGTGTTGGTGTTTTCTGTGTTTGCTGTCGTGTTGTTGAAGGCGACGATGGGGTAGATGCTAAGGGTGGCGGTGGTGGTGGTGGTGGTGGTGGCGGTTGTGGTAGCGGTGGTGAAGGTGTGGGTGGTTTTGGGGACGTGGCTGTTGATGGTGGTGGAGGAGGTGGGGTAGTTTTCATTTTCTTTTTTTTTTAGTGTTCTTTCTTCCTCTTTTTTTTTGGGGGGGGGAGTTCTTCCTTTTTTTTTTGTTGGAATAGTTCTTCGGAATAGCTCTTGGAATAGTTCTTTGGAATAGCTCTTGGAATAGCTCTTGGAATAGCTCTTGGAATAGCTCTTGGAATAGTTCTTTGGAATAGCTCTTGGAATAGCTCTTGGAATAGTTCTTCGGAATAGCTCTTGGAATAGTTCTTTGGAATAGCTCTTCAGCCTCATCGCACTCCTTGTCCGATTTGACTATATCAGGAAGGGGTATGCTTTCCATTGGTTCCGTGGGTGGTGGATGGAAGAGATGGAGATTCTGTTGTTGGGGATGGTGATTTCTCTTCTGCCACTGTGGTCTTTGTTTGTTTTTCTGCTTCAGTTGCAGGGCACGGCGTGGGGAGAAGGGGGTGAGTGCATGCCTGTTTTGATAAGTTTGGGGCAGAATGCCTTAAGGTGCATCATGTCACCGCATCCATGACACCTTGGGCGCCTACCTTCGACAGTCACGGGTAGATGGCTGTCGTCGTCCAGGTCTATTACATCGGGGATGGCTTCAATGCTCTCATGGTTTGCTTGGATGATTAGCTCCATCCCCAACCCTGTCCAATTTTCCCGTCTTATTCGCATGACGTTGAGTATGGTTGTTGAATCTTCAATGTCAGCGAGGACGGCCGCCGTCAACCACACCATCTCCACTGAGGGTGGAACCTGGCCCACTCGAACCCTCACGACTCTCTGGCCGCAGTATGTGGGCATCATTGTGATTTCGTCACTGTGGAGTGGTGTAATGGAGTGTGCTCTAGCTTCTTCTGATGTAGCGAAGAGCACATCCACAGTGCCATATCTCGATCCCTGGGCTATATATATTTTCTGTGCCCTGACGGTACCCATAGCTCTTTGGAACTGTGACTCCGTTGCCCATTCAACTCGCCTGGATTTTGATCCAATCGTGTGATAACTGACCGAACACAAAAGTTTGTTTCTTATTATCTCAGCTGGGCGGGTGAGACTTACTCTGTGTCCGGTCTTTTTAACCGAGACCTTTGCTTGTTTTATCTTTTTGTTAGTGATTTGCTCAAAATTGTTGGTCGCTTTCGCGAAAGATGTGTTTGTTTTTATTTGTGTTGACTCGTCACTAGTTTTGTCTTTGTTGCCGTCGTTGGTGTTTTTGTTTGTTTTTTTTCCTGTGTTGCTGCTGTTATAGTTGTTGTTCTTTGGGTTCTTTATTGTTGTTATTGGGGTGATGGTGGTGGTGTTTGATTTTTGTAATGCAGGGTAATTTTCGTTGTAATTTCCACTACTGTTACTACAGTTCCAGTGGTTGCTGCTGCTGTTGTCACTACCACTGTCGCTGTCACTGCTGCTGCTGTTTCTCTTGTTTTTTTCTTTGTCTTGTGATTGGGTGGAACTGGCTGTTCCACCCTCCGAACAACTCGGTGTTCCTCCCTGTGGACAATTTTTTTGTCCGCCATGTTTTTTTTTAAAACAAAAATTGGGGGTTATGGTTGTAAATAAAAGCAGATTTAGCCCTCAAGGGCACGAGATACAGTTAAAAAAACCACCTCCTTTGACAGAGGGGTTCTTTAATTACACACCGATGTAAAAATGATTATATAGAACTTTCGATAATTCCTAAAAATTCAACTAACTTACTCCGCCGTAGTTACCGCTGTCTTGTAATACTAATAACAAATAATAATAATAATAATAATAATAATAATTGTTTCTACTTTAGGCACAAGACCAGCAATTACCCAGTGCATTACTGGTACTTTATTTTATTGACCCCGTAAGGATGAAAGGCAAAGTCAACCTCGGCGGGATTTGAACTCAGATCGTAAAGGGACGTAACTATGCTGGAAAGCATGGCGTCCGACCCTCTACCGATACTGCCAATTAATAATGATTTATTTATTGGCCACAAGGGCTGACAACAAGAAAAACATTACAGACAGCACAGGATGGTACGATGTGGCTTTTGTGCATGTAAAGATTTTTATTATTTATATAAGAAAAGAAAAAAAAGACATAGAAACATATATATATATAAACAATAAAAATGAAAATTGAAACAATGAAAAATTCCCCAATAGGGGGGAAACCTCCGAGGGTTACTCGTGGCGAAAACCACACAAAAGACCACGGCCACCATGACCACCGGGGCAAGCGCCCTCTCTCAATTTTTTCCCATTCCTCAAACTACAGACGTATATTCAGAGCGGTCCCGTTCACTCGGACCATTCTCGCTACATTCACCCACCTTTCAACAAACGTGCTAGAAGACTGCACTTGCCTCTCCACCCTGATTTTCCTCTTCAAGTAAAACTTGAAAAAGTTAATCAGGGATTTGCCGAAGAGGAAAGTGTCTGTCTTTAACCCATTCAACCTTGTCCACCAATAATAATAATAATAGTTTTAACATAGGCCAAGGCCAGAAAATTAGTGGGAAGGAAAGTCGATTATAACAGTCCCATACTTGACTGGTACTATATTTTATCAACTCTCAAAGAATGGACAGTAAAGTTGACATTGGCAAGATTTGAACTCAGAAAGATAAAGAGCCAAAATAAATACCATGTGACATTTTGTCTGACACTCTAGCAATTCTGCCAATCTACCACAATAATTAATAATGTCTAACATAGGCACCAGTCCAGAAATTTGAGGGAGAGGGGAACAATTGATTATATACAATGCACCTCCGGAAATGAGACTCAGAACCTTTTGATTGTTAGCCAAAAACTCTAACCACTAAGCCACATGCCTTCACTTAATGCTGATGCAAGTAGTAGGTAATATATTTTTTAAAAGGTGTAATTAGGTGCTCTGCCCAAGAACAAACAAAATGCAAGCATTAGAATTTAAATTCAGAACACAGAAGTTCATATATTAGCTACTTGGCCATTATACTAGGTGGTGAAATGGCAGAAGCATTAAGGCATCAAGTGAATGCATTCCACTGTTTATTCCATCTCCTTGCATACTGAGTTCAAATTCCACCAAGATCAACTTTGCATTTCATCCTTCTGGGGTTGATAAATAAAGTATGAATCTAGACCTGTGAACTAGCAGAATCATTGGAGTATAAGATAGGATGCCTTGTGGTATTTGTTCCGTCTATTTACATTCTGAGTACAAATCTTGCTATGGCCTACTTGTGTGATAGACTTTATCTGTCACCTAGTTTAACACCACCACTTGATCCTGACCTCTGTTAAATCCAGGCCAGGTGTCCAATTTGAGGATACTTTCCTCCCTCCATTATATCACTCTAAGAGGCCTTGAAAAGGACCATGGGCGTTGTACTTCCCTTCTTGACTAATGAATAGAAATAATATACCTGCCAATATTTAGAAAAGGAAAAAAAAAAAAATTAAATTAAATTTAAAAAATAAGGATCAATGATGAAAAGAAGGTAGATATGTTTTGTTATGAGAAAAGGGGAACTTACACTGAATCCAGAGATAACAATGATGGGGAGAGCGATCATGACGCCAACAGCAACATCAGGAAGTATAAAGGAGCCAACACGACCCATGATGGGAAGAAAGAACTGTAGTGATAGATGAGACATGTAGAGTGTCAGGAGAGTGGGCAGTGTGAGTGCTATGAAGTGACCAATCAACAGATGTAGTATACGACCTGAAAGATGCATAAATAGTCTGGTCAATGTAAGATACCTGAGGGCAATGATAAACAGAAATAACATATAACACATTAGCAACAGTAGCTACTCTTAGATAGGTTTCCTATTACCTAAAATATATACAATAACATGAATTCATTATATTTATAATAAATTGTTTTAAGAAAATGCTGACAACCTTCAATAGGTCAAAGGATGTTGATTTACTCAGAATTGTTACATCCATCAACCCAGAAGTTAATTCAAGTTGAGTTTTATAAAAGTATGCAAAAATAAACAAATATAATAGAAAATAAAATAAATGTTTACACTTACATTTCCTTGAAAAACATCCTTTTTGTTAAAAAAAATATTTAACTAATTTGCATAATTACTCTAAATGAATAATTTTTCTAAATAATAACACATCCTAAGATCCCACCCCATCATCCACCTCCCTAGATCTACCTCCCCAATCCCCATCCAGCCAACACTGTAAAGTAGTTTTTTTGGTGCCTTGACAAAAAGCGCCCAGCCCACACTGTAAAGTGGTCATGCAGGTGTCACAGCAAAAAACACCCAGTACTCACTGTAGATGCGGTTGGCATTAGGAAGGGCATCCAGTCGTAGAAGCCAAGCCAGAATCAGTTCTGTATGAGCAAGACACAGTCACCTGATCTGACTTGTCTCACAACGGGACAACTCATTTGCTAGCGTGGAAAAATGGATGTTAAACGGTGATGATGATGTATAACTTTAACCTTTTCCAATAACTATTGCAGTGCCTGGAGAGGGGTTTTATTCTGTCGGGAGCTAAAAACAACAAATTTCAGAAAAAGTCACACATAACCTATGGCATTCATAAAAAGATGTGTTCATATACAAAGATGTGGCCTAAAACTTGGTACATACGGACATTCATTGACTTTTATATATTAAGATTATACAATAATAGATAGGTGGCTTAGTTAAAGTTGGAATTTGTCTCAGAGGCTGATCAGGCTGGAGATTATCCCAGATTCATGCAGTGTTAAGTAGGTCTGCTGAACCAGACACGAATCCATTGCAAAGTTAACCCCAGCTGCTATTGATATTTTTTTTAGTTTAGGGAACTGGAGCAATATGAAATTAATTTAGTAAGTAATTTAGTAAAAAAATAACTTAGAGTGGCTCACCTTTGAGGTGGGATTTGACTAAGTTGAAGATAAATGAGAATAACAACCAGACAGAGATGAGATAGGCTGAACCAATATTGTAGTAGGTAAGTAAAGACAACAGACTGGACCATATTACATTGTTGGCATCAGAATATAACTGTTCCAAAGTAAAGAGGGTCTCATTCTGGAAGAGAGGCAAAGACAAAAAAGAGAAATATATTTTGATTAATATTACTGGCATCTTAGCAGTGTTTTTTTTATGTTTGAATATAAAGTACAATGTTGAATAACAGTGAGAAATGGACATTGAATGCAGAGGATGTGCAAAAGCTAGAGAGAAATGAATCAAGCATCATTTTGTTTGATGTGTAATTAGAGTGCATGAATGACAAATTGAGAGAAAAACTATGTATAAGAGCAATTAGATGTAGTGTGCAAGAAGAATGTGCTAATACAGACATGATGTGTATGGAAGAAATCCAGATACACTGATATGAATATATAATGCACTCTTGGCAGTTAGATCGATTAAATAAATTACAGAAGGATTAGCAGTGTTTGTTTTTGACATTATACTATAGGAAAAACCTAAAGATTTTAGCAATCACTTCATGTGTAAACTAATTAAGATTAATTAGAGCAACAGCTAAAATCTAAAGGATTATCTTATAGTATGCTATAGAAATATGTTTCTTAGCGTCAATTAGAAATTGTCAACTTTAAAAAGACAGATAATGTTTTTGAGGAAGACTGAACGCAACTGGTGTGTGTGTCTAATAAAGCACACGTTCACCCCCCTCCTCTATCAAGTGACAATGAACTATTATACCTTTGTGTGTCTCATGTGGAATGACTCACGTACCCGCATGGCTTGCATGCTTTGTCTTTACTATAACTACTCTGTTTTGTACAAAATAAACAATTTTATGCAGTTGGGCGTCTTGAACAGAGGGCCTAGGATTTAATAGTCCAATTGTCAACAGCAGACCCTTTAAAACAATGTTTATTATCATTATTATTATGAAAATGGTGGATTGGCAGTATCGGTAGAGGGTCGGACGCCATGCTTTCCAGCATAGTTACATCCCTTTACGATCGGAGTTCAAATGACGCCGAGGTTGACTTTGCCTTTCATCCTTACGTGGTCGATAAAATAAAGTACCAGTAATGCACTCGGTATTTGCTGGCCTTGTGCCTAAAGTAGAAACAATTATTATTATGAAAATGGGGCTTGGGTACATTATGATTACAATTACGCCAGTACATGATGAGTACTTTCTTTCATTAAGCTTGGAGGATGAAAGGTAGAGTTGATTTAAAATCACACAGAGGTTAATTTTGCACTTCATCCTTCTGAGTCAATAATATAAAGTACTAGTCAAGTACTGATGTTGATTTAACCAGCCATATCCCTCTCCCATCTCCTACCCCAAAATATTTATGATGTTGTACAACTGTTAGAAATTATTATGAATAATGGTAATAATAATATAATAATAATAATAATTGTTTCTACGTTTGGCACAAGGCCAGCAATTACCCAGTGCATTACTGGTACTTTATTTTATCGACCCCGTAAGGATGAAAGGCAAAGTTAACTTCGGCTGGATTTGAACTCAGAATGGCAAGGGCCGTAACTCTATGCATCAAAGAATGGCATCCGACCCTCTAGCGATACTGCCAATCCATAATAATAATAATAATGCTTTCTTTATGACCCACAAGGGTTTACACAAAGTAGACATTAAAGACAGAACAGGACAATACAGGACGGTGCAGTTGGGCATTTCTGCATGTAAAAAAACAAAAAAACAGAGGATGTAACAAAAAAAGAACAATGAAAGATTCCCCAATAGGGGGGAGACTTCCGAGGGCCATCGTGGAGGAAGCCCATTAAAAGAGCCACGGTGACCTTTAATTTACAGGCACATACTCAGAGTAGGCCCATTCACATGGGCCATTCTTGCCTCTCTCACCCATCTTTCAACAAAATGCTGGGTGAGAGCACTTCCCTCTCTATCCTGATTTTCCTTTTCAAATGAAATTTGAAAACGTTAATCAGAGTATCACCGAAGAGGTAAGTGCTCGTCTTCAGCCCTTTCAGAGGCTTCCACCATACTATCTCTTTCGCCATGGCCACCAGACAGATAAAAACTGCCTGCCCTTCCTGGCTAAAGGAACAGGGCGGGGCTATACTCATGATGGACTCAGCGACAGCAGGTGTTCGACATAAACCCATAAGTCAGCAATGCTTGGACACTGGGCGAGTGCATGCAGGACGGTTTCGTCACCCTGCGCGCATCTAGGACATGCCCGGCTGACGGCACTTCCGTGCCTGTAGAGTTTATCCCGAACTGGCAAAGCTCCTCGGTAGGACTGCCAGGCCAGGGATTTCTGGAAGTTGTTCATGGGCCCCAGCCCGAAAGTTCTTCCGAAGAGATTGGCTAGTTGATTTTCGTTGACGCCTAGAGTTTCCCCAAGCACGTCGTTGCTCTTTCCCTCCACTAATCCTCTATAGAACGCCAAGGTGGAGTTTCCACCGATCACATTGCCCGACTGGTTGAGGGCCGTGAGCGCCTGAAGACATTCCAGTCTCCAAGCGCTCCCTCTCGGTCTTCGCTTGACCGAGGTCTGCAGCTACGTCAAGGAGACGAGCTGAGGAAAGACACGTCTAGCAAACGGCGACCACACCTGATCACCGTCGAGGACGATGTGATGTCATAGACTGAGCGCGTGTCTGCGTGATTTGCCCCTTGAGCAGCTTTCCATTGTGTCACATATTTCCTCGGCTGTTATCGGTTTTTTGCAAACTCCGCCACCCTCGCTGAGAACCGTGGTAGACCATCAAGGTAGGCTCTGAAATCCATCCCCCGGTTCGACCTGCCAGTACTCCCGAACATTTCAGCGAAGTGTTGTTGAAAGACCTCACACATCTGCTTGCGCCCATCACTAAAGATCAGATTGTGGCTTTGTTGCCACACTACACCTCTGTCACTTGGGCCTATTGAACGGTTCTTGTCTCCTTGGGTCTAAGATCATGCGCTTTTGTTCTGACAATGCAGACTTTGTGCTTAGCATTGAAGAATTGCCCCAGGGCCAATCTCGTCGTGAGTACATTGGCTGTAATACCTTTAGTAAGTGCCTCTTTTATTTTTTCACCTAGATCTCCCTCTACTCTAGTTTTCTCAATTATTTCAGACTTACTAAACCGTATCAATTCTTCTCTAATAGCCCTATTTTCTTACTTCTGAATATTTCTTGGTTCAGCTTGCATCTGCACTCTTGGATTATGGAATGTGTTAACTTATTTGATATTGCATCAAATATGTTGAGCGATTCTTAAGGAAAAGTATGAAACAATGGAAGACTGGACTGACAGCAAATGGGAGAGATTTAAGAACAATAGAAATCAAGAGAGGTTTATTCCACATTGTCACCACTGATGTTTGTACTGTGCCTGATACCATTGACAATGATTTTGAGAAAAGCTAAAGCTGGGTATGAATTCAAAGGTTGCCAGCAAAACATCAATCACTTATTATTAATGGACAACCTCAGCTTTATGGTATGAATGAACCTCAGCTTGGTTTCTCGTTGATACGGTATATACATTTAGTGCTGACATCAGAATGGTGTTCAGATTAAAAAAGTGTGGTGTATTAATCTTGAACAGAGGCAAAATTAAAAGAACTTAGGGATATTGGAAGTTGATAAGATAATGCAGGAGGAAATGAAAAAATTTAAGATGGAATACATGCATAAATTTATTTTCAAGTCGAAACCGAATGGAGGGTACTCACAAAATAAGGCGTGTTACCTCAGTTCACTGGTAGTGAACAGCTAACACTGTAATACATCTCCAATGTTAGAAGCTGAGCGAAGAAACAACAACAATAACAATAATAATGATTTCTTTAATAACCACAAGGGTTAACATCAAGAAATAATTTTCAGTGCAGGACGAAAACATAGAATGTGTTTGTGCGTGGATTTTGCTAGTAAACAAATTTAACAATGTTAAAAAGAAAAATAATGATAAAATTAAAACAAAGGGGATTCTTCAATAGGGAAAAGATGTTCGAGGGTTAATTGTGGAAAAAACCCATAAAACCACGGGTGCTCTGATCTCTAGCGTAAGTGCCCCCTGTTCCAGTTGTTATCCAATCTACAGGCTCACACTCAGTGTGGGCCCATTCACTTGGGCTATGCTCACCCCTCTCACTCACCTTTCAACAAATTGCTTTGAAGGCAGCACTTCCCTCTCCAACCTGATTTCCCTCTTCAAGTGAAACCTGAAGAAGTTAATCAGGACTTAGCTGAAGAGGAAAGTGCTAGTTTTCAACCCTTTTAGACATGTCCAGATACAACCCCTTTTGCCATGGCAGATAAAAATAGCCTACCCTTCCTGACAAAAGTAAGGCAGCAGGGTAATCTTCACATGCGACTGCAGGTGTTTAACATAAACCCACAAGTCAGCAATGCTCAGACACTGAATGAGTATGTGCAGAACGGTTTTGACACCCTACATGCATCTTAGACAGGCTCAGCTGATGGCAGTTCCATGCCTAGAGTTTCCCTAAGCATGTTATCGATTTCATCCACCACTAACCTTCTATAGAACATCAAGGTGGAGTTTCCACCTATCAGGCTGCCCAATTGGCAGAGGGCTCTGAGAGCCTGAAGACATTCCAGTTTCCAAGCCCCCCCCCCCCCCCCCAATGATTTGTATCTTGTGCAGCCAGTCATTGCCTCCCGTATTTCAGCAACTGTTATTGGCTTTTCACAACACTTCACCTTCTGTTGCCAACAGCTGCATGTCAAGATAGGTGGTGAAGTACATCTCGCGATCTGGCCCGCTGCTGCTCATGAACAGTTCGGCAATGTGGTGCTGAAAAGCCACACACATCTGTTTGTTTACTCTATTGCTAAACCTTATCGATTCTGCTGTAATTGCCCTTGTTGTTGACGATTGCCCCTATCAATGCCAGCTTAACAAATTCACTAATCTTGTCTCTGCAAGCTTTACACGCTGGGAATGAGGTGTTCAGCTTCCAGTAACCGAGTCCTTGCCTATGGAGCCTACCTAGATCTACTACACATGTCATAAATTTGTTGTCTATGTATTCGACTATTTTAAATTGTGGACAACCTACGTTATCATTGTCTTCTTCCCTACAGAATACCCTATCTAGATATGATCTGGCTGACATGATGTGATCTGGTCATGTCCACATTGGTGTTTCAGGAAATCAAGTCAGTATCTTTCGGACAGTTAGAAGCATCTGAGCAGGATTGAAAGGCTTTTACACCCTCCTTTCCTATCCAATATTCCCACATAATCCCAGCGTGCATCTAAGGTACCATTCGAGTCGCCTACTAAGACTAAAAAGCAAGATGTTCCGAGAATGGTTTCCAGGTGTCGGAAGTACACCTGCCCCTGTCGGAGCATAAACAGCTACTAACCTGAAGGCATGCCCTTCACTGCTGGTCACATCCATCACCACCGACTTACTTTCTGGGTTCAGGAAGATGGTCTATATTGCGAGATCCAGGACTTTCCGGAACAAGGGCTTGGATATGCATACACCTCATAGCCGCCAGAAATGGGTACGAAGGTTCATGCGTCTAAAACTCTTGTCTTGCTAATGGCCACCACATCTATATCCAGTGACCTGAGGTCGTTGAGCAAGTGGCCCTTCTTCCAAGATGACCCAGGCCATGTGCATTCATAATAACTATCTTGAGAGAGGCCATGATCGATTAAGCGGAGGAGAAAGTGGGAAAAGCCACTTAACTTAGATTTTGAGGAAGGGCGGTTGTTCTATCCTTCCAGTTGTTTGTTGGCTCAAGAGCCAAAATGTCACTGTAGATTCTTTTGGGGAGCATTCCTCTGAAGTTTCTAAATGAATCTGGAAATTCACATTTTAAATGTGTGTAGCAATCTTTGCGTTATTTTTATAATTTGTATGTTTCTGGGTAATGCTATTTTTTTTCTTGTTTTACGAAATCTTTTTGTGTAATTGTGGTGTAAGTAATTTTAAAGCTTTGTATTGTTTGAGTTTATTGCTTGATGTTTGTATCTTTTTGTTGTTGCGGATGTGGGTTAGGTTTTATTTGGGATGTTGTTAGAATGTGTAGTAACTGTTGTGCTGCTGATGGTAAGTGGTGTTGGTGATGTAGGTGCTTGTGGTGGGGATGTAGGTGTAAGTGTTTTTTTCCTTTTGACTTTTAAGATTTTTATGTCTTTTTTGGAGGGCAAAGACAGGGAGTTTTTCTTTTTTTTTTGGTTCTTTTTGGAGCAGACTGTTTGCCATTCCTCAGCTTTATCAGAATTTAAGTCTGACTGTGTGATGTCAGGGAGTGGCATGTCCTCGATGGGCATTGTTGTTGTTGCTGATGGTGTTAGTTCTGCTGGTGTTATTGTTAATGGTGTTGCTGTTTTGCTTGATTTTGTTGCTGCTACGAGTGTTGGTTTTGCTGTTTTTCTTGGTGATGTTATCAGGATTTTGGTAGTTGTTGTTGGTGAGGTTTTTGGTTGTAGGTAGGAGCGAAGGTTTTCTTTTCTTTCCTTTTAGCAGAAAGCTCTCAGGTGGTTTGTGGAAAGACAAATGTGACATCTGGTTTTCCTCCCTTCCACTAAGACTGGTAGAATTATACCAACTGGAAGATGTATTTGGTTGTAGATGGCATCTACATTCCTTTGTGTTGTTTGCACAAGGATTTAAACTCCCATTCCTGAACAATTCTCTTTGTTAGTCTGGTAGACCTTGAGGATTTTCGAATTTTTCTCATTGCCTACTGTGATTACAGCTATTAGCTGAGGAATGGCTATTTCCGGTGATATTTGTGAAATTTGGATCCTTACTAGTTGCATTCCGCTGTAAAATAAGACAAACAGGATCTCAACACTCTGTAGTGGCTTCAGGGAGTGAGATCTTGCCTCTTCCTCTGTTGTAAATCTCACCTCCACTGTGCCAAAATTCTTGCCTCTTTGTATATAAGTTTTTAAGTTTCATACAGAACCCAAAGCCTTCTGAATTTGAGCCTCTGTGGCTCTCTCTATCTTCCTTGTTTTTTTAATTGTTTTGACAGGGGTCTTGAGGCTAACAATAAGACCATTCATTTCTACAAGGCTCTTGGCTTCATTTGTATTTCATCTTTAGAAAGGCTTAGTTTCCTGAAAGACAACTTGATGGTTCTAGCCAAAGAAGCTTTGGCAATACTATTAACTGGTGTGTTAATTGGTTCGTTTTTGTTGTTGTTGCTCTTATTGTTGTTGATGCTGTTGTCATTTTCATTGTTATTGTATTTTTTCAATTTTATCGCTGTTATTTTCACTCTTGTTTTCATTTTTATCATTGTTGTTTTCATTGATGTTGCTGTTGGTATTGTTGTTATTCTTGTTGGATGTGTTCCAATATTCTTTGTGTGTTTAAAACCCTATTATTTAAAATAATATGGTTTTGTTTTCTTTTTAAATCTGTCTCCATTATAGAAACACTGTCTTCTTCACTTTTCGTTTCAATTTGTGACAGCAACTCTCTCTTTCTTTATGAGACCTTTTGCTGCATTTTCCATACTCTGTATCAGAATCCATATTTATAAATTTTGAAAACATTTTTTAAAACTATGGGGCTGTTGCATCAACACGACTGACCCACTTGTGAGAAACAGGTCAGTTGCTTCAAGTTTAAAACTTGAACAAAAGGTTAGAGACAGTCAAAATAAACAAAAATAATATAAACTTTATGGCGCTGGTGTGAAACGTGGCTTCAACCTCAATAGTCAAAAAGAATAATAATAATGATGAGTTCTTTTTATTTGCTACAAGGGCCAACAAAAGATGAACAATACAAAGAACAGTGGAAGTGGAGGTTTACATTGAAATCAAGTAAAATATATAAATAACAGATAACAATGAACAACAAAATTTATAACAATGAACATTCTACAATAGGAGGAAGGGCCACCTAGGGGTCACTTAGGATGCTCCAAGAATACCCTAGGAAGATGCCCCTCTCCAAATCAGCCAGCCTATAGGCGCATGCTCAGAGTAGGGCTATTCACACAGGCCATCTTCGCAACATTCACCCACCTTTTAACAAATTTAGTGGGGGAGGGGGACTTCCCCCTCTACCCTCACTTTCCTTTCCAAGTGAAACTTGAAAAAGTTGATGACGGATTGGCCAAAGATGAAAGTGTCTGTCAGTAATGTACCCTGCTAGCACTGCCAAGCGAGGGATTCCTGGAAGTTATCCATATTCCCTGGCTCAAAGGTCCTCCTAAACAGACAAGTCAGTTCAATTTCATGGATGCCCAGAGCTTCTCCAAGAGTGCCGTCACGCTTGCCCACCATTAATCCTCAATAGAACTCTAGAGAGGAAGTTCCACTGACCATAATGCCCAACTGGCAGAGAGCAGTGAGCGCCTGGCAACATTTCAGATGCCTGGCATCCAGTCTCAGTCTTATTGATCCAGGACTGCAGTTGAGTCAAAAAGACACCTGTCTCACAAACACCTGTTCACCATTTCAGAATATTTGAAGATGCCATAGCCTTAATGCATGTTTGCACATCATCAGCCACAGCATGCCCAGTCCTCTGTTTAGAAGGTTCTGGCAGCAGATGGAGCTCCTCAAGAAGTTGAAAAGCAGATATTCCAATTTGGTGAGGTGCAAGAGGAGGGAAGGCACAATGGTCAGGTAGTAATAGATGACAGATGCGATGTACATGTTTGCCACCTCTGCCCAACCTTTCAGGGATAGCTTCCTCTCAGCCTATTTTTGCATAAGAGTGGTCATCCTGCTCATTATCTCGTCCCAGTACTTCACTTGTCTGTCTGTCCAGTATCCAATGATGCTGTTGATCGGCATGGATTTGCCTCTCCAGATGCTGAGCTGCAAACCGACTAACTTTTCCGGGTTCAGTTTTGCTCTCAACAACTTTTCATATTTTTCTAAGAAGGAGCCAACCACTTCGATTTCCAAGGTGTTCGACACCATCATGGTAATGCAGCTATTCCACATCCTGGTTCGAAAGGGATCCCCTGCAACAGCTTCAGTTTCCACAGTAAAAGCTTGAGAGTCAATACATATAGAAGGGATGATCATGCAATCTGAAATGGTTCCAAAAGGTGGCCTTTTACTTTGACCACCGAGCAGATGCTGCTGTGCATTGCAGCAATCCTGCCTCTGATGATGGGACCGAAGCCAGCTGCCTTGAGAACAGCCTTCATGTATCAATGGTCGACCCTATTGAAAGATTGATCTATATAGCCCCACCAAAGCCAGGTTTACTCCCTCGACAACAAGTGCCAAGCTCTTCGCTAACACCTTGGCCAAAATCTTAAACTCTGTGTTTAACAGAGTTATGGGCCTGAAATTGTCTAAAGTATTCTTGTTCTTATCTTTCCTCAGTACTGTTACTATGCCCCAACTCACAGAACTGGGAATACTCCTGTACTGCTTCTAATTGTAGTAGACAGCTTCGATGAGATCGGAGAACAAGCCTGGCATATCTACATAAAACTTGTTGAACAGACAATCCAAACTGGGAGACTTGGTAGTCGTGGTTGTGCAAGTTTTCTTTTATTTGCTGGTGCTGGTGTTGTTGTGGATGTGTCTGTATTTTCTGTTGTGTATGTGTGATGTTAGAGGTTTTTTTCCTTTTTCTTGTGTTTGCATTTTAGTTTCTTGGTTCTTTGTAGTTGTCCCTCATTTTCGCTATGAGAAGATGGGGTCTTTGTGTCTGTTTCAGATGTTGGTGGATGTGTTTGTGTTTGTGTGGATGTTTATGTGTGTATTTGATTTGTTGTTTGGGGAAGGGAGTGGGAGAGCTTTTGTCACCTTCTGTCACCTTTTGTCACCTTCTCCTTGGGTGGTGGAATATGAGTTTGTATTTGTTGTTGTTGGCAGTGGTTTAGCTGCTGCTGATGCAAGTCTTGTTGATTTGGTTCTAGTTGCCAGTGATGGAGTTGTTAGTGCTGTGTTTTTCTAAGACACTGGTGTTGGCAACAATGGGGTTCTGCAGCCTCTTACAACTTTTAGCTGAGGACAAAAGGCTTGCAGATAAGTGGATTCCAACATGTTGGTCCAACATGCAGGAAACCACCGAATGCTTGATAGTAAGGGCCTCAGTTTTAAAAAGCACCAAGATGCTCCCAACTTCCTTGGTTCTTGTTATATGCTCAATATCCTTTCAGATGCTCTTTAATGCTGCCCCTGCTTTGCAAGAGTACACTCCAATGCATCTGTATTTGTGCGTTCTTTCTGTCACTGCCAACACCTCTGCTGGAACGTTTAGGTTGGCCCAGGTTATTTTCTCTAGCTATGATTTTAGCTGCCTGAACTAAATGAGCTTTCTTATCAGAAATGTCCATTGTGTACAGAGTTTGTGCTTTTTCAGATGTGGCTGCAAAATAAATCTTGTTGTTGTTATTGTTGTTCACGTTGCTACTGGCGTTGTTAACGTTATGTTTGCTGGTATTTTTCTTTTCACTGTGGCTATTGTTGTTAGTGATGTCATTGTTGTTGGAGCTGGTGGTGTGATTTGTTTTGCTGCTGTTGTCACTGTTGCCATTGCTTCTGCTGTTTTCCATTTCTTTGTTGCTGTTGGTGTTGTCATTCTTGTCACTGTTCTTCTGTGATATCTCCATGTTTGAGTTTGACAATGAAAATAAATAAAAGTCTGCTGGCAGACAATTGCAATAGGAGTGTCTTTTAACATAAAACACTGTATCTGCACGAAGCAGAATGACTTAACTGAACTTTTATTAAGTTTAAAAAATAATAATTAGCCTGAACAACATCACGGATGCCGACAATGAAACTCCCACAAGATGTGAAATAAATCAGACACCATCAATGAAACAATAGTAAATATAGCCAGAAAACAAAGAAGAACCAAGAAACCCTACCAAAAATATATCTTATTTATGGACTGTCCCTATCATATAAACATCTTTGTTAACACTTGAACCATGTGCAAAAATGCAACAAGTTTTAAAACAACCACAACACGAGGAGTTTTCAACCAAAACAAAAACGAAAGGAAGGAAAAAACAATCAAACATCAGAAAAAGGAATACTGACACATGTAAGTAACATAAAAGTTACTGATTGTATAACAGGTGCTTATATTGTAAATGTAGTGAAATATGTATACAAAGAGATCATATAGATATACGAATGTTTGTTCTTTGAAGAAAAAAATTGTATGAAGGCTGATGTGTGCATAAACACACAATTTAGAAGAACAAAGACAAATATACAACAAAAATGATAACATTCTAAATGATGGGCTGGGCTTTACTCCTCAAGTGCCCCCAATAAAATCAAAAAGACACAAATGGGCACATAAAGAATATGCTTCGATTCTACACACATTTTACAGCAGTACTACACCCTAAAAATGAAAACACAACACACTTATAAAATTTTTGGAAAAATATAACACACACTCTAATTTAAAATTTGACCCCAACAAACTAGAAAATTTAAGGAGATACATATTAAAAACAAAAAAAAAATCAGACATGGAAATAGAGCACCTAAAAGAACAAATACACAATGAAAACATAAATAACAAAAACAAAACAACTAACGTAAATATATTGAGAATTTAAAACATGAAAAAAAAATACCAACATACTCAAACCAGATAAAGTAAACAAAACAATAAACGCAACACCAAAAGACGTACAGATTCAGGACGACACAAGCAAAAATACAAATGAAAAGAATTATAAAGAGAAAGACCACAACAGGATAAATCTAGAAATAATCCAGGAACTCCAAACAATAGAAGACCTCCTTATGGAACAAAGAATACACCTCCCAAAGATAAAAAGTAATAATAAAATAACAAAAATTATTAAAAAACGCAAAAAATGATAAACTTAATAAGCACGAATAAAAACATTACTACCACAAAGCTAAATAATATAATATATGCAACAGCCACTGCTGTTATGAAAGAAAGTGGGTACACCAATAGGTCTATATGGGGTTAGGGAGCTGGAAGTGCAGGGGAAGCCTTGCCAGAAGTGAGGAGCCAGTAACGTCACATTGGAAGTGCAGGTTCGGTCTCTCTCTTGGTCCATGTGCTACAGCCAAGTGTGGATTATTTGTGATGACTAGTGTAAATGAGTGCGAGTTTTGCTATGTTCTCTGATCAGACACAAAACAGGTGAACATCGCACAGGGAGATTCAATCAGGACATGAGTGGAGATGCAAAGGTAGGTCACTTCGTTTCTGATGACAAGCTATTTTGACAGCGCTTTTTTTTTTTTATTTATTTTCTCTAACTAACAGAAGATATGGCGACAAAGATAAGAATCAGTAGTAATGCAATTAAAGCCTTCAGCAGTGAGAGAGATGTTATTGCCTGGATTAGGAAGATAAAATTGGTCACTGCATTACAAGGGAACGAAAATGTGGAAAGCCTCTTGGTGCTGCACCTTAATGGGTAACACACTGACATTGTACCTCGAAATGGACCAAGCAGACCAACTGAATGTAGAGAAGATTGAGCAGCACCTCAAGGAGGCATTCACTGAGGGATCGTATGCTGCTTTCACCAAACTAGGAAAAGTAAGGTGGATAGGAGAGCAGGTGGACGTGTTTCCAGAGGTTGGCTACACTAGCTAAATTTGCAGGAGAAAACTCAGAAAGGAATGTGTGGCTGACATTCATGAATGGTTTCCTTGATGAAATTTCGGTGAGGATCCAACTGTCTGGCAACAACAAAATGTTATTGAGTGAGCTGATCACACAGGCCTGCATGGTAACACGAGGTGTAGAGTGGAATGTTGTGGCATTAGCAGCGTCAGAAGCCTATAGCATTCGACAACGAACAAGAGAAGAGCCCCCATGAAAAGTCGATTAGTGCTTTAGGTGTCAGGGTCCACACAGGGCAAGGGACTACAAGAAGCTGAAGCCTAAAATGATATGCTACCGATGTAAACGGCCAGGCAACATTGCCAACAACTGCAATCAGAGAAACAGTCAAAGGGAAGTTACAGTGTTGGTAGCTACCCATGGAAGCAAGTAGAGACACTCCTGCAGTTGCTGCCCATAGGGTAGGTTGGGGGAGGAGCTGTCAAGAGCCCTTGTGGACACAAGCTACACAACAACCTTAGTGACCTCTAAAGTGGTTTAAAAGTGGAGCAGGATGAGTAGTATAAGAGCAGTCGATGGCAGAGAGATTAGATGCAGAAGTAGCAGTGAGGTGGAGATAGTGGTACAAGGAATAAAAATAAAGCTGCAACTGATCGTGATCAACCATGTGGTGGATGGAATTGATGTAGTAGTAGGAATGGATGCGATTGGCCACTTAGTGGGCGTTACAGTGAGTGAGTATGGGGTAGCATGGGAATACTATGCGCTGTGAGTGTGCAACAGAGGAACAGGGAGAGCCAATAAAGAAAAATATGCTGTTCAAATCATTCAAGATAAGGATTTATGGGCTGTGTGTGAAGGTCAGCAGAGGATAGTTAAGTGGTACTGGAAAGGAGAGCCTCTGACATTGAAGAACAGAGTGAGCTGCTATCAGCATACCCTGAAAGGGGATACTAGGAGTGTGAAGTGCAAAGACAGATCGAGGAAGGCATATTAATCCCTTGAAAGAGGAGATAAAGAACAGGGCAGTAGTGCAGCCAATAAAGAACACGGTCAGGCTGGTGCTGAACTTTCATGAACTGAATTAACACGTGTCATGCTACACAGGCAGCAAGGTTACAGATGTCTGTAGAGAAATCTTGTGAGAGTGGAGACAAATTGTTGATTCAAAGTTGGCATATCTGCAGCTACATGTAGCTGAGAAACTGGCAGTATCAGCTGGTTACAGGCTGGGGTTCGGGTTGAATTTGGCACCAAAGATCAAGGCCATTCTGGGAAAAATGAAGATGGCCACCAATTCCTACATTGACGATATCTTGATAGATGAGACTGTGGTATCGGCAACAGAGGTCTCAAGCCACCTAAAAAGGGTCGGGTTAACTGCAAAACTGCAGATGGAAGGAGGAGCTGCCCTGAAACTCGGGCTGCGAAGAGATAAGACAGGCACATTGATATTTCAGAGGGGAAATGAAGTCCCAGATCTGGGCACCGGCATGGATAGATGAAAACTTTTCTCAATGTGTGGGATATTGGTGGACCACTATCCAATTGCAGGGTGGCTCCGAACAGCATGCAGCTATGCGGGGAAAGCTGGGGAGACAGGGTAGGAGAGAAGATGGTGACCATGATGCAGGAGATCAGAGTGGGTAAAAGCAGAGAACCCAGTAAGAGGAAGCTGGTATGTATCCAAATTGGAGAACCAGACCATATAGTGTGACACCAGGAACATAAAGCTAGGAGTCATTTTGTAAATAAGGGATATCAAGGACAAGGACCCAGCCTGGCTTAGAAAGAAGGACTGCAACCACATCAAAGTGGCCAAATTGGATGGCGACTTTGAAGGGAGTGAATTTCACTCTGAGATGGGGGCTGCACACTATAGAAATTCATACTGATTTGGCTACTGTACTTGGATGAGTGAGATCAGTGCTTACCAGTGAACAAACAGGGCGGCAGAGATGCTAATAAAGTGCCACCTGGGAAATCTAGGAGAGCTGGCTGCTGAGTTTGGCCTGAAATTGAGTGTGATCTTTTTACCCTCAGAAAGAAATAAGGTGGACATCCTAAACAGGGTGATGAAAGCCTCACAGGAAGCCCCTGAGGATTCAGAAAAGGGGATAGCTGTTGTGTGTCGGCTGAGTGACTCGGAGTTGAGGTGGTTGTATACTATGCATCATATGGGAGTGGATAGGACCCTGCTCCTAGCCAGGAAAGTCAACTCCGACATTACCAGACAGAATGTCTAGAAAGTGGTCAGGAGTTGCAACAGATGTTAGTCTATCGACCCCTGCCCGAGGCACCAAGACGTGCACAAGATGGGTAAGTAAGCTACAGTTTTAATATTCTGAACTGGACACCCTTTCTTATTACGAAGTCAGCAGATGGTCTGCCAGAACACACTTAATTTTCTGATCTGGAGTCAGAATCCAGCTTAACCCCAAAGTCTTCCCATGTCTTAAACTTGGATGCCTTTACTGTATCTATGAAAGTGTATAGCCTGGTGGTAAGGGTGTTGGACTTATGACCATAATGTTGTGGGTTCAATTCCTGAACTGGGTTGTGTGTTGTGTTCTTGGGCAAAACACTTCATTTCAGGTTGCTCCAGCATACTCAACTGAAAATGAATAACAGCAATAGCTGGGAGTTTAACCCTGCGATGGACTGGCGTTCTGTACAGGGAGGAGTATTGTACTCTCAGTCGTTTAATGTCATGGAAACAGAGGCTTCCAATTGTTCGGATGGCATTTTTTAGCTCTTGATTGAACTAAGATCAGCAAATAAAGCATTCTGGCAGACCATCTGCCAACTTCGTAATAAGAAGCCCTCCTCCACACCTGCTGTCAAGAATATGTCTGGTGTTCTCCTCTCTTCAAAGAGGTGCATCCTTGGGAGTGATGACTAATCTCTTATAGGCTAAGGTTAAAGAGCTCAAATGTGGCAAGGCCCTGGGGAAGATGAAATCTGGCCAGAGATGTTAAAAGCCTTAAATAGAGAAGGTATTCACAAGCTGACTTGTGTGTGCCAGGTGGCCTGGATCTCTGGAAAGGCATCTAAGCAATGGCAATCAGGAGTGATAATTCTAATTTTCAAAAAGGGAAACCAGAGAGATTGTTCTAATTACGGAGTGATCTCCTTGTTAAGCCTCCTAGGCAAAGTCTATGCTAAATGTCTGGCAAAGAGATGCAGGAAGATTGAAGAGTTCAAGCTAGCTGATGAACAGTGTGGTTTTAACACCAGAGGCAGCACAGAGGACCAAATATTCACACTGCAGCAGGTCTTCGAGAAATCGTGGGAATATTGCTAAGAAGTATATTCTTGTTTTGACGGCCTTGAAAAGGCAAATGACCGCATTCCTCGGGACCTACTGTGGAAGGTTCTGCAGAAGTATGGTACCGCTGCCCTGATGTCTCGATACGAATGCCCGAGTATTTGTGTTTGGATAAATGGTGCTAAATCCAAACCATTCAATGTGGGAGTCGGACTCCACCAAGGGTACGTACTGTCACCTCTCCTGTTCATTATTTACATGAACAGAATTGACATGCAGAGCCAGGTTGGAAGTGATATCATGACTGGTGGGTGCAAAATCAGTTGGCTGGATTTGCAGATGACATGGTATTAACTCAAGAGAATGTGATCTCTGACTTGCATTTGATAGGTTTGATGCCGAGATCTGCATGGCTGGAATGAAAATCAGAGCTGTGAAAACAGACATTCGTCCACTAAAGGAAGCCTGCACAATGCACTCTACATGTCAATGGAGTTTCACTGAAGCAGGTAGAGATGTTCAAGAATATAGGGGCTGTGTTCACGAGTGATGGAAGGAAGGAGGCTGAATTAAGTGCAGGAGCTGGTACAGTAATGCGCTGACTTCAGCATTCAGTAATCAGAAGAGAGGTAGGTGTAAAAGCCAAACTCACTTTCTTCAATTCAGTATTCGTGCCAACCTTTACCTATGGCCATAAATCTTGAGTAGAAGAAAATGATCGCGAATACAAGCGGCCAAAATGGGGTTCCTCCAAAGGGTCTTCGGAGTAATGTTACTCGATAGAGTGCGTAGCTCGAAGATCATAGAGTTGCTCCAGGTAAAGCCACTACTTCTCTGAACTGAGAGATCACAGTTCTGGGAGAAGAAAAAGAAGGAGGAGGAGGAGCAAAAGAAGAAGAAGAAAGATTATACCAACCACGAACACACGGAAAAGGGGGCTCTATGCAACTAGTAAACTAACTAGTTGGACAACACAATTATCTAATAAAGAACAAATGAAAGTTAATAGAAATAGCTACAAAACAAAAAAAACTGTTCTCGGTCTTCAAAGAGGCCAACAAATTCAAAGCAGAAATCAGATTAACAGATAACTGTGAGGAAAATGAAAACAAACCTCCAGACTGCCATGTTAAAATGATGGCAAGAAAAACCCTTACATGGGCAATACCTGAAAAGGATGTAGACAAGCCAAATACATAAAACTGGCAACAAAGTACTGGACTAAAAGCCGAGACGGAAGGATTTCTAGTTGCAACACAAGATCCCCCCACCCCCACCCTCCCACACACACACACACACACACCAGAAAACACCAGAAGTACATAATGAAGCAGAACATAGTAAGTAAGTGCAGAATATGTGGAGGTGGGTGAGAAACAATTAACCACATTATATCTGGCTGTCCAGTCTTAACCAAAAAGAAATATATCCATAGACATGATAGATTTGGGATTTACATACACAGTAAGTTATGCAAACACTATGAAATACCAACAGAAAAGGTGTCAGGGAATGACAAAGCAACCATACTCTGGGATATACTGATACAAACAAACAGGGAGATCAAAGCCAACCATCTGGATATTATAGTCAAAGGCCACAAAGAAAAAAATGCCTTCAATCCCCACAGACAATATATCTACTAAAGAATTGGAGAAATTATCCAAATATAGAGATCTAGAGATAGAAATAACCCGAATGTAAATGATGAAAACAGAAACAATTCCTATAATAATAAGTACTCTGGGAATGGTAAAAAAAAACACACACAAATATATACAGCTTACAAAAAATAGCACTACTAGGTACTGCACACATATTACGAAAAGTACTCTCAATACAATAGAAACAACACCACCAAAATCCACATTGCACATACATAAGGTGTACAGAACTGTGCTCGGTAATGCAGTAGCAACACATAATAAAAATAGGACTAATAACTTTATTTTTTGTATAGCAAGTGGTTGCTAAGTGAAGTATTAATTAGCCTTAAATCACTCCCTGATCTCATGGGCTCAATATATCATGCAGAATTCTGACAGTGCTTGTGATAGAAATCTGGGCACTGCCTATGAAGTTGGGGCTCCCAAGGCTTTAGATGAAAGACATAAAGCAATTAGAGACCGTGCTTAGCATCCCAAACCTCTAATATTTTGCATAGCTCTAATACCCCTTACAATTGAACTTAACAGAACAAATTACAATTAGAAAATTGTCAACAGAAAAATATGCCATCTAACTTATGTGGATGACCTAAAACTTCTTCTTCTTCTTCGTCCACTTATTACTGAGGGGGTCGTGGGGGAAGAGTCCTCAAACACTCCTCCTTCCAGTGGGTCCTGTCAGAAGCAACCATCTCCAACTGATCTGACTGGATCCCCAACAAGATCAGCCAAGCTCATGAATGCTATCCATGAGCTGGATCTCTTGTAAAATCTTTCCAGCGATTCTTTCCTGAGATAAACACTCTAAACAAGGAGTCCGAACAGGTTCTTCCTTGATGAAGTCACTGCAGCGTTAAATGTAGTCAAGACTGAGTCATATATCCTGATGGGAGATTTCAATGCACTTGTTGGCACTGACTACTTGACATGGAAAGGAGTGATTGGAAGGAATGGTGAACCCAATCTAAATACGAATGGAGAAGCCTTGCTGGACTTCTGTTCTAGCAATAGACTCTCTATTATGAACACCTTCCAGCACAGAGACATCCATAAATATTACATGGTATAAGGGGAATCAATGACAGAGATCAATAATTGATTTTGTTATTGTCTATGATCTCTTAGATTCTGTGATGTATGTTCATGTTAAGAGAGGAGCTGAGCTGTCAACTGATCACAATCTAGTTATCTGTAACTTGAGACTACCTAAAGCCCACAAAACTGACGAGTTCAGGGTAATGGACACGATAAAGTGGGAAACATTGTTGGATAAGGAAGTCAGGTATGCAGATACTATTGCATCCAAATTCAGAGAATTCCCTGAGCAAACTGAGGACATTGAGACAGAGTGGAGATTGTTCAGCTCAGCAGTTTCTGCTTCAGTTGTAAAACGCTGTGGATAAAATAAGCTTGGTGTGGCGCCGCATGGCAGGAGACCCCTTGGTTCAATCAAGGGGTCAAAAATACCATCTGAGCAAAGAAGGACTTTACAAAGCTTGGCTTGGAAATAAGTCCTGCTTCTTGCACTTGCATTACAAGCAGGCACAAAAAATCACAGCAGAGAGAGTAAAGGCGTCCAAAGTTAAGATATGGGAGGACTTAGAGAGTAAGCTGGAATCTGACTTCAGATCAGCAAATAAAGTGTTCTGGCAGACTATCTGCCAATTTCATAATAAGAAGTTTGAGCTTGATAAGTGTGCCAAGTGTTCAAGAAAAGGAAGTTGATAAACTCAAATTTAGTCGAACTGCATGTTGAAACAGTTACAAAAGAACTTGAGCAGGAACAAACTTATAAAGCATGAAAAAGAAGGAACGAATGTTATAAGAGAGTACAAGCAGTTCTGAAATCTGAGCTAAATGCACATAACAAGGTGTTAGCCATAAATTCCTTAGCAGTTCTAGTTGTTAGTTATAGCTTCAATGTGTTGAACTGGAATATCGGTGAAATAAAGAGAATTGACACAAAAATTCATAAGTTGTTAACTTGTAATAAGATGCACTACCCAGAACTCAAAGAGGTAGAAGTTTGACCCAGTTTGAACTGTCTTACAAAACCATCACAATTCAACTGCCAAATATCTTGGAGCAACAAACAACTGGATGCTGAAACTCATTGAAAAATATGAGAAAAGTAAGAAGCTTCATTTGATCTTGAAGGAGAGCAAAAAATTTGCTACTGATCTTATGATTAATATCTAGACTAGACAGATCGAGGGAACTGTGGCAACAGTTGTTGCAAAGTAAGTAAAATTAATGGCTAAGAAAAAAGGTGGGAGCAGAAACCACTGCATGGCAAATATGTGGTCCATAAGCAAACAAGCTGATGTTGGCCAGAAGCACACCTATAAGTGACTATGTAGCTCATGGATAAAGGTAGAGAGTGAAGGCTTCATCTTAATTGTTCCAGATCAAAGTTTATTAATTCAGAACTATCAAGCAAGAAGAGCCTGTTCAGATTGTCCTTGTCAACGCCCATAGCCAATCGCAGGCCATTGTTGCTTACACCTTCCACTAACCCTCTCTGCAAGTGTTGTTTTCTGATCACTTATCGAGTTGTTAAATTGATAAAGTACCATGAGCTCCTGGCAGCATTCTAGATGCCAATAATGATAATAATTTCTTAAGTTGGCAGAAAGCCCCAATTTTCTTAAGGTAGAGATTAAAGCTGGCAAAAACTGGTTTCAGTGTATTACCAATGCTCATTTTATTAAGGCTCTGAGTGAGATAAAAAGCAAAATTCATTCTAGCAAGAGGAGGAGGAAGAGGTAGTGATATTGGTGGTGGTGGAGGTGGTGGTTTCTAACATAGGCACAAAGCCAGAAAATTGGGACAAAGTGATTAATCTAATCCCAGTATTAGACTAGTACTTTCTTTTATCTACTGCAGAAGGATGAAAAGCCTAGTTGACTTTGGTCAGTGGAATTTGCAATCAGATTGGAACAAATGGCACAAGATGCTTTGTTCGATGCTCTGCCGATTTCACTAGTCTACTGCTCAATGATAATAATAGAAACCCTGAATTTATTTAAACAGTCAGTCATTAATTCTGAAATTCTAACACCCATATTTAAAATTATTAGTAGAACAATACATGAGTACCCCACCACCATCAACAACAACAATAACACACAGTTACATGGATACTGATCACTAATCCCCAAACTTCTAAGATCATAAAGGTGCCAGTGGGCATTTTAAACCTTGCAACATTGATTCTTCTTCAGATTTAATCACAGTTGATTTCTTCCAGAGAGCAAAAGAAAGCAAGAGAGAAGAACTGACCCTATAGAGGACTGGCACTTATTTATCAACCCCAAAAGGATCGAAGGTAAAGTTGGTCTTGACAGGAATTGAACTGAGAGCACAAAGAGTTCAAAGAAACAAATACTGCAAATCATTCTATCTGATGCCCTAACAATTCTAACAATTTGTCAACTTACATGGATACAATGACATAAAAATATACAACAACAACAAATAAAACAAAAAATAAATAACTACATAAGAAGGTAGTAAAATAATGTTACTTACTTTGTAGAAGTGCTTCAAACAAAGCAATACTAACAATGCCATTGTTAGGGCTGGGATGATAAACACCCAGATAATGTTGCTAGAATGGTTATACCAAGACATGGAATGTTCAAACCTGACCAGCACCAAAGCAATTACCAATATAGTTGCCACTATAGACACCCACATGACAAATAATGTCAAAACTGCACCAAACAGCTTTGACAAAGACTTCCATGATGATTTACCTACAAAATAAAAAATAAATAAAAACAGAAAAAAGAAGATTGCTTAAAATAATTACAAAGTAGGTTAGAACATCATCAACAGCATCATCATCACCACTATCTTACATGTTTTCCATGCTGTAGGATACCTACAAATGCTATTACAAAAGGTTGCCGAAAGAGGAAAATGCAGGGGGCAGTGAAGGCCTACCCCAATTAGCCCCAATTGAGAGAGTAGCCATCAAAATTGACAGTAGAGTGGTAGATAAAATAATTAAGGATATGAAGATAGGGAAGACAGCTGACCAAGAAATAATAGCTAAGATGATTAAAATATTCAGTGGAGTAGGACAGAGGCTAATCACTCGCATAGTCAATCAGGAAGAACAGGAAGATGTTATATCCAATGACTGGCATAGAAGCATGATTGTCAACAGCTACAAGGTACAAAAGAAGCAATTACAGAGACATGAAACTGTTGAACCAGGCTGTTATCCTCTTAGCATTCATTAACTTGAAACAGGCCTTTGATAGAATCCCAAGATCTGTATTTTGGTAGTTGCTGAGGACGTTAGGGATAGATGAGTGGCTTGTGAGGGCTGTACAAGGCATATACAGAGATGCTGTCAATAAGGTGAGAGTTAGAAATGAATTCAGAATACAGGTAGAGCTGTTCTCGGCCTCCTCTTCTATATTATAAACCTCCCAGCTGAAACAGAAGAATTCATGACTGATTGTCTGTAAGAACTCCAGTATGCTGATAATCTAGCTCTTGTAGCTAAATCTGTAGAAGAATTAGAAAAGTTCCAGATATAGAAGGAAAATCTGGAATCAAAATGTCTTAAAGTAAACCAAGCAAAAACTAAATTTTTAGTTAGTACCAGAGAGGCAAGGACTCTGCTACCATCAAGAAAATGGTCATGCTCAATATGCAGAAAAGGAGAAGGTAAAGAATGACATATGGTGTACCCAATGTGTATAATGGTTGCACAAGAGGTGTCGTAAGATCATAGGTAGGCTGACAGAGCAGGTTGACTTCATATGTGACAGATGCACAAGTATAGTCAACAGTAAAGTTCCTCATGAAATTATTTCCTCAAATGCTCAGAAGGTTCACTAGAAGTAATAGGTAGCTTTTGTTATCTGAATGACCTCATTAAAAGTAGAGATGGATGTACCAAATTGTTGTGACCAGAGTGAGAACTGGATGAAAGAAGTTTAAGGAGTTGTTACCTTTGCTGGCAACAAAAAGCTTTTCTATCTGAGTGAAAAGCAGATTGTATGACGCTTTCATTCAAAATACAGATTTGTGATGGTCAGGAAGAAATGCAGTGTGCATGTTTTGCTGGATGTGTAATGTTAGAGTGCATGAATGACGGAGCTCAAGTGAACTGAGAGAAAAGCTGAATATAAGAGGAATCATATGTAATGTGCAAGAAAGATGGTTGTACTGGTACAGACTGTATAAAGAAATGCTGAGAGCTTGAAGTGGATGAAATCTGTGGAAGAGGGAAACCAAGAATGACATGAAACAAAGTGGTGAAGACTAACCTCAAGAAACTATACCTTACAAAGGAGATAAGACAGGATTGCAATGATTAGCAACTCACTATGCTGGAAAAGATCTATTCACCAGTAAAAGCACAGTGACATGAACACCAAATTAAAAGTGGCAGTGATAGAGGCTAGGACTTACTCATAACCCTCTCCTCTATGACCCTGCTATGATACCTACTACAACATGCTGACTGAATAACAGAGGACAGAGGGCATCTGATTAGCCCATATCCAACTCCTTCACCATATCCCATTACTTACCATTTGGATTGGCAGTATCAGTAGAGGGACGGACGTGCCATGCTTTCCAGCATAGTTACGTCCCTTTACGATCTGAGTTCAAATCCCGCCGAGGTTGACTTTGCCTTTCATCCTTACGGGGTCGATAAAATAAAGTACCAGTAATGCACTGGGTATTTGCTGGCCTTGTGCCTAAAGTAGAAACAATTATCTCTATAACACCCATTATCACTACCACAAACTCTCTCTGCAACAAAATGGATTCTGCTAAAGGCATCCAAGAATCAAGTGGTGGTACTAAATTGGGCATTAGATTAAGTAGGCCAGTGCAGGACATGATATCAGAAATCAACGAGTCAGAACAATTATCACCAGTCCACTTCTCTAAACTGGTCCTTCACTTATGGACCACAGAAGGATGAAAAGCAAAGTTGACCTCGATAGGATTTGAACTCAAAATACAAGGAGCCTGAATAAGAACCACAAGGCATTTTGTCTTATGTTTTAAGAACTATACTGATACACAGATATACAATAATGTTAAGCCAAATAAGCTTTTGTTGCCATTATATCAAAATAACATTATTTTCTTTTAAAATAAAGTACCAGTAATGCACTGGGTAATTGCTGGCCTTGTGCCTAAAGTAGAAACAATACTGATACACAGATATACAATAATGTTAAGCCAAATAAGCTTTTGTTGCCATTATATCAAAATAACATTATTTTCTTTTAAAATAAAGTACCAGTAATGCACTGGGTAATTGCTGGCCTTGTGCCTAAAGTAGAAACAATACTGATACACAGATATACAATAATGTTAAGCCAAATAAGCTTTTGTTGCCATTATATCAAAATAACATTATTTTCTTTTAAAATAAAGTACCAGTAATGCACTGGGTAATTGCTGGCCTTGTGCCTAAAGTAGAAACAATTATTTTCTTTTAAAAAGAACCTGTATTTAAATTTATTGTTATAATAATTCTTTAACAAAATGTATTTCTCACAGAGCCAAAATAATTATCACAAGGCTAATGCACTAACACTCATGCCAATTTGCTGCCAAATAATAGATAAATAAGATAATTGTTTCTAATTTTGCCACAAGGCCAGCAATTTGAAGGGAAGGAGAAAGTCAATTAAATCGATCCCAGTGCATTACTGATGCTTTATTTTATCAACCCTGGAAGGATAAAAGGCAAAGCTAACCTCGGTGGGATTTGAACTCAGCATATAGAAAGCCATAACTAAATAGCATTTTGTCCATACTCTGCCAATCCAGCATCCCGTAAGTAAATAAGACAATCAAAGTGAGTAAGTTTTACAAGGTTCAAATTTAATTACCAAGTTTCTTATGAAATACACTGTATATGAATTAATTAAAGGTGAATTTGGAAAGATTTACTAAAATTAATAATTACTTTGTTAAGATGATAATTTATAACATAACTTAACAAATGGTTCTCATATCAAAATATGTAGGAACATTTTTATTTAAATAAGAATTCTTTAAAATGGTTGGGTTTATTTCATAGAACCAGAGACAGTTTTAAGTGTGTTGGTATCAGTTTTAAGTGGATTAAAGGTACACAAGAGCAAGGTGAGTTGGTATCAAAAGAGTTAAAGAAAAAAGAAAATATCTCACCTTTAGAATTGTTTCCAAAATGTAGGTGACGTTTAGTAATAAGTAACAAACTACACACGACAATCACAATGTTCAAGATGGCTGCTATACGTTTAGGGTATACAAACATATAAAAACCGACAACATCATAGAATACCATGTTGCCATGACGATCGGCCCCTGGATTGGCCAGTTTTGGGGTAGATGCAATTGTTTCCAACAGATTTTTCAAGTTTTCTCCTTTGAAAATAACAACAAAGATGTCACTGTAGATTTCAGTTTATATACACATACACACACACATATATATAT
>OZ024740.1:248987949-249070449 GCA_964016885.1 Eledone cirrhosa | reverse complement strand
AAAATGAAAAACAATGGTTATCATGTAATGAAAGACCAGTACCAACACCAAAACCAGAACTCCATCTACAAAAATCCTTGCTCTGTGTTTGGTGGAACATGAAAGGTATCATCCATTACGAGCTACAGGAACATGGAAGAACCATCAATGCAGATGTCTATTGCCAACAACTTAATCGTGTAAATGAAAAATTACATTTACAGTGACCTGCTCTGGTAAACAGAAAAAGTGTTATTCTCCAACATAATGATGCATGTCCACACTGCAAAACAAACCCAAGAAATGATAAGATCATTAGGATGGGAAGTGTTTCCACATCCTTCAGAAACAGAGAGGAAGATGAAAACAGCTTTTCAGACTTTTTTTCAGGAAAAGAAATAGGTTTCTTTAAACGTGGGATCAAAAAGTTGCCTTCCTGTTGAGCTGTAGTTGTTGAAAACAATGGTGATTACATTCTTGATTAAAATTACCTTCAGAACACCCTAACATATGCATATTTATGTATTTGTTCTGCAAGATTCTTGATGTGAAATCGTGTGTTGAAACCAATATCGTTATATTTGGGGATGGTCATGCTGCCAATACTGCCAATAGAAAGAAACCATATAATTTTCACTTTCGCTTTATATTTATTCTTTGTTATTCATTTGTTTATCAAAAGTTCTTTCAACACATACTACACTTTATCCACCACATGCAGTTCTCTGGTTATATCCAAAGCGACAGGATCAGGGTGTACAAAGAAGCCATGGCTAAATTCAAAACCATTATGGAGAATGATACGAATGGTATTTGCCCACTATACAGGAGCAAATCATGGAATAGCAGCTCAAGGTATGACAGACAGTCAAAAATACCAGAGTGTCATGTTGTTGATGCTACTCCCAGAGGCAAACTAGTGTATCATTTTAGAAGAACCTTAGAAAAAATGAATCTTAGGATTAAAGTAGTAGAAAAGCCAGGAGCTACCATAAAATCACATTTCAGTAGGATATATCCCTTTCGGAAAAATGCCCAGTATTGATAGAAACTGTATAGTCTGTAAGATGAGCCCACAGATAAACTTTAAAACTAGAAATGTAGTCGATAGGAATGATGCAGAAATAAGATGACATACATAGGAGAGAGGTTAAAGGAACACGGGTGAGAACTTAAGGGGAAAAGCTCATCAGTATTATACCAACATGGCAAACTAGAACACAAGGGCTCAATAGACAACAGCAATAAAGATCCTATCCACACAGAACTGATGCAACACTTAGACAAATTACGGAGGCCACACACATAATAGAAGATAGTCCTAGACTGAACAGAAAACACAATTGGAATAGTAACTACCTGCAACTTAATGACTGGAGACAGAATAAAAACACAAACAGCAAACCAACACACACATAAAACATATGTAGACATGAGAAACACATACACACACAGAGACAAAGATGCTAACACATGCACAGACACAAAACACAAAAAACACACCACAAAACGAACAAAAAAAAGATGTAGTAGAAGTTTAAGACCAGAAAAAGAGGAGGCACAAAACAGATTATCATTGAGGAGGTCACAGAATGTGTGATGAAAGAACTTTGATAAAGAAATGAATAACAAACAATAAAGATACCGTGAAAGTGAAAATTATATGGTGCATGTGATTCATTCTATTGGCAATATTGGCAACATACCCAAGTGCAAGAAACTAGATGGAGAGGAGAGTCAGCTAGACTCCTGACAAGCAAAAAATGCTATAAATTTTTTTAGGTGGGAAATGACTATGGCCTGGGTGGAGCAGGTATTCTATTAGTTAACAATTGGGTAGATAAGACAATCTCTGTGAACAGATTGAACATAAAAATCATTAAACTCAGACTAGTCCTGAATAGAGCAATAGCTATAATTATATCCACATACACACCCCAATCTGGGTGGTAAGACAAACTCAAGGATAGGGTTTGAGTCCCTAATACACATTACCACTCTAACAAATGACAATGACTTCCTACTCATTGCAGGGGATTTTAACAGACACGTTGGGAAACACAGTGATGGCTTCTACAGAGATTTTGGAGGCTACGGGTTTGTCACAAGAAATGAAGGTTACAGGCTTCTAGAATTCTGCGACGCCAAAGACTTGTCGATATGTAACACAAACATAAAAAATCCCAACAACCACCTGATCACTTATAGATCCATGGAGCATACTAGTCAGATAGATTTTATTCTTATCAGAGGATGAGCACAGGAAGTTCCTAAAAAAATAAGCTACTAAGAGCAACAGACGAGATCTGGGTGGAGCAAGACTACAGGGAGGAGAGTGACTTGGTGGTGGAACAATAAGGTAGATGAGACAATTAAGGCCAAGAGATAGGCATGGAAACAATGGAAGAAGGGGGAAACAGGGTACACTACATAGAGACCAGGAGGGAAGCTAGACGACAAGTATATTTAGCAAGAAGGGAAGCAGAAGATAAAAAATTCAAGTATGTTTCGCAGCATGAGGACCAGAAACAGAAGGTGTTCAGGATTGCGAGGCAGTGCATTAGAGAAAATTGCAATGTCATTAGTGAGAAGTGTGTCCTGGATGATAAATATGCACTTGCCCTCACAGGTGCGAGAAGACAGCTGCATGGAAAAGCTATTATGAAAAATTACTGAATAAGGAGGACGCATGGGAGAAAGAGACTCTACTCCAAACGGACCCCATAGAGGGCCCAGCGGTACAATTCAGCAGCAGTGTAGTAAGGCAATTAAGGATATGAAGACTGGGAAAGCAGCTGTTCCATCAGGAATAGTTGCTGAGATGCTGAAAGCATCTGGGTCAGTAGGTCACACCATAAGCATACGTTTTGCAAACCAAGTAATACTAGATGGCGTCATACCAAATGATTGGCGCAGAAACATCATTGTCAACTGCTACAAGGGTAAAGGAGATGCACTAGATAGAGGAAAATATAGAGGCATCAAACTGATGGACCAGGTAATGAAAGTAACTGAAAGAGTTATAGCACAGTTGATTAGAGAAAGGGCAAATCTGGATGAGATGCAGTTTGGATTTGTACCAGGCAAAAGCACCACTGATGCGCTCTTCCTTGTGAGGCAGTTACAGGAAAAGTACCTATCTAAGAGTAAGCCGCTCTACCTGGCATTTGTTGATCTGGAGAAAGCTTTTGACAGCGTACCCAGTGTCATAATCTGGTGGGCTCTTAGAAAACTAGGAGTAGATGAGTGGCTTGTGAAGGCTGTACAAGCCATGTATAGGGGAGCAGTCAACAAAGTTAGGATCAACAATGACTATAACAAGGAATTTAGCATGCAGGCTGGTGTCCACTAAGTCTCTTCTTAGCCTTCTCCTGTTTATTATCGTATTGCAGATATAACAGAGGAGTTTAAGACGGGCTGCCCATGGGAACTCTTGTATGTGGATGATCTCACATTCCTAGCAGAATATATGGTGGAACTAGAGAAGAAATTCCAAACATGGAAGCAAGGCCTAGAAACAAGGGGTCTTAAAGTCAACCTGACAAAGACTAAGGTCCTAGTAAGTAGAAGAGAAAACAGAACCCTGATCCCCTTGTGGAAATGGCCTTGCTCAGTGTGTAGAAAAGGTGTAGATAGAAATTCAATCCTCTGTCCCAAATACAAACTGTAGGTACACAAGAGATGTAGTGGGATCTCAGGAAGTTTAGCTAAGAATGTAGGTTTATATGTAGCAGTTGCACCGGGACAGTAAGCAGCAAACGACCACAGGAATGAAGCGCTATCAAATTCCAGGAAGGTTCGGTAGAAGTAGTAGACAGCTTCTGCTACCTCAGTGACCAAATCAGCAGTAGAGGTGGGTGTTCTGAAAGTACAGTAGTCACAGTAAGAACAGGATGGAAAAAGTTCAGGGAACTACTAACACTGCTAGCTACAAAAGGCTTTTTCTTCAAATTGAAAAGCAGACTGCATGATGCATGCATATGAACAGCAATGTTGCATGGTAGTGAGGCCTGGGCACACTGTGTGCAGAAGACTTCTGTAGATTGGAAAGAAATGAAGCTTGCATGCTCCGATGGATGTGTAATAGTAATATAGGTGAACGGCAAAGCACAAACAAACTGAGAGAGAAACTAGGCATAAGAGGAATCAAATGCTGTGTGCAAGAGAGGAGATTACATTGGTGTTGTGGTGAACACCCCTTTGGGATTAAAGAAATGGACTCGGCGGTCTGTTATAAATAAGCAACGCATCTCATTGTCAGCAGTTCAGTTGGAGTCTCACTTGAAATTCTCAGGTTATGTAGTCGGAAGTTACGCCTGAGATAAAATTTTTAGTACCCCTACATCGTAGAAAATATAACCAGTCCAAACGGTTATAAAAGTGATGACAAGGTATTCGAAGCTTGTGCTGGACTGTGGACTCTTTTTGCATGAAACCAAAGAAAACATAAAATCCTTAGCATGGAGGATTTGTTAGCCCAACAGCAACTCAATTGGAGAATTTGTGTACAAACCAGACGGTGTTACCTTCGCAGCATATTTCAAAAGATATGAAGAAATCTTCAAGGAAGAATGTCGTGGTTGAAATGACAAAAAGAAAGTATGACTACTATTAAGGAAGCGATCCCCTGCCGAACATGAAAAGTATTGTAATTTTATTCTGCCAAAGAAGCCAGGTGAGATTTGTTTCGATGAAACAATTGAAATCTTATCGGAAATTTTCAGTGAAAAAAGTTCACTGGTCAATACTCGCTGGCAGTGTTTAAATTTGGTGAAAAAAGATGAAGATTTCGTCACCTTTGCTGGGGTTGTAGATAGAGAATGTGAAATGTTCAAATTAAATGAATTAACCCCAGATATGTTCAAATGTCTAATTTTTGTACAAGGGCTGACTGCTAACAATGATGCAGAAATACATTCCCGGATATTAACAAAGTTAGAACAAGACCAAAAATGATCACTGCAAACAGTGGCAGACGAATGCCAGAGGATTGTAAACTTAAGGCATGATACAGAAAAAATTGAAGATAGAGATTGTTCATAAATCCATTCGGTTCGACCTAGAATGGATTAGAAAAAAGAAAAACAACAATTGTAAAAACCCAATCCATGCTAAGGGTACAGAGGCTTACATTTTAAAAATGACTGCCCTTACAAAAATTCAAAATGTTATGAGTGTAGAAAAGTTGGACATAAAAGCTTGCATTGTAGAGAGAAACAAAAGAGAAAAAGGTCGAACAGTAAAAATTCTGTCAACAAGGTCATATCAACAAAAATCTAAGCGAGGCTCAGAAAAGAAAATTTGCGCTTGTCAAGTTACAATTGGATAGGAGCAGTGATATCACAATAATTAATGAGGAAACGTGGAGAAAAATTGGGAAGCCCAGGTTAAAAGTAACTTCAAAAATCACACGTGATGTCTCAGGAAAAAAGTTGCATTTAAAGGCGAAATGACAAATAATGTGTCATTTCGTGGTAAAACCTTAAAAGCAAAAGTTTTTGTGCTCAATAACACAACAAATTTATTTGAAACAGACTGAATGGAATCATTTGATTTGTGGAACCTCCCCATAAACTTTTTTTGTGAAAAAGTGAATGCTTTTTTACTCCAGCACAAATATGGCATCGGAAATTTAAAAAAAAGAATTACAAAAGGGTTTTCCCGAAGTATTTTTGGAAAAGCTAGGACTTTGCACCAAAACAAAGGCAAAGTTCCGAGTAAAGGAATATGCTATACTGGTGTTAAAACCAAAATGGAGTGTACCTTTCGCAGTGTTGAAATAAGTTAATGAAGAATCGGATAGACTTGAAAAGCTAGGGGTTATTGAAAAAAATTGATTATGCTGAATGGGCATCCCAATAGTTTATGTCAAGGAAAAAAAAAACCCTCTCCCATTCAAAGGAGGTAGATCCCTCATCTGGGACGCCACCTGCTGCGACACATTCTCTGCCTCCAGCTTAGTCACTTCGGCCACAAACCCCTGCATCACAGCCCACCTCACAGAAGAATGTAAAATAAACAAATACCGGGGTTTGTCCGGCCACTTCCTCTTCACACCGGTCACCGTCAGGACACTCAGGTGTACTTGAACACCATACTGCCGAGCTCCTCCGCAAAATTGGAACATCGGCGGTCCATCTGAGGTGGCTGTTGCAGCGGGTGTCACTGGCCATCGCCCGCGAGAATGCTTTTGCCGTCTTGTCCGCAGCGCTTCTGCCGCCTTGCCTTAGGCCCAAATCCCAATCCCCCTTCCCCTTCACATTCTCTTTCTTGTTTCTCTATATTTCTTTATTCTTTCTTTCCTTTTGTTTCCTTTTTTTTTTTTTACTATTGCCGTTATTATAGTTGTCATTATTATCATCCTTACCTAAGGGCGGTGGATTGGCAGTATCGGTAGAGGGTCGGACATCATGCTTTGCAGCAAAGAGTTACAGCCCTTTATGGTCTGAGTTCAAATCCCGCCGAGGTTAACTTTGCCTTTCATCCTTACGAGGTCGATGAAATAAAGTACCAGTAATGCACTGGGATAATTGCTGGCCTTGTGCCAAAAGTAGAAATAATTATTATCATCCTTATGTAGGGGCGGTGGATTGGCAGTATTGGTAGAGGGTCGGACCCCATGCTTTGACGCATAGAGTTATGGGCCTTTTCATTCTGAGTTCAAATCCCGCCAAGGTTAATTTTGCCTTTCATCCTTACAGGGTCGATAAAATAAAGCACCAGTAATGCTCTGGGTAATTGCTGGCCTTGTGCCAAAAAGTAGAAACAATTATTATTATTATTATTGTTACTGTAAATACTATCATTTTTAAATAAATATGTTTCACAAATTGGCCAGAGATGTGTAAATGTAGAAGACCGGTAACAGTGAATTTTCTACACAAACTTTTTGCAAGGTTTGGTGTCCCTGACACCAGAGTCTCTGATAACGGTATCCAATTGACTGCAAGTGAATTCAAGAATTTTGCCAAGATGTTCACAATTGACCATATCACTACTCCTCCGTATCACCCAAGATTGAACAGACAAGCTGAACGCTTTGTGGACATTAAAAAAACATTAAAAAATCTAACAATGAGGAAGTGGGGGAGATATTGTTACAACAATTCCTGGGGGTTTACTGAGTAATGCCAAACCCTCATACTGTTTCAAGCATGTCACCGGCTGAACTGATGTTTGCCAGAAAAATTAGGTCAGTTTTTGATAAACTATTTCCGGGACGTAAAATAAAGACCTGGAGAAACACCAATATTACATTCAAATATTTCAAACTTGGTATGGACATGTGATGCATATGAAAGATGGCAGCTGCATAAAAAGATGCAGAGCGCTCAAAGTCAATGGAAGCCTTGAAGTGGGGAAACACAGGAAAACTTGGAATGAGTTGATAAAAGCTGACCATACCCAATTGCACCTCTCAAAGGCGATGACACAGGACCAAAATATCTGGTGTTACACAGTGATATAGAAGACCTAACTTCCCATGGGCACAGGCCAAAGCTGAAGCATATATACACTATACACCACCCCACCTTACTCCAACCTCCTATATATCTCCCATGAGGACAGGCTGAAATGTACATCCAGAGAAGCCCCTCCCCCAGCCCACACCGTAAAGTGGTCATGTAGATATCACGACAAAAAGGACCCAGTCCAAACTGTAAAGTGGTCATGTAGGTGTCACGACAAAAAGGACCCAGCCCACACTGTAAAGTGGTCATGTAGATATCACGACAAAAAACACCCAGTCCAAACTGTAAAGTGGTCATGTAGGTGTCACGACAAAAAGCACCCAATACTGTAAATGAGGTTGGCATTACGAAGGGCATACAGCTGTAGAAACCGAGCCAAAATTAGTTCTGTATGAGCAAGACAGGGTCACCTGACCCGGCATTGCTCACAACAGGACAACTTGTCTAACCCATGCTAGCATAGAAAAACGGATGTTAAACAGTGATGATGATGATGTCTCTCACTCTGTCTATTCCACAGATTCTCTTTCATGATACTCTCATCCACTCCACCCATTACCGCCTTTCTTCAACACCTGCTTCACTCCTCTCTAACACATATTAGTTTGTCTCCCCCATTACATGCTCACAATCCATGTCTTCTCAACCTTTTCTTTTTCAACCCTATATGGACTCTATAGCAGTTAGTTCCCTTGATTTTCTCATACCCTTTATTTTTTTCATAGACTATTTCTAGCCTCAACCACTCAAACACTCCCTCCAGTGGCTTCTGTGAGAAGCAACCGTCTCCATATGCATCCCTAAGCATGACCGGCCAAGCTCATGGATGTTATCCAACCATCTTCCTCAGGATCTACTACCGGGTCTTCTACCTGTTGGTTTCACCAGTAAAATCTGTCCAGCGATTCTTTCCTGAGACATTCTAACCACATATCTATAGTATCAGACCTGTGATCTCTCATTTCAGAGGAGTAGCGGCTCTACCTGGAGTGACTCTCTGATTTCTGAGCTATGCACTTTATTGAGTAACGTTACTTCAAAGAGCCTTTGGGGGAACCCCATTTCAGCCACTTATAATCGTGATCGTATTCTTTCAGTCATTCATGACCATAGGTAAGGGTTGGCATAAAAACTGATTTAAAGACAGCGAGTTTAGCTTTTACATCTACCTCCTTTCTTTTGATTACTGAATACTGAAGCTGGCGCATTACTCCACCAGCTTTTGCAATTTTTACACTTAATTCAGCCTCCTGCCTTCCATCACTTGGATCGCTATTCACATGTAGTGTGCACTGCACAGGCTTCCTTTAAATTATTCTCAATTTTAAATACATATTTATTTACATAAAATACAAAACCAATATCCCTCATAACTCATTTGAACAAATATCTATAACATGATATACCCATCTATTTATTTATTTATTTATTTATCTACTTATAAACGAATGAAAAATATTATATTATAAACAAATTTTAAACAATTAATATAAATACACATAATATTAAGATATATATTTACATATAAACATACGTAATTGTCCGAATATATTTCCCTCAAATTAACATTATAAGAGTTTTTTTATTCATCTTCGGTTTTTTCCTTCTTCTCTCTCTCTCTCTCACTATTTTGTCCTTCTTCTCTTCTCTCTTCTTTCTCTCCATAGTCGTTTAAATAAACGGTTGTTTTTCAATTATTTACATATTCACCCATAAGTTTGTAAAATCCATAATACATTTCCACTATCCAGAGAATATCCAACTGATAAGGTATGATTTTCCTGGGTATGTCTCTATTTATAAAACAAATTTTGTATTTTATCTGAAGAAAGCGTACCAAAGTCTTTTGGTACCCTTGAAATATATATAATAAAATAAATATGGTTTTATAAATATAGTTTCCATTTGCCATCACTGACGCTGATAAGAAGGTAGCTTGGAAGTGTCACTACGAAAGGCTACTAAATGAGGAGAATAATTGGGAGAAAGACAGTCTCCCCCACATCGACCCAATAGAGGGACCAGCAGTGTTAGTCGAAGGTAGTATAATAAGTAAGGCAATCAAAGATATGAAGACGGGTAAGGCAGCTGGGCCTTCGGAAATAGTTGCTGAGATGCATCTTCAAACTCTCACCAACTTTTCTGTAAAGTTATGTGGGTACCACTGTCCAAACTAAAGAGGTTGTGTAGGTGTCACGACAAAAAGCACCCAGTCCACGCTGTAAAGTGGTCGTGTAGGAGACACGGTAAAAAGGCCCCCAGTCCACACTGTAAATGTGGTTGGTGTTAGGAAGGGCATCCAGCCATAGAAAACCTCCAGATACAGTCCTGTACGAGCGAGACACAGTCACCCAATCAATCTTGTTTCAAGTGGGTACAATTCCCATCTAACCCATGCTAGTGTGGAAGATAGACGTTAAACAATGATGATGATGATGAATATGCAAATCACTGTATATTCCAAAAAATATCATATATTTTCACTAGCTCTGACAGTTGGTAGTTAAACAGTATACAGTACTGATGAAGGATAATAACCCAGAAACATTAGTGTTTGCCGTTCTGTTTATATGCCAACACAATAGCAAGACTGATGGGGTCATTCTACTGACATGGCTTAAGAGGCTGTTTGCATAATTGCAAAATGAATCGAATATCTATATACTACTAAAACTCTATGATTGCTTGCTTGCTTGTCTGTAATGTAATACAGCCAAAAGGGCGCATAATGGGAAAATACTTTGAAAAGAGGTTGACCCTGAAATGGGAATACAAATTGAATAAAAGAGGTTTCACATAAATTGGAGCACGGCTTCCCGAGATATGGGGATTTTCCAGGTAACTTCATAAACACAGAGAGAAAAAGATAGAGAGAAAGAGATAGTGGTTGTGAGAGAGTAGATTGCATGAGAAATAGAGCTGGTGGTGTTGTTGTGTGTATATTAGGCATATTCCTAAAGTACACTTTTGTTAAAAAAATAAATGAGCATGCCATTTTCAGATGAACTTTTACTAGAAAATACTTGTGAGCATGTTAAAAAATATTAGAATTTTAAAAAACTCTTGCACAAGGTAGATTCTTTAACATTGATTAACTAATATAGAATTGCATATACAATATACGTGTGTATGTAATAAAAATATAGTGTGCAATTTAACAATTTATAAAATATAGTATTCTTCTTCAAATTGTTTAATGGATCAACTTTATTGCTTGTTCATCACTTATTTGTCAGTTTAATCTGTTCATAAAATTCATAAATAGAATAAATTAAAATTTGCGAGGTATATTTATTAATAGATTTTAATATTTATAATTATATTATATTAATATTATAAATTTCTGATGTATAAAATTCCAGTTGCTAAAGAGGAAAGTAAAAAGATTTGGGCACAAAATATTTGTCATTTTGAGAAGAGAAAGAAATCTAGGAAAACGAAAGAGATTAAATTTGGCTTAACTAAAAATTAAAATAAATTTTTTATTGTCATAATTTATTGTTTTAGGTATTTATTTTATGGGACTGGTTAATTACCAAAAAATTAAAAATATAATTTAGAATGTGCAAGAATTTTTTTCAAAATTTACAAAAAAACTACTGTAATTCTTTCTTTATGACAAAAACCTCATTAGAAAATAGCATGCTCATATGGGGCTGTAAAAAAGTCATATGCTTAGTGTATATATATATGTGAGTGTGTGTATGTATATATATCATCATCATCATCATCATCTTCGTTTAATGTCCATTTTCCACGCTAGCATGGGTTAGACGGGAGTTGTCCCACTTGAGGCAAGGCTGGTCGGGTGACCGTGTCTCGCTCATATAGGACGATCTGGCAGGTTTTCTACGGCTGGATACCCTTCCTAACACCAACCACATTTACAGCGTGGAACTGGGAACTTTTTACCGTGTTACCTACACGGCCACATTACAGCGTGGACTGTGTGTTTTTTGTCGTGACACCTACACGATTTCGATCTCATTATCTCGTGCTGTTGGTGGGAGTGGGAGAATAGGGTAAGGGTAGTGAATTGGGGTGTATATTTGGTTAAGAGGTGCCTACTGACTGTAGGTTTCGCTTTGTACATAGGCAAGGCGGGTCTTCTGTATTACTGCGTAGCGCCAAAGATCTCGGTCCAGAGACATTGTCTTAGAGAGATGAGTGTAAGGTTGGAATTTATCAGATCATCCCAGGTTTTTCTGGGTCTACCTACTCCGTAACTACCATCAATTTTGATCGCCCTGCACTTTTTTATGCAGCTGTCGTCTTTCATGCGCATCATGTGACCATACCAACGTAGTCTTCTCTCAAGTAAACAGCATCTGATCCCTCTTATTCCTAATTTCTCACTTAGTTCATTTATGCTTTGCCATTCACGTATATTACTATTACACATCCAGAGGAGCATGCATGCTTCGTTCCTCTCCAGTCTGCGTAGATCCTCTGCACATAATTCCCATGTCTCACTGCCATGTAGCATTGATGTTCGTATACAGGTATCATACAATCTGCCTTTCATTTTTAGAGAAACCTTTTGTGGCCAACAGCGGTATAAGCTCTCTGAACTTTTTCCATCCCATTCTGACTCTGTCTACTGTACTTTCAGAGCACCCTCCACCACTGCTGATTTTGTCACCCAGGTAACGGAAAGTGTCTACTATTTCTATAGAACCATCTGGGCAATAGGAGCTAGTATCCTGTGGACACTTGCTACTTATTGCACCTGAGCATTGGCCACATATAAAGTCTACGTTCTTAGATAGTTTACCTGTGATCCCACTACATCTTTTATGTACCCATACTTTGCATTTGGGACATAAAATGGAATTTCTGCCCACTCCTTTCCTACACACTGAGCATGGCCATATCTCTTTCTACAAACTAGAACTTTAGTCTTAGACAAGTTAACTTTAAGGCCTTTTGATTCTAGGCCATGCTTCCATGTTTCGAATTTCTTCTCTAGTTCAACCATTGATTCAGCTATGAGCGTTAGATCATCTGCGTATAGGAGTTCCCATGGGCAGCCGGTCTTGAACTCCTCTGTTATAGCCTGAAGGGCAATAATAAATAAGAGGGGGCTAAGGACAGAGCCTTGATGAACGCCAACTTTTACACTAAATTCTTCACAATATTCATTGTTAATTCTAACCTTACTGACTGTTTCATTATACATAGCTTGTATAGCTCTCACAAGCCATTCATCTACACCTAGTTTTCTAAGAGCCCACTAGATAATGGAGCGGGGGACTCTGTCAAAAGCTTTCTCCAGGTCTACAAAAGCTAAGTAGAGGGGTTTACTTTTAGCTAGGTACTTCTCTTGTAGTTATCGTACAAGGAAAAGAGCGTCTGTGGTACTTTTACCTGACACAAACCCAAACTGCATTTCGTCTAGATCAATTCGCTCTCTGATTAGTTGCGCTATAACTCTTTTTGTGACCTTCATGACCTGGTCAACTAACTTAATGCCTCTATAGTTTCCCCTATCTAGAGCATCCCCTTTACCCTTGTAGCAGTTAATGATGATGCTGCTGCTACGCCAGTCTTTCGGTATGACCCCATTCTGTATTACTTGGTTAATTATACTGGTGACCATAGTGTGTCCCACCATACCAGATGCCCTCAACATCTCAGCAACTATCTCCGAAGGCCCAACTGCCTTGCTTGTCTTCATATCTTTGATTGCCTAACTTATTATACTACCTTTAACTTGCACCGCTGGTCCTTCTATTGGATCGATTTGGAGCAGACTATCTTTTTCCCATTTATTCTCCTCATTTAATAGTCTCTCGTAGTGACACTTCCAGGCTATCTTCTTATCAGTATCAGTGAGCGCAAGTACACCATTATCATTATGGACACACTTCTCCCCCGACAATATCATGGTTTTCCTTGACACATTGTCTAGCAATCCTGAACACCTCACGTTTTTGGTCCTCACATTGTAGAACATGCTTGAACTTTCTATCCTCTGCTACCCTTTTTGCAAGCTAGCTTCTCTCCTGGCCACTTGATAGTGCTCTCTACTTCCCCCATCCTGCCATACTTTCCAAGCCTGCTTTTTGGCCTTGATTGTCTCTTCCACCTTACTGTTACACCACCAAGTTACTCTCCTCCTGCTAATAGGTCTGCTCCAGCCACAGATTTCATCTGTTGCTTTCAGCAGTTCACTTTCAAGAATTGCCACTGTTCCTCTATATCGCACGTCTCTAATTGCTCTTCCTTATTGTCAAAGGCATCAAGTAATAAGCTTTTAAATTTGTCACTGGCTATGAGGTCCTTCAACTTCCATATTCTTCTCTTCAAGGTAGGCCTCCTCTGTCGTCGAGTACGTCTATTCTTGACTATGCGGTCACTAACTACTAGGCTATGTTGGGAGGCGCATTCTTCACGGGGGAGGGATTTAGTGTTTACAACAGACATTTTGTCCCGTCTTCTAGTAAGGATATAATCTATCTGGCTGGCGTGTTCCCCTGATCTATAGGTGATCAAGTGGTTTTCACATTTTTTGAAGTTTGTATTACAGATAGTTAGGCTATTTGCGTCACAGAATTCCAGGATTCTGAAGCCCTCCTCATTTCTATTTCCAACCCCATAGCCTCCATGGATTCCATCATAGCCATCACTATGTTGTCCAATGTGACCGTTTAGATCGCCAGCAATAATTAAGTAGTCACTGTCGGTTATTTGGGAGGTTATTTCTATGGATTAGCATCTCATAGAACCTGTCCTTTATAACATCAGGTAGACCAGAATGGGGTGCATAAGCATATATTATTGTCACAGTAGTTCTATTGAGAACTAGTCTTAATTCAATTATTCTGTCATTCACTCTATTTACGTCAATTACCTTATCTACCCATTTTTCAGCTAACATAATTCCTATATATATATATACATACAGGGTGCAGACGATATTTGTTCGCAATTTTCAACTGCTAATTTTATGCAAATTTTTTTTACTTCCATTGTCACTCTTGTCTTCATAAAAACAGTGACTATATTTCCATTATTTATTTTCAGAATAATTGATTATGAATAATTTTGAACCACCAAATTTGTGGAAGAGACACGGAGTTCTTCTTGGAATCCGCGCCGGGAGGACAAATAAGACCAGAAGATCAACTCCCAGAAAAACAGGTGGCTCGCCGTCTCATCCAAAGACGTGCCTAGAGTCATGCAGACAGTTTCCAGCGACAACATTGGTCTTAGGTGTCGTCAGCAGTCAAGGTGACGTCATGCCACCTCACTTCTTCCCTGAGGGCCTCAAGCTGACCACCGATGGCTACATCTGCGTTCTGAACGAGGTAGTAAAGCCCTGGATTGACCAGGTAGCTGCAGGTAGGCCGTACGTATAGCAGCAAGACTCAGCGCCCTGCCATACCAGCCGAAAGACCCAAGCTTGGCTGTCAGAGAACTTCGTCGACCACACTCCACCTGACATCTGGCCTCCCAGCTCGCCTGACTGCAACCCCCTCGACTTCTTTGTGTGGGGCGCAGTGGAACGAGACACCACCAAATCTAGCTGCAATACGAAAGATGATCTGAAGGCCAGGATCACAAGTGCCTTTAGGGACCTAAGTCGGGGGACAGTGAAGAAGGCCTGTAGCCGGTTCCGAGGCCGCCTTGAGGCCGTCATCAAAGCCAATGGCGGGTTTATCGAGTGAGATCGAAAGAACAAGACATGAAGACAAACTGACCCAAGTTTGATAAATAAATCTTAAAAAATAAAACTACTGTGTTATTTTTTCCTAGACAGCAATCTTGCGAACAAATATTGTCCGCACCCTGTATATATATATATATATATATGTGTGTGTGTGTGTATATATGTGTGTGTGTGTCTATGACCAGTGTATATAGATCACAGACACCCACATATATATATACACACACACACACACACATTTATATATATACATGCACACACGTATATATATATGGGCCTTCCAGTTTCATTTCACATTATATACATGTCTGTGTATATTTTAATTATTTAAAAATTATTTTTAAGTGAACATGATTTTTTAAATATATTTTGAAGCGAACGTGACCCAACGAGTCACGGGTGGTCTAGTTATTAAAAAAACTCAGATTTACATTTCTTGTATTCAACCATGTAGAGCAATAAAACTATTTGTTAGTTACTTGACTATGGCAAAGCCAGCCATTAATCGCTTGTATACATAAAACTGACTGGCCTATCTGCTAATATGCAGATCTGACTGATCAGGCAGTCTGTTAATATGCAAATCAGGCCGATCAGCCATTGTATATTCCAGAAAATATCATATATTTTCACTAGCTCTGACAGTAGGCAGGTAAAGAGTATACAATACTTATGAAGGGTAAAAACCCAGAAACATTAGTGTCTGCAGTTCTGTTTATATGCCAACATAAGAGTAAGAATGATGGAGTCATTCTACTGACATGACTTAAGAGGCTGTTTGCATAATTGCAAATCAATCAAATATTATTATTAATATTCGAAAAACTCAGATTTACATTTCTTGTATTCAGCCAGGTAAAGCAATAAAACTATTTGTTAGTTATTCTACTAGAAAGTTTTTATGAAAGGGGAGAAAACTTAATGGTGGGGTTTGATTGGCAGTAGAATCATGAGGGAATAATTCTTAGAATTATACAAAATAGAAGGAATAGATAAAAATGTGAATTTAACCAAATTTTGTTTATATGTATACTCACCACCTCTTTGAATACAACCAGGCTGAACAAATTCTGTCCGGTCATTCTTGGTATGGTAGACATAACCATTGGTAACATATGCTATGTCCAAACCTGAAAGAAAATAACAAAAGACATACACAATAACATATATTTATTTTCAAATGAACTGCAAAGGAGAGCAAATAGTTAAACAAATACAACTACAACACTTGAATTCCATACTGCTCATAGTTAATGATTTCTTATATAAAAAGAAGGAGGATGTAAAGTTATGACAATTATGCCACAGTTTTCCCAAAGAACTCACCACTTCTCATTGCACTTCTAATCAAGCTGCCAGCCATTAAATAATCATTTGACCAGTTAAAAGTAGCAGCTAAATTGCCCTCATATCATATATACCTCACCATTTTCTAAAGTAATGGAATGACACATTGGATAATTGTGGTTCTAGATAAACTATGTCTATAAAATGAGATGGTCATAGCTGGAATGGTTTTGATCATAGGTTTATTTGATCAGGGCTAACGTGGAACTGAACAACTCATAACAAAAATCTCTTTTAGTAGCTAGAAATATTCCTTTATATTTACTCATCTGCATTCACTCCAGATTGATATCGCTGTGTGTTTACCTAGTAGGTCCTAAATATACAACTCATTATTTTTAAGAGATTTGAAAAGTTTCTTTATTTTCTTTTTTAAATAAGAATCCACTCTTAACTTCTATTGTGAATAGATTTTTTTTTAATATGTTCCTATATGACACTTAATTGCCTCTATTTTTTACTTAGCTCTTTACCTTGGAGGATTAAATAGCTTAGTATAACACGTCTTTAAAATAATTAAACATTTATTTATATACTACGCACACACCCTTCTTTTAAACTTGTTCTCAATAAGTATCTTATTTACTATGTCTATTATTTAAATGGATGAGACATAGTTAGGTGGTTAAGAAGTTTGCCTCATAACCACAGTTCTGGGCTCTATTTTATGTCATCTCCAATCCTTAGAAAAGGTAAGACAAAGTTCTTGTTTCCTCAAAATTAGTTTAAGTCTGCCTTGAATATATAGGCTCAATACGGCTAGAGCGTGTCCCAGTTTCATGTGGCATTAAACAACTTTGAACATGACATCTGTCTGTCACAAGGTTAATTCCCAATTTCTGCTGTTTGTGCTGGTACTCTGGCTGTGTGGATTACAAGGGATTTATTTGGCAAGTGAACTAAATAAATCAATGCAACAACTGATTATTACATTCAAGGAAGAAAAAGAAATTAACAGAATAATAGATTTCATGTATATTTTCTTAGACATGTATAGGACAGAATATGTTGGTAGTTGAAAATACATTTCTAGTTAATAGAGAGAATAGAAATATGTCTATGCTGTTATGCACTCTATGTTGTTATGTACTCTATGTTGTTATGCACTCTATGCTGTTATGCACTCTATGTTGTTATGTACTCTATGTTGTTATGCACTCTATGTTGTTATGCACTCTATGTTGTTATGTACTCTATGTTGTTATGCACTCTATGTTGTTATGCACTCTATGTTGTTATGTACTCTATGTTGTTATGTACTCTATGTTGTTATGCACTCTATGTTGTTATGTACTCTATGTTGCTATGTACTCTATGTTGTTATGTACTCTATGTTATTATGTACTCTATGTTGTTATGTACTCTATGTTGTTATGTACTCTATGTTGTTATGTACTCTATGTTGTTATGTACTCTATGTTGTTATGTACTCTATGTTGTTATGCACTCTATGTTGTTATGTACTCTATGTTGTTATGTACTCTATGTTGTTATGTACTCTATGTTGTTATGTACTCTATGTTATGCACTCTATGTTGTTATGCATTCTATGTCTGGCCGTTTGCTTGAGTGTGTAAGTAGTAGCACATATACATGTGTACATTCAGTGTGTTGAAGCAAAGGGTTTACATCAAGAACAACATTATGACAGCACAGGACGAAAACATAGAATGTGTGTATTAGTGTGTGGGTCTTGCGTGTAAACAAATTATAACAATGCTAAAAAATAAAGGAAGAAAACAATAAAATTAAAACAAAGGAGGTTCCTCAATAGGAAGGAGACGTTCGAGGGTCACTCATGGAAACCCTGCCCCCTTAAAACCAAGGGTGTCCTGATCTCTAGGGTAAGTGCCCTGTCCCAGTTGTTCTCTTCCAATCTATATGTTTACACTTAGAGCAGGCCCATTCATTCAGTCCATATTTCCCTCTTTCACCCATCTTTCTACAAATTGCTTTGAAGGCAGCACTTCACCTCCTGCTCTGATTTTCGTCTTCAAGTGAAACCTGAAGAAGTTAATCAGGGCTTCGCCAAAGAAGAAAGAGCTCATCTTCAACCCTTTCAAGCATGTCTACCATACAGCCTCTTTTGCCATGGCCACAAGACAGATCAAAACAGCCTACCCTTCTTGACTAAAGGAAGGTGGCAGGACAATCTTCACAATGGACTTGGTTGATAACCAGTTTTCTCCGACATGTGGCAGCAGATGTTCAACATAAGTCAGCAATGCTTGGACAGAGGACGATTGTGTGAGGGACAGTTTCGTCGCACTGTGCGCATCTTGGACAAGTCCAGCTGACAGCACTTCCATGCCTGTAGAGTTTAGCTTGAACTGGCAAATCTCCTCGGTCGCAAGGCCAGGCCAGGGATTTTGGGGAATTATTCATGGGCCCTGGACTGAAAGTCATCCTGAAAAGAGTGGCTAGTTGATTTTCGTCAATATCTAGAGTTTCCCCAAGAAAATCAATGCTGTTATCCACCACTAACCTTCTATAGAATGCCAAGATAGAATTTCCACCAATCATATTGCCTGATTGGCAGAGAGCTGTAAGCACCTGAAGACATTCCAGTTTCCAAGCGCTCTCCCTCAGTCGCCGCTTGACCCATGACTACAGCTCCATTATGGATACGAGCTGGGGGCACATGCATCTGGTGAACGGCAACCACTCCTGTTCAACGTTAAGGAAAAGATGGCGATGTCATAGCCTCAGTGCATAGCTGCGCGTCATCAGCCACAGCAGTCCCTGTGCTGCATGCAGCGATTGTTGACAGCAGGAACAGCTTTCTCTCAGCCCATTTCTGGGTGAGATTGGTCAGTCTGTTTGTTACCTTGTCCCAGTTTCTGTCCATCTGAAAATCAGGACCAAACCAAACCCCAAGCAATTTAACCAGTCCATCTGTCTCTGTCCAGCATCCAACAACACTGATGGGTGGGATGGACCTGCCCCTCCATGTGCCGAGTTACAGGCCCACCAACTTTTCCTGATTTTGGAGAGGAAGAACAGTATTTCCATCCTTCAGGAGGTTTTGGGGGTGGGATTCAAAAGCCGAAATGTCGACTCTGGGAATTTTGTTTTTAAATGTGTGTATGTGTTTTGCGTTATTTATATTATTTGTATGTTTCTGGGTATTGCTATTTTTTTTTCTTGTTTTACGAAATCTTTTTGTGTGATTGTGGTGTTGTGGTGTAAGTAATTTAAAAGCTTTATATTGTTCGAGTCAATTGTTGTGTAGTGTGTGATGTTTGTATCTTTTTGTTGTTGCAGGGGTGTGTTAGGTTTTGCTTGGGATGTTGTTAGTCTGTGTGTTGACTGTTGTGGTGTTAATGGTAGTGGAGTTGGCAGTGTAGCTACTTGTGGTGGTGGATATGTAGATTTTAATATATTTTTGTTTCTTTCTCCCACTTTATTTTTAGGGCTAAAATGAGGAGTTTTTTTTTTCTTTTTGGGGCAGGATGTTTACCATTCCTTGACCTCGTAAGAATTTAAGTCTGACTGTGTGATGTCGGGCAGTGGCATGTCCTCGATGGGTGTTGGTGTTGGTTCTGTTAGTGTTGGTCTTGGTGGTACTGGTGTTGCTGTTTTATTTCATTTTTTTGCTGTTGCTTTTCTTGATTTTGGGTTTTGGTGGTAATTGTTGTTGGTGATGTTTTTGGTGTTGGTAGGAGGGGAGAGGTTTTTTTACCCTTCCTTTTAGTGAAGTGCAGAAAGCTCTTAAGTGGTTTGTGAAAGACAGATATGACATCTTGCTTTTCTCCCTTCTACACAAACTGGTAAGATTATACTACCTAGAAGATGTATTTATTCAGGGATGGAGTCTATATTCCTTTCTTCTTGTATTTTAAACTCCCATAATTCTGTCAGACCCTCGAAAACAATCTTCTACTTGTATTTAAACTCTGATTACTGTTATATGCTCGTTTAATTATGGCCGAATTTCTAGGATTATATTATAAAATAATCTTCTCGCTACCGCTCCCAGATCCCCACCTCACTTACCACCATTATTAGTTGGTCCAATCATAATTCAGCGGCTTATAATATGTTTCTCTTACCAATCTCTTTCACAAAACTACCGCCTCGGCTACATGTTACATGGCAGTGAGACATGGGCATTGTGTGCAGAGGATCTGCACAGACTGGAGAGGAACGAAGAATGCATACTCCGCTGGATGTGTAATAGTAATATGTGAACAGCAAAGCATAAATGAACCAAGTGAGAAATTAGGTATAAGAAGGATCAGATGCTGTTTACTTGAGAGAAGACTACATTGGTATGGTCATGTGATGCGCATGACCATACCAATATAAAAATTTTATACATACCTGTATAAAAAAGTGCAGGGCGATCAAAATTGACGGAAGTTATGGAGTAGGCAGACCCAGAAAAACCTGGGACGATTTGATAAATTCCAACCTTACACACTTGCACCTCTCTAAGACAATGTCACTGGACCGAGATCTTTGGCGCCATGCAGTAATACAGAAAACCCGCCTTGCCCAAGTACAAAGCGAAACCTACAGTCAGTAGGCACCTCTTAATCAAATAAACACCCCCATCCCACTACCCCAACTCCCCCACCCCACCCCCATCAACACCACCCCTTTCTCTGTAAAGTTATGTTGGTTCCACAACATCCAGTCCTAAACAAATGAGGTCATGTAGGTGTCATGACAAAAAAACACACAGTCCACGCTGTAATGTGGCCGTGTAGGTAACACGGTAAAAACCTCCCAGTCCACACTGTAAACGTGGTTGGTGTTAGGAAGGGCATCCAGCCGTAGAAAACCTGCCAGACAGTCCTATATGAGCAAGACAACCAATTTTGCCTTAAGTGGGACAATTCCCGTTTAAACCCATGCTAGCGAGGAAGATAGACGTTAAACGATGATGATGATGATGATGATGATGACGACAACGATTTCAACCTCCTACAAAATTTTCTGTGTGGGAAATAAAGACGTGCTAGGTGAAGTAGGGATTTTGGTAGCAGAAAAATGGGTAAACAAAGTAATTGCAATTGCTGTAAATGACAGAATAATTAAACTTAGACTTGTCCTAAATAGAGCACCTTGATTTGGACTGCCAGACATACTAAAAGACATGTTTTATGAGTCCCTAATGCACACAACCTTCCAAATAAATGACAGCAACATCATAGTCTTTGCAGGTGACTTTAATGGGCTTGTTGGGCAACACTACAAGGGCTTCGAGGGGATCCACAGGGGTTACGGATTTAGCACTAGAAACAAAGGGTTCAGACTCTTGGAATTCTGCGATGCAAATGACCTATTTATCTGTAAGATGAACTTCAAAATATGAGACAACCACTTAATCACCTACAGATCAGGTAAGCATGCCAGCCAAATAGATTTCATTCTTACCTGAAGACGAGACAGAGTGACTGTTGTGAACACAAGTCCCTCCCCAGTGAAGAATGCACCTCCGAACCTAACTTAGTAGTTAGCGACCTTATAGCTAGGGCTAAAACCTGGCAACAGGAGACAACCTGGAGGAGAATATGGAAGCTAAGAAAACCTATTGAAAGCGACAGATGAAATCTGTGGTTGGAGTAGGTCTCTAGGGAGATGGAGAGTGACTTGGTAGTTGAATAGTAAAGTAGACGAGATAATTAAGGCCAAAAAACAGGCCTGGAAGGATTGGCGAAATGGAGGTAGCAGAGAAGTCTACCAGAAGTCTAAGAGAGAAGCTAACCAACAAGAATGTATACCTTGCAAGAAGGGAGCAAAAAACAAAAAAATTCAAGCATGTTTTGCAGCGTGAGGATCAAAGGCGTGGGGTGTTCAGTATAGCAAGATAGAGTGTCAGGGAAAATTATGATGTCAGTGGGGAGAAGTGAGTCTGATATGATTTTGGCAAACTTGCCCTCACTGACACTGAAAAGAGGGTAATATGGAAGTGCCGCTATGAAAGATAATTGAATGAGGAGAATGCATGGGAAGAAAATAGTTTGCCCTATGTCGACCCAACAGAGGGACTGGCTGTATGAGTCAGCAGTAAGGCAATCAAGGATATGAAGTCAGGCAGGGCAGGTGGCCCCTCAGGGATAGTTTTCGAGATGCTGAGAGCATCAGGAATGATAGGCCACACCATAGTCTCTTGCATTATAAACCAAGTTATACAAAATGGTGTCATACCCAATGGCTGGTGCAGCAGCATCATCATAAACTGCCATAAGAGTAAAGGTGATGCTCTAGATAGAGAAAACTATAGAGGCATGAAGTTGGCTGACCAGGTTATGAAGGTCACTGAAAGAGCCATAGCTCAGCTCATTAGAGAACGAGTTAACCTAGATGAGATGCAGTTTGGATTTGTACCAGGTAAAAGTACCACAGATGCCCTCTTCCTTGTAAAACAACTGCAGGAGAAGTACCTAGCTAAGAGTAAACCCCTCTACTTGGCTTTTCTAGACCTGGAGAAAGCTTTTGACATAGTACCCGTTCCATTATCTGGTAGGCTCTTAGAAAACTAGGAGTAGCTGAGTGGCTTATGAGGGCAGTACAAGCTATGTATAGAAGAACAGTCAGCAAGGTCAGAATTAACAATAACTATAGCAAAGAATTTAGCATGCAGGCTGGTGTCCATCAGGGCTCAGTTCTTAGTCCTCTCCTCTTTATTATCATCCTGCTAGCAATAATGGAGGACTTTAAGACTGGCTGCCCATGGGAACTCCTGTATGCAGATGACCTAACCCATATAGCCAAATCTATACCTGAATTAGAGATTAAATTCCAAACCTGGAAACATGGTCTAGAATCAAATGATCTTAAAGTCAACTTGGCAGATACTAAAGTTCTAGTAAGTAGAAAGGAAAACAGGACCCAGATCTTCTCAGGGAAATGGACCTGCTCAATGTGCAGAAAAAGAGTAGGTATAAATTCCATTCCAATGTCCCAAATGCAAACTATGGGTACAAAAGAGATGTAGCAGGAACTCAGGCAGGCTAACAAAGAACGTAGGTTTTACATGTGGCTGGTGCACAGAGGCAGTAAGTAGCAAGAATTCTCAGGATACAATCTCCTTCAAATGGGCTCTGTAGAAGTGGTAGATAATTTCTGTTACCTGGATGACCAAATCAGCAGTGGATGAGGGTGTTCCGAAAGCACAGTAACCAGTGTGAGATCGGGTTGGAGAAAGTTTAGTGAGCTACTATCGCTGCTAACTACAAAAGGTTTTTCCCTCAAAATGAAAGGCAGACTGTATGATGCATGTATGCGAACAACAATGTTGCACAGCAGCGAAACCTGGGCACAGTGTGCAGAGGACCTGCAAAGATTGGAAAGAAATGAAGCCTCCATGCTTCGATGGATGCGCAATAGCAATATACATGAATGGCAAAGCATAAATGAACAGCGAGAGAAATTAGGCGTAAGAGGGATCAGATGCAGTGTGCAGGAGAGGAGATTGCGTTGGTATGGACATGTGATGTGTATGAAGAACGACAGCTGTATAAAAAGATGCAGAGCACTCAAAGTTGACAGTAACCACGGAGTGGGCAGGCTAAGGAAGTCTTGGGATGAGGAAATAAGAGCTGACTTTGTACATTTACACCTCACGTAGGCGATGACACAGGACTGTGATATCTGGCACTATGCAGTATTACAGAAGACCCGCCCTCCCATATCCTCAAACTGAGTCATATATCTAGTAGACACCACCTAACCCTACCATCTCCCCTCCCATACACCTCCCTTGTTGTAATCATCCCACCCCTATACCTACATCCCTAATTCCCCACCCTACTCAAGTCCCTAACCCACACCATAAAGTAGTCCCCCTGAAGCCACGACAAAAGTGCCCAGCCCACACTATAAAGTGGTCATGTAGGTGTCACGACAAAAGCGCCCAGTCCACACTGTCAGGTGGTCATATAGGTGTCACAACAAGAGCGCCCAGTCCACACTGTAAATGTGGTTGTATAGGTGTCATGACAAAAAGCACCCAGCACACACTGTAAATGTGGTTGGCGTTAGGAAGGGTATCCAGCAGTAGAAACCAGGCCAAAATCAATTCACAGTTTTCCAACCTGATCTGTCACAAAGGGATAGCCCGTCCTAGCCATGCTAGCGTGGAAAATGGATGTCAAACGATGACAATGATGATGATGATGATTCCTGACCAATTCTCTTTGTTAGTTTAGTAGACCTCAAGGATTTTTGAATTTTCCTCAATGCTTACTGTGACTGCAGCTATTAGCCAAGGAATGGCTATTTCCAGCGGTAGTTGCGAAATTTTAATCCTTATTAGTCTCATTCCGCAGTAGAACGGAATGAGCAGGATCTCATCACTCTGTAAAGGTTTCATGGAGTGACATCTTGCTTCTTCCTCCATAGTAAATCTCACCTCCACCATACCAAATGCTCTGCCTTGTTGTATAAAAGTTTTCTGGTTCCATACAGAACCTAAAGCCTTCTGGGTATTAGCCTCTGTGGCTCTCTCTATTTTTTTTATTTTCAATCCAATAATACAATACGTTACAGTCCAACGTATTTTGGATCATTTCATGCGGTGTGTTGATGTTCACAATGAAGCCAGTTTTTGGACCAATCTTCTTGCTTGTTTTACTTCTTCGGAGAAAGTGATTTTCGAAAAAAAAGTTTTTATGGCACTAGCAAAAGATTTGGTAGTGCTAGCATTATTTGTTGATTTGTTGGTAGATTTGTTGTTGCTGCTGTTATTGTTCATGTTTTCACTTTTATTGCTGTTGTTTTCATTGTTCTTTGTTTTCACTTTTAATGCTGTTGTTTTCATTGTTCTTTGTTTTCATTTTTAATGCTGTTGTTTTCATTGTTTTTATTGTTGTTGATTTTGTTTTTCATGTTGAATTCGCTCTCTGGCAGTATCGGTAGAAGGTCGGACGCCATGCTTTGCAGCATAGAGTTATGCCCCTTTATAGTCTGAGTTCAAACCCCGACATGGTTCACTTTGCCTTTCATCCTTATGGGGTCGATAAAATAAAGTACCAGTAATATACTGGGATAATTGCTGGCTTTGTGCCAAAAGTAGAAACAATTATTCTTTTGATTGTTCAAAACCATATTATTTAAAATAATATGGTTTTGTTTTTCCTTAAAAACTGTCTCCATTATAGAGACGCTGTCTTCATTTTTTCTTTCTGTTTCTGACAACTGTTGAGGCTGTTGTCTGGACAATGAAGGAAGATATTCTGCATGAGTGGGAGATTCTGAAAATGCAGGGCTTGATAGACCAGATAAAACTCCAGATAATGCATAAAGTCATGCATTAGCTAAAAAAGGTCAACCTAGCTAACAAAGCACTAGAGGTAATCAGAGGCGAACACAGAAAACCACTTACACTTGATGACATTAACCAGCTGCTATATGCCACTGCAGCCGTGATTGCTGGCAAACTGCACCCCAAAATACAAACAGGGAAAATAAATACAAATGGAATACCGAAATGGCAGACACAGCTGGAGAATAAAATTACAGAGTTGAGGAAAGATGTCTCTCTCATACCTGAAATAGATAAGGGAACTAACATCACCCTAAAAGCTTTCTAGGTTGAAGAAGAAATACAAGGCCAACCGGACAGTAGACTTGAAAGAAATTGCTGAATCAATCAAGCAAAGGATACAGGCAAAGGCACAGAGACTAATAAGATGTAAAAAAAGAGCTAACTTCTTTAAACAACTGAGCTTGATGAGGTTGAACACTTCTGGGAAAATATCTGGGAAAAAGCAAAAGACCACAACTCCAATGCCACATGGCTGGAACAACTGGAAATCCCTGCTTGCACCCAGGAATGGAATAACATCACCTCACAAGAAATAAAAACAGCAGTCAGCAATGTTGGAAAGTGAAAATAACTGGGTAGAGATGGCTTACTGAATTTCTGGCTGAAATATCTGGATGTACTCCATGAAGCCTTGGCTGCTGAATTCTCCAGGATTGTAGCAAACCCAAGAGAGGTTCCAAAGTGGAAGACAACTGGCATATCATATCTTCTACTGAAGAATGAATGCGCAGAAAATCCATAAAACTACAGACCAATTACATGTTTCCCAACAATGTACAAAGCCCTCACATCAGTGATTACCAATAGGGTCTACAATTACCTCATCTGTGAAGATCTATTGCCACCTGAACAAAAACACTGTAAACGAGGGAGTTATGCGTGCAAAGATCAGCTACTGATAAATAGACTCATAATGGAAAACTGCAAACAGAAAAGGAAAAACATGTCAATGATGTGGATAGACTACAAAAAGGCATTTGGCAGCATACCTCATTCATGGGTCATAAAATCACTAGAAATGTATCACATAGCACCTGAGATCACAACTTTCCTGAAGGCAATGATGACAGACTGGAAAACTATGATGGTCCTTCAACACTACAACAGACCACTGGAATCTAGATAGATCCCAAGATTAATCATGGAATATTCCAAGGCAACTCATTGTCCCCTTTGCTGTTCTGTATGTCACTTGCTCTGTTAAGTCAGTTACTGCGGAGGACAGGTTATGGATATAAAATAGACAACAGACACTACAGTCACCCTCTTTATATGGATGATATCAAGCTATTTGTACACAATGATGGGCAGCTGGAAGGTTTACTGCACACAGGGAAACAATTCAGTGATGACATCCATATGGAATTTGGACTGGACAAGTGTACAAAAGTCACATTCAAGAGAGGGTTGCTCTCTAACCATAAATATATTGTCGTAGACCAACAAACCACCATAAAGGAAGAGTTCTATAATTATCTTGGAGCTACTGAAGGAGATGGAATCCAGCATGCAAATATGAAGGAAAAGATACGGAAGGAGTACATAAGGAGAGTGAGATTAGTAACAAAAAGTGAGCTAAACTGCTGCAACAAGTTCAAAGCCATTAACAGTCCAGCAGTACCAGTTGTAACATAGAGTTTTAACATCATAAACTGGAACCTGCAAGAACTACAAAGGTTGGACACTAAGACAAGGAAACTATTGACAATGGAAAAAACTATTGACAATGGAAAAAACCCAAAAGCCAATGTACATAGGCTGTATATCTCAAGGAGAGAAGGTGGACAGGAGCTCCGACAACTGGAAGTTACATACAAAACAGCAACCATTGGATTGGATTGGATTGATACCTCCACCACACCTGAGATGAACTTCTTAAGCCTGTATTCAAGCATGAACAAATTAAGAAACTACACTCAATAACAAAAGAGATGAGCAAATTTAGGCAAAACCTGAACATGGCATACCCATAGAAAATCAACAACAGAGTGCTGCACAGCTAGCTATAACAGTGAAAAATCAAAGCAAAGAAACTCCAAACAGAGGAACTAAACTGTGAATGGAAGGCAAAACCACTACATGGTAGATTCCCAGAACGACTTTCTGACAATGATATCGATCAGCATGGCTCACTATCCTGGCTTAGAAATGCTGGTGAAATCTTAGTTGCTGCACAAGACTAATCTCTAAACACTCAGGTCTATAGACACAGAATAGTGAAAGCAAATGTTGCAGTGCATTACAGTGATCATTCCTCTGAAAATGGGCCCAAAGCCAACTACCCCAAGGACTGCTGCAAGGTATCGATGATCAATCCTATCGAATGATTTCGATTGATCTAAGTTGATCAGGACCCACCTGTGCCAGATTCCTTAGCCACCCTCTCCATGATCACTTGAGGTGATGTTGTCAAGGATGGATCTGTCTGGAATGGGGCATGTCTGTGCCTCTCCCACCAGACTCCCAACGACAAGCGCCAATCTCATTGCTAACACCTTCACCAAAATTTTGAACTCAGTGTTCAAGGCCACCAATTTGAGGGAAAGGGAAAGTCAATTATATCAACCCCATGTGACCCGATGTAATTTGAACTCAGACCATAAAGAGCCATAACTATTGCAAAGATATTTTATCCAAAGCTCTAACGATTCTGCCAATCCTTCACCACCACCACAACAATAATTGTTTATGTTTTGTTGTTAGTTTTATTTTTATTTTTAAAAATATATCTACCAAAGGTAACATGATTTCAAAATGTCTGACTGTTTCTCATTATCTTTCTTTCTCATTTTCTCTCTCTCCCCTATCATGTGTGTGTATCTATCTTCTATTTATTTCTCTCTCCCTGTTTCTCTTTCTCCTTATCTCTCTCTCCCTCATTCAGTGTCATTCTGTCTCTTTCCGCTAATTACACTTCTCTCTCAGTCCATTTTACAGTGCTCACTATCTGTCTCTTTCACCCTTATCTCCCTCATATTCGCTCACTCTTTTTTCTCCTATAGTGTCACTGTCTCTTTCTACCTTACCCCCTCTTTCTCTTTCAATCTCTAAATCTTTCAAAGTATCACTGTCTCTCTTTCTTCTCCATATCTCTCTCAACCCAAACATAAATACAACCTCCCAAAGTCATTCATTAAAACAACATAATACAAAACTGAAAACTAACCTGGAATATTTCCAAATTTATGGAAAATTTGATAATCTGTGTCAGACGGTACAAACCCTCCTTGAAAGATCTCTTGCCCCAGAATTGAGGCAAATGGATATTTTACTGATTTGGCATAGGCTTGGATTAACCAGGGATGTTGGGGACCTGAAAAACAAAAATATATATGTACTTCGTTTTTGAATTTGTTTTGCAAGGTTTCTTATCTGAAAATATGCATTGAAACATATATTGTTATACTTTGGGAAAGTCTTGCTTCCAATAAAAACACATGCGCCTGCTGGTATTCACTTCAATTTATTATAAATTTTCAGTTGGTTGGTTTTATAACCCTTTGGACTGGTTATTTTTTCTATGATGCGGGGGTACTAACAATTTTATCTCAGGCATAACTTCCAACTACAAAACGTGAGTCTTCCAAACGAGACTCTAACCGAACTGTTCACAACAAGACAAGGTTGTTTATTTATAATAGTCTGCCGAGTCCATTTCTTTAATCCCAAAGGGGTGTCCACCACAACATCTCCCCTTTTGAGATTTTCTTTCTTTAGAAATTAATAATTTTTCAGGCGAGAACTCCAGGATGGGAAAAACTCATCAGTACTCCACCAACATGCCAAAATGGAACATAGGGAGACGGAAAAGATGCAATGCTCAGACAAATTATAGAGGCAATAAACATAGACAAACTCCAACCAAAATTAAACAGAAAACAAGAGTGAAATAGCAACATCACAACTAGTAATTAAGTACAAAATGAAGACATACAGAGAAACGCAAACTAATATTCAAACTAATTAAACTAATTAAACAAACCAGACATACACAAATAGAACTCTCAACCAACTAGTGACAAGTAAATAAACACATGAATAAATGAATAAAAACACACATACACCCAGATGTAACACATGAGCAAACCTAATACACAACACACAAAAACAAGATGGTGTAGGACAACAAAGAAGAGACACAAAATAAGAAATCAGTTACTGGGGAGGTCACGATGTGTGACGAAAGAGCTTTCACAATATATAAACAACCTTCCGGTTATCAAACCAACCAACAGGAAATTTATGATAAATTGAAGTGAAAACCAATAGATGCATGTGTTTTTATTAGCAGCATGACCCTCCCATAGAAAGATCTACTGCCTATGTTAATGAGACAAAATTTTGTCGCGTTGTAACTCGGAAAAATGGAATATACTCTCACAACTAGCTTCAGATAAACACTGTCTGAATACACGTCTTGACTGCTTTAGCCGCTGTCCTCATGAAATGAAGTATATTCTGAGTAAATGGCTTAGACCTGACAAACTGGTCTAGGAGTATACGTTGATTTACCGACTATTTTTGTATATCAAAGAATTGCGATTCTTCGAGTCAGCTGGAGAAAAATTAATTTAACTCAATCTTGATTGTGGTCTTGCAATAGTTACCTCCTTTGATCTTACCTTCTTTGCTCATAATTTAGAAAACAAATTTTTAAACTAATTTCTAAATTACTTACCTTTGTTTAAACTCTGAAAGGAAACCAAATTCAACCTCTGGCGACCATATTTACTTTTCTAATGACAGGCTGAATGAGTTGGGGTCCAGAATCCAATGAAACTTAAGTACATGTTTATTTCCCTCTTGTAACTACTTATATATATATATATGTACTTAGTGTCACTAATGATCAGAAAAAGGAGGCCTGGAAATGTCATTATGAGAGACTGAATGTGGAGAACGGGAGAGAGAGAAATTACCCCCAGTAGACCCTACATAGGGAGCACCTATTGAGATTGACAAATATAGGGTCCAAGAGGCAATTAAGGAAATGAAAAATGGTAAGGCCGCTGGACCGTCGAGGATAGTTGCTGAATGTTGAAGGCATCAGGAGAGGTAGACACTAAACTGGTTGCACGCATCATCAATCAAGCTATATATGGTGGTGTCATACCCAAAGACTGGTGCAGCAGTATTCTCATAAATTGCTACAAAGGTAAAGCGGATGCTCTAGAGAGGAGCAATTATAGAGGCATAAAACTGATGGATCAGCAAAGTGGCAGAAAGAATATAAGCGTAACTAATTAGAGAAAGGGTCAAATAGATGAGATGCAGTTTGGTTTTGTGCCAGGAAAAAGTACAACAGATGCTCTCTTCTTAGTGAGACAATTACAAGAGAGGTTCTTAGACAATAATAAGCCACTATACTTAGCTTTTGTTGACCTAGAGAATGCCTTTGATAGGGTACCCCGATCTGTCATCTGGTGGTACCTAAGGAAACTAGGTGTTGAGGAATGGCTTGCAAGCTATGTACAGAGGTGCTGTCAGTAAAGTGAGAGTAGGAATAGAATTTAGTGAGAAATTCCAGATACAAGTAGGAGTACATCAGGGTTCGGTCCGCAGCCCGCTCTTGTTCATTAAAGTCCTCCAATCCATAACAGAGGAGTTTAAGACTGGATGCCCATGGGAACTTCTCTATGCTGACAATCTGGTTCTTATAGCAGAATCAGTAGAGGAGCTAGAGAATAAATTCTGGCTATGGAAACAGCAGTTGGAATCAAGAGGACATAGCTAAGACAAAAATAGGAAAGAGGAGAAAACTCTGATTCCATCAGAGAAATGGTCATGTTCGATATGTAGAAAAGGAACTGGCATGAATTCTATAAATGTACACAATGCAGATGTAGTGGGATAGCAGGCAAACTAACAGGTAGGGAAAACTACATATGCAGTAGATGTTCAGGAAAATTTGACTGTAGAAGTCGCATTGATAGTCACATTTTTCAAATGCAGGTGGCTTCTATAGAAGTGGTTGATAACTTCTGGTACCTAGGTGATCAGATTAGAATGGGAGGGGGGTGTTCTGAGGCCATAGAATTTAGAATAAGGACGGGTTGGAAGAAGTTTAGGGAGCTGCTTCCTCTGTCGACAAAGAAGGGTTTCTCCCTGCGTACGAAAGGCAGCAACTGCAGAGGATAAGCGACGGCTGGAGAGAAATGAAGCAAGCATGCTCCATTGGATGTGCAATGTCAATGTGCATGAATGACCAAGCATAGATGTGTTGAGCAAGAAACTGTGTTGAGCAAGGGATAAGTTGTAGTGTGCAGGAGAGTAGACTGCGATAGTATGGAGGATGACCGCTGAGTAAAGAAGTGCCAAGAAATCCCAGTAGAAGGAAGACGCAGTAGAGCAAGACCACGAAAAACATGGGCAGAGGTGGTGAGATCAGACCTCAGATCGCTAAAGCTCACAGAGGAGATGACGAAGGACCGTGACAAGTGGAGAGATGCTGTGCTGAATAGGACCCGTCCCACCCTTGCAAGCAGGGAAAAGCGGACGTAAAATGATGATGATATATATAGCTATAGATACAGATATATATATATATATATATGTGACTCCAATTAAAACCAACTGCACAAATCAGATGTGGACTCCATAAGTCATAGTGAAGGCAACCTGTCTAGAAAGGCAGTGACTCCAATTTTACAAAAACAACTGCACAGAGCAGACGTGGGCTCTATAAGCCGTAGTGAAGGCTACCTGTTAAGGGGAGTAGACACTTCAAATAAAACTGATCCAGAGTGGAGAGGTCTGTTAAGTCTGGTAAGACAAACTCTCTAGTGCTGGTAGTAGAAATAATGCTCCCTGTCCACGCTGTAAAGTGGTTGATGATAGGAAGGGCAGCCAGCCACAAAACCCCAGCCAAATTATGAAAAGCATGACCAATATGATTTCCACTAATTGCATACACAGGGCTAACACTAGTCATGTTAGTGCTGCACATAGTAGAAGTGGGTAGAGTAGCCATATGTGAGAACCCCTTGACTGTCATCAAGCAATCGCACAACCACTTTCTCTTTCAGGTACATAGAACACAGCTATAGGTTGGAGAGAAATGAAGCAACCATGCTTTATGTAATGTAAATGTGAAAGGAAGGCAGGGCTTGGATGAACTAAGGGAGAAGCTGCGTTTAAGAAAAATCCGAAGTGGTTTGCAAGAGAGAAAACTGCGTTGGTACGGACATGTGATGCACATGGATGATGATTGCTGAGTGAAGAATCGCCAGGAAATCCCAGTGGAAGGAAGCCACGGTAGAGGTAGACCAAGGAAGACCTGGGCAGAGGTGGCAAAAACTGATCTCAAATCGCTGAGATTCATACAGGAGATGATGAAGGAATGTGGCAAGCAGAGAGATGCTGTGCTGAAAAGGACCCGTCCAACCCATGCCACTGTGCAAAAACGGACGTAAAAATTATGGTGATGATGATTATATATACATGCACACACATACAAAGACACTGAACAGTTAGTAAAAATCATTGTTCTATATAAACATGTTTCCTCAATTAGTCTAATGAAAGAAGTACTAAAGAGTCCAATTTTTAATACTAGTAATTATTTTGCCTGACTAAAAGACACTAAAAAACATAGATAATATGGTCAAACAAGTACAAATAAATTATTACATCTGTTAATTGGTACTGAATATGATCAACCTAATATAATTTTAAACAAATTATTGAATCATAATCATTATGTTACACCCATTTTCCATATTAGCATGTGTTGGACATGTCATCACAGCCCTTCATAAGCAGGTCAGAGAGATGAATCTGGCTGATTTACTCCATATTTTGGTATGGTTTCCATGGATGGATGCCCTTTCTAATGCCAAATTAATTAATGATAATAATTTCTAAAATAACACAAGGCCAGATGTGAGAGGAGAGAAACAGCCAATTATATCAATCCTCAGAAGGATGAAAGACAACGTTGACTTCAAGATTTGAACTCTTGTTTCTTATATATACCACAAGGCATTTTGTCCAACACTAACAATTTTGCCAATTCACTATCCTAAGACATAATATTAATGGCTAATAATTAATGGTTGTTGTTTTTTGTTGTGGTGGTGGTGGTTATAGTAGTAATAGTAGTGTCATACCAGCCTGGAACACTATTTCCCATCCACCAGCTCCAGCTGCATCCAAGTTAACAAAGGCACGGATTGTTTCTGCCCATCGATGTTGAGTGATGAATCCATGGCTGGCCTTAAATATATAAAAAATAAATATATATATCAGTATATAAATAAGTATATATATATATATATATATATATATATAAGAATAAGTATAAAGTTCAAAACAATCAAAACTATGTTCGATACATTTTATTGCTGACAATCGTTTCTTCCAAACAGCCGTTTGGAGTCATCGGAGCATTGGCAAAGTTTAAACTTATAATTAACCTCCTATTCTACAGAACAGTCATAAAAATATGTTGATATTATTGTTGCTATCAACAGTGTCATATTTAAAGAGAGTGAAGATGTTATGGTCAGCAGCAATGGGTATAATAAAGATTATAAAAGAATTATAAAAGAAAGTTACTCACAAAGGAGGACATTATTAGTACATAGGCATATAGACAATAAGATTACAGAGGTATTAGGCATATACAGAATAATATGGAAAGAAAGCAATGGTATTAAGTATATATATATAGCACAATATGGCAAAGATATCACAAAATATAGGTGTAATAGGGTATTAAGCAGTCAGGAATGCATGGGTAGGATGTAAAGTGAAAATTTTGAAGCAACTTGTGTAATATACATATATACAAAGTTTTGTTGATGCATACGTTGAGTGTGGATCAGATAAATAGTTAAGTAAACAATTTAAGCAGAAATAAAGCTGTTGTGTAGTACAGAAATGTTTATAGTATTAAGATATGTATATGTAGCGAGATAATTGTGATAATATGTGAGTTTATGGTGGATGTAATGTGATAATTGTTCTGGTAATGTTTAAATGTAGATGTGTTGTGAGTGTTAATATGGGGTTTCCCTTTCCATTACATCGGTTAGATTTAAGAAATGTTTTAAAATTATATTTAAATAGATATAGTTATAGATTGTATATTGCCTTTATTATAATCAGATTAAGGGTTCTGGGGTGTATTGTAGTATGTATGGTCTATTCCTAGTTTTCAAAGAGTGTATGTAGGTAGATAAAGAAGTGGAGTTAGCTAGATTGTGATTTTTGAAAGTGTGAAGATGCGAGTTATATCTCGTCTTAGTATATATATATATATATATAAGTATATATTAGTGGCCACTTATCTGGTAGGTGGAAATTACCAGATAAGTTGCCACTACGGAATAGATGCCTGGATTCGAGCATGGTATACCTGTGTACTGTGAATTCAGGCAACTCTACTTGGACCCTCCACACAAATTTATCTACTTCTAAAATCTGGCCTCTCATGTTAGCACCAAGGAACACTTTATTAGGAACTACTAACATCTAACTCTAAGTACAACATATCACTCTTTCATTTCTTTGTATTTTCCATTTCCTCATTTTATTCTTCTTCTTATTATTTTTTAATGTACCCTACATTGTATCTTACTTGTCACTTTTTACATCTGTAACTTATCTATCTATTTACCATACATGTTTTATTATTGATGTTGTTGTTGTTCTAATTATACGCTGCTCTATTATTGATGTTATTGTTTTGTTTTACGCTACTTTTCTATATAAGTCTTGCCTCGAGTGAATTATTATCATATCTATGTGCTCTGATGTGTTGACAAGTGATAAACAATGTATTGGAGATCGATTGATGCAACCTCAAGGGATTAGCGAACTCTAGACACACCTGATCAACAAAACAATTGTCAGTACTTTAAATAAAGCCCTTATTGTACAGCCAACCATGTTACTCTTCTTACTCCAAGTATAACCTGCATAGAAATTACCACTGCATAACTATGGAAACATTTTGTTGAGTCAAACAAAGCCGTACGTTAAAACCATCCACGACGTAGAGTACTCTAACCGGATTACCTCTAACTGGATTACCTATAACGATAACTTGTTATCCCATATATATATATAAGTATATATATATATATATATAATCATCATCATCATCATCATCGTTTAACGTCCATTTTCCACGCTAGCATAGGTCTGGATATATATATATATATACATATATATATATATATATACATATAACACTGTTGTTGTCTGTGTGTCCCCTCATTTTTGCAAAGTCTATACAAATCCACATTTCTACTCCGATTGACTTCAAACTTGCATTTATATATTCCTTGCGGTCTAAAGATACTAACTGCAGCTTTTATTTTTCAATTTTCTGTTGTTAAAGGGGAGTTAGGCACCGGTTATCGATCTCCGTCGAGCCCTTATAATATCTGTCTGTATGTCTGGGTGTCTGGATAACAACATTCTGACAAACACGTCATTGCTGACGTATTATCTTTGTTACATTTACACACACACACACACGCACACATATATACATATATACACATATATACATATACACACGCATATATACACATATACATAATAATAATAATACTATTTATAGTTATGTATATACTATAAACAACTATAAACAGGAAAGGTCAGTAATTTCCTACTACCTTATTACCAGTAAGAGAAATAGCTCAATGTAAGAACATCAGTTGTTTTACAGAGCAGGAAAATAAATAAATATATATATATAATACAATATATTAACAAATGGAAACTATATTTATAAAACCATATTTATTTCATTATACATATTTCAAGGGCCACCTGAGCAAACTATGGTGCGCTTTCATCAGAAAGTTTGCTCAGGTGGCCCTTGAAATATGTATAATGAAATAAATATGGTTTTAAAAATATAGTTTCCATTTGTTAATATATTGTATATTTACTCCAATAATTTGTTATCAGTTATAAAAATATTTTGCTTGTTGTATCCCAACAAATTAAATATAACCTCTACATATATATATATATATAATATAAGATCAAAAGATGGTTAAAAGAGTTCCATGTATTTTATTATGCGCATTTCAAAAACAAATATCATCATGAGATGACATTTGCGTTTTCGTCAGATAAAATAGGGATACATGATATGAAGGTTAAAAAACACTTTGTGAATAGTGAAGTTTTAAATCAACATATGATATGTTGATTTAAAACAAATGTTCAAAAGTTAAACTTCAATTTTTTTAATTATTTCCAATTTTTTCATGAAATTGAACACTGGACATTGGCTGCTGGAAATGGAAATTAAATCTTATTTAATTGTATTTAAATTTCTAACCTTATTTTATTATTTATATTTTTTCAATAAGAAATAAAAAAAAATTGAAGAAAAAAATTGAACAAATCAAACGTAGGTTATGGAACTGCGCAATCTGATTAATAAATTACCTCATCAGCAGCAACCTTCTTCAAATGGTCCTTATTATCAGCAGCAACAACCACAAATTCAATGGCAACCTTCTTCAAATGGTCTTTATTATCAGCAGCAACAACCACAAATTCAATGGCAACCTTCTTCAAACCACAAATTCAATGGCAACCTTCTTCGCATGGTGTCAAGTCAGAACCGCCTCGAACTGGTTACTTCTGGCTTGTGCAAGGTGTCTCTATAGCAACCAGCGATTCCCTCGGCCTCAGTGACCAAAGTCAGTGGAGAGGGGAAGGTAATGTTTCTATAGCGACAGTGTTTCTCTTGGTAGTACCAAAATGGAGAAAGGAAGGGGAAGGTAATATTTCTGTAGCACGTGTTTTAGCGTCTATTCACTCTCTCTCTCTCCCTCTCGTAGTCTGTCTGTCTCTTTCTTTCACTCTCACTCTCTCTCTACGCGTGTGCAAAAAACATTCGCACGCGCGCACGTGTTTCCACTGTCGGACAGACAGACAGAGAAATTGCTGGTTATATATATAAGTAGATATATATATAATTATATATTCATGTACAGATATTTTTGCATACACAATAACAAAATATAAATAAACGTATTTATTTCACGAGGGTCAATAAGGATAAATATATATCAAATATATAAGAACCCTAGGGCAAATCCCGAGTAACGCCGGGCCATTCTGCTAGTATAATATAAAATCAAAAGATGGTTAAAAGAGTTGCATGTATTTTATTATGCGCATTTCAAAAACAAATATCATCATGAGATGATATTTGCATTCTCATCAGATAAAATAGGGAGACATACGAAGCTTAAAAAACACTTGCGAGCAGTGAGTGTTAAATCAACATTTTTTAAGCTTCATATAATGTCTCCCTATTTTATCTGATGAGAACGCAAATATCATCCCATGATGATATTTGTTTTTGAAATGCGCATAATAAAATACATGCAACTCTTTTAACCATCTTTTGATTTTATATTATTTATACTCCAGTCCTATAAACTGTTGAGTGCTACTTATCCGATATTTGCATTGCTTTATTGTGCTACAATAAAACTCACCTTCTACATATATATATATATATATATATATATATATATATATACAAAGACATATACATATATATATATATATATACACATATACATATATATAAATATACACATACAAATATATGTATACACACACACACATATATATACACATACATACATACACACACACATACACACACACATGTGTGTGTATATATATATATATATATATATATGCATACATACACACATATATACATATATACAGTATATATATATATATATCTGTGTATATATATATATATATAGTAAAAAATTGAACGGGAACAAAACAGAGAGGCAGTACGAACAAAGGTTTATTAGTTTCACGCTCTTGAGAGTGGGGTGGTGGTGGGGAACGACGTTTCGGGCATAAGCCTTTCTTCAGGTGAAAAGTGTGTGGGAAGAGAGTTCCAAGGGTGTGTAGGGGAGTGGTGGAGAGACATATAGAAAAAAGGGGTGAGAGGAAACGGTACAAATGAAATTAAATATAAAAGCATAATAAAAATAAAAATAAACATGAAGTAAAACAGGTGGTGGAAGGGTGTGGGGCGTGTAGGGGTGGTGGCGGGTGGAGTGGGGAGAGGGAGGTGGGGTGTCTGAGCGGGGAGGGCTGAAGGTGGTGTGTGTGTGTAGGTGTACGTGTGTGTGTGTGTATGTGAAAGTAAGAGTTGGGGGAAGAACGGGGTTGCATGTTCAGGAAGAGGTGTGTGTGGGGTGGGGTGTAGGTCGGTGTGTGTGTGTGTGCGTGTGTGGATGGGGAGGGGTCAGAGGGGTGGTGGAAGAGGATTCCGGAGGCTGAGTGTGTAAATATGTGGTGGTACGCATGTGTGTGTGTGGTGTTTATGTGTGTTGTGGATGTAGGTGGCATGTGGGAAAAAAATTTTTTTGAGTGTATGTCAGTGGGTGAGTCCTTAAGGTAGTTCCGTAGAGGATGTGGTGGAATGCTGGGTAATATCCTTGGGATGTGGTGGATTCTAGGGATCGATGTTCAATATGTGTAATCCGTGGTTGGTCGGAAGAGGGGAGATGTGGAGTGCGCGCGCAACAGGAAGTGGTCAGAGGGTCTAGGCAGGAGGAGGGTTGTGTGTCTGTGTGTGCGGGGTGGTGGTCAGAGATAAGAGCATAGCAGCAGTCGGGGAGAATGGTAAGTGAAGAAAGTCGGTGTGTCAGTGTGTGTGGAGGTGCGGTGGACAGGGGAGAGGATGGGTAGGTGTGAAAGTTGGAGTGAGGAAGGGGTGAGTGTGTATTAGTAGAGGTGTTAGTGGGATGTGTGTGTGTGAGAAAGGGTGTGGGTGGAGCAGGGAGAGAAGGGTGTGGGGGCCGGTGGAGGGAGTGTAGTGTACTGGTGTGTGTGTGGTGAAGTGGGTGTTAGTATACTGGAGGTGGGGAAAGGGTTGAATGCGGGTGTGAGTGGGGGTCAGTGGTGGTAGGGTGTGTAGAGTGGGTGGTGTAAGTGGGTGTGTGTGTTCGTGTGCGTGGTGTCGGGGGGTGTTAGTGATGTTAGTTGCAGGGTGGTGGGGTGGATGTGTGGGGGTGAGGGTTAGTGGTGGTAGTAGGGTGTGTGTTTAGTGTGAGCGCGTGTATATATGTACCGGTGGGTGTGTGCGTGTGATAAGGGGAGGGGGGAGAAGAAGGGAGGGATGTTAGTATGTTAGTTGGGGAAGGGTGGTCGGGTGTGGGGTGGAGGTGTTAGTATTGTTAGTTGTGGGGTGGGCGGTGAAAAGGAGGGGTGTGTTAGTGGTGTTAGTGGGGGATATGTGTGGGGGGAAGGGGCGGTCGAAGGCTAAAGGAATAAGGGTGGTGAGTTCAGGCCGGGGGGAGTGTGGGTCTGTAGGGTGAAGATGGTTCGTTGTTCGACCCTGAGGAGAGTGTTCCGTGGCATTGGAGTAGGCCACAGACTGTGAGGTGGTGTGCGGAATGTCCAGGGGCACCAAAGTGGCGGGCGATGGGGGAACTACCGAGACGAATATCTCGGAGGTGTTCGGTAAACCGGTCCGCCAGGCGACGTCCAGTCTGTCCGACATAAGTTGCGCTGCACTCCGTGCAGCGAAGTCCGTAGACTAGGTTGGAGGAGGTGCAGCGGAAGGCATGTCGGACAGAGAGAGTGGCTGTTGGGACCCTGGAAGGTGGTGGTGTTGGTGATGTGGGGACAGGTGTTGCAGCAGGGCCTGGAATAGGGAAGGGAACGGGGGGAGTGTGGGTTGGGGGGAGCTGTGGACGAGGAGGGTGCGGAGATAGCATGCGTGTTTGAAGGAGGGGAGTGGTGGGGCAGGGAAGATGTGGGGTGTGGAGGGGTCGGACTGGAGGCGTCGGAAGAGGCAGAGGATGGTGCGGTGGAGGGGTATGGTGGAGGGGTGGTAGGTGATGGGGAAGAGGAGACGGTGGGCGGTAGCGTGGGGTGAGGGTGGTGGAGCGGTGGACAGCACGGGCGCAGGTGAGAGCGGTGTGGACGAGAGAGGGGGGTAACTTCTGAAGATGAAATGGCTGACTAGGGAAAGGGCCTGGGACTCAAAGTCAGCATCTCGGCTACAGAGGCGGCGGATCCTGAGAAGTTGGGAGTAGGGAATAGAGAGTTTAGTGTGGGTGGGGTGGGAAGAGGTGAAGTCGAGGTAGGAGTGGGAGTCGGTGGGTTTGAAGAAGGCGGAGGTGACGAGGGAGTGGTGGGAGGGGTCGAAGGCGACGGAGATGTCTAAGAAGTGGACGTGGGTGGTGGAGATAGAGGTGGTGAAGTGGAGGGAGGGGTGGAAGGAGCAGAAGAAGGAGAGAAAGGAGTCGAGCTGTTCTCGGATGAGGGTCGTGGCTCCGATACAGTCGTCGATACCGTACAGTTCAGGCATGGGGCCGGTGTACTGGGCAAAGATTTGGGCCTCAACATGGCCAACGAAAAGGTTGGCATAGTTTGGGCCCATTCTTGTACCCATGGCTACCCCCGTGACCTGTTGGTAAAACTCACCCGAGAAGGAGAAACAGTTGAGAATGAGGACCAGCTCGGCGAGGCAAAGGAGGGTGGGGGTGGAGGGGATGGGGGAGGGGCGAAGGTCGAACACAGATACATTGTAGGTCGCTTTAACCCGTCTTTTATTATTCAAAAAACTTCTTGCCAATATTAACCCTTTGTACATCATTCATCTAACTGTAGACCAACAAATACCAACTAAACGGAGCATTGACAAGAACGATGGCAAATGAATCTTCGAGGTAAGCAGTTTCCTCCCGAGCTGTTAGTTCACGGGGGATTCTCTGCTACACCTTTTCATAATAATACTGAACAACATACTGCTGGTCACTCCTTCCTCCAAAAGCCGTACAAAGCGGACATGTGCATCGGACAGATGGATCAGTGCAAATCTACACCAGGCCTACACGAGAAATTCGCAAGGGACTGCACCGACAGGGATAGAGAGAAAGAGTAACTTAGTGGAAAGAGTGCGAATGAACTTTTGAGCTAAGTAGCCTACACCTTACTGCTATGATACTGGAACCTTCTGGCAACTTAACCTGTGACTTTCTCTTTCACATTTACTCCAAAAGGCCAAAACAGGGGAGTATGAAAAGAAGGGGCTCAACAATATTTCTATGAACAATGCACGTAGACAGCTAAACTGTACTTTCAACTTTTTAATTTTCTCCAAATAAAACAAGTTTCCTGTCGATATATTTTCGTGAGTTTTTAACAGGCACTCACAAATAAACGTTTCTCATTGGAGGTGCTATTACCAATGTTCTTACCCGTGCAACGGCGGGATACACTGCTAGTATATATATAAATAAGGAAAAAAGATGAAATCGAAAATGCAACTGGAGTCTTTTTAAGAATATTTATTTGTTTCCTTTACCGGTTTCACAGTTCTTATGCTTTTCAAAAGTAGAACTCAGATGGAGGGTTCATGGTTTTTCTCACATCTGGTTGCGTGTTCAAATGTTACTTCTGGTTTATGTGGAAAAAAAATGGCTCAGAATGCTAGGTTTTTTAGAAAAGTAATTTGGTTGGTTGATTACTGTCACATGAATAAATATAATAAATAGAAATAAATTTCACGCCTGTTCACGTTACAAAGTTCTTATTGTATTTTCCTTTAAAAAAAGGGGGCTCAGATTGTTTTTTATGAGTGAAATTTGGTTAATTGATGCAATCACATGAATAAGCACATCAACTTTGGTGCCAGTTCATGTTTGAGGGTTCTTTATCGTCATTTTCAATTAAAAAAGTGGCTCAAAAATGATGTTTTTTTATAAATGTAATTTCATTGCTTATGACTATCGTGTGAATAAGTACATTAAATTTCACGCCAGTTCCTATCTGAAGGTTCTTTGCAGCCGTTTTCACAGTCACATGATTTGGCATAGAGAGTTTTGTGCCAAACAAAAGATAATGGTCAAGAAAAAAGGGATGGGGAGAATTGTTCTGGTTCAGTGAGTATGGCTGAAGTGTCAAAATTCAGAATTTCTATTGAAATAAAGAAAATAGAGATATATATTTTTATTTGTGTGATGTGTGTGTGTGAGTGTGTAGGAAAATGATTCCATTAGTAGAAATGGAGGAGGGAGTTATGTGTGTGTGTGTATGGGTGTTATATGAGTGTGTGTATGTTGTGGGGGGGGGGTATGGTTAGCATGTTAAGGTGTTAGAGTATTAACATATGTTAAGGTCTATTTAGCTCTGGTTTTTATTTTTAAATATACTAGAGGGTGTTATGTGTGTCTGTATGTGTGTGTCTGTATGTATGTGTCTGTTTGGATGGTTAGCATGTTATGGTGTTAACATATTAATAGGTCCAATAAAAAATCTTCCACTTCACTTTCACATCTAATTTGGAATTTAAAGGACAATAATAGAGACTATTCAATATCTTGGGGAATGATTTCGAAAGCACCTGCATACCGAAATATGGCTTTCTCAAGAATCTGTCATTTGTGTATTGAGGAAATTTTTTATATAATTAACTGTCAAAATTCTATTATTTTAAAAAGAGAATTATTCAGTTCTTGCAGACATCGCCAAAAATCCACTTTCCGGAGTATTTTTAATCTATAATATTCATTACACTTGACTTTAAAATTATTCTGTTGTTTGGTGAGGTTTTTTTTGTTTTTTTTTTTGTTTTTTTAATTTTTTAAATGCTCTTTTTCTTCTTAAATTTAGTATTTTTACCAATTGATATTCTTTTCCTAATGATACTCTTCTTAATCTATTTTTTAGATTTATATATTTTTTTTTAGATTGATACTTTTTAATTGATATTCTGAAAGATATCCTTTTTACGATAGTTCTTCGAAATGCACTCTTGACTTATCTAATAATACATTTTTCCTCTCTTTAATCTTCAAACTTTTCACACACCTTTCGACGTAGATAATACATATATAATTGAAATTCTCATCCTTGAAACCATGTAATATAAAATACCTTATAATCTCACACAAAATAATATATAATTTTCTCTACATACTTTCCGCCTTTTCTAATAAAATTATTCATCAAATCTAATATTAATAGTTTAACAAATAATATTGGAGTCATCTTTTCCTTTACAATTGAGCAAACATATATATAATAACTTGTATGATAAATTATATGTAATTTCGCTAAATTAATAATTGTTCTGTAAATATTTTCAATGTTTGATGAAAATATTTGAATCTACAAATTGCTCTTCTCTTATAATTTAAACTACGTCTTTTTCTTAAATATATATTTAAAATGTAAAATCAACATCCTTTGTAACTCATATTAGAAATGTAAACAAATTAATATGTGTGTTTTATATCTATATAATCATCTATATATAAAACTGAGGATGTCTGTCTGTGTGTGTGTGAGTTTGAATCCCTAAAACTCGAGAAACACCCAACCGACTGTTTTCAAACTTTACACATGTAATGCTTATGTTTCAGGGAGTGTTCTTAGCAAAAATAAATTTCAAATTTTCAATGCTCTAGGGACCGCATTAGGCGATTTAGCGATCTCTCTCTATAATTCTTAGTCTTTCGCTTTTTAGATAGATACATACATATAACGTCGCGCCCTTATAATATCTATCTGTATGTCTGGCTGTCTGCATTACGTCACTTCCCTAAGGGTGTCTGCCTGTGTGTGTGTGTGTGTGTGTGTGTGTGTTTCTGTGAGTTTGAATTCCTAAAACTCGAGAAATACCCAACCGACTTTTTTCAAACTTTACATGTGTATTACTTGTTTCAGGGAGTGTTATGCACATAAAAATTCAACTTTTTGATCCCCTAGATGAAAAACTGCCTTTTTTCAGGTGTTTTTTGAGGTGTTACGTCAGACCAATTTCCTTGAAATTGTAACTATGTATTAGTCAGTCTCTTCTTCATACCGTGAGCAAAGAAAATCCAACTTTTTTATGGCCTAGGGCCCACATTAGGTGAAAAACTTCATTTTTTTCAGCTTTTTAGGGCTTTTTTGAGGCGTCACGTCTAGCCGATATTCCCGAAATTTCAAGGCACATAAAAAAAATTCATTTTCTTGATCCCCTAGGGCCCGCATTAGGTGAAAACCTGCAATTTTCCTGCTTCATCGAGTAAAATCTTAAAGATTATCCAGCCATCAGAGTATTCGGTTTATTTTCTTTACATATTGTCCAGGCATGCAGTTTTCCACGATTAGGTCTGTTGGCGGCCCGCGTTCCAAAATACCTTATCCCGTGCAACGCTGGGTACCACTGCTAGTCAATAATATTTATATTTATACACCTGCCCTATCTCTAACCTATCCAACCTCATTCAATCTGAAAATATTGAAGAGATAAGACACTTTTCCATTCTTCTCTGCTAAAATGTATCATTAGAGTTGATTTCAATTCGTTCCAGCCATCCATCCATACTAATCTTCGAAGGTATTTTAGTCTATATATTGTTGTTAATATTAATGCTGTTTTATCGATAAATTTTCGAAGGTTTCTTAGTAGTTTTCATGACGTTATTATTGTTAATTTTACTGGTGTATTAACTTGGATATTTACCATGCGGTATTCTAATTCTATTGTATCTCTCTCGGTTATTTACCATGCGACCCTCAGTGCCTACCTCACAATTTCCCTCCCACCCACCCCCACACACCACCATAGCCTATTCGACCAATCAAACCTCAGCATGCCATTTCCACTGCTGCTGCTGCTGCTACTACCTACCTAACTAACTCTCTCCTCCTCTGGCGCAGCCCAACACACCCTGCCATTACCCCACCACCACTGTTCTTCTAGCCCTCAATTTTCCCACCGTTATGGATGGATGAGCTGAGAATACATTTGAGCAACTCTGAATCAATAGATGAAATATGAATCTGCGAGCTACCAAGCACCCACGTGAAGCGCCAACCCAGAGACCCTCCCCTACGAGTGTCGACAAATGCCCAAAACTCCGAGTTGGTACCATCAATGTAGGCTCAATGAAAGGAAGAGCAGGAGAAATCGTAGAAATGCTAGAGCGAAAGGAAGTTGATGTATGCTGTGTGCAAGAGACTAGATGGAGAGGAGAGTCTGCTAGAGTCCTTGTAGGAAAAAGCCAGTGCTACAAATTTTTCTGGGTGGGAAATGACGATGGGATAGGTGGTGTAGGTATACTATTAGCTGACAAGTGGGTAGATAAAGTAATCTCAGTGTACAGGGTAAATGCAAGAATCATTAAACTCAGACTAGTCCTGAATAAGACAATTACCACAATAATATCAGCTTACGCACCCCAATCGGGGCTGCCAGACGAACTTAAGGATAGGTTTTACGAGTCCCTAATACACACTACTGATCTAACAGACGACAAGGACTTCCTAATCATCGCAGGAGATTTTAACGGACACGTAGGTAAACACTGCGACGGCTTCAATAGAGTACATGGAGGCCATGGAGTTGGCACAAGGAATGAGGAAGGATTCAGACTTCTAGAATTCTGCGACGCCAATGACATGTCGATATGTAACACAAACTTTAAAAAACCCGACAACCACCTGATCACCTATAGATCAGGGGAGCACTCTAGTCAGTTAGATTTTATCCTCATCAGAGGACGTGACAGATGGACGGTCGTAAACACAAAAGCCTTCCCTAGTGAGGAATGTACATCCCAACATAGCTTAGTTGTCAGCGACCTCACGGTCAGAACTAGACGAACCCGGAAACAGAGGCCAACCTGGAGAAGAAAGATCTGGAAGCTGAAAGTCCCCTCAACCAGTAACAGATTTAAAGATATTTTACTCAACGCCTACGACAGTAAAGAAGAACAGATAGAGACATTTAACGTAGAAGAGAACTGGGAGTTCCTAAAAAATAATTTACTAGAGGCGACGGATGAGGTCTGTGGCTGGAGTAAGACCTCAAGCAGGAGGAGAGTGACTTGGTGGTGGAACAATAAGGTAGATGAAGCAGTTAAGGCCAAGAGACAGGCATGGAAAGAATGGAAGAACAGGGGGAGCAGGGTACATTACATAGAGACCAAGAGGGAAGCTAGGCGACAAGTATACTTAGCTAGGAGGGAAGCAGAGGATAGAAAATTCAAGCATGTTTTACAACGTGAGGACCAGAAACAGGAGGTATTCAAGATTGCGAGGCAGTGTGTCAGAGATAGTTGTGTTGTCATTGGAGAGAAGTGTATCCGGAATGATAAGGGTGAGCTTGCTCTCACAAGTGCTGAGAAGAAAGATGCATGGAAGAGTCATTATGATAGATTACTAAATGAGGAGAATGCATGGGAAGAAGAGACCCTACCCCAAGTAGACCCTATAGAGGGACCAGCAGTACAAGTCAGCAGCAGCGTAGTAAGTAAGGCAATCAAAGATATGAAGATGGGGAAGGCAACCGGTCCATCGGGTATAGCTGCCGAGATGCTGAAGGCATCTGGGTCTGTAGGTCACACTATAACCACACGTATCGTTAACCAGGTAATACTAGAAGGGGCCATACCAAAAGATTGGTGCAGTAGCATCATTGTCAACTGCTACAAAGGTAAAGGCGATGCACTAAATAGAGGAAACTATAGAGGTATAAAGTTGATGGACCAGGTCATGAAAGTAACAGAAAGAGTTATAGCACAGCTGATTAGGGACCGGGTGAAAATAGACGAGATGCAATTTGGGTTTGTACCAGGAAGAGGCACCACTGATGCCCACTTCCTTGTGAGGCAATTACAGGAAAAGTACCTAGCTAAAAGTAAGCCACTCTACTTGGCATTTGTCGACCTTGAGAAAGCCTTTGACAGAGTTCCACGTGCAGTAATCTGGTGGGCTCTTAGAAAACTAGGAGTAGATGAATGGCTTGTGAAAGCGGTACAAGCCATGTATAGGGGAGCAGTCAGCAAAGTTAGAATTAGCAATGAGTATAGCGAGGAATTTAGCGTACAGGTTGGGGTCCACCAGGGCTCTGTTCTTAGCCCTCTCCTGTTCATCATAGTCCTGCAGGCAATAACGGAGGAGTTTAAGACCGGATGCCCATGGGAACTCCTGTATGCTGATGACCTCGCACTCATAGCTGAATCTATGGTAGAACTAGAGAATAAATTCCAAACCTGGAAGCAAGGACTAGAGAGAAAGGGTCTCAAAGTCAACATGACAAAGACTAAGGTCCTTGTAAGTAGACGAGAAAACAGAACCCAGATCCCCTCAGGGAAATGGCCTTGCTCAGTATGTAGGAAAGGTGTAGGTAGGAACTCATTCTCTGCCCCAAATGCAAACAATGGGTACACAAGAGATGTAGCGGGATCTCAGGAAGCTTAATTAAGAATATAGGATTCACAAGCAGCAGCTGTGCTGAAACAGCAAGCAGCAAACAGCCACAGGAAACAAGTACCACCAATCTCTGGGAGGGCCCTGTAGAAACAGTAGACAGCTTCTGCTACCTAGGTGACCGAATTAGCAACGGAGGTGGGTGTTCAGAAAGTACAATAACTAGGGTAAGAACGGGATGGAAGAAGTTTAGGGAACTACTACCACTGCTAGCTGCAAAAGGCTTCTCCCTCAGAATGAAAGGCAGACTGTATGATGCGTGTATCCGAACAGTGATGTTGCATGGTAATGAGACCTGGGCGCTGAAGGTGGAAGACTTACGTAGATTAGAGAGAAACGAAGCCTGCATGCTCCGATGGATGTGTAACAGTAATATACGTGAACGACAAAGCATAAATGAATTGAGAGAGAGACTGAGCAAAAGAGGAATCAAATGCTTTGTGCAGGAGAGGCGGTTGTGCTGGTATGGACATGTGATGCGTATGAAGGATGACAGCTGCATAAAAAGGTGCAGAGCACTAAAAGTTGATGGAAACCGCGGAGTGGGGAGACCCAAGATGACCTGGGATGAGGTGATAAAAGCTGACCTTATCCAACTACACCTCTCAAAGACAATGACACACGACCGTGACTTCTGGCGTCACGCAGTAATACAGAGTACCCGACCTCCCATGGGTACATGCTGAAGCATATAAACAATATGCCCCCACACCGCAAGGTGGTCGTGGAGGTGCCACGGCAAAAAAAGCACCCAGCCCACACTGTAAAGTGGACGTGTAGGTGCCACGAAAAAGCACCCAGCACTCACTGTAAATGAGGTTGGTGTTAGGAAGGGCATCCAGCTGTAGAAATCAAGCCAGATCAGTTCCTGTATGAGCAAGGCATGGTCAGCCGACCAGACACAGCACACAACAGGACAACCCGTCTAACCCATGCTAGCATGGAAGAACGGACGTAAAACAGTGATGATGATGATGATGATGATTAATCTATATAGATATTTATATACTTACAACCTGTTGTAACATAAGATAAAATGTACTTACAACCATAATTCTTCATATAATCTAATTGATTATATATATAATATTATAACTCATAATTTAGCTAAATATTTTTTTAATTCTGGAATCATATCCCACCACTCCAACAAACTTTTAATTCTTAACGTTTCAATCTTTTTAAATTCACGTACATTATAGTAATATAAATACAAGCTTTTCTTTCATTCTCTTTTTTCTTCCTACACATACATATATATATACTAATAATTATTTAAATCTACCTAGCGTCTAAAAATAACATTTTTTCAGCCCTACGACTCAACCTTATTTGCATATTCATCTAAATAATTTGAAATATTTGTTTTTTTCCTCTCTTCCCCTTTTTCCTTTTACTATCCAGGTAAAACTTGAACCGTTAAGGTCTCATTCCTGGATATGTCAATATTTATAAAACAAACTTTGTATTTTATCTGATGAGAGCGTACCAAAGTTTTGGTACCCTTGAAATATAATAGAATAAATATGGTTTTATAAATATAGTTTCCATTTATTAATATCATTGATATATATATATTTATTAAAATAACAGATTAAAGTTTAAGCAAAGAATCGCTGCTTTCACCCTTAACGGGATCTTCTGAAACTAAAAAAGTCAATCTGTGAACGCAGGAGTAAATATTTCAAAAACCGTTGCAACCGAAGGAAGACAGGAAAATGATACTTTGTTTCGTGGAAACGTTCCCTGGCAAAGAACGGAAAAAAACGAAAATAATACGTCATTATTTGGTGCAGTGAAAACAATTACACGCGAAGACAAAACCACGTTTATGGTATAAATGAAGTCGTAGACTAATATTCTATTAGGTGGTTCATGGAGACGTTCTCTGGCAATGAACGGAAAAGACATATTATCTTCGTTTTTTTCCGTTCATTGCCAGAGAACGTTTTCATGAACCACCTAATATAATATTAGTCTACGACTTCATTTATAACATAAATGTGGTTTTGTCTTCGCGTGTAATTGTTTTCACTGCACCAAATAATGACGTATTATTTTCGTTTTTTTCCGTTCTTTGCCAGGGAACGTTTCCACGAACCAAAGTATCGTCTTCCTGTCTTCCTTCGGTTGCAACGGTTTTTGAAATATATACTCCTGCATTCACAGATTGACTTTTTTAGTTTCAGAAGATCCCGTTAAGGGTGAAAGCAGCGATTCTTTGCTTAAACTTTAATCTGTTATTTTAATAAATATTTGCTCTACGGTTCTTATATATCTGATATATATTTATCCTTATCGAGCTCTCTTTGGATTTTAGTCTTCAAATTTATTATTATTACTATATATATATATATGTATATATATATATATATATATATATAAACAAGTATATAAATATATATATTATATATATATATCTATATTATGTTTAAGCAAAGAATCGCTGCTTTTATATTGAAGAGATAAGACACTTTCCCATTCTTCTCTGCTAAAATGTATCACTAGAGTTGATTCCAATTTTTCCAGCCATCCATCTAATCTACGAAGGTATTTTAGCCTACATATTGTTGTTAATATTATGATGTTCCCTGCTGTATTAGCGTTAAATTTTCCCTGCTGTATTAGCGATAAATTTTCGAGGGTTTCTCTTAGTAGTTTTTCATGACGTTATTATTGTTAATTTTACTGATGTAGTATTAACTTGGATATTTACCATGCGGTATTCTAATCCTATTGTATCTCTCTCAGTTATTTACCATGCGACCCTCAGTTCCTACCCCCCCCCCCCCTCTCTATGCACTTCTTTAAGGCTTACTACCCTGTCTTTAACCTAATTCATTCAATCTGAAAATATTGAAGAGATAAGACACTTTCCCATTCTTCTCTGCTAAAATGTATCACTAGAGTTGATTCCAATTTTTCCAGCCATCCATCTAATCTACGAAGGTATTTTAGCCTACATATTGTTGTTAATATTATGATGTTCCCTGCTGTATTAGCGATAAATTTTCGAGGGTTTCTCTTAGTAGTTTTTCATGACACTGATGTAGTATTATCTTGGATATTTACCATGCGGTATTCTAATCCTATTGTATCTCTCTCAGTTATTTACCATGCGACCCTCAGTTCCTACCTCACAATTTCCCTCCCCCCCCCCACACACCACCATAGTCTATTCGACCAATCAAACCTAGCATGCCATTTCCACTGCTGCTGCTACTACCTGCCTAACTAACTCCTCTGGCGCATCCCAACACACCCTGCCATTACCCCACCACCACTGTTCTTCTAGCCCTCATATTTCCCACCGTTATGGATGGATGAGCTGGGAATACACGAGCAACTCTGAATCAATAGATGAAATATGAATCTGCGAGCTACCAAGCACCCACGTGAAGCGCCAACCCAGAGACGCTCCCCTACGAGTGTCGACAAATGCCCAAAACTCCGAGTTGGTACCATCAATGTAGGCTCAATGAAAGGAAGAGCAGGAGAAATCGTAGAAATGCTAGAGCGAAAGGAAGTTGATGTATGCTGTGTGCAAGAGACTAGATGGAGAGGAGGGTCTGCTAGAGTCCTTGTAGGAAAAAGCCAGTGCTACAAATTTTTCTGGGTGGGAAATGACGATGGGATGGGTGGTGTAGGTATACTATTAGCTGACAAGTGGGTAGATAAAGTAATCTCAGTGTACAGGGTAAATGCAAGAATCATTAAACTCAGACTAGTCCTGAATAAGACAATTACCACAATAATATCAGCTTACGCACCCCAATCGGGGCTGCCAGACGAACTTAAGGATAGGTTTTACGAGTCCCTAATACACACTACTGCTCTAACAGACGACAAGGACTTCCTAATCATTGCAGGAGATTTTAACGGACACGTAGGTAAACACTGCGACGGCTTCAATAGAGTACATGGAGGCCATGGAGTTGGCACAAGGAATGAGGAAGGATTCAGACTTCTAGAATTCTGCGACGCCAATGACATGTCGATATGTAACACAAACTTTAAAAAACCCGACAACCACCTGATCACCTATAGATCAGGGGAGCACTCTAGTCAGTTAGATTTTATCCTCATCAGAGGACGTGACAGATGGACGGTCGTAAACACAAAAGCCTTCCCTAGTGAGGAATGTACATCCCAACATAGCTTAGTTGTCAGTGACCTCACGGTCAGAACTAGACAAGCCCTGAAACAGAGGCCAACCTGGAGAAGAAAGATCTGGAAGCTGAAAGTCCCCTCAACCAGTAACAGATTTAAAGATATTTTACTCAACGCCTACGACAGTAAAGAAGAACAGATAGAGACATTTAACGTAGAAGAGAACTGGGAGTTCCTAAAAAATAACTTACTAGAGGCGACGGATGAGGTTTGTGGCTGGAGTAAGACCTCAAGCAGGAGGAGAGTGACTTGGTGGTGGAACAATAAGGTAGATGAAGCAGTCAAGGCCAAGAGACAGGCATGGAAAGAATGGAAGAACGGGGGGAGCAGGGTACATTACATAGAGACCAAGAGGGAAGCTAGGCGACAAGTATACTTAGCTAGGAGGGAAGCAGAGGATAGAAAATTCAAGCATGTTTTACAACGTGAGGACCAGAAACAGGAGGTATTCAAGATTGCGAGGCAGTGTGTCAGAGATAGTTGTGTTGTCATTGGAGAGAAGTGTATCCGGAATGATAAAGGTGAGCTTGCCCTCACAAGTGCTGAAAAGAAAGATGCATGGAAGAGTCATTATGATAGATTACTAAATGAGGAGAATGCATGGGAAGAAGAGACCCTACCCCACGTAGACCCTATAGAGGGACCAGCAGTACAAGTCAGCGGCAGCGTAGTAAATAAGGCAATCAGAGATATGAAGATAGGGAAAGCAACCGGTCCATCGGGTATAGCTGCCGAGATGCTGAAGGCATCTGGGTCTGTAGGTCACACTATAACCACACGTATCGTTAACCAGGTAATACTAGAAGGGGCCATACCAAAAGATTGGTGCAGTAGCATCATTGTCAACTGCTACAAAGGTAAAGGCGATGCACTAAATAGAGGAAACTATAGAGGTATAAAGTTGATGGACCAGGTCATGAAAGTAACAGAAAGAGTTATAGCACAGCTGATTAGGGACCGGGTGAAAATAGACGAGATGCAATTTGGGTTTGTACCAGGAAGAGGCACCACTGATGCCCACTTCCTTGTGAGGCAATTACAGGAAAAGTACCTAGCTAAAAGTAAGCCACTCTACTTGGCATTTGTCGACCTTGAGAAAGCCTTTGACAGAGTTCCACGTGCAGTAATCTGGTGGGCTCTTAGAAAACTAGGAGTAGATGAATGGCTTGTGAAAGCGGTACAAGCCATGTATAGGGGAGCAGTCAGCAAAGTTAGGATTGGCAATGAGTATAGCGAGGAATTTAGCGTACAGGTTGGGGTCCACCAGGGCTCTGTTCTTAGCCCTCTCCTGTTCATCATAGTCCTGCAGGCAATAACGGAGGAGTTTAAGACCGGATGCCCATGGGAACTCCTGTATGCTGATGACCTCGCACTCATAGCTGAATCTATGGTAGAACTAGAGAATAAATTCCAAACCTGGAAGCAGGGACTAGAGAGAAAGGGCCTCAAAGTCAACATGATAAAGACTAAGGTCCTTATAAGTAGACGAGAAAACAGAACCCAGATCCCCTCAGGGAAATGGCCTTGCTCAGTATGTAGGAAAGGTGTAGGTAGGAACTCCATTCTCTGCCCCAAATGCAAACAATGGGTACACAAGAGATGTAGCGGGATCTCAGGAAGCTTAATTAAGAATGTAGGATTCACATGCAGCAGCTGTGCTGAAACAGCAAGCAGCAAACAGCCACAGGAAACAAGTACCACCAATCTCTGGGAGGGCCCTGTAGAAACAGTAGACAGCTTCTGCTACCTAGGTGACCGAATTAGCAACGGAGGTGGGTGCTCAGAAAGTACAATAACTAGGGTAAGAACGGGATGGAAGAAGTTTAGGGAACTACTACCACTGCTAGCTGCAAAAGGCTTCTCCCTCAGAATGAAAGGCAGACTGTATGATGCGTGTATCCGAACAGCGATGTTGCATGGTAGTGAGACCTGGGCGCTGAAGGTGGAAGACTTACGTAGATTAGAGAGAAACGAAGCCTGCATGCTCCGATGGATGTGTAACAGTAATATACGTGAACGACAAAGCATAAAGGAATTGAGAGAGAGACTGAGCAAAAGAGGAATCAAATGCTGCGTGCAGGAGAGGCGGTTACGCTGGTATGGACATGTGATGCGTATGAAGGATGACAGCTGCATAAAAAGGTGCAGAGCACTAGAAGTTGATGGAAACCGCGGAGTGGGGAGACCCAAGATGACCTGGGATGAGGTGATAAAAGCCGACCTTACCCAACTACACCTCTCAAAGTCAATGACACACGACCGTGACTTCTGGCGTCACGCAGTAATACAGGGTACCCGACCTCCCATGGGTACATGCTGAAGCATATAAACAATATGCCCCCCCACCGCAAGGTAGTCGTGGAGGTGCCACGGCAAAAAAGCACCCAGCCCACACTGTAAAGTGGACGTGTAGGCGCCACGAAAAAGCACCCAGCACTCACTGTAAATGAGGTTGGTGTTAGGAAGGGCATCCAGCTGTAGAAATCAAGCCAGATCAGTTCCTGTATGAGCAAAGCATGGTCAGCCGACCAGACACTGCCCACAACAGGACAACCCGTCTAACCCATGCTAGCGTGGAAGAACGGACGTAAAACGGTGATGATGATGATGATAGGATAACGATAAATCTTTAAAGGTAATCAGATAAGAGTCTATGAAAACTACTTATTATGGACAGTTTAAGCGTACGGTGCTGTGTGACTCAACAAGAAGTTTACGTTGGTGACGATTTTATGACTTCGCTTGTATTCCTATGTAAATATATCTTGGAGTAATAAAAAAGTGAAGAATAACATGGTTGACAGTACAAATTTCCATGACAGAATTGTCTATAAATTGCTAAATACTGGAGACAGTATAAATCAATTTACAAAATATCTAAGTTTAATCATTTCATCAGAGACTATTAAGAAATATAAAATATATGTGTAACGGTAAATTTAAAAAATTCAAATTACTACATCAATAATAGTATTAATAATAAATAAATAAAGGAAGGGGGACAGATGGAAATGAGAGAGAAGGAAAGAAAATGACGAAAGAAGGAACGAAGATATAGTTAAATGTATAACCGGCAAAAGTTACGAAATCAAACTATCACATCAAAAGAAATATAATTTTAATAATAATAAAGATATATATAGAAAGAGAGAAGGAGGGGATATAGCATAGGCAAAGAGGAAGGATAAGTAAGGAAGATGAGAAAGAAATAGAGGAAGATTAAGAGGGATGAGGGAGCAGAGGAGGATAGAAATTAGTCGTGAATATGGGGATATGAAGAAGAGAGAAAAGAAACATACGGACGAATATACATTACTATGTAAAATAGCTAGTTTGAGATGTATTATATTATAGGATAAAATTATCGATATAAAGTATGTTTAAGTGGAGAAATACAAAGACAAATGGTGAAAGGTGTATATATACAAGATAATAAATGATGTAAATTCAAATAAAAATTAAAATAATGATGTTAATACAAATGTTTTTAAGTTATTCTTACGTAATTTGAAGCTTGTGATAATTTGATATCGTAATAAGTGCTAAAGGTATAACAAGGAATAAGGAGTAGAAAATGGAGTTAAGTTGGTCTAAATTTCAGGAACTTCGATGCTGATTTATGCTGGCAAAAGATAGTTCGCTCAATTCTGCTGTTAAGAAGGGTTTTACGAAAATTAAGAATTTGGAAGAGCTCCATATTACAGAGCCTACAATGGGACATACCAGTTTGATAGGCTTTAGCAGTTGACAGTATTATTTTCCAGCTGATCTCGTATTTAATGCCTGCATTCTTGAGTTGCCATATTTTATTGGCAAGCGTTGTTGTATTTGATTGATTCTTATTAATCATACCACCGTTTTTTTAAAACACCAGCTGTGGAACCAATGTAATACCATGCCAAGCTACCTGAGTTGATAGTACACGAGTATACTATGTTTTTCTCAAGGCATCTGTTTAGTAGAGGGCAATTGCCAGGTAAGTGGCAATTGCATAGAAATGCTTTCCTATGCGCCGGTTCTACTATATGATTTTGAAGATTGTTATGTATGGGCTGCGAATTAGGTTTGTTGGTGTATTGTGATGGTGTTCTTTGGCGTGTATTTGGTTGCGATGATGTAATATGTGTGTATTCTGTATTTGGTGATATGGAACTTATCTGGGGGCTACATTGATTATGAATTCTTATGTAGTTAATTTTGTGAATGTGCGATTCTATGTTGTTAGCAGTGGAGTATGATAGTTTGATAGTTTTTCTATTAAAGATTTTATGATATTTATGTATTTTAGGGAAGTGTTTGTCAACTAATTTAAAGAAAGTGAGAGGGAGCTTAGTTTTAATAGAGGAGTTAAACATTGGATTAAACCATAAGTAGTTTCTATTTCTGTATCTCCTATGTCCGCTAGTGGTATTCGTATTAGCATTTTGTTTATTTAAATTAGGTATATGCTGCCTATTTATGCGTTTAGACCTAGGTTTGTTGATTCTATGGTTGTGGGATGTATCGTTACCAATAAGTGTGTTGTTATTTTTTGTATCAGGTATGTATTTGAGTCGTTCTTTATGGCCTGCCTTATGTAAAGCTAAGTTGTAGTAGCTAGCGTGTTCATTAAAAAATTCATGGTTAGAAGATAGGCGCGAGATTCGAAGGGATATACTATGCGCTATGGAGTTAATTATGGATCTAGGATGGTTCGAATTATAGTCAATGTAAGCTAAATGTTCATTATTTTTATGGAAGGGTTCTATTAGTCCTGAGTTAAGGTTAAACGATACGTCCAAGAAGTTGACTTTTTTAGAGTTGGGTTCAAAAGTAATGCTTAGGCCTAAGTTATTAAATAATTTTCTAATTTTCTTCCTTAATCTTTCTAAGTTTTGGCTATTTACGTTTCTAGCTAAAAGTAGAGTATCATCTCTATAGATTCCACCTTGTAAGTTACCAAATTCCCTATGTAAGAAATATGCTATATAAATTCCAACCAAGTCTGTGATCTGGGCTGAGTCGTTCGATCCCATAGTAATATTGAAGTTATTGAGTCTATTTTTTCTCTCCCAGTAGCTGTTGTCGAATTTAATGATAGTTCGTCTAGTGGCTAGTATTATTTCAATTGCATCTGTTGAAAGATCCGAATGATTTGGGGCAAAGGATAATGCCTTATTAAGGGTGACTGGGGAGATAGAAAAGTAGTAGTCATTTATGTCAAATTGTATAAAGTCGGACGATTCTTTATTGTCTAATGAGTTGAACCAGTCTATTGCTTCACTTGTGTTACCCCAGAGCTTGATAGTTAGTTGTTTCTTAATTTGTGGTAATATTCTATCTAGTATAAACTTACTAATTCTACCTATATCTGATTTTGAAGGACATATCAATCTAATAGTAGGGTTGGTTTCGAAGTTACATTTATGATCTTTCAGATTAAAAGTGGGTTCACAAGGTGTAAGAGGCTCGGTTCTATCGGATATTTTAAGTTTTTTTACTATGTTAATGCTTTTGAGTGTAGACTCAAAGTTTTCTTGTATTTTTATGTAATTCGCGACGTATAAAATTGTTGTATGTATTAAGGCTCATGGTGTATACATTTGATGTTTTATCTGCTTTTACAATGATACCATTAGTGGCACGTAATTTTCTTATAAGTACATTGATGTTGTTCTGTAGTTTGTTGTGGTGGGTACATTTTTTGAATTTAATTTCCTTTATCATGTTCATGAGATCAAGTTCAAAGGCATCAGGATGTGGATTGCCTGGTGTGTTTTTGCAGGATTTGAATCCATATTTTTCGCTGGTAGATCCATTAATTCGATCACCATTATTATGTCCTTTATCGTAATGATATGCTTTCCATCTGATTCTACGGATAAAGTCATTGGTTCTTTGTATCATACCGAGCATATATTCCTTATTTGTAGGCATAGGTATGTTTTTAGGGACATACCTATATAGTGTTTTTCCATGTTAATGCAGTGCACAAAATTGGTTGCTCAAACCGATGGGAGCTTGGTATGTAGGATAACGATAAATCATTAAAGGTAATCCGATAAGAGGCTATGAAAACTACTTATTATGGACAGTTTAAGCGTATGGTGCTGTGTGACTCAACAAGAAGTTTATGTTGGTGACGATTTTATGACTTCGCTTGTATTCCTATGTAGATATATATCTTGGAGTAACACAAAAGTGAAGAATAACATGGAGTAATAAAAAAAGTGAAGAATAACATGGACTTTTGCTGGTTATACATTTAACTATATCTTCGTTCCTTCTTTCGTCATTTTCTTTCTTTCTCTCTCATTTCCCTCTGTCCCACTTCCTTTATTTATTTATCATTAATACTATTATTGATGTAGTAATTTGAATTTTTTTAATTTACCGTTACGCATATATTTTATATTTCTTAATAGTCTCTGATGAAATGATTCAACTTAGATTTATTGTAAATTGAGTTATACTGTCTCCAGTATTTAGCAATTTATAGACAATTCTATCATGGAAGCAATTGTAAGACTGTAAATAAATTTCCTTGTTTGTACTGTCAACCATGTTATTCTTCACTTTTATATATATATATATATATATATAGGGAGTGTAACTTGGAGTTACTGTGAGCACTTGATGTTTAGGTTCACTTCTGTGTTGAGGTGTAGAGCTATACAGAGTGTAATATATTGAAAGGATAACAAGGACGATTGGTTACTCCTTCATTACATTTATTGGTAGGTGACACGCGTTTCGCCACTGATCAGCTCAAGGTTCGATCTGTATCGATCTTACCCGACTCAATAATCGGCAGCTCGACGGACCCTTTAAATTCGTATAAGAAAATGAATACATGCTGTAGTGTATGTGGGGGTGGATGTGATGATAAGATGTTGGTGACGGTCACTGGCTGCGATGGGCTGTGGTGTGGGGGTGGCAGATTGACTTTCGCCTGTAGTGTATGTGGGGGTGGATGTGATGATAAGATGGTGGTGACGGTCGCTGACTGGGATGGGTTGTGGTGTGGGGGTAGTGGATTGTCGGTAGACAGGTTGGCGCATATTTGTGGCTGGTTATTGTGTGGGGTGTGGTTGTGGTGTTGTTGTTTATGGTAGTGGCATTTGTGGTGGTGTGGTGGATGTGTTGGTGGTGTCAATTCCATGGGGAGATACATATCTAAACACTCTTCGTCTGACAAATACGTTGTATATATATACATACGCATATGTAGACATATATACATACACACCTATATACACACCCATACACGCGCCCACATACATCCACACGTACATATATCTATATGCATATATACACACATATATATGGGCACTCGCATGTGTGGATATATAAAACAACTCATATTGTACAACTTATGAACTTCTGACTTTATCACATAGCATGTATTCATTTTCTTATACCAATTTAAAGGGTCCGTCGAGCTGCCAATTATAGAGTCGGGTAAGATCGATACAGATCGAACCTTGAGCTGATCAGTGGCGAAACGTGCGTCACCTACCAATAAATGTTATGAAGGCGTAACCAATCGTCCTTGTTATCCTTTCAATATATATATATATATATATACATATATATATATATATATATATATATATATATATTTATTAAAATAACAGATCAAAGTTTAAGCAAAGAATCGCTGCTTATATATATTGATATATATTTTATCCTTATCAAGCCCTCTTTGGATTTTAGTCTTCAAATTTATTATTATTACTATATATATATAAATAAATAAGTATATATATATGTATATATATTATATATATATATTATATATATATATATATTATATATATATATTATCATCAACGTTTAACGTCTATCTTCCACGCTACCATGGGTTTAGACGGGAATTGTCCTACTTGAGGCAAGATTGGTCGGGTGACCATGTCTTACTCGTATAGGGCTGTCTGGCAGGTTTTCTACAGCTGGATGCCCTTCCTAACACCAACCACGTTTACAGTGTGGAACTGGGAAGTTTTTACCATGTTACCTACACAGCCACATTATAGCATGGACTGTGTGTTTTTGTCGTGACACCTACACGACCTCATTTATTTTAGACTGTATATTGTGGTACCAACTTTACAGGGAAAGGGTGGTGTTGGTGGGAGTAGAGGTAGTGGGATGGGGGTGTATATTTGGTTAAGAGGTGCCTACTGACTGTAGGTTTCACTTTGTACTTAGGCAAGGCGGGTCTTCTGTATTTCTGCATAGCGCCAAAGCTCTCGGTCCAGTGACATAGATTCGAGAGGTGTAAATGTTTGAGGTCGGACTTTATCAAATCGTCCCAGGTTTTTCTGGGTCTACCTACTCTGTAACTTCCATCAATTTTGATCGCCCTGCCCTTTTTCCTCTTATTCCTCTTTTTCCTGCACTGATCCCTCTTATTCCTAATTTCTCACTTAGTTGATTTATGCTTTGCCTTTCACGTATATTACTATTACACATCCAACGGAGCATGGATACTTCATTCCTCTCCAGTCTGCGCAGATCCTCTGCACACAATGCCCATGTCTCACTGCCATGTAACATTGCTGTTCATACATAGGCATCATACAATCTGCCTTTCATTTTTAGAGGGAAACCTTTAGTGGTCAATAGTCGTATAAGCTCTCTGAACTTTTTCCATCCCGTTCTGACTCTGGCTACTGTACTTTCAGAGCACCCTCACTACTGCTGATTTTGTCACCCAGGTAACGGAAGGTGTCCACTATTTCAATAGAACCATCTGTGCAATAGAAGGAGCTAGTATCCTGTGGGCACTTGCTACTTATTGCACCTCAGCATCGGCCACATATAAAATGTTCGTTCTTAGATAGCTTACCTGTGATCCCACTACATCTTTTATGTACCCATAGTTTGCATTTGGGACATAATATGGAATTTCTGCCTACTCCTTTCCTACACACTGAGCATGGCCATTTGCCAGAGGGTACCTGTACCTTATTTTCCTTTCTATATACTAGAACTTTAGTCTTAGACAAGTTAACTTTAAGGCCTTTTAATTTTAGGCCATGCTTCCATGTTTAGAATTTCTTCTCTAGTTCGGCCATGGATTCAGCCATGAGAGTTAGATCATATGCGTATAGAAGTTCCATGGGCAGCCGGTCTTGAAACTCCTCTGTTATAGCCTGAAGGGCAATAATAAATAGGAGTGGGCTAAGGACAGAGCCCTGATGAACACCAACTTTTATGCTAAATTCTTCACTATATTCGTTGTTAATTCTAACCTTTCTTTATACATGGCTTGTATAGCTCTCACAAACCATTCATCAACACCTAGTTTTCTAAGAGCCCACCAGATAATGGAGCGGGGGACTCTGTCAAAGGCTTTCTCCAAGTCAACAAAAGCTAAGTATAGGGGTCATATATAAAAATAGGGGTTATATATATAAATAAATATGTATATATATATATACATCATCATTATCAGGTCGAGCTTGCTCGGCTTTCTACGACACGTTTCCTCCATCCATCTCCGTCTCTCATAACGTCTGCCAGTTCTTCCGCAGTGCATCCTCAAGTTGCTTGAGACGACCAGCGTTTCTTGCTCCATGAGATGGACTCCATAACAACACATCACCTGCTATTTCTTCCTTGCTGCGCCAACAGTGGCCAGCAAATCTGAGTCTCTGTCCACATATTGACCTGCGATATAATCAAGCAAGTTGACGACTTCAAATACCTGGGTAGCTATATCGCCTCCACAGAACATGATGTTAACATCAGACTGGGAAAAGCCTGGGGAGCATTGAATGCAATGGAAAAGATATGGAAATCAAACCTGCTGGCCAAACTGAAAAGGAATTTCTTCAGAGCTGCTGTGGAATCTGTGCTTGTTTATGGCTCTATCACTTGGACGCTAACATCGAAACTGGAGAAAAAGCTAGACGGGGCATACACACGTATGCTCCGTGCTGCTTTAAACAGGTCTTGGAGGCAACACGCAACAAATAAGGATCTCTATGGCAATATATATATGTATATTATATATATATATTATATATATAAATAAGTATATAATATATATATACTAGCAGAATGGCCCGGCGTTGCTCGGGATTTGCTCTAGGGTTCTTATATATTTGATATATATTTATCCTTATCGAGCCTCGTGAAATAAATACATTTGTTTATATTTTGTTATTGTGTATGCAAAAATATCTGTACATATATAAAAATATCTGTAAATATATATATATATTAAAATAACAGATTAAAGTTTAAGCAAAGAATCGCTGCTTTCACCCTTAACGGGATCTTCTGAAACTAGAAAAATCAATCTGTGAACACAGAAGTAAATATTTCGAAAAACGTTACACACTATATATATATATATATATATATATATATATATATATACACACACTATATATACATATATACACAAACACACAGCGACGTCATAATGTTGTACTGCAGACATTCAGACATACAGACAGGTATTATAAGGGCGCAACGTTATATCTATGTATTTATCTAAAAAGAAAGACTAAAAATTAAAGAGAGAGATTGCTAAATCACGTAATGCGGTCCCTAGGGCATTAAAAATTTGAAATATTGTTTGCTCTAAACACTCACAGGACCATAAGTGTTACATGTGTAAAGTTTGAAAACAATCGGTTGGGTGGTTCTCGAGTTTTAGGGAATCAGACAGATAGACAGACATTTTCTGTTTTAGATATATAGATAACTAGCAATAAAGCCTGGCGTTGCTCGGGGCTGCTCAGTAGCTGTGTTAAAGTTATAATGTTAAGTTCCTTTCTTGGCTTAAAAACTGTAGAGTCTACATGTCTACTTTCATGTGGTACTTTTGATTAATATTCCCTCAACCAACAGTATGCCACCGAAACTTGAACGTACGGTTTAGGAGATGTGTGCCGACCTTTTTAGTAGACAGACAGACAGACAACCTCTCAGTTTTATATATATAGATTATATATATATTAGACATATTTAAATAAATATAGAAATATATATATATTATATATATACATATTATATATATACATAAATAAATATATATATATATATATATATATATATATATATATATATACCACTATTAGCTGCTAAAGGGTTCTCCCTAAAAATGAAAGGCAGGTTGTATGATGCCTGCATACGAACAGCAATGTTGCATGGCAGTGAGACCTGGGCATTGTGTGCAGAGGATATACGCAGACTAGAGAGGAACGAAGCTTGCATGCTCCGCTGGATGTGTAATAGTAATATACGTGAACGGCTAAGCATAAACGAACTAAGGAAAAAATTAGAAATAAGAGGGATCAGATGTTGTTTACTCGAGAGAAGGCTTCGTTAGTATGGTCACGTGATGCATGAAAGACGACAGCTGTATAACAAAGTGCAGGGCAATAAAGATAGATGGTAGCCACGGAGTAGGCAGACCCAGGAAAACCTGGGACGAGCTGATAAATTCCGACCTCACACACTTACACCTCTCCAAGACAATGTCACTGGACCAAGACCTTTGGCGGTACTCAGTAACAGAGAAGACCCACCTTACCTAACTACAAAGTAAAACCTACTAGTCAGTAGGCATCTCTAACAAAATACACCCCCGTCCCACCCCATCCACACCTCCCCCTTCTATGTAAAGTTATGTTGGTGCCACAACATCCAGGCCGAAACAAACGAGATTGTGTAGTTGTCACGACAAAAAACACACAGTCCACGCTGTAATGTGGCCGTGTAGGCAACACGGTAAAAACCTCCCAGCCCCACACTGTAAATGTGGTTGGTGTTAGGAAGGGCATCCAGCTGTAGAAAACACGCCAGACAGTCCACGCTGTAATGTGGCCGTGTAGGCAACACGGTAAAAACCTCCCAGCCCCACACTGTAAATGTGGTTGGTGTTAGGAAGGGCATCCAGCTGTAGAAAACCCACCAGACAGTCCTATGCGAGCAAGACAACCACTCTTGCCTCAAGTGGGAAAACCCCCATCCAAACCCATGCAAGCGTGGAACAGGGACGTTAAACGATGATGATGATGATGATGATGATGATGATGATATATATATTATCTATTCATATATATAAAACTGAAGTTCTCTGTGTGTGTGTGTGTCCTAATTTTGGCAAACTCTATACAAATCCATATTTCTACTCCAATTGACTTCAAACTTGCATTTATATATTTCTTGCGATCTAAAGATATTAACTGCAGCTTTTATTTTTCAATTGTTTGTCGTTAAAGACATGTTTTTCACTAAAACTTGAAGCCCTTTTTGTCAGTTAGTTCGTAAATTTAGCCTACAATGTTCAAGAGAGGCAACTCTTTAGTATTTTAACTCTTTAGTTACATCTCTTTATAGAGTATCCCTACTTAAACGTGCATCCCTTGAAATTGTTGATGGTGACCTCAATAGTAACTACGAAGCGTTTGGCATCCAATATAACAGTTCGCTCTATATCAGATTGGGTAGATTTTTGTAACCTTAAAAGTATTCAACTAAATTCCTTCATGCTCTCCACCACTGCAGTCCCACATGCCTACTGCTCTGTAACTATTGCTTTCATTGTACCATAGCACAACAAATAGATGTTCGGTTTGTCGAATGCCTTTTTACTTAACCCTATCGTCTTGGCTTTCGTGGGTTGAACATTTTACTCTCAGGCACCCAATTAAGTTAAACCCCTGGTAATCTACGACAAATTTTTTTTATAAGCACAAAATGTAGACACCATCCCCAGGCCTAGGTATTCTGTAAGTCTCTGTACTGTTTCAGAAAGGAGGGATAAACATGCCAATCTATGCTCAGAAGCCCGAACAACGCCGGGCCATTCTGCTAGTATATATATTATATATATAATATATATATATATTATATATATAGAGAGGTAGTTCGAGTTAGTAATCGAATAATTAAGCTTAGATTAGTTGTAGGCAGGAGACTACTGACAATCATCTCTGCCTATGCTCCCCAAGCAGTCCTAGGCAAAGAAGAGAAAGACTGCTTTTACGAGCAACTTTTACAAACAACCGCAATGACAGAGGACGGAGACATCGTTATGCTAGCAGGGGACTTCAATGGTCATGTTGGACAGCTCCAGGATGGTTACACTGGGGTACATGGTGGGCACGGTTACGGCTCAAGAAATGAAGAAGGAGTGAGATTTCTTGAATTTTGTGATGCAAGTACACTGACTATTTGCAACACTAACTTCCAGAAACCTGCCAACCACCTAATAACCTACAAATCAGATGCGCACATAAGCCAGATTGACTTCTTACTAGTTAGGCAGCGGGACAGGCAGATGGTGTCCAATACCAAGGCATACCCTGGGGAAGAATGTACCCCACGGCATAGGTAAGTCGTTAGTGGTATCTCAGTAAGCAAGAGATGGAATGAGACCTAAAAGACCTTTCACTAAAATACAAATTTAGGAAAGCCCTTCAAGATGTGTATGACGCAAAAGAAGACGATTTAGAGATGTATGACATAGATAATAACTGGAATTTCTTACGTGACAACTTACTGCAGGCTACTGATGAAACTTGTGGCTGGAGCAGAGCTCCAACCAGACAGAGAGTGACCTGGTGGTGGAACAGCACAGTAGATAAGGCCATTAGAGACAAAAGACTATCATGGAAGGCTTGGAAAAAGGGTGGGAGTAGAGAAGAATATACAGCCGCTAAGAGAGAAGCTAGACATCAGGTGTACTTAGCACGCAGGGAGGCTGAGAGTAGGAGGTTTGCCAATGTTCTGCGGCGGGAAGATCAGAGGCGTGTGGTGTTCCACATTGCAAGGCAGTGTGTCAATGCATATCAGGATGTTGTTGGAGATAAATGTGTCCGGAATGATGCCGGTGTACTTAGTTTCACGAATGATCAGAAAAAGGAGGCCTGGAAATGTCATTATGAGAGACTGATGAATGTGGAGAACGAATGGGAGAGAGAGAAATTACTCTCTGTAGATCCGACAGAGGGACCAGCTATTGAGATTGAAGAATATAGGATCCAAGAGGCGATTAAGGAAATGAAAAATGGTAAGGCTGCTGGACAGTCGGGGATAGTTGCCGAGATGCTGAAGGCATCAGGGGACGTAGGCACTAAACTGGTTGCACGATGCATCATCAATCAGGCTATATATGGTGGTGTCATACTCAAAGACAGGTGCAGCAGTATTCTCATAAATTGCTACAAAGGTAAAGGGGATGCTCTGGAGAGGAGCAATTATAGGGGTGTAAAACTGATGGATCAGGTTATGAAAGTGGCAGAAAGGATATTAGCACAACTAATTAGAGAAAGGGTCAAACTAGATGAGATGCAGTTTGGTTTTGTGCCTGAGAAGAGTACAACAGATGCCCTCTTCTTGGTGAGACAATTACAAGAGAGGTTCTTAGAGAAAAATAAGCCACTATACTTACCCTTTGTTGACCTAGAGAAGGCCTTTGATAGGGTACGCCGATCTGTCATCTGGTGGTCCCTAAGGAAACTAGGTTTTGAGGAATGGCTTGTGAGGACAGTGCAAACTTTGTCAGTAAAGTCAGGGTAGGAATGGAGTTTAGTGAGGAATTCCAGATACAAGTAGGAATACATCAAGGTTCGGTCCTCATAAGAGAGGAGTTTAAGACTGGCTGTCCATGGGAACTTCTCTATGCTGACTATCAGGTTCTTATAGCAGAATCAGTAGAGGAGCTAGAGAATAAATTCTGGCTATGGAAACAGCAGTTGGAAGCAGGAGGACTGAGAGTGAACCTAACTAAGACAAAACTCTGATTCCGTCAGGGAGATGGCCATGTTCGATATGCAGAAAAGGAACTGGCATAAATTCTATAAAATGCACACAATGGAGATCCTGGGTACACAAGACATGTAGTGGGATAGCAGGCAAACTAACAGGTAGGGAGAAATACGTATGCAGTAGATGTACAGGGAAATTAGACAGTAGAAGTCGCATTGATAGACACATTTCTCAAATGCAGGCAGGTGCTTTAGAAGTGGTGGATAGCTTCCGGTACCTAGGAGATCAGATTAGCATGGGAAGGGGTATTCCGAGGCCATAGTATCTAGAATAAGGACGGGTTGGAAGAAGTTTAGGGAGCTGCCTCTTCAGCAACTGCAGAGGATATGCGACGGCTGGAGAGAAATGAGGCAAGCATGCTCCATTGGATGTGCAATGCCAATGTGCGTGAACGACCCAGCATGAATGTGTTGAGAGAGAAACTGTGTCTGAGAGGGATAGAATGTAGTGTGCGAGAGAGGAGACTGAGGTGGTATGGACATGTGATGCGCATGGAGGATGACCGATGGGTGAAGAAGTGCCAGGAAATGCTAGTTGAAGGTAGAGGTAGACCATGAAAAACATGGGCGGAGGTGGTGAGAACAGACCTCAGATGGCTGAAGTTCACGGTGGAGATGACGAAGGACTGTGACAAGTGGAGAGATGCTGTGCTGAATAAGACCCGTCCCACCCTTGAAACAGGGAAAAGCAGACATATGATGATGATGATGATGATATATATATATATAGATATATACATATATATATATATGTATATATATATTTAAATATGTATATATATATATATATTTAAATATGTATATATATATATATATATATATATATATATATATATATAATATGTATATAGTGGTAGAACACTGGAAGGTAATATCCATAGTGGTAGAACACTCAGTCCATGGGACGAGTTAGGTAGAAGTGGTTACACAGCAGTTAGTTCACCATCGCGAGAACAATTGTTTCACCTTAGCGGATCCTCAGCTCGTAATGGACATGGTTATATGGAACAAGGACAACCGTACAAACGTACATGCGCAGAAACGATCACTTCTCACAGGCAATACTAAATTGCGTGCGAGAGGTGTAAGGGAGATAACTGCGAAAGTCGGAAAGTTTCTAGTTGATAAGAAAATTAGGATGTTTTTGTAATTCAATCCGGAGCTTTGTAGTTATGTAAGAGGTGTTTCCAGACGTGTGGACAACGTGTGAAGAATTCATTTCTCATGTTTAGGCAATCACTATTGCGTAATCTCTTTAGAATATTTATTCGTTCATCAATACATAGTCCACACGACGGATTGCCCCTTGCGTATGGCTTGGACTTAGTGATGGATTTCCATTGAATGGAGTAGTCTATACTTGAGTCCTTGAGGCACCATACATGGCTCGTGAGTTTTGTGGATGAACGTCTGTCCGGGTACCTAAAGGTCGACCGGTGGTTAAGGAAGCGTTCCTTAAATTGGCCCTCCGCCATACCCACATAAGACTTGACCTCCTGTGGTTGATATGGTCGGTTGGAAATGACCACAGCTTCATAAACTACAGCGGGTGTGTTGCATTGCTGTTGAAGGGGACAAGCTTTCCTACAATTTCCATCTAGCAATTTCACTTGCAAGACATTGATCAGCCTAAGACTATAGTAGACACCTGCCCAAGCTGCCATGCACTGGAATCAAACTAGAAACTACATGGATACGAAGTGATTTTCTGAACAACATAATCAAGTCTTCTTCTATTTATACAGACCGATATACACACAAAAGTATCTTTACAACACAAAATATCTCTACTGCCTAAAACTGACAGAAACTAAGCAAGCATTGAAAAGATACCTTGTGGTATTTATTTGATTGCATTCTTTTACATTCTAGGTGCAAATTTTAGAAACTGGATGATAAGTTTAGCTCAACTAAGAATTTATCACTGATAATCACTATCAACAATCATAATAAAGATCATGCCAAGAAGGGATCTTCTATATATTCACTTGAGTCACTAAAATATCTAAATTTCTTTCAAATTACACTCTACAATCTTAAAAAAAGGAAGGGCAAATTAGTATTAGATGTACTAAGTCTGAAAGACATAATGGTCACAGCTAGAAACTGTTTGATCATAAGTTTGCTGGATCAAAACCATCTTGCGACTAAACAATAAGACCCTGCATGAGAAAGACAGGATGGCTAAGTTGGTACAATATTAAATACATGTTCAAAATGTCATAAGTTGAAGTCCACTTTTTTTTTGCTGTGATTCTGAACAGAATATTTTATTCAACATTACCTCAGTTCATCTGGCTGTTAGGAATATATTTCAGATCATCTGGGAATAGAGAGTTGAACATCTGGGAATATGCATCAAATCATCTTAGAATGGTTATCAGATCATCTGGGCATAGAGATCTGGACATCTGGGAGTAGATATCAGCTTGGGAAAGCCTGCAAAATATCAACCTCCAATTTTGGTGGAGCTTTATTTTGCATCTGCTGAATTCATGACACTGATGCTTAAAAGTTCCTGATATTCAAGAGGCTGTTTTCACATTCACACAGCCTAAACGCATGCACAATGTCCCCACTAAAAAAATGATAGTAATTAAAGACAGATAGAAACTTACCTGCAACATATTCTCTTCGGCACTGTTGAAAAGAAAAATGACACTATGCCTCAAAGGTGCGGCCCTCTGGGACATTGAACGTAACACCTCAAGCATCACAGCACAACTAGAAGCATCATCACCAGCACCTACAAGACATTGCAGAACAAATCAACATTGCTAATATCTAGATTACAAAACATAAGCAGGGATTCAAAACTAATTTACCTATAAGATTATAATTTTTCAAATTTAGCCTCATATTTAAAGAAGAAACGTTTCTTAATACATCTACACTACATTTTAATTGGTTAGATCTCTTATAATCTTCTGGTGTTTTCTTGGAGGTGTACAAAATACCAAAGGCAGTTCATTTGGCAGGATTGTAAAAGAAACAGAAAGAATGCATTGTGATATATTTTTTCTGGCTCTCTGCACTTTGCGTTCAAATCCTGCTAGGGTCTACTTCATCTTTCATCCTTTCAGTGTTGACTAGCAGAATGGCCCGGCATTGCTCGGGATTTGCTCTAGGGTTCTTATATATTTATCCTTATCGAGCCTCGTGAAATAAATACGTTTGTTAATATTTTGTTATTGTGTATGCAAAAATATCTGTACACAAATATACTACTACCCTAAGTATTGAGTACTTTGGTGCGTTATGGTCCACCTGGTTCCTTACCACATTTCCTTCGTTATATATATATATATATATATATTAAAATAACAAATTAAAGTTTAAGCAAAGAATCGCTGCTTTCACCCTTAACAGAATCTTCTGAAACTAAAAAGATCAATCTGTGAACGCAGAAGTAAATATTTCGAAAAACGTTACACACTATATATACATATATATACACACACACACAGGTAGCGTCATAATGTCATAATGCAGATAGCCAGACATACAGACAGATATTATAAGGATGCGACGTTGTAGCTATGTCTATCTAAAAAGAAAGACTAAGAATTATAGAGAGATCGCTAAATTGCCTAATACGGTCCCTAGGGCATTGAAAATTTGAAATGTTTTTTGCTCAAAACAGTCACATGACCAAAACTATTACATGTGTAAAGTTTGAAAACAATCAGTTGGGTGGTTCTCGAGTTTTAGGGAGTCAGACAGACAGACATTCTCTGTTTTAGATATATAGATAAAGAAAGTACCAGTTCAGTGCTGATGTAGCCCTATCACATGCTGGCTGTTTCATTTAATCAATGGTAAGATGGTTGAGAAGTCTGTATCTGCCAGTGACTACATGGACACCAAAAACCATGAGTTAAAGCATGGTATATATCTCCAAGTCTTCCTTGATTGACAGTGACTGCTGTAGTTTTTTAACAAAGTACCTGCCGGACTGGATTCAAACTAAAATATTTTTAAAAAAGCAAGGAAAAGTGGACGTATGATGATGATGATGAGTACCAAACTAGATTCAAACTAGGAATATTTATTTCTAAATTATGTTTAAGGATAAGGAGCCTTGTTTAGTATTGAACTATGTATGTATGTAAGAATAGGATACCTGACAATGATCCAAGATCAAATTGATTGAAAGATAGTGTAGATGTAAATATAAAAAAATGTTTTACCTCTAAAAAATTAGGGAAATAGTTTAAAAACTTATAATCTTATTAATAACTCATCTCAGCCACTTTGTTTACTAACTTTTAACCCTTTTAATTACTGTGCTTCTAATGAAATATTTCAGATTTCAATTAATCAATGAAGAATTTGGGAAGAATTTACTAAAATTATAATTTCATTAAAATAGTATTTGTATCAATAAAATGTTCTTATATAAAATCATATTCGAAGGTTGTATGAGGAGCTACATTGTTTACATGTGACCCTACCACATTTCAATTGAAAGACAACCACTGCCATTCGTAGGGAGGGCCTCAATATACAGCTAATACACTCCGGACCTTCACTAAAGCAGATGACTCTACAGACACCGACCTGCATACAATATGTGCACACTTCCTAACTGTCCCATCAACAATGTAGAAGTGTGCATGAGAGTGTATGTGGTTTACAAGATCACATGTAAACAATGTAGCTCCTCATACATAGGAGGTACTGTCCAGGTGTTGCACATACGGATCAAGAAGCACATGACAATGATAGCTTCTTCTGTCAAAAAACAAATTGCTCTAATCATTAATACACAAATAGATAACAAATTAGAATATATATATATATGTATAATATATATATCTATAGATAGATATTTAATTAGAAAGTGAACAACACAAAATATAACTACTCCATTACCAAAGGTTTCTGGATCCCAGAAATATTAATATACATCTGTGTGTGTATGTGTGTATATATGTGTGTGTATATGTGTATGTCCATGTACATGTATGTTTGTGTATATATATATATATATATATATATATATAGATGTATATATATATTCTTATATATATATTTTACTTTTATCTGAATGTGTGTGTATATGTATGCACACGTATGTCTTTCTATATTGCTATATACTTTTATATATTATTTTTCTTACCCTTCTTTTCTTATATATATTTCCCATTATTTTTTCAGCCTCACTTTCAATTTTTAACAGATTTTAAATCTCTTTTCATATTTTTTATCCATAACATCTCTCTCTGATGACCGATCCAGACGTATATTAATATTGTCTTGGATCCAGAAACCTTTGGTAATGCAGTAGTTATATTTTGTTTTGTACACTTTCTAATTAAATAGCTCTGTTCTATACACAGAGCACTCTTTCTTCCTTTGCTTTTCCTTCACTTTTTTTCCTTCGTACCTTTCACTTCAAAAGATCTCAGAAGACCGAGATCTTAGATCTTTTGAAATGAAAGGTATGAATTTCCTGGATACCCGCAGAAGAGCATAGAAATGGTGGCTTTCACTTAATAATTCTTGCGAAACAGATTTTAGATCTGTCCGGGTATCGAAGGTAGTTGCCCAATATAGGTTTGTTATTTTTATTGATTTATTACTTTAAATCAAGACAGGCAAACCATATTGTTTTAAAGTAGTATTTTTTCAACCTAGCTAACTTGGTCATTTACAATTCGAACACATGTATACTTGTATCGGTGTTTATCCTTCTCATATATTCAACTGTATTACACGGCTCGGAAGGATTCCCTTCCTTGAGCTATTTAATTGTAAAAGACTATTTTGAGTTTCTAACTCAATCTATGATATATATACATATATATATATTATATATATATACATTGCGTGGTGTGGCTGATAATGTTGTTAGAACTCAATATCCTTGGAAAGATGGTTGCAGCAAGATTAGGCAGCATGACCAGTAGTTTTTGCAGTAGGTGACCACCGTTTAAGGTTTCCTTGAAGAAGATCCGCTCAGGTTACAGAGTAATTTACATATATGTGTGTTTGTGCATAGAACAATGAAAAAAAAAGGAAGAAGTGAGGGGGAGGTAGCTAATTAGTTAATTGTTTTACAATCATTTCAGAAGGTTGATTGATCGTTGAATATCGATGTATCGACTAGCATGGTAGTGGTTAGGCTACTACCTATTTCTAGTCGCAAAGTTCCTGTTCGAGCGACTGTCTTCTTCAGAAACACTAAACTATGATTTTATTACAGGGTCGGACACCATGCTTTGACACATAGAGTTACGGCCCTTGCCATTCTCAGTTCAAATCCCGCCGAGGTTAACTTTGCCTTTCATCCTTACGGGGTCGATAAAATAAAGTACCAGTAATGCACGGGGTAATTGCTGGCCTTGTGCCAAAAGTAGAAACAATTATATATATATAAGGGCGGTGAATTGGCAGTATCGGTAGAGGGTCGGACACCATGCTTTCCAGCATAGTTACGTCGCTTTACGGTCTGAATTCAAATTCTGTCGAGGTTAACTTTGGCTTTCATCCTTATGGGGGCAATAAAATAAAGTACCAGTAATGTACTGGGTATTTGCTGGCCTTATGCCAAACGTAGAAACAATTATATATATATATATATATATATATATATAAGATATAAAGACGTGTAGGCGCCACGGAAAAAAGCACCCAGCACTCACTGCAAATGAGGTTGGTATTAGGAAGGGCATCCAGCTGTAGAAATCAAGTCAGAATCAGTTCCCGTATGAGCAAGAGATGGTCAGCCGACCAGCTACTGCCCACAACAGGACCTGTCTAACCCATGCTAGCATGGAAGAATGGACGTAAAACGATGATGATGATAAAGAGGCAGAGGCGTGTAGTTTGTGTCCCATTGATTGCGAAAATAGAAGAGAGGGTGATGCATGAGATAAGGGTAGAAGGCTTAGAAAGCATATAAAGGGTCCGTAAAGAAAGATAGATAATAAAAATAATAATAATTAGAAGTATATCGGTTGTAATACTACTACCTGTAATAATGCTTTCTTTATTAACCACAAGGGTTTACACAAAGAAGACATTAAGGACAGTACAGAACAATACAGGACGGTACAAATGGGCATTTCTGTGTGTAAAAAACAAAAAACAGAGGATGTAACAAAAAAAAAAGGACAATGAAAGATTCCCCAATAGGGGGGAGACTTCCGAGGGCCATCGTGGAGAAAACCCATTAAAAAAAGCCACGCTGACCCTAACCACCAGAGCAAGTGCCCTCTCCCAGTTTTCCACCTTCAATTTACAGGCACATACTCAGAGTAGGCCCATTCACTCGGGCCATTCTTGCCTCTCTCACCCATCTTTCAACAAAATGCTGGGAAGAGAGCACTTCCCTCTCTACCCTGATTTTCCTTTTTAAATAAAATTTGAAAAAGTTAATCAGGGCAACACCGAAGAGTTAAGTGCTCGTCTTCAGCCCTTTCAAACGCGTCCACCACACTATCTCTTTCGCCATGGCCACCAGACAGATAAAAATTGCCTGCCCTTCCTGGCTAAAGGAAGAGGGCGGGGCAATCCTCACGATGGACTCAGCTGATAGCCGGATCCGTCCTACACGCGACAGCAGGTGTTCGACATAAACCCACATAAACTCCACTAATCCTCTATAGAACGCCAAGGTGGAGTTTCCACCGATCACATTGCCCGATTAGTCGAGGGACTACTAGCTGTAATAATAATAGGAATAATGGTAACAGATAGGATATGGGTATCGTAATTGTAGCATGTAGATAATTCACTTTAAGAGTTATGGTAATGTATAAACACCAGTTGACCCAAACTGGTATGAAGTATATGAATTGTATATATATATATATATATATATATATATATATATATATATGTATATATATATATATAATATGTATATTTATTAAAATAACAGATTAAAGTTTAAGCAAAAAATCGCTGCTTTCACCCTTAACGGGATCTTCTGAAACTAACAAAGTCAATCTGTAAACGCAGAAGTGAATATTTCAAAAAACGTTGCAACCAGAGGAAGACAGGAAGACGATACTTTGGTTCGTGGAAACGTTCCCTGGCAAAGAACGGGAAAAAACGAATATAATACGTCATTATTTGGAGCGGTGAAAAACAATTACACACAAAGACAGAACCACGTTTATGGTATAATATGTATATATATATATATATATATATATATATATATATATATATATATATATATATATATATATATATATATATATATATATATATATATATATATATATATATATATATATATATATATATATATATATATATATATATATATATATATATATATATATATGGAGGCACATGGCTTAGTGGTTAGAGCATTGGGCTTGCAATCGAAAGGTTGTGAGTTCAATTCTCAGACCGGGTGATGTGTTGTTTCCTTGAGCAAGACACTTTATTTCACATTGCTCCAGTTTACTCAGCTGTAGAAATGAGATGATAGGGGCTGGGGTCCCTATCATTCCACTGCAAAGTGGTCGTGGAGGTGCCACGGCAAAAAAGCACCCAGCACTCACTGTAAATGAGGTTGGTGTTAGGAAGGGCATCCAGCTGTAGAAATCAAGCCAGCATCAGTTCCCGTCCCACCCTTGCAAGCAGGGAAAAAGCGGACGTAAAATGAAATGATGATGATGAAATGATATAATATGTATATATATATATATATATATAATATGTATATATATAATATGTATATATATATATATATATATAATATGTATATATATAATATGTATATATATATATATATATAATATGTATATATATATATATATATAATATGTATATATATATATATATATAATATGTATATATATATATATATATAATATGTATATGTATATATATATAATATGTATATATATATATATATATATATATAATATGTATATATATATATATATATATAAAAAAGTTTACATATATATATATATATATATAAAAAGTTTACATATATATATATATATATATGGTGTGGCTGCCAACTCGTTTTCGAGTACGGCCACTACTTTACATGTAGGAGAACCCCCACCGATGCGCTGAACGAGTGTGAATTTTTAGTCCAGCCAGCGACTTGAAAACTCTGGTACAAACGCTACACTTGTGACAATTATTGACACATAGTGCTGGGCCCATGGTACATGTGATGACAAGTGCAGAGAGATCTCCAGATATAAAGCAATGCCTGTGCCGTGAAGCTTTTATAGTGAGCAAAGGCACTGCACAAAGCCAGTCCCACTCTCTTAACCAAGATGATATTTACCAAAAAGAAGAACAAGTCAACATCATTGGATACCATCAGGGTTGCAGGTGTTACATCAGAGTTTTCCTTCTCCTAGAATTCTGCCTTGACAAAGGCTAAGGAGTCATCTCTTCCGGTGATTTTGGATGGCCATTGACTCTTAAGAGCTCCTTTGCCCTTTGACAGGTTTTGTTTTTAGTCCTGCAGGATGTCCAAAGTCACCCTCCTCACCAAGAAATCTTGGTGGGGTTGCCAGTTTAGTCGCCAACGACCCGACCATGAGACAGGTTGTACTGGGATACATGTTACCAGTAGCACCAACTGGTGACCTGGCATAACATATATATATATACATATATATATATACACACATATACACACACACATACATATACACACATCATCATCATCATCATCATCATCAGGTTTAGCGTCCGTGTTCCACGCTTGCATGGGTTTGGACGGGGGTTTTCCCACTTGAGGCAAGAGTGGTTGTCTTGCTCGCATAGGACTGTCTGGCGGGTTTTCTACAGTTGGATGCCCTTCCTAACACCAACCACATTTACAGTGTGGGGCTGGGAGGTTTTTACAGTGTTGCCTACACGGCCACATTACAGCGTGGACTGTCTGGCGGGTTTTCTACAGCTGGATGCCCTTCCTAACACCAACCACATTTACAGTGTGGGGCTGGGAGGTTTTTACCGTGTTGCCTACACGGCCACATTTACAGCGTGGACTGTGTGTTTTTTGTCATGACACCTACACGATCTCATTTGTTTCGGCCTGGATGTTGTGGGACCAACATAACTTTACATTGAAAGGGGAGGTGTGGGTGGGTGGGGTGGAGGTGGTGGGACGGGGGTGTGTTTTGATAGAGATGCCTACTGACTGTAGTAGGTTTTTACTTTGTATTTAGGTAAGGCGGGTCTTCTCTATTACTGAGTACCGCCAAAGGTCTCGGTCCAGTGACATTGTCTTGGAGAGGTGTAAGCGTGTGAGGTCGGAATTTATCAGCTCGTCCCATGTTTTTCTGGGTCTGCCTACTCTGTGGCTACCGTCTATCTTTATTGCCCTGCACTTTGTTATACAGCTGTCGTCTTTCATGCACATCACGTGACCGTACCAACGTAGCCTTCTCTCGAGTAAACAACATCTGATCCCTCTTATTTCTAATTTTTTCCTTAGTTCGTTTATGCTTTGCCGTTCACGTATATTACTATTGCACATCCAGCGGAGCATGCAAGCTTCGTTCCTCTCTAGTCTGCGTATATCCTCTGCACACAATGCCCAGGTCTCACTGCCATGCAGCATTTCTGTTCGTATGCAGGCATCGTATAACCTGCCTTTCATTTTTAGGGAGAACCCTCTAGCGGCTAATAGTGGTATAAGCTCTCTGAACTTTTTCCATCCAGTTCTGACTCTAGCTACTGTACTTTCAGAGCACCCTCCCCCACTGCTGATTTTGTCACCCAGATAACGGAAGCTGTCCACTATTTCTATAGAACCCTCTGCGCAGTTGAAGGAGCTAGTATTTTGTGGGCACTTGCTGCTACTTATTGCACCAGAGCACCGGCCACATGTAAAATCTATGTTCTTAGTTAGCTTACCTGTGATCCCACTACATCTTTTATGCACCCATACTTTGCATTTGGGACATAAAATGGAGTTTCTACCTACGCCTTTCCTACACACTGAGCATGGCCATTTCCCCGATGGGACCGCCGCCTTATTTTCTTTCCTACAAACTAGAACTTTAGTCTTAGCCAGGTTAATTTTAAGTCCTTTTGATTCTAGGCCGTGCTTCCACGTTTGGAATTTCTTCTCTAGTTCGGTCATTGATTCAGCTATGAGCGTTAGATCATCTGCGTATAGGAGTTCCCATGGGCAGCCGGTCTTGAACTCCTCTGTTATAGCCTGAAGGGCAATAATAAATAGTAGGGGGCTAAGAACAGAGCCCTGATGGACACCAACTTTTACGCTAAACTCTTCACTATATTCATTGTTAATTCTAACCTTACTGACTGTTTCTTTATACATGGCTTGTATAGCTCTCACAAGCCATTCGTCAACACCTAGTTTTCTAAGAGACCACCAGATAATGGAACGGGGGACTCTGTCGAAGGCTTTCTCCAAGTCGACGAAAGCTAAGTATAGGGGTTTACTTTTAGCTAGGTACTTCTCCTGTAGTTGTCGTACAATGAAAAGAGCGTCTGTGGTACTTTTGCCTGATACAAACCCGAACTGCATTTCATCTAGATCAATTCTCTCTCTGATTAGTTGCGCTATTACTTTTTCCGTGACCTTCATGACCTGGTCGATTAATTTAATGCCTCTATAGTTACTCCTATCTAGGGCATCTCCTTTTCCCTTATAGCAGTTAACGATGATGCTGCTACGCCATTCCTTCGGAACAACCCCATTCTGTACGACTTGGTTAACTATCCGGGTGACCATGGTGTGTCCCACCGAACCAGATGCCTTCAGCATCTCAGCAACTATTTCCGAAGGCCCAGCCGCCTTACCCGTCTTCATATCTTTGATTGCCTTACTTATTATACTACCTTCAACTAATACTGCTGGTCCCTCTATTGGATCGATCTGGGGGAGACTGTCTTTCTCCCATTTGTTCTCCTCATTTAGAAGCCTTTCGTAGTGACACTTCCAAGCTACCTTCTTATCAGCGTCGGTGATGGCAAGTATGCCATCATCGTTAAGTACACACTTCTCCCCGACAATATCACGGTTTTCCTTGACACATTGCCTGGCAATCCTGAACACCTCACGTTTTTGGTCCTCACGTTGTAGAACATGCTTGAACTTTCTTTCCTCTGCTTCCCTTCTTGCGAAGTACACTTGTCTCCTAGCTTCCCTCCTGGCCACTTGATAGTCTTCTCTACTTCTCCCATCCCGCCATACTTTCCAAGCCTGCTTTTTGGCCTTAATTGACTCCTCCACCTTACTGTTCCACCACCATGTTACTCTCCTCCTACCTACAGGCCTGCTGCAGCCACAGACTTCGTCTGCCGCCGTCAGCAGGTTTGCTCTCAGGAATTCCCACTGTTCCTCTATATTATACGACTCTAATTGCTCTTCCTTACTGTCGAAAGCGTCAAGTAATATGCTTTGAAATTTATTTCTGGCTATGGGGTCCTTTAGCTTCCATATTTTTCTCCTGAGGATAGTCCTCTTCCGCTGTCTAGTACGTCTCGTCCTGACTATGAGGTCGCTAATTATCAGTCTATGTTGGGAGGTGAATTCTTCATGGGGGTGGGATTTAGTGTTAACAACAGACACTCTGTCACGTCTTCTGGTAAGGATATAATCTACCTGGCTTGTGTGTTCCCCCGATCTATAGGTGATCAAGTGATTGTCTCGTTTTTTGAAGTTAGTGTTACAGATAGTTAAGTTATTTGCGTCGCAGAATTCCAGGATTCTGGAGCCTTCCTCATTTCTAGTACCGAACCCATAGCCTCCATGGATTCCGTCATAGCCGTCACAATATTGTCCAACGTGACCATTTAGGTCGCCTGCAATAACTATATAGTCACTGTCGGTTATTTGGGAGGTAGCGAGCATCAGTGTCTCGTAGAATCTGTCTTTTATAGCGCGGGGCAGTCCGGATTGGGGTGCGTACGCAGATATTACTGTCACCGTAGTTTTATTGAGGACAAGTCTTATTATAATTATTCTGTCGTTCACTCTATTTACGTCTATTATCTTATCTGCCCACTTTTCTGCTACCATGATTCCTACCCCACCCAACCCATTGTCATTTCCCACCCAGAAAAGCTTATAGCATCGTTCTTTACCCACGATGAATCTAGCCGACCCTCCCCTCCACCTGGTCTCTTGAATACAACAAACATCGACCTCCTTACGTTCAAGCATTTCTACAACCTCGTTAGAGCGACCCTTTAAGGTGCCTACATATATATATATATATATACATATACATACACACAAACATATATACACACATACATACACACACATACATACATATATGGTGGCTGCCAACTCGTTTTCGAGTACGGCCACTACCTTATATCCATGTAGGAGAACCCCTACCGGTGCGCTGAACGAGTGTGACTTTTTAGTCCAGCGACTTGAAAACTCTGGTACAAACACTACACCTGTGACAATTATTGACACACAGTGCTGGGCCCATGGTACCATGTGACGACAAGTGCAGAGAGATCTCCAGATATAAAGCAATGCCTGTGCTGTGAAGCTTTTATAGTGAGCAAAGGCACTGCACAAAGCCAGTCCCACTCTCTTAACCAGATGATATTTACCAAAAAGAAGAACAAGTCAACATCATTGGATACCATCAGGGTTGCAGGTGTTATATCAGAGCCTTCCTTCTCCTAGAATTCTGCCTTGACAAAGGCTAAGGGGTCATATGTTGATTTATATATATGTTGATATATATACATACATACATACATATACGTGTTTTGCAACGGGTCACTTTGTGGCTCAATGAAAAATTGTGGTTAATAAATTAAATAATCAGAGCTATATATCATAAAACATGTCTAGAGAATCACCAGATAAAATATATACCATTTCCTCTCCCAATTAGCACAATTACGCTGTCGAAATATTCGATAAATATTCCGCCGCGGCCGATGCGAAGCGCTAGTCTCGGTTATTTGTTGGAGATTTCTTCATAGAAGCCTTATTCTTATAGCCTGGTCTATTCGATTTTTTATATAGTTAATTATGCTAATTGGCAGAGGAAATGGTATATATTTTATCTGGTGATTCTCTAGACATGTGTTATGATATATATATATATATATATATATATATATATATATATATATATATAATATGTATATATATATATATAATATGTATATATATATATATAATATGTATATATATATATATATATAATATGTATATATATATATATATATATATATATATATATATATATATATAATATGTATATATATATATGTATATATATATATATATATATAATATGTATATATATATATATGTATATATATATATATATAATATGTATATATATATATGTATATATATATATATATATATATAATATGTATATATATATATGTATATATATAATGTAGGAGGTGAGTTTTATTGTAGTACAATAAAGCAATGCAGATATCGGATAAGAAGCACTCTACAGTTTGTGGGACTGGAGTATGCATAATATAAGATCAAAAGATGGTTAAAGGAGTTCCATATATTTTATTATGCGCATTTCAAAAACAAACATCATCAAGCAATAATATTTGTGTTTTCATCAGATAAAACAGGAGAACATGATATGAAGGCTAAAAAAACACTTGTTGATAGTGCAGTTTTAAATCAACATATGAAAAGTGGTTTTAGATTGATGTGTGATATTGGGAAAAATATTTTATTTAGAGAGGGGGGGGGGAGGATGAAAAGGGAAGGAGATGAGAGGGAGAGATGGGTGATAGAGAGAAAGAGATAGTTTTTATAACTGAGAGGAGATATATTTTTTACATAGAGGGGTTGAAAACCGTTGGAAGATACTGTATAAATTAAAAATTTTGAAAATTAACGAAGGGAGGATATGTGCGAGGAAAAAATATTTTATTTAGGGAGGGGGGGGATGAAAAAAAGGGGGGAGGAGATGAGAGTGAAGGTGGAGAGGGAGAGATGGGTGATAGAGAGAAAGAGATAGTTTTTATAACTGAGAAAAAGATATATTGTTTTAATATAGAGAGGTTGGGAACCGTTGGAAGATAATGTATAAATTAAAGGAATTTGAAAATTAACGAAGGGAAATTATGTATGAAGATAGAGAGAAAAAAATAATAATTGTGGGTGAATATTCTAACGTCAAAAGAAGAAATGTATGTATTGTGGCAATTTCAAAATTAGCGAAGAGAAAAATTGTTAAGGTTTGTGTGTAGAAGGATTTGAGAAAAATAATGTGAAGTTAAAGTTTGTATATTGAATTGATATGTATTAATAATGAGTTCGTTGATGGGGAGAAAAAAATAATAATAAATTAAGGATGAAATTGAGATTAAAAAGATTTATGATAGAGAGAAAAAATAATAATGATTGCGGATGAATATTCAAAATGTCAAAAACAAATGTTATTTTACGAGAAGATAGAATGAGGGTAATGAGTAAACGAGTATTATAGAGTGTATAATGCCCTTTAAAGTAAGGTAGATGGGTATATTTTAAAGAGGTGTATGTATATGTGCCTTTGAGAAAAGATTCTAAATTGATAAAGAATTGAATATTAACTGTATACTTTGTGAAAAGTTCTATGGAATTTATGCAGGCAGATAGAAAACAAATCTGAGCGTCTATTT
>OZ024740.1:248957949-248982949 GCA_964016885.1 Eledone cirrhosa | reverse complement strand
TATAATATGTATATATATATATATATATATAATATATTTAATTATTATTTAATTTATTAACTTTTCATTGAGCCACAAAGTGACCCGTTGCAAAACACGTATATGTATGTATGTATGTATATATATATATATGTAAACTTTTATATGTAATAATCTCCCATTAGGTTGAGATACAAATTTGGCTGTATTGTGCTGTGCTTTCTAGCAAAAAGCCACCAGCCGTAAGCAACTACCACACTCTTTCCTACCTGACCGCTGCTACGTCACGATTCTTAGCCATTTTTGAATGAATTCATGGCGCGATCACTTTGGAAAATTTAATGTCTGGATCGGAGAAAATCTCCTGATGAGTCTGATGCTCGAGTTCCAAAATTATTAGAAATCTCAAAATGCGGACGAAACCATGGTAGAGGTATTTAAATGTATTCTATTTTCTCCTAGTTTATTTTACACCTAATTCTGTTTAATTGACTGTATCTGGGTGATTATGCTGTCGAAATATTCGATAAATATTCCATCGTGGCCGACGCGAAGCGCTAGTTTCGGTTATTTGTTGGAGATTTCTTCATAGAAGCCTTATTCTTATAGCCTGGTCTATTCGATTTTTTATATAGTTAATTATGCTAATTGGGAGAGGAAATGGTATATATTTTATCTGGTGATTCTATAGACATGTTTTATGATATATAGCTCTGATTATTTAATTTATTAACCACAATTTTTCATTGAGCCACAAAGTGACCCGTTGCAAAACACGTATATGTATGTATGTATATATATATATATATATATATATATATATGTAAACTTTTATATGTAATAATCTCCCATTAGGTTGAGATACAAATTTGGCTGTATTGTGCTGTGCTTTCTAGCAAAAAGCCACCAGCCGTAAGCAACTACCACACTCTTTCCAACCTGACCGCTGCTACGTCACGATTCTTAGCCATTTTTGAATGAATTCTTGGCGCGATCACTTTGGAAAATTTAATGTCTGGATCGGAGCAAATCTCCTGATGAGTCTGATGCTCGAGTTCCAAAGTTAAGTTCCAGCGTAAAGCAAACAATTATTATTATTATTATATACAAGCTGAACTGGACTGGGAAAGGTCAACAGTTGACATGATATTGATTTTGATTTTGTATTTGTATCAGTACTGTCGGTAATATATATATATGTGTGTGTGTTTGTGAGTGGTGTGTGTGATTGTATGCATGAATGAGTGTTGGTATGTGAGTGGCGTGTGTGTGTGGTTGTGGTTTGTATGCATGAGTGTTGGTGTGTGTGTGTGTGTGCGCGTTGTGTCAATAAGTTTGTTTTTTTTGTTTTTTTATGACCATGCTGTAAAATGGAGGGGTAGAGAGGGCCCTTGAGTCTAGTAAGACATCCTCTCTAGTGCTGGTGGCACAAATAAAAGCACCCAGTCCATGCTGTAAAGTGGCGCTGGTGTTAGGAAGGGCATCTAACCAGTGTATCAATGCCAAAACGCTTATCAGCACAGCAACAAATAGGAACAACAAAATATGAACACATCGCATTTCAGAGTTGCAACACTTAATGTTGGCACTCTCAGAGGTAGATCTGCTGAAATAGCGGAGATGCAGGCGAGAAGGCAGGTGGAGGTGTGCTGCGTGCAAGAGGTGAGATGGAGAGGTGCCTCTGCGAGACTAGTCGTAGGCAAGCGTCTTAGCTATAAGCTATTCTGGGTAGGTAAGGATGATGGGTTAGGGGGAGTAGGCATTTTCCTGGCTGAGAAATGGATCAATAAGACAATAGAGGTAGTTCGAGTTAGTAATCGAATAATTAAGCTTAGATTAGTTGTCTATGCTCCCCAAGCAGGCCTAGGCAAAGAAGAGAAAGACTGCTTTTATGAGCAACTTTTGCAAACAACCGCAATGACAGAGGACGGAGACATCGTTATGCTAGCAGGAGACTTCAATGGTCATGTTGGACAGCTCCAGGATGGTTACACTGGGGTACATGGTGGGCACGGTTACGGTTCAAGAAATGAAGAAGGAGTGAGACTTCTTGAATTTTGTGATGCGGGTACATTGACTATTTGCAACACAAACTTCCAGAAATCTGCCAATCACCTAATAACCTACAAATCTGGTGAGCACATAAGCCAGATTGAGTTCTTACTAGTTAGGCAGTGGGACAGGCAGATAGTGTCTAATACCAAGGCATACCCTGGGGAAGAATGTACCCCACAGCATAGGTTAGTTGTTAGTGATATCTCAGTAAGCAAGAGATGGAATGAGACATATAGGAAGGTGTAGAGAAGAAAGGTCTGGAAGCTAAAAGACCTTTCACTAAAATACAAATTTAGGAAAGCCCTTCAAGATGTATATGACGAAAAAGAAGACGATTTAGAGACGTATGACATAGATAATAACTGGAATTTCTTACGGGACAACTTGCTGCAGGCTACTGATGAACCTTGTGGCTGGAGCAGAGCTCCAACCAGACAGAGAGTGACCTGGTGGTGGAACAGCACAGTAGATAAGGCTATTAGAGACAAAAGACTAGCATGGAAGGCTTGGAAAAAGGGTGGGAGTAGGGAAGAATATACAGCCACTAAGAGAGAAGCTAGACGTCAGGTGTACTTAGCACGCAGGGAGGCAGAGAGTAGGAGGTTTGCCAATGTTCTGCGACGGGAAGATCAGAGGCGTGCGGTGTTCCACATTGCAAGGCAGTGTGTCAATGCAAATCAGGATATTGTTGGAGATAAATGTGTCCGGGATGATGCCGGTGTACTTAGTTTCACGAATGATCAGAAAAAGGAGGCCGGGAAATGTCATTATGAGAGACTGATGAATGTGGAGAACAAAGGGGAGAGAGAGAAATTACTCTCTGTAGATCCGACAGAGGGACCAGCTATTGAGATTGAAGAATATAGGATCCAAGAGGCGATTAGGGAAATGAAAAATGGTAAGGCTGCCGGACCATCGGGAATAGTTGCCGAGATGCTGAAGGCATCAGGGGACGTAGGCACTAAACTGGTTGCACGCATCATCAATCAGGCTATATTTGGTGGTGTCATACCCAAAGACTGATGCAGCAGTATTCTCATAAATTGCTACAAAGATAAAGGGGATGCTCTGAATAGGAGCAATTATAGGGGCATAAAACTGATGGATCAGGTTATGAAAGTTGCAGAAAGAATATTAGTGCAACTAATTAGAGAAAGGGTCAAATTAGATGAGATGCAGTTTGGTTTTGTGCCTCGGAAAAGTACAATAGATGCCCTCTTCTTAGTGAGACAATTACAAGAGAGGTTCTTAGAGAAAAATAAGCCACTATACTTAGCTTTTGTTGACCTAGAGAAGGCCTTTGATAGGGTACCCCGATCTGTCATCTGGTGGTCCCTAAGGAAGCTAGGTGTTGAGGAATGGCTTGTGAGGACAGGGCAAACTTTGTACAGAGGTACTCAGTAAAGTCAGGGTAGGAATGGAGTTTAGTGAGGAATTCCAGATACAAGTAGGAGTACATCAGGGTTCGGTCCTCAGCCCGCTCTTGTTCATTCTAGTCCTCCAAGCCATAACAGAGGAGTTTAAGACTGGCTGTCCATGGGAACTTCTCTATGCTGACGATCTGGTTCTTATAGCAGAATCAGTAGAGGAGCTAGAGAATAAATTCTGGCTATGGAAACAGCAGTTGGAAGCAAGAGGACTGAGAGTGAATCTAGCTAAGACAAAAGTGTTGATGAGTAGAAAAGAGGACAAAACCCTGATTCCGTCAGGGGAATGGCCATGTTCGATATGCAGAAAAGGAACTGGCATAAATTCTATAAAATGCACACAATGCAGATCCTGGGTACACAAGAGATGTAGCGGGATAGCAGGCAAACTAACAGGTAGGGAGAAATATGTATGCAGTAGATGTACAGGGAAATTAGACAGTAGAAGTCGCATTGATAGACACATTTTTCAAATGCAGGAGGGCGCTATAGAAGTGGTGGATAGCTTCCGGTACCTAGGAGATCAGATTAGCATGGGAGGAGGGTGTTCCGAGGCCATAGTATCTAGAATAAGGACGGGTTGGAAGAAGTTTAGGGAGCTGCTTCCTCTGTTGACGAAGAAGGGTTTCTCCCTGCGTACGAAAGGCCGGTTGTATGATGCCTGTGTGAGGAGCGCGATACTGCATGGTAGTGAGACATGGGCAGCAACTGCAGAGGATATGCGACGGCTGGAGAGAAATAAGGTAAGCATGCTCCGTTGGATGTGCAGTGTAAATGTGCGTGAACGACCCAGCATAAATGTGTTGAGAGAGAAACTGTGTCTGTGAGGGATAGAATGTAGTGTACGGGAGAGGAGACTGAGGTGGTATGGACATGTGATGCGCATGGAGGATGACCGATGGGTGAAGAAGTGCCAGGAATTGCCAGTTAAAGGAAGACGTGGTAGAGGTAGACCACGAAAAACATGGGCGGAGGTGGTGAGAACAGACCTCAGATCATTGAAGCTCACGGTGGAGATGACGAGGGACCGTGACGAGTGGAGAGATGCTGTGCTGAATAAGACCCGTCCCACCCTTGCAAGCAGGGAAAAGCGGACATAAAATGATGATGATGATGATGATGATGATAATTATATGTATACACGCACACACACATATATATATATATATATATTTTTATATATTTTATGTGTATTTGGTGTATACGTTTGTATGTGTGCGGGTACAGGTGTTGCGTGGGTTCTGTATGTGCGTGCGTGTTTTTTTGTGTACGTGCTTGTATTTGCATACTCATAGCGAGTGTTTTCGCGTATGCTTGTGTATGTACATATGGGATGCGTGCATGTATATATTTAATTTCAATTACCTCTGTAATTTATTTAACTCTGAAGTTTCCTTAAGAGAATTTTAGTCTACGCCTTCAGTTGTACCATATATGTGGTTTAGTCTTTGCGTGTAAGTGTTCTCATCGCTCCACATAATGACGTATTATCTTCATTTTTTCCGTTCATTTCCAGAGAACGTCTCCACGAACCACCTAATAGAATATTAGTCTATCACTTCATTTATACCAAATAGTCTTCAAATTTATTATTATTACTATTTGGCTCCCTCAGTTGAGCACTCTATTGATTTTATATTCATCATGCAGAAACAACATCTGAATATTTCTACAAAGAACATACCCGTACCAAGCAGGAAAACATACCAAAAACTCCTGATACAGAAAACAGACGCATTCATTAAAAGGTTGCGTTGGCGTGCCTTTTATTTCGATAATCAGGGAAATGCAGACAACAAATAGGATAAATTTGGGTTTAAAACCTATAATAACCCTCCGGGTATCCCAGCATTGCTACCCTTCGAAAACGATGTCTCGGAACTCATACGGAGTATCAAATTTCGGAATAGGATTAATTTCTTCCAGCAGGACCTGAAGAATAGAATTCGTTCTATTAAGGATTCTAATGCTGTGCACGTCCACTCCAACAAAACTGGAAATCTATATCAAGTGGAGCGCAGCACTTACCATCAACTGCTACATAATGCTGTAACTAAGGATTACCGTAAAACTAATCGGAGCGTCATTAATGAAATCAACGATGCTGGATTTAAAATCACCTCTGATCTCAACATCCTGGACCGGACTGAACTTCTGGCCTCTGTTTCTCTCCACTTTACTCTGAAGGATCACAAACCCAATTTCCCGAACAACCCCTCTATTCGGCTAATTAACCCTATGAAGTCTGATTTAGGTAGACTTAGTAAAAGGATTTTAGATAGAATTATACCTGAAATTAGAAGTTTGGCCCCTCTTACACTGTGGAATAATTCTTTCGCGGTGATTGATTGGTTCAATGGTATATGCAACAAGGAACATTGCCGTTTTATCCAATTCGACATCAATAATTACTACTCCTCCATCACTTTACCACTTCTTAGAGCTATCAATTTCGCTAAAACACTCACAGTGGTTAAGGATTACGAAGTTGATGTCATCCTCAATGCCCATAAGTCGGTGATTAATTTCGACGACTCTATTTGGATAAAAAAATCTAATAGTACCCCATTCGACGTGAGTATGGGCGCCAGTGATTGTGCAGAGATTACTGATCTTATCAGCCTTTTCCTTCTTTTCTCTATCAAGGAAGAATTCCCCAACGTGGGCGGTGGTTTGTACCGTGATGACGGTCTTAATTTCCTTCACGCTGTATTGCTATTACGAAGAAGAGATTATTCTTCGGTAAAATCTCTGAATTTCCATGGGTTTAGAAACATTCCTATATTTTAAACATAAAATTTTTTATTTTTTATTATTTTTTATTGGTAATTAATTGAAAAATTAATAATTAATTGTTGGTTGCTGATTAATAGTAAATTTATATATGGTTATGTAATAATAACATATATTTTAATAATATATATATATATATATATATATATATATATATATATATATATATATATTCTTTTAATAATATATAGATCTCAATTTTTAATATATTGCAAGCAGGGAAAAAGCGGACGTAAAATGAAATGAAATGAAATGATGATATATATATTATATATATATATAAATATATATTCAGGTTTGTGGTTCACCACTGTATAGAGCTGGTCTATTCCGTATGGTCAATCGTAATGTAATAATATAGAGAGTACTCAACGTAAAGCAGTTCAACCGTCTTTGTTTTTGTAGTTGGTGGTGCTATTACGGAGTTAAATATTATAATGAAATGACAGGAGGCTGGATTTGTGTAAATCCTTGAAAGGTTTATTATACTATGATCATTTCAATGACCGGGTTCGGTATGAATCCGGTGATATCATCAGGCATTCGAAATATAATACGTGAATGTAATAGATAAAATCCATGGGGCTGAAAATCGAGGACCCGAGGGCGACCGCTATCTTGCACTCTCTATCTTAGCCGGTCGCCCTCGAGTGACGTGGCTAAGGCTCACAGTGTGCTACTACCGGTCAGATAAAGGAAAACAGAAAGGGATGGGAACATAAGTTACAAGACAAAAGAAAGAAAGAAAGGAAGGAGAGAGAAGAAGGGGGAAGGAAGAAGAAGAGAAGCCAGGGTTAATGTCAGCTGTAAGAAGAAAGACAGAAAGAAAGAGGAGGAAAGGTCGGTATTACAGTCAGGCCAGGATTGTCGCGAAGAAATTTTTTTATTCTACGGGACCCATATCTAAACAACTACTACCGGTCAGATATAGGCGAACAAAAAGGGGGAAGGAAGATAAGTCTGCGGGAGGAAGACAGAAAGAGGGGAGAAAAGAAGGAAGAAAAGGAAGAAGTAGAAGAGTAAGGGTTGATGGCTACAAGAAGGAAGATAGAAAGAAAGAGGAAGAAAGGTCGATATTAATGTCAGACTACAGTCAGGCCAGAAGTGGCGCGAGAAAATTTTCACAGGGACCCGTATCTTAGCAGAGGTGAATATAGTGGGGGTCAGTGTGTTATAATGTGTGAGCAGAAGATTGAAACGTTACATTTTTGTTTAGACTTATAGGATGAAGTTAAAAATTAATAATCAATAATTAATATCAAAGAAATTAGAAAATTTAAAGTTAAACAGTTTAACATTTTAATAGTTCTGATTTGATCTGTAATTTAAAGGTACTATGTGGCGGTTAAAAACCGGCCGCGCTCCGGGGCGAATTAAGCCACTCCGAGTATTTTCATTTACCGAAAGAGGGGGAAATTTATTTTTCCAAGCACTCAAAGTAGGCCCTTGCCTCAGGGGGCGCCGCCATTAAAACCCACCCAACAGTCCGACAGAAAGTTGGAACTTTAAAATATTGTTTAAATTTATAGGATGAAGTTGAAGGAATGCAGAATAACATATCCCACTAGGATAAATTATAGATCTACATAATACAATTAACGTCTCTTCATAAAAGACTCTCTTTAATTAAACCCCGCAACCCAAAACCTTATAGAAGTTTTTTTTTTAAATGTTTGATTTTCAATTTTCTGTTTGTTCAATTCTCAATCTTCTTACTCTTTAATTTTATAATGTTATTCTGAATTCCTTCAACTTCATCCTATAAATTTAAACAATCTTTCTTACCCTTATTACGAAGCATTTTCGACGTTGTGGGAACAGCTTCGTTTCACAGTGCTGGCTCCAGTCCCGGTCCCTGTCTTGTTTGGATATGTATTACATAACTGTCATGGGCACGCAGAATGGTTTTATCCTCCAGCCCGCCACCGCCTACCGGATTGGCCATGTCAATAGTTGTACTGCAGAATCTACGTTCCTACTTGACCTTATATTGAGGTGGCGCGACTCTTTCCCATTTATTTAGCTGGTGCCTGCGACGTCTAGGGTAGGTGAAGTCGGATCTATGTTTATTATACAGTGCCCGGAATTATTTTCGTCTTGGTTTTCAATTCTTCTAGGATTAGTTCTATTTATATGCTGTTGTGTGGTTTCACTTCTCGGAGCGGGTGTGGCATTCCCTGCCAGATTTCCCCAACCATCGGATGCGTTAGTATTAACAGTTATGCTGTTCCTTCATGCATATGTATATGCATATATGTATGCATATATACATTCAGTGACACATATACATTCAGATGGTGTACAAATACATATACACACACATTTATATGAATAGATATCTATACACTCACATCCACATGCACAAACACACATTTACAGATGTTCAGAGGCACATAGACACACATTAAGACATACACACATACATTTACAAAATGTAAGACACATTCATTAACTCTTTAACATTTATACCAGCCGTATCCGGCCAGAATTCTCTCATCCCTTTCTGTTCAAACAGGCCATAACTAACCACTCATACTGATGTTAAGGTATTGTTCTCAAAATAAATATCAAAATTTCCTAGATTCGATATTATATGAGATTATTAGGTAAGATAAAGTTTTTACCACAAAAATACAATAGTAAATACAGAGTAATGTAAATGATAAAGGGTTAAGATACACACACACAAGCATAAACATAGATATGTGCACACACAGAAATACAAACATGTGTACACAGACCTTTGAATTATACTTTTATTTTTGGATTTCTAATCTATCAAGTATTTTGTCCTCCAACAGAAACCAAATTAATCATAATGTTAAACATATCCTTAAATTACACCTTCAATTGAACAACATCACTCATACCACTCCTGCCACCATCACCATTACTGCAACCACAACCACCACCACTGCACTTTTCCTGTTACTTCAGTTTACATTTAGAATTTACTACCCAGCTGTCTTATACCTTTAGTCAAGAAGCAAAGGAAGATAACAGCTTACAGCAGATATACCTAATATCAAAGTTTAACTTTGTCCTTTTTTTTATTGTTTTTAACTTAGAAGACGACCTATGAGACTATTGGGAGGAGAAAAAAACCCATCCTCAAACTTGTAAACCTTTTGATACCATATTTCTAATGAAATACACTATCTGAATTAAATAATAAAGAACTTTGAAGGATTTACTAAAATTATTAATTATTTCATTATGAAGATAATAATTCTAACATAACTTAAAAGGTTCTTTATCAAATTATGCAAGATTTTAATTTAGATAGGCACCTTTTAAAATGGGTGGTTGTGTTTCATAGAACCTGTGGTAGTTAAGGCGGGTTGGTATCAAAAGAGTTAACGGTACACAAAGACCAGGTTTGTGGTTATGATGGTAAACTGAGCAATAGATTAAGTCTACCACCCAAGAAATTATTGCAAAAAAAATAATGGTATAAATACCACAAAGTATTTTGTCCAATGCTCAAACAGTTCCACCAATCCACTGTTCTCATCTGAGATTTCATTTATCAATTTCAGGACAATAAAAAGCAAAGTTGACCTCACCAATACACAGAGGTGAGGGATAAGGTACTATGTAGTATCCTAAGATTAACCCTTTTGATACCAAACTGAAACCACCTCCAGTTCCATGAAACAGAGCTGTTTATTTTAAAGTGTTTGTATTTATCTAAAGATCTTCCATTATAATTTCATGTAAGGGTGGTGGATTGGCAGTATCGGTAGAGGGTCGGACGCCATGCTTTGACGCATAGAGTTACAGCCCTTGCCATTCTGAGTTCAAATCCCGCCGAGGTTAACTTTGCCTTTCATCCTTACGGGGTCGATAAAATAAAGTACCAGTAATGCACTGGGATAATTGCTGGCCTTGTGCCAAAAGTAGAAATAATTATAATTTCATGTAAGAACCTTTAATTTATGTTCCAAACACCAGCTAAAAAATGAAGAAAGTTAGTTATATTACTAAATCCATCCAAATTCTTGATTATTTTAAAAATAATGTTAAAATTATATGCCACATTTTTCATTAGAAATATGATAATGCTTTCTTTATTAGAAATATGGTAATGAAGTAACCCTTTAAAATGGGTGATTTTGTTTTATAAAACCTGGGCTGATTGAGAGTGAGTTGGTACCTAAAGGGTTAAAACTACTACCTAGCCATTGGCTGCCTTTAGCAGAATCCACTGATTTAAGGATGCTTTCTTCTCTCCCTCCAACCAGTCTTGGATGCTTTGAAAAGGGCTACAGACTCTGCCCTTTCTTCCCTGACTAAATATCATCATCATTGTTTTTACATGTTTTTCCATGCTTGCATGGGTTGGATGGGTCTTTCTCAGCACAGAATCTCTCCACTTGTCACGTTCTTTCGTCAACTCCTTTGTAAGTCTCAGTGATTTGAGGTCAGCTCTCACCACCTCTCTGATCAGGTCTTTCTTGGTCTTCCTCTACTACAGCTTCCGTCCACTGGCATTTCCTGGCACTTCTTCACCCATCTATGCTCATCCATGCAGATCACATGTCCGTACCAATGTAGTCTTCTCTCCCTTATACCGCCTTAGATTCTTCTTAATCCAGCCTCTCCCTCAGCTCGCCTAAGCTCTTTCTTTGTCTCACACTTAGATTGCACATCCAACAAAGCATAATTGTTTCATTTCTCTCCAGTTAATGCATGTCCTCTACAGACTGGAGAGAAATAAAGTAACAGTTAAAAGAAAAATAATATTGACCACGAGGTGGAAGTTATGAATGTTACAAACCCTCTCTTATCTTTCATTGAGGTAAAAAGAGAGAGTTAAGTAATACCACCATTTTAATGAATATTGTGTCATTGATTGAAAGACAAACAGAGCAGACATTTGATGTTCAATAGTAAAATTTATCTCAAATACAATATGTATGTTAAGTATCACAGTACTTGTTCCACTCAAGTATCTAATAAATAGATAACACTGAGTTGAATTTCAATGTTTTAACTAATATTGTTGTTTACTTTCAATTTAGAGCCTTGTCTGATCAGAGTTAGAGATATCGTTTTATCTTCATTTTTCCATGCTTGCATGGATTGGACAAAGCCTGGAGCCTATCCTGGTTTCATGGGTGTTAAGTAACTGAGAACACAAGACTTCTCATCTGGATACGATGCCAGTCCATCAGAGGGTTAACCCAAGATGCAGCTGGTACTCATTTTCAGTTGAGTGAACTGGAGATACATGAAATGAAGTACCTTGATTAACCCTTTATCATTTACATTACTCTATATATACTATTATGTTTTCATGGTAAAGGCTTTATCTCATAATTATCTCACATAATATGAGATTTTGATGTTATTTATTTTGAGAACAGTACCTTAACATTAGCATGAGTGGCCAGTTATGGCCTGTTTGAACAGAAAAAAAGTGAGAGAATTCTGGCCAGATACAGCTGGTTTAAATGCTAAAGAATTAGGGGCTCATTTCACCCAGTCAGGGTGACCCTAACCACTAGGCAATGTGCCTTCACTGCCTGATTAATCAGACTTAACTTATAATTAAAGGCTTTTGTGTCATAACCATCAGGCAATACAACTTGAACTACATTATCAAATGTGTTCTTCCTTTAGACTGTTAATAAATCCCCTTTCATATTATAATTGTTGTGTTGTTATTTAGCCCCAGATAAGAATGAGTAAACAGATCAAAGGTGTTCCAGTTATGACTATCTGACATAAACAGTGTGATTAGGCTACATTATTTAATGTGTCCTAGAATTTTTTAAAGACAGTAAGGTGTAATCATCATCATTATCATTCTTTAATGTCTATTTTACATTCTTTCATGGATTAAACGGGTCAGGTGACTGTCTGGCACAAACATTATTTTGAGTTTGGTTTCTATATCTGGGTGCCCTTTATAATGCCAATCACTTTATGTGTACTAGAAGAATTTTATCATAACTGGATGCTTTTTGTCATGGCACCAGCACTACCTCCTTGCAGTGTAGACTGAATGCTTTTTGTCATGGCGTCAGCACTACCAGCGTACAGAGTGGCTAGGATGCTTTTTACAAAGTGGGCTGGGTGCATTTTATCATAATATGAGGGAGATTTGGTTGATATTTATAGGAGATTGAGCAACTCCACATGAATTCTCATGTTGGCTTATTTAATCCATGTGAATTGGAAAGTGAAATATTTTGATCCATTAAGAAATATATAAAATTCCCCAAACAATACATATCGATTAATCAAAGTATTTTTTTTTAAATGCCCTTTATTTGACAAAACAAACTGTTAATTAAGTAGTTAATTACATAGTAATTATTATTATTAAAGGGCAGTGGATTGGCAGTATCAGTAGAGCATTGAGCAACATGCTTTACAACCCTTTATGTTCTGAGTTCAAATTCCACTGTGGCCAGCTTCGTGTTTCATCCTTACAGGGCCAATAGCATGCCGTGGCTAATGAAGCGCAAACATGTGCAGAGGTGTAGATGAAGTCGAACTGATCACTCTGTTCTGGAGGACTTTTGAGCCAGGGTCTATGAATAACTTCCAGAAATCCCTCGCTTTGCAGTGCTACCGGTTTGAGATAAGCTCTACAGGCACGGAAGTGCTGTCAGACGGACGTGCTGTCAGACGGACGTGCTGTCAGATGGACATGCTGTCAGACGGACGTGCTGTCAGACGGACGTGCTGTCAGACGGACGTGCTGTCAGACGGACGTGCTGTCAGACGGACGTGCTGTCAGACGGACGTGCTGTCAGACGGACCTGCCTGAGATGCACGCTGAACAACGAAAGCGTTCTGCACGCACTCATCCAGTGACTATGCATTACTGACTTGTGGAGTTATGTCGAGCAACTGTAGTCGCATGTGGGACAGATCCAGCTATCAACCATAGTAAAGATCGCCCCACTGCCTTCTTTTAACTGGGAAGGGCAGGAAATTTTCCTCTGTCTGGTGGCAGTAGCGAAGGAGGTTGTGTGGTAGACCAAGTTGAAAGGACTGAAGAAAGACACTTTTCTCTTTGGCCAATCCCTCATCAACTTTTTCAAGTTTCACTTGGAAAGGAAGCTGAGGGTGGAGAGAAAAGTGCTGCCCCCAAGTACTTTTGCTAAAAGGTGGGAGAATGTGGCAAGAATGGTCTACTTGGAGCATGCGCCGGTAGGCTGGTTAATTTGAGGACGAGAGGGGTGCCCTTCACAAATGCCCTCAAAGCATCGGGCTTTCAAGATTGGTGAGGTACCTGAGTTGCTCTTGGGTGGTTCACTCCTCTATTGGGGAATTTATTTTGTTATATCTTTATATATATTTTATTTTTATATTTTTTCATTGTTACATTGGTTTTGTTATTGTGTATTTTCACTCAGTTTTATTGTAAATCCCCCCCTCCCAATGCCTTTGTATTATCCCCTATATGTTGGCCCTTGTGGCCAATAAATGAAATCATTATTATTATCATTTTTATTGTTATTGTTTTACCTTTTACTTCAGTAATGTTTCTGATATATGCCGAGTGTCCTCCTGACACCTAGGGCAAATAAACTTACTGTATACATTGGTAAGCCAGTTAACACACCACATCGAATATAATTCACAGCTTATCATTCTTACAGAGATAGTGCTCTACTCACACACATCGACACAAGGAGTGAGGGTATCATTCCCACAGAGATAGTGTTCTTCTCAATACGTGTGCAGTACCAGTCAAAACAATTTTTTGCCCCTCTTGCAGAGAGGGTAAACCAGGAATCATTCGCAAATATTGTTCTGTTCCTTTCTTGATCATTCCCAGTGCTCCCACAATCACTGGTATTGTAGGTCTTGAGGTATCACATCTTTTTCAATTTCAATAAGCAAATCTTTATATTTTCTTAGCTTGTCGAATTCTTTTGCCGCGATATTGTGATCATATGGGATGCTCATATCAATCAATAAACAGACCTTGCTATGCTGGTCTTTTACAATGATCTATTAGCTTTTATGGTCTGGTCAGTATGTACAGGAAAGTACCAAAGAATTGTTACTTTTTCTCCTTCAGTTACAGCCTCAGGGAGATGATTGTACCACTTATCAGCAGCTTTGATTTTATAATGCCGACATATTAGCCAGTGTAGATATTGGCCAACTCTGTCATGTCTATATTTGTACTCTACTGGGGTTAAAACTTTACACCCAGAAACTAAGTGGTCCACTGTTTCAACCTCAACATTGCAGAATTGGCACTTTGGATTTACTCCATTTCTCATCACATTGGCCTGGTAATTCCGTGTCAGTAAGCTTTGATCTTGGGCAGCTAAGATGAAGCCTTCACTCTCTGCTTTTAGCCCTGAGCTATGTAGCCATGATGGGTGTGCTTTTGGTCAACATCAGCTTGTTTGCTATGGGCCACTTATTTGCCATGTAGAGGTTTCTGCTCCCACTTTGATGCTAATTGCTCTTGCCCTTTTGCTTGTGCCATTAATTTTATGTGTTTAGCAGCATCAAATGCAAGTTTCTTCAGTCTGTCCAGCTGGAGGCCAAGCATGAGATCAGTAGCATATTTTTTGCTCTCCTTCAAGATAGAATGAAGCTTCTTACTTCTCTCATATTTTTCAACAGTCGTTTGTTGTTTCAAGGTATTTGGCCAGTCCAATAGTGGTGGTCTTGTAGGTAAGTTTAAATTGGATCAGGCCATGGCCTCCTTGAGTTCTAGGAAGGTAAAGATGATCCAAATCAGCTTTCCTATTACAAGTCAATAAATTACAGATTTTGGTGATGATTCTTTTAATTTCACTCATATTCCAGTTCAACACATCAAAGCAATAAACATGCGCTCAGGCTACGACATCTCCACTTCTTCCTCAACGGTGATCAGTTATGGTCACCATTTGCTAGACGGAGCTGCAGTCCTAGGTCAAGCGAAGACCGAGAGGGAGTGCTTGGAAACTGGAATGTCTTCAGGCCTCGACCAATGCGATTGGTGGAAACTCCACTTTGGCATACTGTAGAGAGTTAGTGGAGGGAAAAAGCGATAACATCCTTGGGGAGACTCTGGGCATCGACGAAAATCAACTAGCCAATCTCTTTAGGAGAACTTTCGGGCCGGGGCCCATGGACAACTTCCAGAAATCCCTGACCTGGCAGTGCTACCGAGGAACTTTGCCAGTTCAGGATAAAATCTACAGACACGGAAGCGCTGTCAGCCGGGCCTGTTCAAGATGTGCACAGGGCAACAAAACCATCCTGCATATACTCGTCCAGTGTCCAAGCATTGCTGACTTGTGGGTTTATCTCGTACACCTGCTGTCACATGTACGACAGATCCAGCTATCAACTGAGTCCATCGTGAGGATTGCCTCGTCGTCTTCCTTTAGCCAGGAAGGGCAGGCAGTTTTTATCTGTCTGGTGGCCATGGCAAAAGTGATTGTGTGGTGGACGTGTTTGAAAGGGCTGAAGATGAGCACTTACCTCTTCGTTAATACCCTGATTAACTTTTTAAAATTTCATTTGAAAAGGAAAATCAGGGTGGAGAGGGAAGTGCTCTCTTCCCAGCATTATATTGAAAGATGGGTGAGAGAGGCAAGCATGGCCCGAGTGAATGGGCTTGCTCTGAGTATGCGCCTGTAAATTGAAGGTGGAAAACTGGGAGAGGGTACTTGCCCTGGTGGTCAGGGTCACCGTGGCTTTTTTTAATGGGCTTTCACCATGAATGTCCCACGGAAGTCTCCCCCCTATTGGGGAATTTTCTTTTGTTTCTTTTTTGTCATTTTCTTTGTTTTTTCTTTACACACACAAATGCCCATTTGTACATCCTGTATTGTCCTTAATATACTTTATGTCAACCCTTGTGGTTAATAAAGAAAACATTATTATTATTATTATTATTTCATTTATCTTGCTTTATGTTCATACGAGTTATCACCAAGTCACAACCAGTGACCTCAAGAGACAACAAGGTCAACCATGTTTAAGAAAGAACATACACACATACACATGTATCTTTAGTGTTTAGACTTGTGATGTACTTATATTGACAGAATCTTCCTTAGTATATGGGCAGTTCCCATTAGTACTATCTTTTGTATTTCTTCTATACGCGGGTTTCCTGGGATTTGGGATAAGTAATCATTAGACCCCTTAGGTATCATTCCTAGAGCACCTACAACCACTGTTATTGTTTTAATTCTCAATTTCCACATTTTTCCAATCTCTATCTCCAGGGCTTTATACTTGCTCAATTTTTCAAATGTTTTATAGATACATTCTTGTCTATTGGAACAGACATATCAATTAGCAGGCATACCCTCCTTTTAAAGTCCTTCAGTATTATATCAGATCTACTTGCATCTATTTTTCGGTCCTTTTGGATGCTAAAGTTCCACAAAATTGAGGTGTGACCTTTTTCAAGTCTGGGAGGTGGTTGATACTTCCACCAATTCTTTTGATGGGGCAGGTCAAAATGCTTACACATTACCCAATGTATGTATTGTGCAGCTCTGTCGTGACTGTTTAGGTATTCGGTTGGAGTTATAGGACTGCACATTGAAATTATATAATCAATGGTCCCTGGTTGTTTTTTACATATAAACCCATGCTAGTGTGGAAGATAGACGTTAAACGTTGATGATGATGATGATGATGATACACGGCATAATGGGTTGCATTCATTTTTTATGATGTTGGCTAGATAATTTTTTGTTGGCAGACACTGATCTTGTGCTGATATAATCAGTCCTTCAGTCTCTGATTTCAGTCTTCAGTTGGCATCTCCAGAGGATGCCAACCACTGATGGGTTAAAGTTTTGTCAACGTCAGGATTGTTAGCACTTTCTGTGTATTTTCCATAGAAGCTTTTCTTGCCCTTTCTGAGCCAGTTTCTGTAGCAGTTCTTTCTTTGCATTTACTTTTACCTGCTTCAACAGTAAAGGGAACTTCTGAAATTTGTAGTTCATTATTGTATCTATGTGCATCTTTTGTAATGGAGTATAATCTTTCGATGCTTTCATGTTTCAAAATGAGTTTGACCACCCAATCGTGTGCTTCCTTTAGATATGTAGATAATCCGATTGTTGCAGTTTTCAAAGAAATATCTAACTGGATTAATCCACATCCTTCTTCATTCCTAGGGAGATATATTCTATGCATGGTTAAGAATTTTCTAATTTTCGTATCAAGCCTACAGATCTGAGTTTGACCAGTTGATGATATTAAAACTGTAAGTTACTACTGGTATGGCAAGTGTGTTTATGGCATCGATCCTATTCCTTGCATTCAACTCCATTCTTAAAATTGCTCTTACTCTGCGGTAACATTCCTTCCTTATCCTTTCCCTCATTGTCGAGTGCTTGATTCCGTCTCCTTCACAAACACCTAGATATTTATAAGTTCTCTTATCACATTCCACCGATCAAGATTAATGTCTGAACTTCTCAGCAGCTTTCCTCTGGTGAACGTAGCTTTGGTGCATTTTTCTAGTCCAAACTCCATTTTAATATCATCACTGAACTGCTTCTCAGTGGATAATAGCCCTTGCAATTGCTCATCATTTTTTTGCAAATAGTTTCAGGTCATCCATGTAGAACAAGTGATTAAGGGTTTTGTCATAGACTTTATATCCATGTTTTGTTTCATTGAGCATTTTACTTAATGGTATAAGTGCGATGCAGAATAAAAGTGATGATAAAGAGTCACCCTGAAAAATTCCACAATTAATATTAACTTCTCCAGTTTCCAGTGATTTTTTTTCTCCGTTCAAAATGAGTGCTGTTTTCCATGCTTTCATACTTTCATACTGTCAGGAACCTCCTGACAACAGAAGATATTTTGAAAATCTCTAAACACTTTTCAATCCGTGTGGCAAACTATCAAATGCTTTTTTGTAATCTATCCAAGCAATCGATAGATTTTTGTGTTTATTATGACAATCTTCCAGAATCATTTTGTTAATCAAAAGCTGATCCTTACAGCCATATGAGCCTCATTTACATCCTTTCTGCTCATTGGGAAATAGATCATTTGTTATCAGATGATCATATGTATATTCAGTTAGGATTGATGTTAAGATTTTATACATTGTGGTCAAGCAAGTTATCGGTCTGTAATTTTTTGGATTATTTGTCTCATAATTCTTCAGAAGTAGGAATGTAATGCCGTTAACTAGCCATGATGGTATCTTTTCTGGCTCCTTAACCATTTCATTGTAAAGTTGAGCTAACGGGCTCATGAAACTCTGTGAAGGCATTTATCCAAAAATTTGGTATTTTGTCTTTCCCTGGGGATTTCCATTTGCTGGATTTTCTAAGAGCTGAATGCAGATATTCAACTGTTATATTTTCCCATGTTTGTTAGTGGTGGTGAAATTGCCGTTCTTAGGCTGTTGTACTTAGTGTATGCAGAGGGATTTTCTTCCATTTTTGTTGCATGTTCTTACTGCATTACCGAGTACAGCTCTGTGTGCCTTGGGTTTATGCAGTGTTATTATTTCCATTGTATTCAGAGTACTCTTCGTAATATGTTGCTCTACCAAGTAGTATATTTTGTATATATTTGTAAGTCCTGGGATTTGGGTTTTGTATCTGTTTTTTTTTTATCATTCCCACAGCTCCTATTATTAGAGTTTCTGTTTTTATCATCCACATTCAGGTTATTTCTATCTCTTGATCTTTATATTTTGATTATTTCTCCGTTTCCTTGATGGATATATTCTCATCTGTAGGGAGAAATACATGAATTAGAAGACTTTTTTTCTTTGTGGTTTTAGACTATAATATCTGCTCAAATGGTTTTGATCTCAGTGTCTGTGTGTATTGGTATATCCAAGAGTAAGATTGCTTGTCATTATTTGACACCTGTTTCTAGTGTGTGTCTGAACCATCTTTTGTCTATTGTGATTGACAAAAGAGACCTCATTATCCTGGCAGACGACTTCAATGGACATGTGGATGGATTTAGCAGAGTTCATGGCAGCTATGATTATGACTCAAGGAATGAAGGGAGACTGAGATTCCTGGAATCTTGTGATGCAAATGAACTAACCATCTGCAATACAAATTTCAGGAAACCAGCCAACCACCTGATTTCATATCAATCATGTGAACACACAAGCCAAATTGATTACTTATTAAACAATAAGACAAACGGACTGCAATAAATACTAAGGTCTTCCCCGGGGAAGAATGCACTGCCCAGCACAAGTTGGTTATTAGTGACATCAACGTCACTAATGACATCATGTCTTTTTTTTTTTTTGGGGGGGGGGGGGTAATAGAAATTACACTGGTGCACTACTGATGCCCAAAAGAAAGAGGCCTGGAAATGTTACTATGAGAGATTAATGAATGTAGAGAATGAATAGGAGGAAGAGAAGCTACCCCCAACTTACCCAAAGGAAGGACCAGCTATTGTAGTTGATAGTTTTAGGGTCATAGACGCGATCAAGGAAATGAAGAATGGTAAAGTTGTGGACCATCAGAAATAGTTTCTGAGATGCTAAAAGCATTGGGAGAGGAAAGATTCAAACTAGTAACCTGTATAGTAAATGAAGTAATACATGACAGAGTCATACCCAATGACTGGTGCAGCAGTACAATCATAAATTGCTACAAGAGCAAAGGTGATGCTCTAGAAAGGAGCAACTATGGAGGAATAAAACTAATAGACCAAGTTATGAAAGTGACAAAAAGAGTTATAGCGCAACTAATTAGGGAAGATGTCAAAATAGATGAGATGCAGTTTGGTTTCATGCTTGTAAACAGTACTACAGATGTCCTCTTCTTAGTATGGCAACTACAAGAGAAGTTCCTAGTCAATTATAAACCACTATATTTAGCCTTTGTTGATCTAGAGAAGGCTTTTGACAGAGTACCTCAATCTATTATTTGGTGTTCCATAGGGAAATTAGATGTAGAAGAATGGCTTGTGAGAGCAGTGCAAGCTACGTACAGAGAAGCTGTGAGTAAAGTGAGAGTAGGAAATGAGTTTAGTGAGGAATTCAAAGTACAGGTAGGACTTCAAGGTTCAATTCTTTGCCCACTGTTGTTCGTCATAGTTCTTCAGGGGCACTTATCTATGCAGATGATTTGGTCCTTATAGCTGAAACCAAAAAAGGAACTAGAAAATAAATTCCGATTATGGAAACTGAATTTGGAATCAAAAGGTCTGAGAGTAAAGTTAGCCAAAACTAAAGTGCCAGTGAGTAGGAAAGAAGATAGGACCCAGACTCCCTCAGGGAAGTGGCCATGCTCAATATGCAGAAAAAGAGTAGACATAAAATCCATACAATGTACACAATGTAAATCTTTGGTACACAAAAGATGTAGTGGGATAACTTTGCATGTAAATGTACAGGAGAAATTGAGAGGAAGAGTGCTAATGATATAAACCTTTTCCAGCCAGCTGAAGGATCCATAGACATGGTTGATAGCTTCTGCTATCTAGGTGACCTAATTAGCAGCGGAGGAGGGTGCAACAAGAGGATAATAGCTAGAATAAGGATAGGATGGAAGTTTAGTGAATTACTCCCACTGTTGACAACAAAAGGTTTCTCGCTATGTACAAAACAAAGGCTGTGTGCAGTGTGTGATGCTGCGTGTTAGTGAAACATACCCTTTCATCCCTTGAGGGTTGATAAATAAAGTACCAGTTTAACAAGAATGTTGATTTCTTTCTTTCTCTCTCTCTCTTTCTCTCTGGAAGAAATCAGTTGTGGTTTAAGTTGGAGAGGGATGGAGTCTAAATACCCAAAATAGGCCATATATTATGCTGACACTTCTACAATGAAATGACTGTCTAAGACTTCTTCTTTGCCCACTTATTCCTGAGTGTCATGGGGGCAGAGTCCTCAAACACTCCTTCCAGCGGGCCCTGTCAGAAGCAACTGTTTCCAACTGATCCAGCTGAATCCCCAAGCAAGACTAGCCAAGATCATGGATGTTATCCAATTATCTTGCTCAGAGTCTACCCCTGGGTCTCCTGCTGGTTGGTTTTGCCCGTAAAACCTGTCCAGCGATTCTTTCCTGAGACATTCTAACCATATGCTTATAGTATCGGAGCTGTGATCTCACAATTCAGAGAAGTAGCAGCTCTACTCAAAGTGACTCTCCGAATTTAACTCTGAGCTATGCATTCTATTGAGTAACAATACTCCAAAAACCCTTCGGAGGAACCCAATTTGGGCTGCTTGTATTTGCGATCATATTCTTTCAGTCGTTACCCAAAGTTCATGTACATAGGTAAGTACAAATACTGAATTGAAGATAGCGGGTTTGACTTTCACACCTACCTCCCTTCTGATTACCAAACGCTGAAGCTGGCACATTACTGCACCAGCTCCTGCAATTCTTGCACTTCATTCATCCTCCTACCTTACATCACTCGTGAGCACGGCCTCAACAAGAAAAAGAAGAAAAAGAAGAAAAAGAAAAAGAAAAAGAAAAGAAGAAGAAAGAAGAAAAAGAAGAAGAAAGAAGAAGAAAAAGAAGAAAAAGAAGAAAAAGAAGAAAAAGAAGAAAAAGAAGAAGAACGAAGAAGAACAAAGAAGAAGAACAAAGAAGAACAAAGAAGAAGAAGAAGAAGATTTTATGATAGTCAATACAATTCTTACAAATTATAATTTTTTTAAGTAGCATGTAGTCCAGATTTTAAAAATGACTAGTTTAATATGCTACTTCTAGCCCAATCTAGCAACTCTGACATAGAATTATGCAAGAATTGCCTTATATACTGCCATCATTATACTGCACACCTCCTAAAAAAGTCCCATCCAGCCCATGCCAGTATCTAAAATGCAGACATAAAAACGATGATGAAGGTGGCAGTGATGTTGATGGAGATATATTATATATACATTATTAATTAGTGTTTAATTAGGAAATTAGAAACTGAGTAAAATTATATTTGATTAATATTTCTATCAATCAATAAAATTAGATGCTGCACAATGCCATATTTTACATGGGTACATGTGGGAGAGAGAGAGAGAGTATATATGTAAATATGTATGTTCATGTATACATGTGTGTGCATGTACATGTGCATAAGCAATAAATACACTCTTACTATTGAGGATTATTAAAATCAGAGATTTGATACAAACTCACTTGAAACCACCCTATGAGACACAACTGCTCATTATAAGGTGTTCATACTTATTGTTATAATGGTGTATCACACCTGTTAGTATATCTGTATGAACGAAGGTAAAACCAAAATATTCACCAGACGTAATTTCGAACTACCAACGAGATCACTACAACGAGACTCCGTTGACAATTCACTTCAGTTATTATTCATAGACATTCATAGAATAAGGAAGACTGAGAAAATGTTGAAGACGAACCTCTTTCTAGAAGGCCAATCTCATCAACAAATGAACAAAATGTGAAAGTGGTACAAGCAGTTAGGATGATTGCAAAAGAAACGGGCTTGGATAAAAATGCAGTTCACAGAATTTTAACAGATGATTTGCATATGTGAAAAATTTGTGCCAAACTAATGAAGCAAAAAGTGAACCAGTTGGAAATCTGTCACGATTTGCTAGAAAGACTTGAAATTGAGTTAAATGTTTTGGATAACGTGATAACAGGGGATGAATCATGGGTATTCGAGTATGATTCAAAGACAAAACAGCAAAGTGGGGAGTGGCACACGAAAAATTCTCCTCATTGGAAAACAATGATTATCATTTTTTTTTTTGACAGCCCTTGTATTGTTCACATAAAATTTTTACCTCCAGGACAGACAGTTAATGGCACTTTCTACAAAGATGTCTTTGTAGAAAACAAGTCCAGTGAGTTCAAAAAGACATTGCAGGAGATTGGGTACTGTACCACGCTCACGCAGCACTTTCAATTAGAGAATTTCTTGCAAAGAAAAACATTTATACCCTTCTAGATCCACCATACAGCCCAGATCTAACTCTGTGATTTCTACCTCTTCCATAAGATGAAATCGAAGTTGAAGGATCATCATTTTCGGACTGTGGAAAACATACAAAAAATTGTAACTGACGAGCTAAAGACACTCACTGAAAATTACTTCCGGTGCTGTTAAGTAATATTTCAAACATTAACCTAATAAAGAAAAGCTTAGTTATTTCATTAAATTCTTCAAATTTTCAAAATTAATTGATGCAGATTTGTAGTGTATTTCATTTGAAATACAGTAACAAAACAGTTAAAGTGTTTTAAAAAATATGCTATTGCTTAACTGGAGTTTTGCTATTCCAGCTTTGTATATGTTGAATGTATGTATTTGCATATGTAGGTATATGTATCAGTGTTTATGCCAATGTACATGTAAATATTATACTACTCAAGTGACGCATTGAGCAAGACACTTTATTTCAGGTTGCTGCAGTTTACTCAGCTGTAGAAATAAATTGTGATGTCACTGGGGCTAAGCTGTATCAGCCATTGCCTTTCCCTTGGACAACATCAGTGGTGTGGAGAGGGGAGACTGGTATGCATGGGCGACTGCTGGTCTTCCACAAACAACCTTGCCCAGACTTGTGCCTCGAAGGGGAACTTTCTAAGTGCAAATCCCATGGTCATTTGTGACAGAAGGGGCTCTTTACCCTTTACTATGCTTATGGTATAGAATATTTTTTCACTACTTAGCATTTATATAAATATATATATCATGACAGGCCTAAGGGCCATATTATTAAAATACCGAAGAAACAGCCTATGAGATGCAATCTTGACGGAAGCTGAGTAAAACTGCACAAGTGTAAATCTTAACAACAATGTGTGTGTATTGGTCTGTGTATGCATTTATATTTACTGTTTGTTTATTTGCTATAACTTAGCAATTTGACAAAAACTGATTGAAAATATAAGTATTTGGTTCAATATGATTGACTTAACTCCATCAAGGCATCAGAATTAGGTGCAGTCTAATGACTGAAACCAGTGAAAGAATATAAAAGAAATGGCAGGGGAATGTCTTAATAAAAAAGTAGTAGTAGTATAAAAGTACAAGTCAAGTCTTTAGTATTCTCTCAGAATAATCCTCATTATAATTAGAGGAAATCTTTGCAATTTGTCTCCAAATTGTGTTATTATTCTAAGCATTTTTTTTAAATAAAAGAACTAGGTTAATAAGCTGTTTATAAACCTTTCTTTCAATCTGGCATTTGCTAAAGTTGCCAGTTTTATTCCTTAGTATTTTAGGTGGAGATATTTAACATTTCTGCATTTATTTCTTTTTCCGTTTTCTTTTAAGTTTTACATAAAGCTTTTAAAACACATCAATGCATACTTGAGTATATACACAGGCACACAAACATGTGCACACACAACACTCTGAAACACACACACATATGCAATGTGTTAAGAAATACTACATAATAGTCAGTTCTAAATAGTTAATGTATGGAATGTTAGAAAATGAAGATGAGGTTGGATATATATACAGGGTGCGAACGATATTTGTTCGCAATTTTCAACTGCTAATTTTATGCAAATTTTTTTTACTTCTGTTGTCACTCTTGTCTTCATAAAAACAGTGACTATATTTCCATTAATTATTTTCAGAATAATTGATTATGAATAATTTTGAACCTCCAAATTTGTGGAAATTCTTGGAATCCGCGCAGGGAGGACAAAAAAGGAAATTTCAGACTTTCTCAGCGTCAGCAGGAGAATGGAGGAAGTGGTCAGAAAGGAATTGGAAGATTCATGATTCGACTACGAATCAACATCAGAGAGGAAAACACATGATCGACGATCTGACACCTTCAGAACGCCCGAGTTCTTCCCTGA
>OZ024740.1:248952949-248955449 GCA_964016885.1 Eledone cirrhosa | reverse complement strand
CTATGAGACACTGATGCTCGCTACCTCCCAAATAACCGACAGTTACTATATAATTATTGCAGGCAACCTAAACGGTCACGTTGGACAACATTGCGACGGCTATGATGGAATCCATGGAGGCTATGGGTTCGGTACTAGAAATGAGGAAGGCTCCAGAATCCTGGAATTCTGTGATGCAAATAACCTAACTATCTGTAACACTAACTTAAAAAAAACGTGACAATCACTTGATCACCTATAGATCGGGGGAACACACAAGCCAGGTAGATTATATCCTTACCAGAAGACGTGACAGAGTGTCCGTTGTTAACACTAAATCCCTCCCCCATGAAGAATGCACCTCCCAACATAGACTGATAATTAGCGACCTCATAGTCAGGACGAGACGTACTAGACAGCAGAAGAGGACTATCCTCAGGAGAAAAATATGGAAGCTAAAGGACCCCACAGCCAGAAATAAATTTCAAAGCATATTACTTGATGCTTTCGACAGTAAGGAAGAGCAATTAGAGTCGTATAATATAGAGGAACAGTGGGAATTCCTGAAAGCAAACCTGCTGACGGCGGCAGACGAAGTCTGTGGCTGGAGCAGGCCTGTAGGTAGGAGGAGAGTAACATGGTGGTGGAACAGTAAGGTGGAGGAGTCAATTAAGGCCAAAATGCAGGCTTGGAAAGTATGGCGGGATGGGGGAAGTAGAGAAGACTATCAAATGGCCAGGAAGGAAGCTAGGAGACAAGTGTACTTCGCAAGAAGGGAAGCAGAGGAAAGAAAGTTCAAGCATGTTCTACAACGCGAGGACCAAAAACGTGAGGTGTTCAGGATTGCTAGGCAATGTGTCAAGGAAAACCGTGATATTGTCGGGGAGAAGTGTGTACTTAATGATGAAGGCGTACTTGCCATCACTGACGCCGATAAGAAGGTAGCTTGGAAGAGTCACTACGAAAGGCTTCTAAATGAGAATAAATGGGAGAAAGACAGTCTCCCCCACATCGACCCAATAGAGGGACCAGCAGTGTTAGTCGAAGGTAGTATAATAAGTAAGGCAATCAAAGATATGAAGGCGGGTAAGGCGGCTGGGCCTTCGGAAATAGTTGCTGAGATGCTGAAAGCCTCTGGAACGGTGGGACACACGATGGTCTCCCGGATAGTAAACCAAGTCATACAGAATGGGGTTGTTCCGAAGGACTGGCGTAGCAGCATCATCATTAACTGTTACAAGGGTAAAGGAGATGCCCTAGATAGGTGTAACTATAGAGGCATTAAATTAATCGACCAGGTCATGAAGGTCACAGAAAAAGTAATAGCGCAACTAATCAGAGAGAGAATTGATCTAGATGAAATGCAGTTCGGGTTTGTGTCAGGCAAGAGTACCACAGACGCTCTTTTCATTGTACGACAACTACAGGAGAAGTACCAAGCTAAAAGTAAACCCCTATACTTAGCTTTTGTTGACTTGGAGAAAGCCTTCGACAGAGTCCCCCGTTCCATTATCTGGTGGGCTCTTAGAAAACTAGGTGTTGACGAATGGCTTGTCAGAGCTATACAAGCCATGTATAAAGAAACAGTCAGCAAGGTTAGAATTAACAACGAATATAGTGAAGAGTTTAGCGTAAAAGTTGGTGTCCATCGGGGCTCTGATCTTAGCCCCCTACTATTTATTATTGCCCTTCAGGCTATAACAGAGGAGTTCAAGACCGGCTGCCCATGGGAACTCCTATACGCAGATGATCTAACGCTCATAGCTGAATCAATGGCCGAGCTAGAGAAGAAATTCCAAACATGGAAGCACGGCCTAGAATCAAAAGGCCTTAAAATTAACCTGGCTAAGACTAAAGTTCTAGTTTGTAGGAAAGAAAATAAGGGGCCGGTCCCTTCCGGGAAATGGCCATGCTCAGTGTGTAGGAGAGGCGTAGGTAGAAACTCCATTTTATGTCCCAAATGCAAAGTATGGGTGCATAAAAGATGTAGTGGGATCACAGGTAAGCTAACTAAGAACATAGATTTTACATGTGGCCGGTGCTCTGGTGCAATAAGTAGCAGCAAGTGCCCACAAAATACTAGCTCTTTCAATTGCACAGAGGGTTCTATAGAAATAGTGGACAGCTTCCGTTACCTGGGTGACAAAATCAGCAGTGGGGGAGGGTGTTCTGAAAGTACAGTAGCTAGAGTCAGAACTGGATGGAAAAAGTTCAGAGAGCTTATACCACTATTAGCCACTAAAGGGTTCTCCCTAAAAATGAAAGGCAGGTTATATGATGCCTGCATATGAACAGCAGTGCTGCATGGCAGTGAGAGCTGGGCATTGTGTGCAGAGGATATACGCAGACTAGAGAGGAACGAAGCTTGCATGCTCCGCTGGATGTGTAATAGTAATATACGTGAACGGCTAAGCATAAACGAACTAAGGAAAAAATTAGAAATAAGAGGGATCAGATGTTGTTTACTCGAGAGAAGGCTACGTTGGTATGGTCACGTGATGCGCATGAAAGACAACAGCTG